>JACCIC010000009.1:3487500-4125000 GCA_018907035.1 Sycobia sp. Sy_11
ATTTTAATTATTATATAGTTGATAACCTCGACAGAAGTGTAACATGTGTGCGTGTGGCTCGTTATATATGTGTTTGTATACCACACAAAGCACATATAAATTCATCTAGTCATTTGATTTAACGTTAGAAACATGATAGGCTCCCTCCATGCCTGATCCAAATCTGTCACTCATAATAACTTCGGCAAATGACCTGCACTGAGAAAAAAAACCATTTGAGGTAAAAAATTATTGGCTTGAATCATATGTTTAAGGTTATCTGAAGCTTAAAATGATTTGCTTTTATTAGAAACCAGTATTTTAGGTTTTGATGGATTCAGATTTTGAAGAATCAGGAAATTTTACGTTACAATTTCTATTTGAAATTCTAAAGCTGGCCTCGAAATTACGAAATTATTCCTTAATTCGACAGCTGATTTAAATCAAAGCTATTACCATTCATTATGTCCTCCAAAAAGCTAGCGATTAGCGTTTTGTAAATATTTCAATCTGAGGTCATCCTGAAAAGTTTTTCATTGTGCTCGACTAAAGTATCTCTTAGAGCCGCTCGTTTTAATTTATTTCATTTTCATCATCAACATACATATATCCGAATGTAAAAATAACCGCTCTTTCAGAATCTTCATTAAAAAAGCCGGGGCTTATATATTCAAGAAAATGATATCTTTGACCTCCACCTGACCTTGAGCATATTTTACAAGATCCGAGGCGCTGAACTCATCGCGCCACCTACTAAACAATCGGTGATCTTTGCATTACAAGTTTTTGCATTGGATGGAATGCTCAAAAATTATACGAACTGATGGAATAACCTGGGACAGCCGATATATAGCTCGTGAAAAGTCATTCTGTCATTTAATAATATATGGATCCGCTGAAAATCCAGGGCACCCGTCATCAGCTATCGTGTATATATAACCAATAGCAAATAAACCAACAAAATTAAAAAAAAAAAAAAAACAAAAACAAAAAAAAACAAAAAACGAAAAAAACCGAATGCCCTCAAAACGCGATATAGAGCCACGTACTCCCGCGCCGTTATCTTCCCTCGAACGTGCGCGCGGCCGCGCCACGCTGCCCGGCGCACGATTCACGATCCCGCTCGCGAGATTTCGGCGCGCTAACGGACGGGACCTTGGTAAAAAAAAAAAAAAAAGAAGAAGAAAAGCCTCTCCGCCGCGTAGCGCATCTGCGCAATTTATACACGTAATAAATCCACTCGCGCGGGCGGACCGATGGGCTGCTATGTTCTATCGACAATCAAATATTTTTTCTTTCTTTTTTTATCGGCGTTCGAACACGTAGTAGCGCGCCGGTTTATTTTTAGAGAACCGCGCGCTGAGGGATGAGCGAAAAGATGCCGCTATATCGGGAAACTGTTTTGCAACTGGACCGTTGGTGAAGCTCGAAGATTTCAGGGGCTAGGCGAGGAATATATATATAGTCAGCTATAACTTTCCATCGACGCGTAGTGCTGGAGTATTTTAATTTCTTTGATAAATAGACGCGTGTAACGATTTGAAATGTGAAAAGCTGACACACATCATTAGTGCTTTATTGATAGATTTATGATCGAGGGATGATTTTGTGGGCGGCATTTTAGCGTGCTTCCTTGTTTTTTTACCGCAATATCACGAATATATTTTTACTTGGTTTTTCGAGGGTGTACAAAGATTTATCTAGTGTTTATACACTGAAAACTGTTACGATCGTTTCTTATAATAATATGATAGACGTATTATATATATATATCATACATTACTATCAAAATTTCAATTACGGCGAACCAAGTTTACCGTTCAGAAAAATTAAAAGCCCTCCTACCATGGCTCTTACAAATATATACAATACGAAAACAATGTTAAATTAATCTTTAATGAACGGAATTCAAATTACCATCTTATATATATATATATATAGAAGATCGATCAATTTTTTCAAACGGCGATCCTTATATAGGCACAGCAAAACGCTCTCGGATCTATCTAAGAAATCGTCGGACGGACGCGCTGCCAGTTAACCTTAATGCACGTTTTCAATCGACATTGATCGATGCGAAATACATGCCAGAGGGATAGAGAGAGAGAGAGAGAGAGAGAGAGAGGAGGAGGAGAGGGGGTGGTTGGTACAGAAACGAGCCTCCCCAACCTTATAATATCCCGATTTAATTTTACATTGTATATGTGTGTATATATGCATGCGCGCCGGACGCGTTTCACCGTTAGAATCCTGTTCGTACTACGGCTGTATGTATATAAAGCGCTTCGGCCGTCGAATTCTCGACCGATCTGAGACGTATACTACAAATGCATACCGAGGGCAGGAACAATCGTTGACTCGTGTTTACTGTATGGCGTTCAGGCGAGAGAAAAGTGGGCCAAGTCGTGAGTCCAACTCGGGACGCTCTAAATTTAGGAAAACCACCGCAATCCGTCCCGCTTCCTATATGTATATACACGTTTCGTTTATATTCACATGTTGGGATATAAAATTCTCGCGCCAACGGTTATACGGCCTCTTGTACCTCCCGCTCTTTCTCTCCTTCTCTTTGCGCCTTAGCAAAGCTGTAAATTTCGCTCTGTTTATGAACTCTGGGCTCGTTCGTTTGATAAGTCCCCGCGATGTTCGAGCGGCGAGTTTACAAGGAGCGTTGTTTGCCGCCTGTGAATTATTCCTTTTAGAAAGGACGGACAATGCGAAAGAAAGAGAGACGGGAGGAGGGGAGGAGAGGGAATGAGCTGGCTTCGTAAATTTTGTGCTGTATATTATACGATAGAAGAAGCATCTTTGATGTTTCGTTGAACCGAGCGTAGTGAGAGGGGGCAAGTGTTATGGGAACGGTAGAGATTGGATGATTGACTTACGGTAGTCCATAGCTGCGGTGTGAATATATTGATACAAAATATTATCTGAGCTAGCAAGAAAGAAAAGGATATATTTTAGTCAAGTTTGCGGTTAATGAGACAAGAAAAAATCGAATGGTCAACAAGCCTGACGTGCTTTGACTTGTGTATTTGATTTTTAAGTTTTCTGAAGATTGTATTAAATAAGTATACTTTAAAATATTGATTCATCGATTGTTTATAGAAATGCGTTCGACAGATATCCTCGTATGATCTCCAGTTCTTAGATTAATTACACTAATTGAAAATTTCCGCTTGAGTAAATGATAAAAATATTTCTTGCTAGTAATAATAGCGAAGCCACACGAATAGATTACGTAGGCAATTATGAAACATCGTACAACGTAAGAACACAATAGCAATTTTTAAAGACTTTCCGGACTACCCTCTCAAGGACTAGAAGGAATCCGCATAGAAGGTGCGGTAATAGGCCTGACATCGTTGGCGATGCTAGATATTAATATTGAATCGTTAAGGTGCTTCTGATTATACTTGTTCTCTGAGACAATTGATTAATGTTTAAGTTTATACCTAAATTTTTCGTACTTTCTTCATTTTTTCTTAAAACGCAAAATAGAAAGACCATTTGTTTATTATCTCAGAAACAGTAGGTGTCGTGAAAATGGTATTTCATCTTCAATCAATTAGGAGATTTTAACATCCATTATTGGACATTAATTTGTTCCAATTGTTAAACATATAAAGGAATATAAATTTCATTGGTTCAAATTTATGGATTATAATTATGCAATAATGCTTTTCGAGTGTAGATAAATGCTTAAGTATATATGGAATGAAATAAGCTTGGATTTTGTTTTATCAGCCAGCATTTCCAGCATAGCAGGCATGATTAACAGTTTTATAATTGAAGCGTACATTAGTAAAGGACTTAATCTTATCTATTTTGAATAAAAAATCTATCGCTAAGCTATATAAATTGCAGCTCTTTGCATACCGCGGAAATCCTCTCCCTGTATTGCTTAAGGTATATTCACAGAAATGAATTTTCCAGGCACACGTGAAAGTTCGATAACTATTTTCTCGGTGCGTGAAGCATGACCGTTTTAGCCTGAGTAAAACGATCTGAAATCAAATCAATGGAAAAACGCGGAATGAAACGAGCTCTTGATCAGCCAGAGGAAAAAACTGCGAACTATGAGTTAACAGTGAATCGGAGGCTAAAATCAAGTAGCGGGAAAAATGTCGGCTTATACTAGCTCACGGAATATCGTGGACGAAGACTAGCCCTCCATCAGATCGTGGTTAAAGCGCGGGTTTATACCATCACGAGGCATACGAGCATACGATGGTTTGACTTGTGTATTGGATTTTTAAGTTTTCTAAAGATTGTATCAAATAAGTATTCTTTAAAATATTGATTCATCGATTGTTTATAGAAGTACCTTCGAAAGATATCCTCGTATAATCTCATATATTCTAGGATACGAGTACCTCTTGCGACAAGATTATAGATGAATTGATGTGGACCAATTATCTAAGGCAAGCATTCGACGGAATGACTTTGTGGGATAAATAGGACTATCTGTAGAAATTGAGTATCGTCTGACTTTTAAGTAAGGCAGAAAAGCCTTACTATTTCTGCGGAGTCTTGGCACTAGTTACTTTTTTTTTGCATTCTTGATATATTCCTATCTGTATTAAGATCAATGTGCAGGGGAAACCAGCATTTATGCAAGTTCATGGAATTGAAAGGGACGATGAAAACAAAACACATTATTATTATAATAAGTTATGTAAGTAGCTTCGAGTATTGACTCATAGTATTATTGACTCATAGTAAATTATTATCTTGCTTCGATGCTTACCGGTTATGAATACTTATGTTCATCTATCTGCATTAAAAATGGGGAAATGACTAAATCCCGGTTATTTATAGTATGGGTCGATTAAGGTCTTGCTTTCAGTGTGATTTAATAGATCACGCGCAGGTATAATCTATTACAGTATCACAAGTTGGAGCAATCTACTGCAGTATCGTATTGTTAAGACTCTTGGCGCTGGAAAATGAGGGCAAACCCTGTTCTTTCTGCAAACAATACTGAGGTGAATTCCTCCGAAATACAACGGTGACATTGTAGCAATGATTTTATTCTTCGGTTTGAAGTTTCTAATGACAATTAACGAGGTGGATGATTTCTACTAAGAGAGTCAGTTTTCTGCCTCAGTAGAACATCCACGAGAGTGGTCTATGACGTTTGAACAGTGAGAGCCGATTCCAGTGATATGGATATGCAGTGAAGATATGTCATTTTCTCTGAGTATGCCGGATAGTCTTAAACTTGTCTATAAATGACGTCATCAATTGAAAAAAAATTAAATATTTGTATTGTGGTGATTGTATGATCATGATCAATATCATCAACATCACCTTGGCTAACACATTATGCTAGCTGCTGAGCTTAGCAATTACTTACATTATGCGACGAACTGGTATATAAATCTTTTTTTCGCAAGAAAGTCGAGAAAGGCTGATTAGTCCACAATATCTCATCGGGCCGGTTGGATTCTCCACGAGCTAGTATAAATCCATATTGTTTTCCAGTTCCTCGACTACGATCACTCGCATCACCTGGCAAATGTTTTAGTCTGCGAGCTTTCACGCGTACGTCGTGAAAAAATTCGTTCCCGTGAGCATGCCTTTATGCACTTACAAACTGCCCAATGCGCATCTTTTATCCCACCGCGGTCGCGCATTCTCGAAATTCATGGATTATCGCGGCCCGGAAGCGTATTACATTTATACGCATACAAACTCATCGGCGATACGAAACATAAGCAGCTCTCTAATGTACCATCTTATATCGCGTCTTACCGGCGCGTCACGTTTATGCGCGCTGGCTCGCTCACGTGCATGCATACATACATACATACATACATACATACATGCATACATACATACATACATACATGCATATATATATATATATATATATATATATATATATATATAGATATAAATATGCATATGTACACCATAGGCGCGCAAGCCGAGGAAGGCGCTAGCGCGCGACCGCGGCCTCGGGAGAAAGAGTCCTTGACCTGTCCTCCTCGCGGGCGCTCCTCCGCCCGTCGCGGCCGTCGCGCGGTCTTCGGTGCGTGCGGCGGCGCGGCGCGCCAACACCTATACGGCCAAGCGCTTCCACGACCAAGCGCACGGGGCCTGGGGGGGGGGTGGGGCAGGCGAGAGGGGAATTTCGCATTTACATTGAATGCGCGCGAGCGCCACGCCGAAGGCCTTGGCGCACTTCCGGGCACGCCGATGATGCCTGTTGTGTGCGCGCACCTAACACACGGGCGCTCAAATGCGCATGTATGCATTCTCTGCCCGAACGGGGGAGGAGAGTTTACGGCGGCGGGTGCGAGAGGGCGGGGTGGGGGGGGGAGTGGTGGAAAGGTAGAAACACGTATAGATAGATGGTCGAGGAAGGTGGCGAGGAGCGCTCCGCGACCTTTGCATATATAGGCGGCGAGGACGCGGGTCGTTGACTCTCGCCGTTTATTATATTTATGCGTGCGTGCGCGTGTCAAAGCTCGTTTTCGCGAGATATTACATATGCACGCGGGGGAGAGGAGGGGCGATACTGCGCGAGGTTTGAGCGGTTACAGGGGCGGGGAGGGGGGTATGGCATAATATTGGCCAGCCAGCAGCCGAGCGTCGGTGTAACAGCCCAGGAAGTTTTAAACAGATATACATTCGGGATGGGAAATGATGGCTCCGCGGAATGGGCCGTAAATTATTTAATTCGGTAGATTTATATATATATATATATATATATATATATATATATATATATATGCATAACGTTAAACTGCTCGCCCGAACGCTGTAAAGCATTTAACGCTTCGTTCGTGGGGTAATGCCAACGCTACCGTTGCCGCCGCCGCCGCCGCCGACGCTGCTGCTACTGCTGCTGGGGGCCTTTTTTCCCTTCCTTTAATTGCAAAATTATTCTGGAAACATTCGTTATTATTATAGGCGCATTAGCGTCCGGTCTTATTTTCCCTCCCGAAGCCCAGACGACTGCTAAATCTCCAATCGTTAAATAATTTTTTTGACAGTCTAACGCAGCACTTTACACGAGGGAGAATTTCAATTTGTTCGATAATTCGAATCTTTAACGTTTATTTACCGAAATTCAAGTGCAGGCGGAAAGGGGAGTGGGGTTGATGGGGACGGTCGTTAAAATTGAAATCGACGAAATAACTGTGACTCGTTCGGATGCGGAGATAAAATTCGAACGATTAATATTATTAATTTCACGCATCAACGGTACGCTTCCTTATATACGCGCGTGAACATATAAGTGAAACGAACGGATAATTCTTTAGAATGTATTTTAATGAATGCACTTGTATAAGTTTTAATTTCATTTACGACGCTAGTATAAATGAAGAGAAAAGAAGGAAAATGTCTTTTCTCCCGAGCTATATCAGAGATTTTATTTATGTATACATACAGTTTTTAAAATCAATTTTTCGACATTCATGATTTTTAATAAATTCTTTTCTTTCGAAGACGTGACGCGTGACAGATGCATTTTATTTATATTTTGAAAAGTGATATGATACATAATGTACAATTTTCGCTTGCTGAGATATATCAAGGGCCACAGACAAAATGTGCTCTGTGGTCAGTCTCAATCGACTGCTACGTTGCACGAAACTCATCCTGGCTCAAGAAATCATTCCACTCAAGGTAGAAAGATAATTTAGTCAGTCAATGCATTGCTTTCATTGTGCAAATGTAAATTTGACCTCATATAATCAAGATTTTTTTATACTGGTGCCATTTTCCGATTAAAATTTTTATTAAAAGCGCCAGAAACTGATTGTAGCTTTAAAAACCTACTTTCGTTTTGGCATTACCATCTTTGAGAAAGATGCAGATTAAAGAGCAGCAAAAATGTTTTTTTTCATCACTTATTTCCAATATTTATTTATACGATATAAACCAATATTTATATATACCATATACCATTATCTATATGGGCGAATTAAAGAAGAGATAAAAATATAACATAATTACCATTCATAAATTTATAAAATCATACATCAAACGATCCCTTCTGAAACACATGTTTTTTAAAGTAAAAATATCTGTGTTTCAACAAGTAACTGCCGAAACTTTCGCAATCTAAATGAAACATAAGCAAGGGATATTTCGAGAGTATTTTTTCATCGACGCCAGATTATCGAGCCGAAACATCAGCAACTACATGCCGGTCATTTCAAATCGACGATATAAAAATTTACAGCACTGTTTCGCGATTAACGCAGCAAAAAGCAATCCGAGAGGAGACGGATATACGACCCCCCACCAAATTCCAACAATGGATCGATATATTTTAAACATCCACGTGTCTCCCCCCTCCACCTACTTCTTGCGCATTCTCTTTCGCGGGGAGGACGCCTCGTCTGGGGCTCGATGATACGCGCCCGCGTGTCTGGGGGCAGCCATCGAGCGATAAATTGCCGCAGGCGGGATCGACGAAGAAAAAAAAAAAGAAGAGCGAAATACGTATAACGCAGTCCGCGAGATGTTCGCGGGGAGAGATTTTTATGCGTATATCTTCTTTTTTTCCTTCCTTGATAATGTTCGCGCGCCACGCGCTACATTAAGCCTCGAAATGGTAACGCAGACGGCGCGCAATTTCTCGCCACATTTATCAGCCGTATAATCCGGCGCGGCATTTCTTATTATATGCCGTTGAAAAAAGCGACATGTTCAATGTGTCGTTAAACTCGAATGACACATGTCTGATCATTTGTCGAGTACGTGTATGGCAGCTCGAGTTGAAGGTGAAAGGTAACTTTAATTAGACGGCTCACTATGAAACCCTGAGCGAATCCGAACGTGACAGTTATTGTATCAAAAAAGGGAAAGTACAAAGCTCTCGGGCACCTGACCAACAGGTCATTTCGTTGAGAAAAAAAACGCTTGAACTAAAGTACAGTTGACCAAAAAACATTTCAACCCAACAGCAGTTGGTGGACTGTATTTTCATCCCTCCAAACCTTGATATAATCAAAAATGCTAATTTCTATGTATTGAGCATAATTATCGTAAGAAAAATTACCATTTTTCAGTGATTGAATGGCCTTAAGAAAGTTTGCAAGTTTATGTAGATCATATTTAAGAATCAAATATCGATACCAGAAAAAAGATACAGCTATTTTATTTGAAATAGAAGTTAATATTAAATATTACCAATTTTACGCATTCGTAGATCGTACCTAACTTTAACTATATATTAGGTGGTCTATCAGATCGGCAAATACGATTTCAGTTATATTTCTGTTTTTACAAGTGATTTTTTTCAAATATCATTTCAACCAAACGTTCTTTTGGATAAATAATCTTCGATACTCAAATGACTTCAAACGGTTTTGAAATTTTGTAAAATAACATGTAAAATAACAAAAAAAGTCTTTTGTGCGCATAGCCAAACTAATTTATCCTTATCTTCTTAAAATTACTGATTATAATCTAAGATCGGATAACTTTGATTATGTCCGGTTCAAAATTATTTAAAGCTCGAATTTATTTGATCTCAAATAGATCATTTGACGATGGATGAAAGTTTCCAAAGTTAAGTGATTTCCGCCAAATTCAATATTTGGCGTTTTTCAACATCGTCGATCACGAATACTGGAGTCAAATTTTTTATTCATGATGTGTAAATTCAAAATGTCAAAAATATTTGCGAATATCCGTCTGCCCAAATATATTAAAAAAATTTTAGATATATTTGGAGGAATAGATAACTATTGATTTTGTTAATTTTGAGATGCTGGAGAAAATGGGACCTAAGACTCAGGATTTAGCATTCACAAAAACTTATATAAGATTTTGTCAGAGGTTCTATACTATATCTGCTTTTAAAATCAGATTGAATCTGATGTGTTTAAGATCAATGGACGTGTCATACGGACTCAAAGATCTCAAAAGCATAGCAATACCATAATGGTTTACTGCTCATGCAGGGATTTTTTTTTAATCTAATCCTGATGCGCAATGAAAGAATACGGCCCTAATCAGATTATGGAGATTTCAGAGACGTAATTTTCTGAAACTATCATACTTGACATTTGCACCGACATAATTTAACCTTGGAGATTTTCCATTAATGAAATTAAGCGAGACAAACGATCAGAGGACGATCGTGTCATGAGAGGAAAAATAGTCCACTTCCAAGCTTACGTTAACACTCTATATCGTTTAAAGAAACTTAAACTCTGCTCAATAAGAATAGAATGAATATGGCAAAACGTAATTTATCAATGTCAATATATATATATATATATATATATATATATATATATATATATATATATATATTTATACGCACGTATCGAACCGCGCATGCGCGTCTAAAAAAAATGCCACGTAACCGATGACGTATTACATCTTGATTTGAAAATCGACACATGAAAATCGGCTTTGCAACGTGACGACCCTCGGCTTCCAAGCGTCCGCGCCGCTCCGCGGATGCCCCGAGCCCCGCGGGGCGAGCACGCGCGCGCGCATCGCCCGGCATAACAATAATTTTCGCCGATGCGCATCCCGTCGTTTTATTCGGTCGTCCTTTAAAAATTCTACTTGTGCGTGTTCGTCTGTGTAATATACGTTTGTCAGTGAGAATATAACTCCGTTCTAGCCATTAATTTTATTGCGCGCAGTATATGTATATGTATATATATATATATATATATATAT
Organism: Sycobia sp. Sy_11; assembly: GCA_018907035.1. Classification (NCBI taxonomy): domain Eukaryota; kingdom Metazoa; phylum Arthropoda; class Insecta; order Hymenoptera; family Epichrysomallidae; genus Sycobia; species Sycobia sp. Sy_11. The sequence continues at coordinate 3,498,142 of JACCIC010000009.1, forward strand.
ATATATATATATATACGATATAAATAGAATCGCGTATCGCGCTTCTAACGATTATTATATAGACACAGGAGCGCGTAAAAAACAATTCAATATGAGGCGCGGGGCTTTGAATCGAATATTGTTATTATTATCGTTTTACAAGCGAATTAATAATTCCAAGAGTTACTCGATATAGATAGTAATTTACGGTTGTAAACAATTTTTTTTCTTTTTTTAACAATCAAACCATTATATACATACATATATATATATATATATATATATATATATATATATATATATATATGGCTTGTAATTATACTCCTGTGCTCAATATGTGACTTCATAGTAATTGAATTCGATCGATCGAATAATTCCAACCAGGAAAGAAATGGCACGGATTCGTTATTTATAGGCTGTAAGTTTCGTCTAATGTTGTTTTTTTTTCTTATACAACACTCAATTCCACATAATATATATTTCTTAAATACTGTAGGAAGGTCATATTCGTTTATCGGATCAAGTTAGGAGCTTAAAAGCGAAGCTTTAAGAATAGATTGCGCGTAAAGCCATTATTAATAAAATAGCATAAGTTGAGTAATAATTTGATTTTACATCTCTTTTGCAAGTGATCTCTTTTGCAGGAAATTGTCATTATTTTTCTTTTATCTTTTTTGTAATTCGAGATGAAGGCAAATTATGATTTTTCCCATGAATAACATTGAGGCAAAATCACGTAAATCCGCGATGTAAATATTGAAAAGATTTTGAAGCTGTGCATTTATTTTTGAACTGCATGCTTATGCGTGTGCATGACCTCGATGGATTTCATGTAAGGAGAGAAATTTTTAAGGAAAAATGGCCAAAAGTCTCGAGCCTTTAACCGCACGATACTGCAATTTGATATCCAGATTTCTCGAAGTCCAGTGAATTTGACTAGTAAGGATTTCCATTTTACGTAAAGTATGTAATTTATTATTTAAAAAGGATAAAAAAAATTCTATTTGTAGTTTATAAATTTTACTTTTTCTTCCAATGAAATTTCCCAAAAAGAATATTAATTTTTTCTTTTGTATTACAATTGTTGTTCTATTATTCAATTATTACTTATTCATACTTACTCATTCCAAGAGCGTTCATTACTTGCTATGAGTTTCAATTTCTAGACGAAATTCTACTGCTAAGAAAACGCTGTGCACGTACATATACATCATAAACATTCGCAAACGCTTCTTACATATATACTAATTTTCAAGCGCGGATCGACTTCTATTGTAACTAACTTCTAATTTTGACGTTTATGGGTAAGGAGGACGCCACCTGAGCGTTCAGCTAAGATATAAGTAGGTAAACCTGTAAAGGGACCTGCGTATACCTCACGCTACACGAAATATATTATAAACTCGTGTTTATAATGTATTATAGATGTTATCAATACATTTATTTGTTTGTTCTTGCTTTTGCACGCGCATAACTGTACTTCACGGGGCATACATAGTAGATAATATATTGAAATTTGTTTGACAGTTTCATAAAAATTACACGAAACTTTCTAGTAATATTTTATGTTAATATATAGGGGAAAAAATGGCAAGTTATTAACTTTTCCTGTACTTTTTTGTAATTTTTTTTTCAAGTTTATTCTGAACAAGTGTGTATATATATATATATATATATATATATATATATATATATATATATAGAATCGATATAAGTGAAATTTCAGTAAAACGGCTGCGAAAAGAGATTAAGACTATTGGCAAAGAAAACGTCCACCTCGTGTATCAGGACGCCGCTGCATGAAAATAACAATGGATGGAGAGAACTTAATTAAAATTTTTTACTGTATTCTACAATTCCGTAAATTAAGTTAAGAATAAATGTAGTATAATTGTTTTGTTTAACGTTTTAATTAAATACATAATAAAATAACTAAAGAAATTAAATAAAGATACACTTTTAAATATGAATTTATCTTAAAAATTGTAATATATGTACTTTTTTTTAGAAACAGAACTATCATATCAACCGTAAATAATTATTTTCTTAGCGCATTGAATTTTCATTATTCTCGTCTATTTTTCACGACTGCTCGTCATTTAAATTTCATTTCGTAAAGTCTCTCACAGCGACACTTTTCAATGCATTGATAGGCTGAGACTTTTAATTTTATTTCGAACGAAAACTTAACGGAGCTATCCATGATAGGCGACGTTCTTTTCGACTATGCTCGGTGCTTGCCTACTCATTTATATACTCATTTCGGTCGCATAACGTTAGTCCTCCTCCTCGCCGCGGCCGATAGTAGCGCCTATTGCATTCCCATTGCCAGTAGTGAAGATTTGATTTTTCATTTGTCTGCTACGGCATTATTACGGTTTCCGATTAAAATGTCGCGGACTTATCGGCAATTTTTCCGAAAAATTTGATTCCACGTCTCTCCGCGTAGGCTATTTCCTTATTTCCTTGTTTTCTCGTTTTCTCCTGGAAATTTCGAGCTTTAAGAAATAAATTCGCGCAAACCACCATCCACGAACATGTCTCGTACCCGCGATATTGACCGACCCAGCATTCGTTTTATAAAGCGTCGTACAAATATATAGATACCGTCGGACGAATCTCAAGAAAGCTTCACACACACAGTGAAGGGGGCTTTAATCTCGGGATCAACGAACTGTTCTTCAGGTTTTCTTGGTTCATTTTTTTTGGTTTTTTTTTTTTTTTTTTTTTTTTTTTACAAATTCAATGAAACCAGCATTATTAGGCTATGTACTCCCGCCGTAATTTGAGAGAGAGAGAGAGAGAGAGAGAGAGAGAGAGAGAGAGAGATAGGGGCAGGGGTGTAAAGGTCGCCAGAGTTCGGGCGAGTGTTTTATTGTACGACGATGGCACATAAACACAGCGCGCGCGCGTGAAAGCTGCGCGAGCTGAGGATATAAGCACTTACGTGCAAAAAGGGGACGACAGTGTGTGTGTGTGGTGTGTGTGTGTGTGTGCACAGACACACGACACGCACTTTTGCTTTCGTTGTCTGTTCGGAATTTATACTTACTATTCATATATATATATATATATATATATATATATATATATATATATATATATACTGTGGCGCAGGCGTTCACTTATATTGCCTCGAGGGGTAGAACTTTCTATATAGGTAGCTCGCGAGTAATATATAGCGTATGAATCGTTCTTCGCCGCGGGCCCCACGCCGCCGGTCCATCTCCGTATTAACGGATGAAATTTAGGCATGATGCCGTATACACACAGACACGCGCGCCCGCACGGGTTTAATACACATATTTCTAGTAGCATGCATTAACGGATACATAAAAATCTGAAAACACTGGCATCGTCGAAAGATATTGTATACAAAAAAAAAAAAGCGATCGCGATTTGTAAATAAATTTATATCTAGCGCACTCTATGCGGGTAACTCTGCGCGTAAGAAATTTACACGATATTAGTGTGGCCGATTAATCGACAAGTCTTATAATGCTTCACGCGCATGAATTACTTTTTATGAAAAGTAATAAAATGTTTGCGCATGCCCGATATCGCAAACGAAGAGCAAAAGAATCGATTCGGGCATAAACGGTAATGATCGAATTGCGACCGGCGATTCGTTGAAAAGTGGCAGTAATGGCTTTCGTATAATCTATATATATATAAGCTTTCTTTGTACCCTTGTTAGGACGAAATCATCCTCCCTAGTACGACTTTTTTCCTCGCAACTATTTTTCTCGCGAAGAGATGCGCGCGCGCGTGTGCGCGTGTGCGTGCGTGCGTGCGTGCGTGCGTGCGTGCGTGCGTGTAGCTTCTATACTTAGTCGATGCCTATATGTGCGATTGTCGATAAATTTGCGATAAATCGGCGCGTGTTTTGAAACTCGAAGAGTTTAGTATATTTGAGACTCGGCTATGCAGTATATCCGCTTAGCGTTTATCTCGCAGCGGCTATACACAGTTGCCCGTCACACACAGGGATCCCGTGAAATTATCATCTCGGATATACAGAGTATTGTAATTTCGTTCCTTGCATGGGAATGGCAGCCCTTCGCCGTTTATCGCCGCCACGCTCGCTCGATCGCCGTCATTGAAATTGCACGACCATTATGTCCTTTTACCCGGCAGTTGACTTTGTACACGTGATCGTCGTACGGTGGCGCGCGGACGCGCGCAGCCCTTATGCTAAAGTTAATTGGACAAATAGCTCGGGGCATTGGAGCACTACCGGGTGCCACGATACAATTTGAGAACTCGGTGTTTTCAATGAGAAGCAACAATGAACCTTGACTACAGAACTGTATTTTGTTAATATTATACATTATTGGTCGCTTTGATCAATGCACATGTGACTTTCTATTATATTACGATTCTGTTTTTTTGAATGTAGCTATTGACGTTGGTCTGAATGAGGAGGACGAACAAGTTGCCGGATACTTCCCGATGTAAAAATAAAATAAAATAATATTCAGTAAACAAAGTGAATTTTGACACCTCGATCCTGAATAATATTTTCATTAATTCTCTACAAATGATTTTCGTAAAAGCACATTTTACTTATCTGACAGCTTTTGATATAAATAATGTCTTTCATCTTAAAAGAACACAATATATATTTTAGATGCATAAATATCTATAAGGACTTTATATCGCTACCAAACAAGAGTGTCTGTGTGTGTATGTTTTTTTTTTTTTTTTTTTTTTTTTTTGTTAATAGTAAGCGCAACTGTCATCAATTGTCATCTACGTTTGTTTCAACGAAATTCTACATCATCGCGCGTTATACCCATATGATATACTATTTTCATTTTCAAAATGCAACGAGCGCGCTAAATCAAATGCCAAAAGATCGGCGCCGATCGAAAGAGTCACGAATTTCTATAGAGAGTACGCGGTAAGTATATCGAATTGCGAGGGGAGAATCTCGAAAAAGTTTCATGTTTTTGTAGTTATATAAATATATATATTTATATATTGGTTCCGCAGGTATATGCGCAGAAAGAAATGTATTAATATATACTCTGAATTCGTTCGAAAAATTCATTAACATACCTGTAGATTTTTCATCATGCACCGGACAAATTTATCCCCATACATAGTATGTATATAATGTAGATCAAAATTCATATAAATTTGGCCGGAGTGACAAAATATCAACTCGGTATATATGAATGAATTCCTTGAGCAAACTCAGTGTGTGTGTATATATATATATATATATATATATATATATATATATATATATATATATATCGGAAAATTTACCCGCGCGATGAACGACGACCGGATCTTCATAATGCACGCCGCGGCGGAATTTACTACATAAATGAATATATACACTGTGTGTGGTGTGTGTGTGTGTGTGTGTGTGTGTGTGTGTGTGTGTGTGTGTGTGTGTGTGTGTGTGTGTGTGTGTGTATACATGCGCGAAGTGGAACAGCGCCCCACTCGTTATTTCTTACGGCAATAATAATATACGCTTAGGATTTTAATATGATAAGCCCGAAGCTTTCGAATCTCTGTAAGGGGGGAGGAGAGGGGCGAAGTTTTTTTTGTCATCATATCTATGGTTTTGCGCACTTGGACGGAAGACGTGATTCCATCGAAAGAAATTCTTCTTGATTGATTAGATTATATATATATATATATATATATATATATATATATATATATATATATATATATATATATATAACATGGATGCGAGAGATTGCCCATTTGATGTAGCGTACGCGCGCAGGTACTTTCATGCGTTTTTAACAGTGCCATTCGTCAAATCTGTTTGTGACGATGCCGGTTTTATTTTTCGTTTAAAAAAAAAACAAAATCTTTAATACATTTACATACACGCGAATTATACATTCGTTTTAATATATCGGAATAGATTTTTAATCCGTCTGCCGTATATGTACAACAGATATTTTCGTAAATGGAGCGTGCTTCATTCATTAAAATGATCGATGTCCATTTCGGACGCGTGTCGGAAAACTTTTTTCTACATATAATAAAATATAGCTGAAGATCTTTCAAATATACTGTCGCTTTTTTTTTTAAATCTTAGTCAGTGTTCTTTATATATTTTCTGCGACTGGGTTTTTTTTTTATGAATTTATGAAAAGAGTTACTGTCTATATGTCTCTCTCATAATATACATATTTTGATCGATGGCTTATATGAATATATAGATATTCCGTCGATGTGTCAAAATTATTTAAAATAGTCTTATATAACAAATTCACATCTTACTATAAATTTAAAGCCACATATGACAGGATGAAATTTGTTAATAAATCTCATATTATTTTACATAATATTCCTTATACGAAAATGCCTCGTTTACGTATCCTTTGATATATATTAAAAAAAACAAAAAAAAACAATTTTATTCAGATTCTCAATTCATCAAAATTCAACTAACAGATCAACTCTGATTTGTCACGAATGCCACCTTCGTCTCCATATTGAATGCAGAACACGCGTAAATGGATAAGCTTTCACGACCGTAACGTAACGTTAATTGCGAGATATTTTTGTTTATTATTTAATTTTTTATTTTATTTCGAGTGTTGGGAATTCGAGTTTCTCGCTATCTCGTATAAAGAATATACGTAAGAAAAACATCATACGACCGCTTGATAATAGATATTATACGTTGTATACGAATGCAAGTTATTAATAACAAGATTTGCTTAAATGTATGTACATTGTATATAATAAAGTTTTTGAGTTAAAATTTTTTACTAGAATTTCGATTAATTTAATTTTGGAGAAATAGTGATTGTAAATACGAAAATACCACATCTTGTGACTGGGATAAGTGTTAGACCTTGGAATTGTGGAAGACTTTTTGTGAAGAGTTACGTCCCCTCAATCGGGATCGAATCTGTTACCATTATCCGATTGTTTAGCAAACAATTAGCGCGAAAAATAAAAATGGAATTGAGACCGGTGAGAAACAGAAGAAATATGCAGCTGATTGGATTTTCAAATTAGATGATTTTGGAAATGTCAATTGCTTGTAAATTATATTAGTGAAATTTTATGAAAATAAATAAGTTTTTTTTTTTTTTTAATTAAAAAATGAAACATACTCTTTATTATACGTGACATTCATATTATGCAATAAGTATTTTATCACGAAAAATTTTAGAATTTTATACGTAATTTAAGAATAGCCTGCACTGAGAAAAGGTTTCCTTTAATTATAAATCATCGTGTTCTCGAGAAAATTTTGTAAGCGAAAAGTTGAAAATTTGCCATTAATTTAGTAATACTTATTAGAAACTATGATAATATTTTTAATTTTTACAGCCTGTGATTTAATTACTGGGTACAATAATTGTAATATTTACTTGCAAAATTTTTCTCAGCCTGCAAGCTTACATCAATCCCTGAGTAAAGGTATTTTTGATTGTTAAATAATTGTATTGAATGGATATATTCTTTGTTTCACGTAACGAATTAAACCTAAAGGTTCGGCGTTAATTTACCGATCGTTCACAGTTTTATACATTATAATCGTTCAGAATATGTATTCTGACGCATTTTGCAACAATTCAAGCTTACGTATACATCTTTTTCATTTAAAATATATTATATATATATATCATACACGTCTACATGTAAAGTAATTCTGTAACTATATAACGTATTTATATAATTTATTTAGTAAAATTAAAAAAAAAAAGCCAATAACGCGACAAGTAACGATATCCTGTCTTTCTTTTGCAGGCCTGCTGAGAAACGGCCGCCCCGAGGGCGCTCGAGACCGATCTGTGAGAGAGGGAGAGAGGACATCCATCGGAGTGACATGTGGGCGGCTCACCTCCTCGACCGCGGCATCGTCATCGGGACTCCCTAATTCAGAGATCGTCGGATCCGGCGACGGAAGCCGAGACGAGACCATGGAGATACATGTGGCAGATATCATCGAAGCGCTGATGCACACACATATATTAAGCGCCGTTGTATTATATTGGACGCGGAACGCGCGCCAACAGGGGAGATGGCGAATGAAACAGAGTGAGAGAGAGAGAGGGGGGGGGGCGAAGCGTCGCCGGAAGTACCTATCACAGCCTCGTCGGCGAATCAGCGATCTGACGTGCGCGCCGCCGCGCTTTATACGCGGAGAAAAAAAAGTGAACAACAACAACAACAACAACGACAACAACGACAACCACGAACAAAAATGCCGCGCTCTCGCAGTCTAAAAAAGAAAACAGTCTCGTGCATCGCGAGCTAAGATGAGCACGGAGCCTTTTACTTTTGCGCCCGCGAGCCCCAACCATTGGGGGAGAGAAGCTGATGTGACAATTCTCGCAATCTCGCGGAGGCGATTAATCTGTCGTGGCCTTTACCATCGCTGCACGCACCGTGCACGCGTGCGCGCGCACCACACACATACACACACACACACACAGCATCGATTGATCTTTATACAGAACTCGCTGGGATCTCCAGCTTTCTTTTCTCCGCCTCTATATTGCAAATTTTAAGCAGCATCAGCGCAAGTAACCCTCAGCTATAAATGAATATATATATACATAGTTTTGACTATAAAGTGTGTGTTTGTATATATATATATATATATATATATATATATATATATATATATATATATATACAGCCACGTATGCACATACAAATTTGGAAAATAGAGGCGTACATAATAAACGTGCAAAACGGACCGACTGATAGGACGGGCTAGTAGGGTTTCGATATTAAATATATATTTAACGAGCGCGCATTTTCCTCCTTTTCTGGTTTAATTAAAGTATATTTGAATTATGTAAGGTGATCTGCACGAAGATGTATAGACGGTTTTTTTTTTGTTATAATATGAAACACTGTCGCAAAAATATAAAGAAATATATATATACATGCACATTTTGTTGGGAAACACCCCATTTACTTTTTAAGTAAGACCGCGAGAAGTTAATTATGTTGGGTGGGGGGGGGGGGGGCACAATTCGTTCGAGAATTTTAACCGCACATATATTACACATAATTATTAATTATACGAGATCGTAAGGAAACGAATGGCTATGGATTTATTTCGCGGATTCGACAATGCCAACTGACTGTGTCAATTTTCTTCTTCTCTTTGAATTTTTCTTCTGCTTTTTTTTTTTGGTTTTAACTCGTATACCCACGTATACGCACCTTGCACTATCTCTTATAACTTTGTACGTTTCTATCATGTGTATGCACGAGCAAATATGACTGAAATATGCGAAATGCAAAAAAAATTGTATAGATAATATGTATGTGTATTTATATATATATATATATATATATATATATATATATATATATATATATATATATATAAATGCAATAAAAATGTAAAAAAATTTTTTTCTTCCATTCTCGTTTCATTGTTGAAATATATACATACATATACATATATAAGTTTCCATATTATTTTTAATTTACCATGTGTAAACACAGAGACGCTCAAACGTTACATATTTTTATGATTTTAATAGTCGATGTTGAAAGAAAGAGCAAATACACACGACGATAACTTTGTGTCTACATTATGCGGAAAAGAAGCGAGGGAAGAATTTTGATAACTTAAAGATGAATGAAAAATGCCTTGACCAGATGTAATTGAACAAAAATCTCTTAAGCTTTGATCGATCAAAGGCTTGATTTTGTAGAGATGAAATAAGCAATCAATTAAATACATGCATTGAGATTAAAAGCGAATAACGCTAGTGATATAGCAATTGATCATTTAGAATATATATATATATTACTTCAAATTCCACTTTATGAAATATATATAAATATCTATATATATTATATAAATAGATATATGAAAAAGCCCGGCTGCCAGAACAATCAACTCGTCGCCAAATGCACTTGAAATTTTTAAATATAATATACATAATGTTAAAGTAGATACATTTGAGGAAGAAGAAAAGAGAATTTTCCCTGAACTAATGAAAATAATTCAATGCATATAAACGAAATAAGCTGTCGGCTCAAGTGGAGGGGGGGAGGGGCATTCAATGATAATTAGGTGCTCTGTAATCTTAAATAAACAAAAAAAAAGTTCATTACATACTGCTCAAAGGGAAGGGCCTCTTTTTTATATAGATATATATGACAAAACACTACTGCCTTCGATAGAAAACACTTTTTTAAAGATTTATCTAAGAAGAGAGATCTCTACGGTGTGCGTTTCCGACATTCGCTATATATATATATACATAATAACTTCGTAAAAGTATATAAATCGTATACATCCCCTTATATAATGTGATAATGTTTCGCTCATTTTTCTTGGAATATTTTTTTTTTTTGTTTTTTTCTTACAAACGTTTATACATCTCAACTTGAAATAAATCCTGAAAACTTATCGAACGACCTTCAAGTACCGCGCGTTATTTAATAAAACAGATGCGAATGAACAGTCGCCGAGGGCTCGATCTCTCGACGGCCGCATGAACTTAAATTGTAGAGAGGGACGTGCGACACTTCTCGAAATGCTGTGATTCAATATTCGCAGATAGACATTGTTTAACAAGCATTACTATATTGCGTATTTATATAATAATTTATTGTGTATTTCGATTGCAAAAAAAAAAGAAAAAAACAGATTGGATCGGCTATAAGAAAAAAAAAACAAATTTTTTTTATATGATACAAAATTTCCTTTTTTCCAATTAATTTATTAATTAATGCTAGGATCCAGTTATTATAAGCAAAATTACAAACCGTATTTTAAATGATAAACTTATTATTATTATTATATATCACCTGTGAAATATATTTTTTATTTATTGATTTAAGTTGTCTTCTGTATAGTATAAAGAAGTAATTATTCGATATAATATTAAGAACTATTATAATTACCTATTATTATTATTATTATTAATATATTATTATTACTATTTTATGTAAATCTGAAAAGTTTAATTTTAGGAATACAATATTTAGCTTGTATCGAAAATATAATCTTTTCTAGATTGCGAAACTCATTTTGTAAAGAGTAAGCACAATTGTATGAATATATTATTACGAATGAATGCTGCTATCTATGTTTTATGATTGAATGAAAGGTTAAATGTAATTTGAAAAGTATCCTTGACGACAATTTTCTACTCATTTTTTAATTTTTTCTTTTTATTTAATAATTACATCGAAACCAGAATTTTACTCTTAAATTTTCCAATACGCGGTAAATAATAATGTTAGTTGGAACAAAATAGATCTGATATTTACAACAAAATTCGGCAAGCAAATTTTAAAACGATTGTAATCTGTAATGTTTGTTTTATAAATTAATGTAAAGATCGTTGTAATATTTTATGAAAATGGTTAATGAAAATAATCGACAAGCTACTTTCAATTAACTGCAAAATAGCTATTTATATTTAAAAAAAAACAATAGTCTTCCCTAAGCAGGACAGTTGCTTTATTATTAGAAAAATAAAAACAAGCTAGAAAATGCAAAAAGCGACGGAGGATGATTGAATAATGTTACAGAATTTCAAAAAGGTTCTTCGCAAATGTATAAGGAGAAAATAAAAAATTTACACGAATGTGCATTACCGTTTTCGTATACGCTGCAGTTTACAATTCACGTATGCCGTCTAAGCGGACTTTGATATAGTGAAGGGGAATCTAGATAATGCCAAGGTAATAGTGTAAAAATTCGGAAGCATCTCGCGATTGCCTCGGTGCTTCGTATTGTTGTTCTTACTATTTTCCCCCTTATTCATTTATAATTAGGACTGGCATTTGATTACATCTATCACGCGCGCTATTATTACTGTTCTTATTATTATTATTATTTCAGCGACTGTCATATTAATCATTCAGCGACAACGTTCATTTTTTAATGGACAAATCGATTATGGGTAAAAGTACTGCATTTTTGCATTGTAAGGATTAATATTGTTAAGGAGAACTGACTGTAACGTGTATTGCGAAATAAAATATATTCTATCCTCAATTTTTTTTGTCTTTGTTTAATTATACTTTTAAGCTTGCAATTCCACAATTTTTTTAAAAATTTATACAATATAACAAAAGACTATTTTGTAGGAAAATCAACTATTTAATTTCACTTACTTAATTTATAAAATACATTCTACATATAATGTTTTTAAGATATGTCAATATCATTAACACTAAAAAATATTCAATATTCAAATTAAAGTCATTTTTAATTATTGTTTCCAAAATTTAATAGGAAACATTAATTTCCTTAAATAATTATTATCATTCCAATTACTTTAAGTATAAAATAATATAAGGAAGATGAGGTATAATACATGACTATTTAAAGCCTAAATGTTTCGCTTATTCTTTCAATCTTCATCACTAGCATTATCATCCCCGCCTTCGTCTGCATCGTCATCCTCATTTTCACCGCCGCTCGCTGACTCTTCATCCTCGGAATCCGACTTGGAGTCCTCGTCAGAGTCTTTGAGAGCTTTACTTTTGTGCTTCTTAGTTCGTCCAGCTTCAAAGTCAGAACCTTCTTCGTCCGACGAATAAATATTCGATGCCACTAAAATGTTAAAATTATCGTTGTTTAAAATAAATAACGGACGTTATCTTCATAATAAAATTTGCAACAAAAAAAAACTAGAATACGTAATGGTCTTTTTTTTTTACTTTTTGCAGCAGCTCCACCTGCGGGTTTCTTATATTTGTTTTTAATGGCCGCCAATGAAATGGCATTTTCGTCGTCGGATCCTTCGTCGTGGTATGGATCGTTTCCGTAATTCGCTGCAGCCCGATTAGCTCTGCTTCCGCTGCTTGGTTTCTTCGTTTTGCTCTGAACTCGCATCGCCATGCGCAATTTCTCCTCCTCTTTCTAGAAATGAAAATTCATTCGCGACGTTATAGCGTCAATTTTACTTTTACCATTGTACTTTGACGAAGCTACAATTCGAAATTTCATATAATCCGACTGACCTTGATCATTTCGTATTTATTCTGATCGGGATTCATGCCGACGTGAGACAGGACCTTGATGCCAGATGTTTTTTGAGAACGGTCGGCAAGTGACATTGTCATCTTCCTGTGGGTAAACGACTCGGTTGAGTGCGGACGGAACGTCAGCTTCGTGCGGAACACAGCCTGTCCCTGTAAACCGGTACCCTGCCTAATGTACAAGTGATTATGATCGCCTTGTAGAGGCTGCTTGTAAACATCAAATATTTCAGAACCCAGGTGCAGTGACATACTTCCATCCGACCATTTTACAAATCGCGCATTACTTTCTTTGGCCACTTTACCGTCATCGGTAAAGATCTCCTTCCATCTAATAATGCGAACGAAGAGCGTTAATACGATTGATACAGCTACTACTATTTTATTATTTTCATTGTATTATTAACAGTAGGAATGAAACGTCAACAAATGAAAAATATTTTTAAAAAATTGCATTGAACCAGATATTCATAAAAATTATAACACAATTACCATAATTTTGAAAACAGTATTAAGCTAGATTTTTTTTTTATATTACAAAATATAATCTCATATTCGAAAATAAATGAACTTTACTTCTCTGTACTAATCATACGCACCTTATTGTATTTTCAACTTTGAGTTTTAACCTGGCTCGACCTTCCTCATCAAGAGTCTCCTCTTCGTCGATTTCATCCTCGTAAGTCTCGTGATCGAATGGGCGAGTTTCAACGGACAAGAAATTAGGCAACTTTACAAAGTGTATTTCACGGCCAAGATCAGTCGTAATCTTTGGAATCTCGACATCGATTCTAGTCTCTGGAGGAGGCTCGGGTTCCTCCTCTTTTTGCTTTTCTTCGTCCTGCAAAATTATTCTTCCGTCAATTCAATTTCTTTGTCATTTTTTTTTGTTTCTTTACACAAAGGCTCGTCGACAAAACTTTAATTTCAATTAAATTAATCGACATTAAAATAAATTTCGACTTTTCGAATTGTACGAAATAAAAATGCTGAGCGAGCCTCTGCGCTTGCAACTGGCGACTTACGTCCTCGGCGGCCGCGGCCTCGGCCCTCTCCTCCGATCGTCCCCTGCTTCGGCTTCTGCTCCTGCTGCGACTCCGACTGCGACTGCGGCTCCTGCTGCGGCTCCGGCTCCGGCTGCGGCTACGCCTGTCGGCCGCCCCGTCCTCGCCCTTGTCCTCGTCCTTGTCCTCGTCGCTGCTGATGTCGCTCGCGTCGCCGAAGAGCGCGTCGGCCGTCGGCTGTTCCGCGGCGCTGGCCGCCCTGCCGATCTCGTCGTCCGGCTCCGAGTCCGAGTCGATCAGCTGGCGTCTCTTCTTTACTGCCTTGTCGGTTTCCGAGCTGGAATCATCGCTGCCTCGGGGCCGCTTTTTCTGCGAGTCGTTGGCTAAGAAACGGAGAAGACATCAAATTTATTCATTTTTGACGTATAACCTCAATATAGTTGCAACAAAAACAAAAAAAAAGTATAAAAAATAGAATTTGTCCTCATTACTTGGTCTAAATTACTGTAAATACTATTATCCCAGAGGTTCCTATTTAATAATCAAATGTATTCATAGAGCATTCACAGGACCAAATGCACTTTTGGTTTGTTCAATATCTCGCGAGATTAATTGACAAATTATTTGATAAGAACAGACCTGATGTTTTCATGGACTTCTCAGACTCATTATCGCTCCTGTCTTTCCTAGAACTCCGAGACTTTCTACTCGCTGGACTGCCACTTTTCCTCGAGCCGCTGCGCGATCTCCTGCTACCTTCAGAATCACTTCTTGACTTATTGCTCTTCCTTGATCCACCAGATGACGATCTTCCTCTAGAAGTTTGACTACCGGATCTTCGACTTCCCCGACTACCAGATCTTCTACTTCCCTGGCTACCAGATCTACTTCCCTGGCTGCCCGATCTTCTACTTGCCTGACTGCCAGATCTACTTCCTTGGCTGCCAGATCTTTTACTTCCTTGGCTGCCAGATCTTCTACTCGCCTGACTGCCAGATCTTCTACTTGCCTGGCTGCCAGACCTCCTGCTTGCATTACTACCCGACCTCCTGCTTGTTTGGCTACCCGATCTCTTACTCGCACGGCTTCCGGATCGCCTACTAGTCTGACTGCCGGATCGTTTACTTGCCTGACTTCCCGCACGGGACGTCCGACTGCCCGAGCGTTGGCTGGTAGCGCTACCAGAACGTCGACTCGCGTGGGACGTCTGACTGCCAGATCGTCGACTGGCGCGCGACGTTTGGCTACCTGAACGGCGACTAGTACGTGAATCATTACTACCTGAACGATGAGTAGTTTTCGAATCATGGCTTCCTGATCGTTTACTGGTACGCGATTTATGGCTGACGTGTGAAACACGACTATCAGACCTTCTGGAAAAATAATTTTTAATTTTTAATATTGTCTGACTTGTGGATAACATTTGAAAATTGGATACGTGTTGTATTTATTTATGTATATTAATATAAACCCAAAGTTTCAAATTAAATTTTCAAATTTCTTTTACACTATTGACAAAATATTGATTTTCAAACCAATTTCTAAAAGTACTTTATTATTAAAATAACTTTTATCATGTTTATTATACTTTTTTTATCTTATACTTTTTATAACATATAATAAAATATATTATTTTTTCAAATAAAAATTAAATTATGTATAATGGTCAGCATATTAAATAGAAATAACTATAATGTTTCTGACCTTCTACTAACAACTGATGAAGGGCTCACGGATTTTTGACTACCTTCGGGTGAAGGCGATCTTGATTTTGCTGATGTAGCACTTCCTGAATGAGCAGAATGTGCTGATCTACTTCTTGATCTTTGAGAACCAGATTTATTACTACCTACAGATTTGGCACTAGAATGCCGAGAGCCGGATCTTGCAGGTGAATTACTATGAGACCTTGTTGATTTTGGCGACTGTTGACTTGGAGCTTTACTAACAGATCTGGAGCGATTTGTGTTTGGGGTTTTGGAAGGATGATCAGCATCATCTTCGGACTGATCTGTTGCAGCTGCTCGTGGTGTTTGAGCTGGAGCATGCGAAGATGCTCGGCTACCACTGCGACTTGATCCAGATGATGCTGAGCCACTTTCAGAATCCGATCCTGTACACAGATGCATTATTAATCATATATAATATATTCTATTTTATTTTACAAATTTCAAAAATTATTGTATGGTATGAAATTTATTATTAATGAATTATTACAATTTAATATTTCTGAGATCCGAAACACTGATAATTATTTGTAAGCTGTTTGAATAAAAGATAACATTTTTTTATTGTCATATTTAAATACTTTCAAATATATAGATTTATAAATTATGCATAAAAGTATATTTTTATAGTAAATGAACAAAATAAAAATAAGGTTTTGGTACAAAGTGGATCACTGAACTATGTAAGTAACATAGTTTCTGTGACCATATTTTTCTAAACAGTATTGGATAATTTTATAATTACGTTATATTTTCAACAGTACTATAATACTATAACAATTTTTACACTCATGTTTGTTTCAAAATTGATAAAAAAGTGAAAGAATATATATTACACTGAATATTTTTTTTTTTACTAATTATGGTATAAAAAAAATATATTTTGTGTATAAAATAAAAAAATTACCAGATTCACCACTGGAATCGCGATTTGGCGGCATCATCATATGTGCTTTTGCATAGATTAAAAATTAAATTAAATTAAACTTGAAATTGAGGTTAGAAAACACGTTAGAGTATTGGAGCTGGTAGCTACAGGAGGACGACCACTTCGTTTCCATATGATCTGATCTGAGATGGAGAGCGAAGTTTTTACTTCTCGGCGTGTAACTCCTGGTAACTCTATAGCTATATAGCTATCTGCTCTATATTTATTTATATATATATATATTATATGTATAAAGTTGCACATGCGCTGTGTCAGTAAGCTTATACCAGAGCAGACCAGAGCTTATACCTGCTTATACAGTAGCAGGATCTTGCCCGTTGTGTATTTCGTCATGTACGTTTATTTCTGACAATGGTTTATTCTATTTCATACATAAATAAAAATAATAACTATATATTTCAAGTATTTATAAATGCTTTACTGTATATTCTTAAACACTTTTAAGTAAATTAATATTATTATAATTTATTAAACATACAGAATTGTTGCACACAGATGAAATTTATACCTTAAAACAATTTAAATATGTGCTGTTTAAGATTGAAGGATTGAAGTGCTCATGCGCGACGCGCGAGAATTAAAATTGATAGAAGAAGTGATTTTTATTCTAATAGTTGTTCAGATATTATTTAATATAAAAGTTTTTGAATGATTATCTACAAACCTATTTAATTCTCATTTGACTTCCCTACGTAGTTGAGGTATGGATTTTATAGTTATCTTTTTCAATAATTAATTCATTCATTTTTGTTAATCACGACTGCAAAATGAAATTGTCAACTATATAAACACACCAATATTCTATTGAAACGAGAATATTTATAACTTTATTCGTACAATTATATGATTTCACTAACTTGCATAATATTTTAAAATGTGAAGTAGAATTATGATATTTATACTTAGATTTAAAATGTAAGTATTATTACACTGAATTTTTTTCATTAGAAAATTAATATTCTATTGTCTATGGGTCTACAATCTTAATAAAAATTTACGTTTAGCAGTAGAACAGGTTCTGGAACAGTTAAACAGGTTTATATCAGCCTAGTACTTGATATAAAGTTTATAATATAGGTAACACGCGAATTTCTAACTCAATATTTGAAAAAAAAACATTTTTTATTAATACATTGAATTTATTAATATATATGTATAATTCAGAGAATATTTCTCTATAAATATGCTTGCGGTCGTGATCTCTAATATTATATCAGATTATATATATATATAGGTAGAGAACTTTGATATGAACTCATCAGGTGTCGGTAGTTGCTGCAACTTGCAAAAACGCATGCTAAATATCTTCTAAATATCGTCTTTGGAGTTAGCGTAGACTTTGGACATTTGGAGCACTATATAGGCACAAATATGGCGGATAGCAAGGGTGCGTTTCTTGTATTCACTCACTAATATTTAAAAATTAATTTAAATTTCGTGTCTAGCATTTCAAAGATCATAGCCTTTGTATTTTCTAAATAATCCTAAATTTTTACCAAAATTAACGTAGTATAAAAAGTACATTTATTTGGATAAGAAACGTTCGGGTCAGTTGTATGGTATCACACTTCACACGCTGTACTTTGCACGATGAGCAGTCCAGCCAGTCCCAAAAAGAATGGCTAGTCACGAAAGAAAATTTTTCTCGCTGTGTTTTTATAAATTGAAATTCGAATTATAGTGTATTCACTAACAACTAAGATATTTTCCTGTTTAATTTTAGAGAGCAACGTGACGTCAATGAAAGCTGAATCGTCCGCCACCAAGCTGGATAAGCCTGAGGAAGCCAGCAATAATTCTGCTAATGGTAATCCTGATTTCTGCAATGTTTTGTTTTTAGAAGCAAAGTATTATTATATTATGCTTCTACAATATCGTCTTAATACTTTCCTCTATACTAATGCTTTAATATAGTGTGCATATATAAAATAATAACTTAAAGCGACTAATACTAAAGTAATGGTTCACGAAATAATAGAAAATCTAATGGATCACTGTACTCTGATAAATAAGCTAATAGCACTGTTTGAAGGCATATAAATCATTAATAGTATAATATATTATCTATTATAAATAACTTAAACCAGTAATTTAAATTGTAAATTTACATATTTTAACTTTTAGTACTTTTGAACAAGTTTGTATAATTATAAATTTTATTATTAGTTAGAAACTTAAAATTTGATATGTAACTAATATATAATTTAAAATCATAGCAAATATCTTGTAAATGGTTTCTTAAAAGTTGGACAAATATTTAACATATGATTTTTTATTTTATTCCAGATTTGATGAAGTCTTAACAAAATCACTATTAAGAAATAAATATTTTTACATTCAAAATTCTTTAAGTTATTACTTGAATGTTGGTGTATTTATTAATAGTTAAAACATACTATTTATTCTTTAATTTTAGAGAGGAAGACGCAGACAATGGAAGCTGAGCCGTCTACTGCAAAGCTGTATAAGCCCGAAGATACGAGCAGTAATTCTGCTAATGGTAATCATGATTTTATTATTTGTATTGGTTTTAGAAGAAATATATTAACATAAGTTTTCTGAAATTATAAGCATGTATTTGAACTAATGCATAATATGCTGTACATTGTTAGGAGAATAAACTAATGTGAGAATGTTTTAGATGAAACTGAACTAATGTCTGATGAAAGGGATTCCGAGGATTCGTCATCTAACAGTATGCCTAATAAGCCTGTGTTTTCTAATGAAGATGGTAATGAATTAATGCTTAAACTACTATAAATTAATAAGTGTTATTATAGTATAAATTAACCAAATTAGTAGTTTTCATTTTAATTTTAAATATTTAGACAGACTATAATATTCCAGCTATAAAATTGAAATAATTATACTTTATACATTATAAGCACAAAATTAAGTAAAATATTAAATCTGATTTTCATATATTACAGTACATGATAATTATAAAAATTACAATCCCTTATTTTAGGCAGGAAGAATAAGACTGCAGAACCTAAACCATCAATTACTGTAAAGCTTGATAGTCCAGAGGAATCTAGTGATAATTCTGCTAATGGTAAATAACTATATTTCTTTAAATAAAGAAAAAAGTGATTTACGTAAAGTCATTGGAATTACATAATATTTATTATTGTTTCAATTTTAAAGAAGAAGCAGAAAAATTGGCTGTTGAAAAGGATTCAGATAATTCCTCTTCATCTAACAACATGTCGTGGAAACCTCCTGAGCAACATGTTAGCGATTCAAAACTTAAAAGTATGATTAAATATATATTATAATATAAATTGATTTTTAAAATTAAAAAAAAATTCTTTAGATATTATATATAGTTTCAATATTGATATTCAATATTGATTTATTGAGTACTTTAGTAATCATTTAAATGATTATTTTTAAATTTTATACTTGTCAAATTGATTCAAGAAATGTACAATTGATATAGATATTATATTTTATTTTGACTTATAAATTAATAAGATAAATTTCACCATAGATCACTTATACATTATAAATGATGAATGTTGGCCTTTTATTAAAATCGATCATTTTAAATTTCAGATGCTTTTGGTGGAAAGTTCGGTAATTCCTTTCGGACATATTCTCCAGATTTTATTATTACCAATAAACCGAAAAACTCATTACTAAGGCCATCTCAATTAAAAACAGTCTCAAACAGTTCAGGAACAATCGGCAAAAGTGTTCTTCAACCACCTAAGCTTCAAAATCCTTTCTCTAAAGTGCTTGAAACTGATAAGAATCTTCCTTCTTCCTCAAGTGATAATAAAGATTATCTATTGAATGAGAGTGATAAGGATAAAAAGAATCAAGATAACGAATCAAAGAAAGAGGAGACTGATAATGAACTACCAACATTTTTGGCATTGAATAAAACAACAAAGGAAAGTGATAATAGTACGATCAATCCAGTAGCTGCAAGTGCATCAACACCAAGTTTTGTATTTGGTCAGAATTTAAAGGAACGTGTTGCTGTAGCTCATGATACGGATAGTTCTGACACTTCAGAAAAAGAAGAGGTCAGTGAAGAGGCCAGTAATGCAAATGGCTCTTCAGAACTTATGTTCACTAATGCAGCAGCTGTTTGTAAAAGTACAGCCAAGCCAGGTCTTACATTGACCCAAGCAGCTCAAGAAATGGAGGAAGCGAATCGAGCCAATAAACGAAAGTATGACGAAGTTACTTTGTTAACTGGTGAAGAGGATGAAACGAACATTTTACAAATCAGTTGCAAGCTTTTTGCTTTTGATAAAGTAAGTTTTTTTATTCATTAGTTATTCCTAATGTTTATGATGGGTCAGACCATAGGCGTGTCATAAAGGCGTTGTAAATTATTTCATATAATATCATATTCAGTATTAAAACGATGTTTTAAATAAATACTGAAAAGAAATTTTTTCACCAATACGATTGCTTTAGGCTTTTTTCTCTATTAAAACAAAATAATTTTATACCTTTATGTTTGAATTTTTCTTTACTTTGATTATCTACTACGCTTTTTTCAATGTTATTATATTCCATATAAAATGACCTATTATCTATTTTTTCCATTACAAACTGTTCAGTAATAATAACGTTATAATGAACTAATCCTAAGTTAATTGCACAAAATATAACTCCATTTACATACATGTATAAATACGATATGTCAGATTGGTCATTTAAGACTTATAGAAATCTAGAATAAGTTTTTTAATGTTTCATAAAAAAATGGTTACATTTAAGATATTAAATATTAAATGTTTGATCCTTCTTAAAATTAATTGCTAATATTGAAATTAGATTAATTAATATAGATGCTTAATAATTATGATACAAATAACAGTTTTGATTATTATGAATTTTTTAAATGCATAAAATATTATTATCAAAATTTCTCTAGTGCTCTTTAAAATAAAACATTCACTTTTTAATATGCTACTACGAAATTTATTCAGAGAAATCAATAATTAACATTCAATGAATTGAACAGGTAACCAGTAGTTGGCAAGAGCGGGGTCGAGGGTCACTGCGGCTTAATGATAAAGACGAAGAATCAAGGCTTGTTGTTCGTGCTGCTGGCACGCAGAGATTGCTGCTTAACACAAAAGTATGGCCAGGCATGACAGCCGAACGAGCCGGGCCCAAGTCTCTACGACTTACTGCTATGGACGTTCAGGGCGATATAAGAATCTTCGTTGTGCAGGCTGCCCAAAAGGAAGTCGAGCAATTGCATAATCTGTTAATGCAGCGACTGAGGCGCGCGCAGGAGCGCCAGCCAAAAAAATTAGCCAGCGAACACTGACGCACGCGACTTTTCGAGTGCAATTTTCCTGAGTCGAACGTCATGTTCTTGGCAATGTTCTGTCGCTTCGATGGGACAAAGCACGAGGGATTCTGGAATCCTTCAATTGTGGCTACTCGAATCTTTTTCGATTCGCCTGAGTGTAGCGCTTGATCGGTGACACTTTCTTCTTTTACCGATATATTATGATTAGCAGGATCTTATTGGACTGGTTTGCGCGAATTTAAATGGGAAAAAGTTTTGAATTATTGGGCACTATTATCAGAAATTTACAATAAATTTTTTGATGCTTGTGCTTAATTAATATAAAAGTATTAATAAATCATTATGAGTATTAAATATTTTTGAAAACAAAGTTTAATCGCTCTGCATACAGTTTTTAAATTTATCCGAAGAAGCTCATATAATTTATCTTTTTTTTGAAATATATTTTTAAAAAGGCATTTTCAATAAGAAAGTAGTTTTTAATACTGTTCTACTTTTGAGAGATTTTATAAAACAATCATTTTCAAATTTTCAAAGTTTTATCATTGCATTTTAAACATAAGTAAAATATGTAAAAGAAAAATTAGAACGCGGTTATTAGTATAACAAGTCTAATATTATCCTTTTAAACATAATACTATTAAGTATTCAAAATCTTAATACATGGAATTAGTACTATATTAATTTCATTACCTAGTTTTCCAGTGTGATTTTAAGAATATAAAAAACTGATATATCTTAATAGTAGCGAATTGATAATTTATTTGAAAATTCATCTTTTCAGAAAAAATTGTTCATTTTTAAAATTTATTTATTTTTAACTTTTATAATATTGTCACAAATAGCAATACACGTTTATGTAAATTACAAACGGCGGCAGTGGCGCCAAAATATAGTGTCTCAAATGAGATGTCAATATATCCATTCTCTTTCAGAGAGCAATGACTCCATTGGAGTTTATTTACAGGCCTGTAAAATAAAATAGTGGTTATAGTATTTAATTTACATTTATAGATAATCTTAGTTTTGGAATTGAAGTCGGAAAAGTCTCACTTTTTGGAATTGATTATTTTGCGTTTAAAAAAGTTGATTAAAAATTTAATTAGAAATTTTTAAATTCATATTTTTTGTCACATTTAACTTTTTAAAATCATTCCTATAAAAAGACTTGGACTAAAAACGAAAACACAATCTTTAATCTCAAGATTAAAAAAATAATGTAAAAATTTATTTTTGATTAGTTTTACATAATAATAAATTTTTTAATAACTTACAAGCTGTTACAAAAACATTCGGAAAATTTGATGTTACTCAATTACCAAAATGTTTCATTTCACTCCAAAGTATTTTTGATGTAAATGGTATTATCTTAAAACAAGGCAGAAAAAGAATGCATAAAATAGATACTTCGATGAATTCGTACTAAGTTTGTACTTGTAAGGGATAACCTGTGTGTTTGCAGAAGAATGAATGGACAAATGAGCAACTAAACTAGATAGAGATTTCTATTAATTTAATTTAAAATTCATTATAATTTAATTTAAAATGCGATTAATGTAACAGAAGAAAAATGTTTATTTTAAGACATCTAGTTCAATATAGATCAGATATAGATAAAATGCATAATATGGTGACAATTTTTTTTTATTTATACATGTGGTATGGTGAATACACTATATTGAATTCAATTTGTCTGATTTATCAACAAATATTTTAATAAATGCAGTGTTCTCTCCTGACAGCTGTAAATAAAATCTCAATCTAGTGAAAAATAAAAAATAGTCTTTTTTATATCTTTTTACTTTTAATTTTATTACATTATCTAGATAAGCTTTTATATAAAAAATGTTTTATTTATATCACAATACTATGCCTAATAATACTATGCAATTGTTTTATGAAGGAGCATCAGCAAAATAAAGGCCACAATTTTTAAATCAGAGTAAACCACTATCTTACAACTTCTTCTAATAATTTATATATACTTTTATTTTTCAAAAATTTATTGCATCATGCAATACTTTTTCAAGAAGTTGTAGAAATATGTTTATCTAAAAATATTTGCCACGTAATAGAAGATGGCGTAATTAGTTTTCATACAAAGTGGATTGCAGAGACGAAGATTCTTAGAAGGGAATTGTCGAGATAAACTTAAGAAAGGGCAGATTTTTAAAAATTATATAGTTCACTAATTTTTAAAAGCACGATTTTAAAAAAATTCTTAAGAAGTAAAACTGCTTTTTATTTTCAATCAAAGTATTTATTTTGTTAATAGAAAAAAGAAGTATCACGCAGTCTTGATTCAAGAAATGAGCAAAAGTCTGTAAATAGAAGGCTATACATTTGTATTACTCTAGAATTAGTTTTTTTTGGTGATATTTCTGTAGTTTAAAAAACACTGTTGCAGTGGAAAATGACTTTATTTACTCTTGAAATCCACTATACATTGTGCTTTACTTAAAGTTACAATACCTTTAATAAATAATATGGATGCATATAAAAATGAAATTAATAACTTGAGAAAATTTATAGATAGAATTATCCTTTACAAATATCCTTTTACTTATTTTCAATATTCTTATTTTTATTCTAAAATAAGTTATTGAGGCCTACGATGGCTCGATCGCTAGAGCGAAGGACTAGTAACTTGGTGATCCGAGTTCAAATCCCGGTCTCGGCCGATTGACACAAGCACCGCTGTAATAATTTACATGTGCTTTGTTTACAAACACATCATAGACCTCCGTCGCTGATTAGCACCAATATTTGGAAGCATAAATAGAGCGACGTTAAATAACATAATAGATTTTTATAAAGCTGTCCTAATTTTGTGAAACTACTCTCCTGCACAACTGATTTCAATTAAATTCAATGGTTATCTAAAATTCAGATGAATTTTATAAGGCAAAATTCTGATGCAAAAAATTAATCAATATATAGGTATAGATCGCCTGACAGGTCAAAATCATTTTTATACATAGGACTCCCTATTTTTGATGTCAGACTTTGAAAGGGCGGATAATGTCACGTTATATATTCATATGGATATCTTTGATGTGCCAATCACTTCCGTGGGTCAAAATCTCTGCTGAAAATGTAAAAATGAATGTAGGAACTCTTGGAGATTTTGATCGGTTACCTTGAATTCTAAATATATACCTATAAGTTTCACATATTGTATAATACCACCTACTTTTCATTTCAGAATCATTCTTAAATATGCAGTTCATCTTCACATGACTCTCAGAAGTCAATTTCACCCATGGCCAAATGCTCTTGTAAATTTTGGAATTTTCATTTGAATTTCAAAAGTTGGCCTACAAATAGCTTCTAAGATTGACCTTTCAATTGGAAGTCATAGATACTGGATAATTATTAAAGGTAATCAATAAAAATGTCGAATGATATTCACATGGACACATATCTGAACGTAAAATTTCCCGTTCTTTCAGTATCTGACGAGAGAAATAGCGGTCTTTTATGAAATAACATTACTTTGATCTTCATAGGACTTTTAAAAATGTTATCAAGGTCAAATTCACTGATGTGTTAAATCATCCCTTCGCCCCGAATAATGTATTTAATATTGTAAGCTTTTCAATGGAAGATCAACTTGCAAAGTTGTTCGGGCGATAGATTAAAATAGGGTACCTTGAGTATACAGGATGTCTCATCTGAACTTTAGAACAGAAATATCTCAAAATTTAACCAGTTTACGAAAAAAATTTGTCGACCAGTCATTTATAAAATCCAAGGGGGGTTATCGGAATAACTTGTCCAAGTTCAGGCTCGGGGCATACCTATTTTCTGGTCGAAGATTTGGATCATATACGATTAAAAAAACGTCCAAATATAGGTCCACCTTTTATCAGTACTGTCCTTCAAGTACATTCGATAGCTTAGCTATGTTCTAGACAGTTCCTGACGTTTCCAGAAAGTTTCAATTTAAGTAGTATTAAAAATCTTCCACAGAAGATGGGGGTTACTAATAAAAAACAGACCTTAGCCTCATGAAGAATTAATAAGTCCCTGGGACAAAAATTAAATCAGTTATACAGATAGACTTTTGATGAAGGACGGATTAAGCGTGCACGAGGTCTCGTTTAAATTCAGAAGCGATCCATACGGGAAAAACGCGTGCTTCCCTATAACGAAGTGTAAAAACAGAAACAAATTGTATACTAATATATATTTTAACAAAATTTTTTAAATTCGTTTTCTTATCAATAATTAATCTAAAGGATAACGTTCGGTTTAATAAATAATAAGTGAACTAATGGCATGAATTTGAAACAGAACATTTGAATAAAAATAAATAATATATTTTATGAAATGTCGACATAAAAAACCTCCATTTGAAGCGTGGAGGAAAAAGCCAATATTTCTCAATCAAACAAACGATAAATAAATTTTAAATTGAATGATCATTAAAGTAATCATATATACATTATTTACTAGCATACTATATGGATATAGTTCTTAAACGAATGATGCCCAGATCGGGACGACGAGCCGCTGTAAGCCGCGCAACACCACAGGAGCCGCTTAGGTCTAGGCGCACTTCGGTTCGGAGCAACGCTCGCCTCACGCACAAATCCCATACGCCAAACTTAACAACGAAATAATGAACTAAAACTTTAGCAATAAGAATTTTCATAAATTGTCGATTACGCAAACTTAACCGAGGCACCGCACTCGACAGGGGCTTGCAGCTGCTTGCAGCAGTCTGTCCGCGTCGTTCGCTATGCGTCTTTTCGAATGGTCTTTCCTCTCGACGCTCAGCACGCAAATATAAACAATCACGCCTTTATCATCATCGCGAAACTAAGCTGTATCGCGTAACATATGCATTTAGGCGCTATAAAATTGAAACTATACGTTATGCAATTATTCACGATAGGTATTTTCCTATGTAGGTTTAATGAAAGGATTTCCTAAGTCGTTGACATAAAAGGATTTATATATATATATATATATATATATATATATATATATATATATGTGTGTGTGTGTTTCAATAAACAATGATTCAGAAAAAATGTATCAAATTGCATAATATGATCATAAGCTTATTTCGGTTTTGCAGCTCAATTGGGGATGGGGAGGGGATTTCTGGATCACAGGATCAAGTGTGAATAAGACCGAACGATATAAAAGCAATTGTCGAATGATTCGGTAGTAAATAAGAAAACTGTTGTGTTCATAACCAAATCTTTATTAGACATCGGTATTTCATTAATAACATTATTTCTTGATCGGAACACTAAGTACTTTATATACATTGCATAGGTGTATTTATTTTCATAAAATACAATCGACCTTTTAATATATAGAAAAATTTTATTAGTATTATAATTTATTATTATAAATATTGAATTTATAATATTAATAATTAATAGCAATCATTTGATTATTATTTAATCAATAAAAACTTGCTTATTATTTAATAAAAAAACTTGATTATTATTTAATAAGTACAAAGGACAAAAACGCATATACTTATGAAGAGAAAATATACAAAACATGAAGGATATGAACATCAAGTTTGGCTTTGCCAATTGAAACGAGCGCCTGGTTTTAATAATAACCGAAGATTGTTATTTTGCGATAATATTAAAAAAGTGTAGATCGCCATCTAGTGCTCTATGGTAAAACTGGTTGTGACTGTTATATCTATTGAAAATTGAGTTCGATTTATGTGTGAGCCTCAGTAAAAGGACTACCTAGTATTTTAATAATATAATAAATAAATAAATAAATAAATATATAAAAATAAGAAAATTTGTTTTAGAAAATCAAGTTAACTTATTGAATGGGTTCACATTGAATTTAGATGGAATTTAGTTACTAAAGTTTATTCTTTGAAAATGTACATTTAAAAAGTGACGATATTTTTGAAATTCAATTTTCCTATTGCTTAGTAATTTTGACTATCTTTACAATCGTAATTAAATAACATTTATTATTTAAAGTTGAATTAGTCAATTTGAAGGTTGAAAACCTAAAAATTTAGATCCTAAAATTTTGATCCCTAAATACAACTAATTATAAAAGCATTAAAACAATGTTATTTATGTATCCAAAAATGGTCAAAATTTATTGTTAAAGCCATTTTATATCGCAAAATATGTGAGGCTTCAGCTATTTAAAACGATTAAGCAACATATAAGTACAAAGTATTCATTCAAAATTTTTAAAAATACTAGTTAATTAGTCATTTTTAAGTTATCAAAGTTCACAGATTATCAAACCTTTAAATATGAATTTCAGGAGGATGAACCTCAGAGCTTTATTCCTTGCAATGATATTCTACTCTACTTAACTAAAAAGAGTTTCAAATGCAAGTTAAGTTACTTTATTTCATTTTCAAGACTATATATTCAGTTTTGCCTTGCTCATTTCCCCAAAGGTTAGTTTAGTTGTTTAATATTGTTTAGTTTTGACATATTCCAGTGTAGCAGTTCAAATTGAATACTATATACACATATTTCTCATTGAGAAACTGCGCTTTGGAGCTTTAGCAGCAGATGGGGCAGTTGAGCGGCTTACCGACTCAACTTTTTGTCCGTTACAGCGGCGCGCGGGCGCGTTCGAAAACGACTCGCATTCGATTATATTATTTATAGAAAGCGGCGCGAGGCTGTACCGCTAAAGCTAAAGCTCTTCCTCTCTCCGTCTCTCTCTCTCTCTCTCTCTCTCTCTCTCTCTCTCTCTTGCCCTCGTCTCCGCTCTTACAACGAAGATTCGACGACTCTTTCCACCACTCCCTCCCCCCTTCGCAATGAGAAAGCTTCTTCTTCTTCTTCTTCTTCGTCGTCGTCGTCGCCGTCGTCGTCGTTTCTTTCCTCTTCGGTCGCGCGGCGTTGTTTATATTCCGCGTTTGCGCGCGCGCGCGCGCGTCTGTGTGTGTGTGTGTGTGTGTGTGCCGCTCGCCCGCTGCCGCGCCGTCGTCCAGCAGTGGGGAACGAACGGACGAACGGAAGCGCGAGGAAAGAAAAAAAGAGAAGAAAAACGAGGAACCATTGAAACACGTGCATTACGTCTCCAGTGCCGCGCGACACCGTCGCCGAGCTCGTCGGTCCCGTCGGCCCGACCTCGGCGCCGCGCTAACCCTCCGGGGCCCCGGTCGGCGTCCGCGCCGCCCGTCCCTTCCTCGGACCTCCCCCTCCCGCCCCCTCCGCCCGCCTCCCTCCCCGCCGACCAACACGGCGCGCTCCCCGACGCCTCCGTATTTTTAGCAGGCCGCCCACATTCCGAGAATCCCGCGCCCGGCGCCGCCGCTGCTCCCGTTCTTCGCGGCGGCTGCGGCCTCGCGCGAGCCCTCGCCCTCGGCCGCCAACACGACCCCGTCCACGTCCGCCTCGCCGTCGTCGTCCAACGCGCGCAGGAGGTCGCGCGACGCCGGCGGGGGCCCGGGCGCGGGCGCGGGCGCGGGCGCCGATGAGTCGGCGGCGGCCCCGCGCCCGCGCCGCGGCCTCTTCTCCAAGATGTTCGCCGGGGGCGGCGGCGGCGGCGGCGGCGGCGGATCGAGGGCCGCCTCCAAGGAGGGCAGCCTCGACGAGCCGGCGCCTGGAACGAGCGGCGGCCCGCCGAGGACGGCCGGCCAGCAGCGCGACACGAAGAGCGAGCCCCGCGCCACCGGGCCCAAGAAATACGTATACAGGTGAGTCCGTGCGGTTTTGGGGGCGGGGGGGGGGGAGCGGAGAGCTTGCGCGCGCGTTTTAAGCGCTCGGGGCGCTTGACCCAACGATAAGTGGTGCCCGAGCGTGCGCGAGGCGCGTATGCGCTTGCGTGTGTCATAGGTAGATGTTTATCAACAATTGCGGTTTGCGCGCGCGCGCGCGCGCGTTATGTTTAAACACCTCGTTTCGTTTTTTGGAAACTATAGTATTACGCGCAGGTACAGATAAATTACGGTAGAGCCTTTGCGGCCTCTTTAACGAGGAGATTTTAACGAGGCTGCACGAGCCGTCCGCGTAAACTGCACGCATAAAGAGCGCGCAATGAGGGTCGTGCGCGCTGAATGGGCGCAACAGGTTCACATGCTCGTTCCGTATATACGCGGCGCGTGTATTTCTGTTTTCGAAACTCGCTTATGCCATCGTCGGCTGCGTTCGGCGCGCTTATATTTGGATTTAAGCTTGGGGAATAAAAAGTCTTTCGGCGGAGCTTCTGTTTTTCACATAATTATTATTGTAGTTATTTACATCGGCTCCGTTCAGGAAGCTAAGATTTGCGTTGAAACTCGACAAGGCATTTTTTTTTTGGGTGTGTTTTTTTAAATAAATCTTTTAAATAAATTTTAAACAATTTCTAATTCAATAATCCTATAGAATAAGGGCGCCATCATTAAAGCATTTTTTTTCAATATCCTAATTAATCTTGAAATCTACAATTAATTTATCATAACTAAATTGATAAGCATGTTCGCCATCATAATGCAAAATACATAGTTTCAAATAATTATTGTTAGATGTATATTATAATATTGATTATAAATATCGTATTGTACAGCTTAAAATGTATGTATATATAAATGTCGGCATATAAATGTAGAAGATCTCCATTGACTATATCAGTTTTAAAGTATTCTCGTTCTATTATAGATGTTTCGAGTTTATACAGTTGGAAATTATCATAAAAGTCGGCAGCATGTAAAAATTTTTACACAGGTTTTAATTATTGTTTTAAAACGAATAATTGTCAATCATAATAGTAATTTTTATATGGTTTAATAAAATGAAATTCCAGAAATTTGCAATATTTGTTAGAGAACTACAAGCACATTTATTATAAGATACTCCGATATTATATACAGATCCCTTTTTTCAATATTTAATAACGGACAATTTATTGCATTTAGTACTAAGAACGAGTCCTACGCACAAATATTTTTCTGTTTTTCTCCCCCAACTATAAAGTTTACATTACGAGCCCACAATTACGCATGCGCGTTCAAATCCAGAGAGTCAATATCGCGCATAATGCAGAGCCACTATCGGCCAAGCCAATATTACGGTAGTCAAATCGTAAAACTATCGCAAGGCTTGGATTAACGAAATTTCGGATTTCCCAGAGCCGAGAGATATTGTCGACGATTTCGTAAGCTCGTGGAAATAGACCGATGTTATGGGCTACACGCGCACGTGTTTAATAAATAGGCCAGTAAAACGTTTCGATATATAGGATGCGATATTTTAACGATCATTAGGCGTGTCTGTATATATATATATATATATATATATATATATATATATATATATATATATACAAGCGCGACAACGAAAATATTTTATCCGATGGGACTTCGGTTCGTACAGTGTATATATATATATACAGCAAGCTCGAAAGCTCTCGGCTAAAATTCGCTCTTTGATAAAAAAAAACAAACAAAGAAATAGACAGAACGCTTTTAATGTTTCTCATGGAATTGGCTGAATGGCCGATTATGTGAATAAAGCTCTTTCCCGGCTGGAACGGGGAACGATCTAGAGCTTTAAGTTTATATATACACATAAATAGACGGGTGTATATGTATATGTTGCGAACAATTATAACGTTGATAACTACCTACGTCGGCTTATAAAAAAAGTTTGAGAAAAAATAAATAAATACCGTTTGGTGTATATTCCTTCATTTCTCAATGAGATTGAAAACGAGATTCGAAATTTTATTTATCCGACTTTAAGTTTAATTGTAAATCTCAGTTTATTGTGCAGAATAATGACCAGATCTGCTATATATTATACCCGCGGTAATTATTACACTTGTTTGCGAGAAATTTCGCGTAAATAACGGTCTCAGTAGTCACAGGCGGGATCGTACGGGCGCCGCGGGGGTCGGGGTCGGTGTCGACGGTCGTCGTCCTTTTTTAAAACGTGGCGGGTCGCAGTTTCGCGTCGGTACTCTCGAGACGTGCGTTCTTCATATTCACCATTAGAATGTCAATTTTGCGGGAAATTTCAAATAGACAAGATACTATTGCTCTCTGTTGTATTTACCGTATAGTAAGCGATTAAAGCAGAGCTACGCATAAAACGTTTGTTTGTTTTTTTTTTTTTTTTTGGATTTTATCTAGCAATTATAGTTCCAAAGTTGTCTGTGCCTCTGTATATATATATGTATAATAGTTATGATGCACTTTTAACTTTTACAAGTCCTCGCACAGTTATGCGTTTTTATAAGAATTATAGCCCGAAGCGAAACTCGATCTTTGCCGAGGAGGCCTACAGCAAATTATACGTGCGTTCCTTGTTTCACAGTTTCTTGCTCCGAGTATCGTTAATTTATTAAATACGGTGTCAAAGAAAGCTGAAATTCCGCAAAAATTAACATTCCCGTTTATTCTTACATAATCTGTGCATAATTGAATGAGATGACTTTATTACAGTGGCGCGCGAATTAATCCCCGAGACTTGTGCGTTTGTTGAGAAGTTTCGCGAAGGCAAACTATATATATATATATATATGACCGCATGTAACGAGCATTCCGTAAAATTTCTGAATTTGCATTACGGAAATTTAGCGCTTATGAATTGCCCCGAATGAAAAAAAAAATAAAATTTTTTTTTATTTTTTTTTTTGTTTTCTATTAAAAACAATATTATAAAATACTATCTGTTTGAAATACAACTTGCTAAAGAATGCTCTCGCTAACCCTTAGACTATCGGCATTTGACAATTATTTGATTTTGATTTGCCTACGAAAATTAATGGAACTCGTCACGGGGAGGTGGTCGTCGATCATGGATCGAACCAGTACATATCGGGGATGAGGGGCGTACACTAAAGTTACCCGCTCCAAAGGAATTTTGGTCGAGCGACACGGACGAAAGCCAAAACATCAGCGCCGTGTGCTAAACTCATCGTAAAACAATTAATAAGTTCACCAACAAAAAAAAAAAAAAAAAAAACAAACAGAAAACCAAAATGTGGGCGGATTCAAGTCGGTGATTTCCAATTTCTAGCTTTTAATACGGAGAAATCCTTTGCAATAGACATGGCGGATACAAAATGGCAACGAACAGACTGAGGTGCTCATACGATTATCAAGAGAGAATCAGAATATATTACTGAATTACCATCTTTACGGCGAATACCGTGCGACGTGTCGATGGGCTAGTTTGAATTTAAAAAATTTTCCATGCAAATTCATAAATCAGCGATCCCGATAATCTCGAGGCAGCGCTCTTTGGGTGAAAAAGGGGGGAAAAAAAACAAATTATTCTCGAGACAATATATTGATTCATCGGTCCCGTCGAGATTAATTTTTTACATGCATATATATATATTCAAAAATCATTGTTAGATAATCGAACGGAGCAATCGTTATTGAATCGAGGTAAAAGGGCGCTTGGCATGCCCCATTACAAGCGACAAATGCAATAATAGCCGAATGTCGAAAAAAAAAAAATGCCTGAAAAATAAAGTTGAAAGAGAGCAGGGAGAATAATACACGGATACTCGCGTAAATGTGCAAATTAATTAAATCTCCTCCTCCTCCCCACCCCAACCCCCCACTCCTCGCCCATCCGCCCGTATTGCAGGACGAGGATACGCTCGCCGGTCAACCCGGAGAACCTGCCGCCCGTCTCGACGTCGGCCGGCCGCTCGTACGTCTACAGGACCCGGGTGCCGAGGCGCGACCTCATCGACTCGTCTGCCTGCCTCGGCAGCCAGCTCGGCAATCCGATCACGAGGCGCCGGGGCGCGGTCAAGCACAACAAGGTGCACGTGATACGTGGCCACAAGCTCGTCGCCAAGTTCTTCCGACAGCCCACCTTCTGCGCCTTCTGCAAGGACTTCCTCTGGTGAGATTTCAGCGACGGCTATTGATATCTCTCTCTCTATCTCTCTCTCTCTCTCTCTCTCTCTCTCTCTCTCTATATATATATATATATATATATATATATATATATATATCTCGGTCCGTCTTATTTTTGAATAAGTTGCGACTCTGTTGAATTAAGTATTGTACAGGATCGGGTACGTAAAAATTTGAACTGATCGAGTATGTTAGGTTGGCTTAAATTATTAATAAATGCATATGCACATACTTACCTATAAGTAGATTTTTATTTAGTACATACACTGAACAAAAAATACCATATATAATGAGTAGAATCAAATAAATATTTAGTTTTATAGTACTAAATAAATACTTTAATTCTGCTTATGCCGATTGCATTCAGACAAATTAATAAATATTTCTATTGGTCTTACGGTCCAATTAAATAAATTAAAACTAATACATGATAATATCAATATCTTTTTATATCAATACTAATACATATCGATATATAATTAATTGAAAATTAGAATGACAGTCAGACTGTCCTTGTTTAAAATCACCCCCGTAGACTAGTCTGAAATAAAAATATATTAGTTGAAAAACATTAAGTGCAATCTGATGTATCATGTATTAGTATTTTGTATTAGTTTTAATTTATTTAATTGGACTGTAAGAACAATAAAAATGTTTATTAATTTGTACTAAATAAATGTTTTATTATTTATAATTCAAGGAGAGGATTTATCGATTCTACTAATTCGTTCTTAGAATTAGTGAAGCAAAATTGTACGCCATACACAAGTAATTTTTAACCGTGATATAAAATTAAACAGTCTGAAGTGATATTTTTAATGACTTAAATTCGTTGTAAATTATAATAAAAAATATGTAAATTAATAAATAAATATATAAAAATAAAAAAAATAAATCAATGTAAAAAATATATAATTGAATGCATAAAAAATTATATAACTTTAAAATAATATAAATATAAAAGGCTGGGAAACAATTTTTTTTTTGCTCGTGCTCGAAACGTCGATATGAAAATGAAAATCGCATCGTGAAAGTTAACCGAGCCACATTATTCATAGTGTGAATTAAATTTAACGAAGATTTAAAATGAAAATCATCGATTTTTTGAACAATAACTAAAGTAATTTCAATTCGACGAATAAAGAGTTTTTTTTAAGATTAATATATAAGATATTATTATATAGGATAAGAAAAATAAATAAGATTTAGAACAACTAAACCACATACGTAGTTTTATATAAATCTTTTAATAATTATCGATAATTTTCTAATATCCCTTGTATATCGGTATGTCTATATTCGCTAAAAAATCACATGTTTGTCGCAACTAAATTAGAAATTTGAACATATATATATATATACACACTATATAATGATTCGATCAAAAGACAGGGAGTGGCAGAAGAAGAAAGATGCACCGGTATTATAAATATAGCAGTTTTATGGGAAAAGTTGTCCCGCCAGACGATTTTGGGATCCACGGGTGTCACAGATAGACGCGCGTGCGCGCGGGGACACGGGCAGAGACACATGTATGTATATATATATATATATAACCAATCCGAAACGAGGCAAGACTTGTCTCGGCCGTTTAAAACGAGACGAGATGAGATATCGTTCCATCTCAAACGGACTTCGGAAGTTTAAATAGAGCCGCGGTAGGGGAAGAGAGAGGAGGGAAGGTGGGAAGGGGGGAGGGGTTGAGCATCCGAGAAATTGAGGTCTTTCATACTTTTATAAAGATCTAAGCCGGGTTTTCTGCGGCCATAAATAATAGCGCCGATGCGCGAGTGCATTCCGCGTAAAACCAGGCGCGCAAGTAGCGCGGCCTCGTTTATTTACCAATTTCTCCCACGTGCAATGTATGCCCGATCAATGAATATATATATATATATATATATATATATATATATATATATAGATCTATATATTTTTTAATTTTCATTCAATTCTCTTTGCGCATACTTGTGTGCTCGTGATCGTATTTAGTCTCTCGATTGCATGCTGCATTCGTATTGCATAATTTAAGGCGCGCGCATTTTTTTTATCGTATATATATATATATATATAATAGACAATCTATCCGGTTGATTGACGAATGAACAACCGATTGTCAAATTACATTATACATGTGTGTATTAATCCGAGCTTTGTCGTAATTTCCAGGGGCTTCGGCAAGCAGGGATATCAGTGCCAAGGTAAATTTGATTTTCGTTTTTTTTTTTTTTTTTGTTTACTTTTAACAAAATGTAATATTCGTCCGTTTTCAAATACGCGATTAATATCGTTGTCAATTGTATGTTTCAGCATGCCAGACCGCGGTGCACAAGAAGTGCCACAACAAACTGCTTACCAAGTGTCCGGAGAGCGGAAGAGAGTCCGAGAATACGATCGTAAGCGATTTTCGGGACGATTTTTCGATCCCTCCTTTTTTCCCACTCTCATTGCGGGGCGTGGAGGGCGCTCGCGAATTGATCGCCGCGCGAAATGCGCAATACTATCGTACGGGTAGAGCAGCGATTGCGCGCAACTGCGACGCACGAATGGCGAACGATTAATAATTGTAATATGTACTTTCATCGTCTATAGGGTAAAAATAAAGCTACTCTGTACGGGCGAAATTCATGGTTGGCTGTTTGCTCGTTGCTTATCTCAGTTTTATTCCTCGGAATAGAACGTGTGAATTCGTCAAAATTAGGCGATAATTAAAGGCCGTAGGACGATCTAATATATATATATATATATATATATATATATATATATATACACGATCTCTCTAGTAAAAATAGACTTTTCAATTTTTATTAAGAATTATGTGTGAAGAAATAAGACGAGATAACATCTCGGAACGTGAAAATACGACACGCAATGAGTTGGTGTCCTTAAAGAACAATAATACATCCGTCGTATAAATGTATGCGTAGTGAGAGCGAGTTCTTGAACGAACGTTAAAATTTATAAATGGGGCATAGGATCGAAGCCATGTTTATACTGCAACGATATATTGATTGTAATGTAATTAATTAAAGCTCCATCTTGTAGAAAATCAAATTCCGTGTTTGTATATCGAAATTTTTATATATTTTCGTAGCCTAATCCCTAAGTGCGTTAAATAATAAGATAGGATCGTTAATGGTCTATGATACAATTGAAAAAAAAAAGTCATTATTAAGCATAAGGGGAAATTTTTTGAAGAATCGAGCGTTTTTACTAAAGAATAGCGAAACTTACCCTTAGTAAATAGGATTGCTTTTGTTCTAGATAGGGCTATTGATCATTCTCGCGTCTGTGCATTTGTGTTACGTAATGCGTATAGAACTTGAAGCGTAGAAATTGAAAACATAAGAGTTTCATTTTGATAATAACGCTGAAAGGAGCCATCTCGAGCGAGAATTATAAATTAATTGGCTGGTGCTTTTCTATACTTCGTTCGCTCGTCACGCCAATGAGAATTGAAATTTTAGCGATAGTTTATTCACAAAATTCTGAAAATCTTTAAATTTTTCAAAAAAAAAAAAAAGAAAAAAGAATGTCGATATCGTAAGCGTATAATAGCGAATTATTAAAAATCATCCTATTGCGCGTATCATTCAAACCTAAAAAAGTATAATAAAATTTAATGAAATTTTTCGTTCTTATCAGTCTGGCTTTTCTGTGGATTATGAAAAAAAAACGTACACGACTTCATTCTTTTACTCCCAGTCGAATATACCTTTGTTCACGTGCTTCACGGTGGCTAAATCAATTTTTAAAATTCTAATAGGGACGACATTATTTGTCTGCATGAATTTAAAATCATTGATGAAGAATACAAAAGTATTTTACGTAGTTTTTTAACGTTCGCGTTTTATGAATTTAAGAAAAAAAAAAGGAATAAATATCGATAATAATCGATGCGTATCCGTATATAAAGAAATTGCATTGTTATTCGTTGTTTACAGGCACACGAATGTATTATAATCGGCCGCTCTATTATTACAATAAGTATAATATGATAAATTAACAAAATGGCCACGAGTAATTCTTAAATTTAAACCTTGAAAGGCGGATAAAAATCAATCAATAGCTATAGAGAATAATTGCACTCGTAGAAGCTCTCTTGTACACAACGTTGTATCTCAAAATTATCATATGATTTTTAGAATTAAATCTAGAATAGTAAAAAAACATAGGCGCTTATTTGCGAATGAATAAATTTTTATAAAATTAATTTTATTATTATTTAGATACACTGTCAGTAATAGCTTGTATTCGTCCAAATGGATGTTACCCTGTACGTCTAATTTGTGCCCTCTGCCCTTTCGGCGTCGATAAAATTTTATTTACTCATTTATTTGCGTTTATTTGTATTTCAAGCGACCGCAAGAACTTTCGCGCAAGTCGCGCTAACTTACAATATTGCACTGTAGTAACGAATGCAGTTAGTGCAAAGGAGCAAAAAAAAAAACAAAAAAAACACAAGAATTTCTATATAGGTTCTAGATTGAGACGCGCAAAGTCATACCAATTGAGAATGTCAAAGTCGCGGGATTAACTAACGAATTTTCTCCATTGAATTTCTAATAGAACCCCGAGTAAAATCCAATCTCGCCACCGATGAGCCCAAAATCGCACGAGATTTCTATTAGATAATAAATGGGCGAACGGTCGATAAAGAGGCGCACGATACAGCGGGATGTAACCGGACATACGTTTCATACGATTCGTATCTAATAATGATGAAAATAAAAATGACAATTCCAATGGAAAAATCAAATTGACGCTAACGAAGTTAAGACGATCTCCTATCGGTTGCATTACCATTCAACTTCGAGTAACAGTCTCAGACAACAAAGCAAATCCTTTACTTCGCGCGTATCGCGAATCGATCGTTGAATTGTCATCGAGGGTGACGCTCGCGTGATGCGAGTCGAACCAGAGATCTTCTCACGCGAATGTTTCGGCTGCTTCGTTGCTCTCGGGAACAATTACTTTCCTGGACCGATTACATTGTCCACGGATTTTGCCCGTAAATGACACATTGATTTTAAGGTGAAATTTATATAATAAAAAAAAAAACAAAAAAAAAAACAAAAAAAATTATACTTATATTTAGGTTATAATGTAAATCTGAAGCCAATGAATATGTTTATACAATATAGTGCACAATACGTACGAATAAATACGTTTATTTATCAATGACGTAGTCCGAGTATATAATTAGGTAATAGAGACACTGACATAATCGTTTTAAATTCGAAAAGTTCTATTTTAAACTATATTTCAATGAAAATCCGACTTTGTATCAAACTCAGATTATGTATACACGTTAATATTATTAAAAAAATCAGTTTGAATTTAACAAAGGAATATCTAATACTATCTATCTATCTATCTATCTATATTCGAGAATTAATCAAAGTAATTCATTTAAGGTCTTCGGTCTATTTATCCTGTAAACCTTATATGCTCGTAAACGAAAAATTTTCACCATATTCTCCCGGTAAAAATCCGTCAATTGTGAAATGCTATTTTTTTAAACGCATTTTACTTTTTTGTTTGTTTTCGAATATCGTTAAAATAAGAAAAATAAAAAAAAAAAAACAACGGGCAGGAAATAACCGAATATTCATTTCGTTGCAGTATTTGCGCGAGAGATTCAAGGTCGACGTGCCGCATCGATTTCGACCCCACACGTTCGTCTCGCCCACGTTTTGCGACCACTGCGGCTCGATGCTCTACGGATTATTTCGCCAGGGACTGAAGTGCGACGGTGAGTTAAGCGTAATGATTGCGTAAAAAAAATAACTATATATATATATATTGAATATTCATTGTACTGTAGGAACTTGGCTATATATATACCATATATATATATATATATATATATATATATATATATATATATATATATATATGAACGTATATCGTTATGTATTTGATAGATATGCTGCGAAAGCTGCTTTTTCGAGCAGAAAAAACATCCATAAATATTTTGTTATATCATATTGTAATCTAAATACACGTTGTGGATTCTAAAAAAATCACTAATTTATGAAGATTTAAAAAAAAATGTATATATTTCTCGAATGTTATTCGTTTTAACTAATTGAATAATTGTGGAGGACAAATAATGGAAAATATCAATGGTGTTTGGAATATCGTATGTATTATATAGCAACCACATTATGTTATGCGTCGTACATAAATAATGCTTTACATTATTAAGTGCCTGTACATTACACTGAGAAAGGCGATGACGACGAGGATTGGTCTAAAATCTTGCTAAACCTCATGCTATACGAGGAAATCTATGTAGCCAGGAGATTTTGACACCAGCATATATCACTATCCGAAGAGATCTGTTAACATCTCTAATTAATTGATTAGTATTTTTTTAGAATATTAAATTAAATTATCA
Source organism: Sycobia sp. Sy_11 (assembly GCA_018907035.1). Taxonomy (NCBI): domain Eukaryota; kingdom Metazoa; phylum Arthropoda; class Insecta; order Hymenoptera; family Epichrysomallidae; genus Sycobia; species Sycobia sp. Sy_11. Next base: position 3,538,272 of record JACCIC010000009.1, read on the forward strand.
TATAATGCTATAATCATTACCATAACAAACATTCATCTGTTATATCTATATATCTATATTCAATCTATTTTTTCGAACAAAACGTTAAATTATTGCGGTTTTGGACGAATTTGAAGGGCGATTTTTTTTTGTTTGCCGATTTTTTCGAACCAAATATCGACTCGTTTAAGAATAAAAAAGCAGAGATGAAAATATTTCAGTAACAATATTTATTTAAAGATTTTTACCACTATATTCTAGGGCTATATGGCCAAAATTACAATTATAATTGCTAGTGGTAAGTCGTGACGTGATCAAGGCGAACAAAAAAAAAAGACCATCGCCCGACGTCAATTTATCGGAGCTTTAACGCTTCGATGGAAATGATTTAGCACAGCTTTTAGCTCGAATGGACGAGATTAGGCCTTACCCCACTCCCTTTAATTATCAACGAATGAAGAGGAAAAAAGTTTTACAAACGCGCACGTTTTGTGAGACAAGCGCTATAATGGATTTAGAACATAAAATCGCGCGAATTCAGGGTGGAGGAGAAAATAGAAATATATATATATATATATATATATATATATATATATATATATATATATATATATATATATATATAGTGTTTTTACTGTCTTCTTCCTCTAACGTCGAGTTCGCTTCGAGACGGTGTATATATTTTCTTTTTGGTTTGTATCGGCGCGAAGAAATTCAAGTGCGTCTGCGTGTAAAATAAAATAATTTAATACCACATCATCTCTCTATTTTGGATTTCGTATATATGTACATAAACATATAATTTAAGCAGTTTATTTACTCTATGAGAACAATGAAAACTAATAGTAAGACTTTGACGACAAACCCAAGGCCTCGTGCCTGGCATTGTTCGGCCTCGACACGAAATTCCTGATTAGACCGATATGGGGACATAAGGGGCTCGTAGCAACCAAAAAAAAAAAAAAAAAATTTAATTCTCGATCTTCCGCCAAGACCAAGACCCCGGATGCGAGAATATTGATCTTGGCGAGCCTTTCATTTTTTTTTTAACCCAAAGTATCGCAAGAATCTCGATCTTGGCTGTACTACGGTATTTTAAAACTGTAATGCACAAAGCTAGACTCGATGATAATCCGCGCGAACGAGATTCTCGAATTACCTGGTGGCGCTTGCGTGGCGATTATTTTTTTTTTTTTTTTCCCTCGAAATTAAAATTTCAACGGGCGCGCGAAGTGCAAAATGGACATTATACGATATAGCCGCGCGTACATTCGATAAATCGAGTAAATTATCGTTCACGGAGTGGCGTAGTCGCATTATCATCGTAATGGGGCGAAAATAACAATTCTATATCATCGGCTGAAACATTTGGATTTTTCCAACTGGAAGAGTGGAATGGTCACTTTATGCTTATTTTCTCTTCGTTCGCCGGACTTTCAAAAGTACTCGTGCGCATTGAGCGCCTCGTCGATGGTACGTCGAACGTCAATGCCGAGTCGTAGCTGTTTATTATAAAAAAAATCAAATCGACGAGAGCTTTGCCACGTCTCTGTATCAATGGACGGGGGGGGGGGCTAGCCGCAAAACCTTACGTATACGCAAAACCGTTATTCGTCCGTGTGTTTCTCTTCCTCGTTCGACCGTTGCCGATGTACTGTTTTTTTTTTTAAACGACGTTCGCCCGGTTTTCGTAATTTCGACGGAATAAAAGAGACGATACTTTTCCGACAGACAGGACAATGTTCGTCGAAGTAACGTATCGTCGCGCTATTGGCGAACTCGCGATGTCAGATTTTACACGTAGGCCGTGCGAGTGTGCGTGCGCGAGCGAGCGCGCGCGCGCGGCAGCACCGATGTAAACATCGCGAGCGGCAGAAATGACTTTGCGCACGTGTGGAGTAAAAGAAAGAAAGAATGAATTAAGAGAAAACGAAAAAGAGGAGAAAAAAACCGGTGTCCCTTACTTTTGAATTACTCACCGCGCTTCGTTCAATAAACTATATCGATGCGCGCGAAATAATAATCGCGGTTTTTTCAAGCCACCGCATCCCCCCCCCTCCCCGTCGTACCACCCACGTACCGCGCGCGTCTTTCCCTCTCAGGCCGATATGTATAATTTCCTATAGCGTTCGCGCATTGTATACATATATGTGTACCTTTAAATACAGTATAAGAGTTGGAAGAGCGTCCGGGAAAAGAGAGATGGAAGGAGGGAAGGAGAAAGAGAGAGAGAGAGAGTGAAGGGGAGGGAGAAGGTAGCAGCAGTCGCAGCGACGGCGGCGGCGGCGGCGGCGGCTGCGACGGCAGTACCAGAGTCTGGCGAGAAATTCTATTCTTGCGCCCGGGTCGGGTCCCCGCGACGGCGGCTCCGGCTGCGGCGGGCGACGCGGCGGGGCAGCGGAGGGCCGCGGGGCCGCCGCGCATCATCGGGGGAAAAACTCACCAGTCGGTCTTGGCTCCCTGAACCGTGAGAACGAGCGGGCGTAATACCTGTCGCGGCGTCCGTCTCGCTTTCTCTCTGTCTTCAACCCTCTCACTCGCTCTCTCTCTCTCTCACTCTCCCTCCCTCGTTCTCCCGCCCCCCGTGCGAGACGGTGCGTTTCATCCCCCGCACCGCCATCCCCCTTCCCCCTCGCTCCAGTAACCCGGCAGATGGATACCTAGTGCGCGACCCAGTGTCTCTCTCTCTCTCTCTCTCTCTCCCTGTAGATATCCGTACGGGTTTATAGACGGACATGCACGTCCGCGCATGCGCCGGCCTCGGCTCGGGCTCCGCCGCATAACCCTATATTTATATACACAGTACCTACATAAATATAAATAAGGCGAGGGGCCCGTTAACGCCGCTGACGCTGCCGCTGACGCTGCCGCGCGCACAGAGCGCCGAGCGCAGGCGGCGCACTGCGGCGCGCTTATATACCTGCGAGAGGGGCAGTTTTCGCAATCGACCGTAGGAGGAGGAGGAGGAGGAGGAGGACCGAGGATGCCGTACTACGGGGACGGGGCGCCGTACTATTACGGAGGGAGCAGCAGCCCCTTCGCCAATCACAGCTCGCTGATGACGGGCATCGGCCGGTAAGAGAGGCCGATGTGCTTGATTTTATTTCTTTCATTTTTACACTACGCGCGCGCGTGTGTCTGTGTGTATATATATATATATATATATATATATATATATATATATATATATACACGCGAGAGAGCGTAAATAATGCGCGTTAAGTAGTACGAGCAGATGTGTGTGCGTGCGTGCGTGCTGTGCGCGTCTCGTATCCGTCGGCGTTGGGCAACGATCGATCGGGGGATTTAGGGCTGTGGACGGCCTCCCTCTTTTCTTTTTTTTATTTCTTCCCCTCTCGCGCACCGAACGCCCAAATTCACCACCCGTGCGAGGCGATCGAGCCAGCCTCGCGCCAGTACCGTGTACGACCTTTGCGCGATCGCGAGCCCGCAAACGAGCAAGGACCGATCCCCGATCGTTTGAGAAGTGTGGGAACGTTTTTCTTTCGTTGTTTTTTTTTTTTTTGTTATTATTCTTTCGGGGACGGATCGAATTTTTCGCGTCTTTTTTCCTTTTGTACTTTCGGATCGCCAGTTTTCCGCCCTACCCCTCAAGAATCCGCCAAATTATCGCGCTGTGGAGCAGCGCCGAAGAGCTCGGGGTCGCGACCATTGATCGAGGATACACACATATATATATATTATATAGATATATACTGTAAAGTTGCCGATCGAGCGCCGTGATCGAGCGCCGCGGCAGCCGCGCAGTCGTGAATGGAGGAGACTTTGCGGTAAGAGCCGATTCAGTTCAACAATCTCCCTCTCTACGTATATATACGCATGCGCGCGTGCGCAGACACACACACACACACGCACACATGTCGATCGATCTTTCGCTGAAAACGGCGCGCACGTGCGAATGCGCCCCGCGACGAGCGAGAACGATCGCTTTGCTACCTTTAGTTTCTTCCTCTCCTTTTTCTTTTTTTTTTTTTATGTCAGATCGATGCTCGAAACGATCGGTTTTATCCGCAGCGCAATCAACGACGAGACGACGTTCTTCATTATTCAAGCGGGTTGGGGGGGGCGGGGAGGGGGTTAAAAAAAGAAATCAAATACGCGAAGATCCAGAAAGCGAGCGAGAACGGCTTAAAACGAATAGCTCGCGCGAGTTTTCGTATGGGAGGGGGGCCGAAAGTAACGAGCACGCGATTTATTACTGTTGAAGTATTTCGCGAATCGCGCGTGTACGCGTACCGCGCAAATATTTAATGTACGTATATCCGCTATTCGCCTCGGCCGACTGCATTGTTATAAGAATCGCGCGCATTAATTCGCGGCCGCCGCGGAATCTTCATTATTCCAAGTAGCTTTATCGCGGAGCTTGTTCGTAACCTTTTTTCAGATCCGCGTCGCGCGAGGCGTAGCGCCTCGGCAAAAATATTGCTCGGCCCGTGGCTTCGATCGTTAAAACACGGGAAGGCCAACGGTTCGGTTGGATTTTCAACGTAATGGCAGTTTGATTGGAGCGCGTTAATCATTCGCTGAAATAAAAAAGATTTTTTTGCACTGCCAATAGATGGCTGTTATTGAAAAAATTCACAAATAGTAAAACGACAGAGAGATAAAATAGATTGATTTTAAAATTGCTTTTAAATTTTTCTGTTTTCAATAATTAATTCTTTTGAATCGAGTTCGTTATTCGTCACAGAGATTAGTAAACAGCCTTGTAAAATCTCGATAATTCGGCTTACGTAAAAATTGAAACGTGCTATTCAATAAATATTTAACAAAATAAACAATACTATTTATTAAAAAAAAAGAAGAAGAAATATGTATAGATTACTAAATATCTTGAAAATACTAGCGAACGAACAATTTATTTGAACATATATAAGTATTTGTTTATAATAAAGGTTGAACCAATTGTATTTTTAATATGCTTTCGTAAAATCAGCTAAATACTCGATAATTTCATTTTTTTCCAGTGTTCGGTAAAGAGTAAGGATCGATGAAAAATTTTTAGGTGAAAAATACATCGATTTGTCATATATTTCGTTAAATATGTACGAAAGCCTTGATAAGCAATTATTCGCGGGAAAAAATTTAAATTATGCAAGACGATTGTTAACAGAAAAATATGTAGTCAGTTCGGGTAATTTTGACACGTTTACGAAAAAATACAAGTGAACGTATTTGATACCCTTACGTACGACAATATTATGGGATTGAGACAAATATTACTATCTGATTTATTATTTTCATTATATTCTATAGAATACAGTCTCGTCGTTTATTTGCGAACACACCCCTTACAATGACATATGCAGTATATTTTCAGGTGTTACAGAATATTTTTAATTTAGAGATGGTACAGATTCTTTTCGCCATCCATAGTGTATTAACGTTTATATCTATATTACTTTTATTCGTTTATAAGTTTTAGCCATTGGAAAACTTTATGCTCGTCGCTATTCGATCGTAGAAAAATATAAAATATTAGCTGAGGTCAATTACATGGAACGTAGAGTCTAAGTATAATTAAATTAATGGGATTGGTGTGATGTACCCACACCCAAACACACGACCACCCACCCACCCACCTACCCACACACACACACACACACTCAGAGCAATAATTTTACTTGAAGTTGAGAAATAAAGTCTATGATCGAATAATTTATTGGAGTATTATTTCTGATTGCAGTGAGGTTCTATGAACATCCTTAAAGAAAATCGTGTATAAAGTAATAATTTATTCGATTAACTGAGCTTCATTAGTTCATCGCTACTTAATTATGATATTTATATCTTGTTAATCTTAACATAGTTGTTTTTGTAAGATATTTTAATTTACGCAAATATAAAAACCAAAAATTATGAATTACAACCTTTTTTTTTTAATTTAATTATTTTTTACGTTACGAAGGAATTTGCTGTGTAAATCGATCGATTTCTTGGATTCTAATGTGCACCACAGTAGACGTGCCGATTTTGTCCCAAAAAAAAAACAACAATGACAAAAACTCGTAAAAAGACAATAAACCATAATTATTGCCAAAGGTCAAAAGCGATTTATCCGTGTATATATTACACGTACGTAATATTCTCCCGCCGAGGGAGCGTTCGCGCGCGAGTTTTACCAAAATAGCCGGTCGAGGAAGTTTTAACGACTAGCATAAAAGACGAGTCGGGGCGCGAGAGAGATAGAGAGAGAGAGAGAGAGAGAGAGAGAGAGAGAGAGAGAGACGAGCGCGCTGCTTTGTGACACGAACAATAAAACTGCACGAAAAAAGAAGGTGGATGAAAAGTTGCGTTTAGATATATATAAATATAGAGACGCCTGCGATACCTTCCGCGTTGGCGACGTGCGCGCTTTAGCCCCTGCCTCCCCCTTCCTCGTCCACTCCCCCCATTTCCGTGCCATGTGCTTAAAGCATTCCGCGCGTAACCACAACCCCCCTCCCCGCCCGTCGCGCGCTCGATAACACGTACGTAATCCTAATCACCTTTCGCGCGCCTCTGATCCGGGTCGGGAGAATATTTATTCCTCCATACGGCTTTTTATATCCTTCTTTTTTATCACTACAATAATTATTTGTCCCCAGTCGCGTGTAGAAGAGCGTTACAATAAGAAAAAAAATTTATATATATATACATAGGTATATAGAGTTATTCATGTCGGTCGAACAGCTTAATTTAATATAATAATATATTTTAATCGATATCACTCTTAAACGAGAATGAAATACGGCTGTCGGACTTCTCTTTCGCACGATCGCTTCGTGTATAATTATTAATCTCCCTTTAATATTGGACGCTCGCGAATCGTTCGCGTTTCGATCGCCCTCTCGCTAAATTCATCGGATAGTAGGGTAATTTTGTCCCGATGTCTGTATATAATGCGGCAATCATACGTATATACGCGTGCAAGAATCAACTGTTTTGCAATTAACCTCTACATCTTATGAAATTCGAAACTCATTGGGACAATGTTCGAATTAGTTCCGACGACGTTTCAATTAGTTTAGCCAGACAATCGAGGATTTATCTTCTGACGTTGTTTCATATCGTTGAATTTATAACACTGTTGGTCGAAGCGTTTATCTAAGATATTTACAGTTAAGAAAATCAATTTAGAAATTATAAATTTTCGATAAAATTTACAATAATGGAATTGCGTAAATTTTATCATCGACCGATCCTCTACTTTGTAGCTTTTTGGTTACCTCGATTCGTTTAAAAAAAAATATCTTAGAAAATTAAATGATACTTGCCAGTACGGTTGACGAGCGGATTAAATTACCCGAGTTGCGGCTGGCTTGTAAGTGGGAAAAATCCGAGCAACGTGCCAAAAGGACTTTCTCGTTCTTTATTATTTTCAAGCGACATTAGTATACGTGCGCGCTAACAGAGCGAGCCTACGCGCGCTGCCTCGTTGGCGTAATGACGTACGAGGCAAAGGTCGCGCGGACGACCGAAGAATGAAAGAAGAAAGAAAGGCACAATGTTACGCGTCGTTATGTATGCAACGTGGGCGTAAAATCGGCTTTTACGCCCGGGATCGGCACAAGCGTGCAAATACAGTACGGCTGCGTGGCAGACGCGCCGCTTCATTACTACAGCGAGGGTCGGACAGGAATTTTTTCACCCTCGTAATTAGAGCCGAGAGGGATACCTTTAGGGATCCTCGGGACGCGAGGTTCAAGTTTAAGCACGGTGTTTAAAAGGACAGACTATCGCTACGCAGTGAGACGTAGAGGCGTAAAACAAAAAAACGGCTTTACGATCGCTTTTGCAATGCGATACACAGACCGCGCCATGAATAATCCGCGCTCACGTTGATTTTTGGGAGGATTTCTTCCGCGCAGCGCTCGGAGCCCTGTCCGAGAAATCGCCGTAGCTCGATGCCCGCGAATAACTTGCAAAATAATACTCGAATTGTATCCATTGCCGCGTTAACGTAATTTTGATTTATTCCACAATCCGACGGATCGAGTGAATTTTGGTCATTTTCACTTTTGTAACTACGGGCTAAACGACCAGATTTGTCCTTTAATCGCAGATGTGAATCCGTTTTCGACATTTCAAACACGTCGACGTATTAGTCGGATATTCACGCGTCTAAAGGTATACGGATGAGGTGACGAGCGGATTTAATCGACTGTACGCGCAGATCCGATCGATTATCTGGATAACGAGAAGATCCGACGTTCATCGGATATCCCCGCTGTTCGATTTTTGTACGCGCACAAAGTTGATCCCTGCCGTTATCCGGTTAGTCCGCATGGCTCCCAGCGCTACTTTCTATATAGCACTTCATCCGTGAATCCCGTATAATACGCGTTAGAGCGCCATCACTCGCACGTTTCAGGCCGGACGTTCTTGGTGCGAAAGTGACAACAAGTAAATCAGGCCGTGTCTCTCGTGCCGTGACTTTATCGGCTTTTTTCCTTTCCGCTCTCTCTCTCTCTCTCTCTCTCTCTCTCTCTCTCTCTCTCTTGGATTGCACTTTCGAACTATATGACCGCGCATGTTCGGCGGCGTTCGCAGGGCGACGATTCGGCGTTATTTTTAGTCGAATCCAGGAAAGGTTTCGTTTCGTAATTACGCATTAACGGCGCATCATATTAGCGGGCAATTTCGAGGTGCATAGTCACAATAATAAATAACAATAACAATAACACACATAATAGTGATAATAATTATTATCGTACGGGAATAGCTGGCAAGTACGGGAGTAGTTTAAACTTTATTTCTAGTACACACGCCATCCCGAGGTATATATATAGGTATACAATAGACGCGAGACCCCGCTCCCCTCATCACTAGTGTGTACTAAATTAACGCACTCAACCACCGTCCCCCCCCCCCTTCGCGCCGTGAGATATTCGGTTAATGGTGCACCTTCGGGATTTATACATAGTTTTATGAGACCAATGATCTCGTTGAACGACGCCGGTGGCGCGCGCCGCGACGCGGCTGTCAAGGAGGCAGGCTTGCGAGGCTTACTCGTCGAGCCTCGAACCTGTCATTTTGCGCAGTCTCTCTCTCTCTTTCTCTCTCTCTCTCCATCTGTTATGCGTTATTTACCTTATTATTACATGTGATTCTGGTTTACACGAATTGAAAATACAACTTTATTTTTCCGTTAATGTTTTGGCGTTATTTTTAGTATTTTATGAATTAGTTTAGTTTTTGTATTATTCATTATGCAGATATACTGTTTGATATCTAGGATGATAAATAAATAGACATCTATCCGTAAAGCTATATAATTATATATAATTCTATAAATAAAACTGGGGAATGAAGGATGGGTGAAAATCGAATAAACAAATGAAACAACGGTAATAATATGAGTAATAATAAAACGAACAGTAAAATTTGTTGGCATAAACAACCCATATGGCGTAAATAATTAAGAGAAAGAATGATTAAACGTTAAATAAGTATTACAATAATAAAAATGCTACAATTTTTCTATTGCCAAAGTACAAGGATCATTCGTGCTCATCACTTATATAAAGGCTTTTGCTGCCGCCTCAGTTTGTTCGTTTGCATTTCATGCAATGCAAAGTACAGGCTCTTTAATATCACGAAGCCCATTCTTTGGATTCATACTATGATTATGAAAATGCGAACAATTTATAGTTATTACAATAACATAATGAAAGAATTAATTGAATTAGTCAGCGATGAAAAATTTCTAAGTAAAATTATTAATAAATACATGATTTTTAAAACTTTTAAGAGGATATTTTCTGGACCCTCTTTCAGTAAAAAAAAATTCCATATATTCTGAGTTTCCGAGTACTCGGCAAAAAAAAAAAACATTATTCGTCTGTATTTGCTCGATTCTCGTTCGGAATTTGGCGCGAAGCAATTGAGTCTCAAAATATTTGATTCAATTATAATATGTAAAAATTTGTAAGAAAGTATATGCGGAAAGAATTACTGAAAATTGCCGATTTTCCGCGTAAATTAGATACAGTTTACGATACAACATTGTACATAATAAGTCGTCCGAAATCTGTCTGCAAAACACGCGTGAATTATCTCAGAACATCGTGAGCAATTTTTTAACTTTTCGATTGGGACATTTTGTCGAGCAACTCGGGAAATTCCGGGGGGGGGGAGGTGAAGGGTTTCGGTTGTTTTGTACCTGGTTTTTGATAAAAAATCTCAATGGAAAAATAAAGGCTTATGTTATCAACTATACTTATACAATAAAAAGACACGGGCGATTGAACGAGTTGTCAAAATCGTAATGATAGCGCTGAAAAGCGTTAAATTGGCGAAAGAAAGAAATATTCTTCATATTAGTTTTGCGACAAGGAGGCCTCAGAATAGTAAATAATTTATTCGTCGATCGTAATGACACGAGCGAAATCCTATGATCTATAATGTCCCTCATTTGTAACTGGTCTGAATCCGATGGGTCTTCTGATAAAATGATTTTTATCAGAAAAACGTATTTAATATAATCAACAAATAATCATCTTACTCTTATTTCATAGAAACGGACCTGTGTTCCTGTTCTATTTACCGAAATAGCAGGTACGGAATGGGAATTTTCATTTTTCTTACAGCGGAGAAAGATTTATGTAGTTTTATTCATTCGCATTATTCATTACCATCTGATACTTCAGAACTGAATTATCTGTGTTGAAAAATCGTATGACAGCAATTATTTTTAAAGACTAGGCGATATTCCGAAATTCCGAGTGATTCAAAAATTTTTTATTGTTTTAACGAATTCGATCAATTTCCAGACATTTACCTACTCAGTTTATTATTTACTTTATTATTAAAATTATCATATATATCAATTATAAGTATTTCTGCTAACAGTATCCATACATTTACCAATGTAATACAAAATTTTAAAAATCTTTTATCCCTCCTATTCTAATATCTAATGCAGTATTCTTCTAAATTATCCTAAAGATACATTAAATAAATTTTTCCTCTAGTGCTCCAATTTGGTTCTGCCCTGTACGTAGACTCTATAAGTAGAGTTTATGGAGGAAAATTCATTTATCGATTGTCAATGTCGGTAGGCTTTTTTTGTTCTTTGTATTTCATATTTTACGAACGACAAAGATTATTCACGCCTACTCGAACGGGCCATTTTTCACGCATTTGAAATAGAAAAAAAAAATATTTCCGACGTTAGTCTCGCGCTTTATTTGCAAATAATCGTTGTTTACCTGTTTAATCTATAAATTTTCTCAGGCAGCTCGTTAAAGAGACTCCGAAAGAACGTAAAGTTCGAATAAAATATCAATTCGATATAAAATTAAATCCCGTAAATATAAAATTCCGTAAAAAAATAAAATTCCGTATCGTAAAACCCACAATTCAAAACGATCCATCACTATTTCTCTGTGTGTCCATTGATCGATCTATCTTTCTTTATCTACACTTTATATACAGCACATATACGCGCGCGCGCGCGAGCGTTACCCATTAGAGCGAAAAATACGCGAACGACGCGCGTCGGGCGCTCGTTGTTCGCGCGAGCGCCTCGTAAGTAAATAGGTATATATATATATATATATATATATATATATATATATATATATATATATAGATAATTTCGCGATGAAGCGCGGCCTCAACTAACCGTGACATTTATCGCGCGCGCCGTATCTCTACCGGAGATGTAATTGGCAGAGAAATCGTCCGCAGCGCGGACGAGGGCGACACCGAATGAAAGCAACAATGACCGACACGAGTATGTACAGATAATGCAGTGCTTGTACGGGGAGAACTTCTCCATTTTCTCCATTTTCCATAAAATATTTATTGAAACGTTGTGCTGTATATTTTGTAGCCCCGTAGAATATTACAAAGGAACGCGCGTGATGTAATTATTTGCTTTACATGATTATTAAGTTCATAATATTATACAAAAGAAATTTAAATAAAAATAATTTTTTAAATTTCTATAGTTCTCTCAAGAATTTCAATGGATATGCACCGTGATATGTGTACATCTGTACACGACTGCTTTCTTATCGCATTTCATTTTTATTATCTTGATACGTCGCTGATTGTCATTCGCCAACTGCATATCATATCATAATGCACATCTTGGAATTTTAACGGGTTCATAATATAAAGGAAATTCCATAACGCATATTTTGCGCTCTGCACTCTACTGTAGCGCTTTTTATGCCTTTTATGCCTTACTTTTTATTTGTTTCGGTAACTTTCATTTCTTTTTTTTTTTTTTTTTTTTTGTAAAGTTCTTTATTCATAAACTCCGAAATTTTACTAATATATAAGCGATCCGTTCGCCTATTTATCGCGTACTCGCGTCAGCTTATGTTTGTTTCAACGTCGCGCGCGAACTCGTCGAATCGTATAATGCGTCGGTCGACGGTAAATCAATCAAGGATAGACCAGAAAGTCAAGCAATTGGGAAATGAAATAAATTAACCCAATAGCTAATCCAAAGTTTTAGTAACTGACCCTTGCCGAGGTCCCACGAGGCTCGGATCCGTTGGCTGTTTTTTTTTTTCGGACTATTTTTCGTTCAAGATTTTGAATTCGACCGTTAGTATTTTAACAGCTGGTTTTGGATAAATTTCGATCTTCCAACAAATGATTTAGTTCGAGGGCAAGTTTGACATCGTTGAGTTGAGCATCGCTTAAGGAGGCTCGGGCGAATGGCCAATCCAAGCCGTGTATATACAAACAAAATAGTCCATTATGTCAATTAAAAAGATAATCCTTCGATTACCAAGAAGAAAAGCAGAATTCATTGACTTAGTACTTGAGGGAAAACCATCCAATGATCATCGTCATTTACAAGGGACTTAACACGGATTATGAAACGCTCGATTTTACGTAGAAATATTTTACGTTTAAAGAAAAAAAGTGGTTTCTTATCAAGTTTCTGTGTAGCTTCTGATATTCCCCGTGCGTGCGCGCGCGCGCGTCTTGCCCGTGGCAACGCGTCGTACTCATGATATATTCATCATTGCGAGAGGATTCAGGCTTTTGTGCCTCTGTCGCGTATCGCGGTTAGCCTCCGAGTTAACGCAAGAGGAGAACGGAGAGAAGCAATTGTTCGATAAGTCAGCGAGAGAACAAAAATTTTGCTCTCGGATGTCAAACAATTCTTGGATATCGGATACAGTTTTTTTTTTAATATATCAATTGGATTGTTAAAAATTATAAATTTCTAGGCATATTCGCGATTGCTAGAATAATTAGAATTAATGTCCAAAAGAAGAACGGTTGATCCAGACTTTCTTGTCAAAAAATTAGAATTTTTAGAACATAAAAGGCCCCTTTCAGAGAATCCATCTCTCTTACCGATTGACTAGCTGGAATCCCACTTATAGGAAAAAAGAAACTCGACGGAAAAAATTTCCGTAAATCAAATCGGCTCGTCCGAGAATTAATGCAACTTTAGACCCAGGGCCAGAAATCTCGATTTATCAAGATGATCGAATGCATTATTGCTAATGTACGAGTTAAAAAAAAAAAAATGCCGCCAAGCATAAGACGTGCACTACCGTTGAAGGCGAAACTGTCCCGTGTTTTTCAGCGGACCCAGATGGTCGTTGTTAGAGGAGAAAAAAAAAAAAAAAAATTTGAACACACGTCGTCGCCCCCGCGAATAGCAAGGCGGTATCTCGAGAGCCAGCCGTGGAATGAGGCCGGTATTGCGAGAGCCGGCTAAAAGAACGTAGCGCCTAGCGGAAAAATTTATTTTTTGCCGAAATTTTCGTTCGGCAGCGCTGACTATAAATATTTCAGTAATTCAGCATAGAGATCGAAAGGGCCTTTAACGTATATCGCTTACATTGGACCTTTAAGTATATTATATTATTCGGGGTGAGGGGGGGGGCGGCAGTTTTAGCATCGGCGCTCGCAATCGATAATAAACGCGAATCCGGGAATTGCCGATCGATGATTAAAAAACAATTACTAAATCGAGTTCATTGTTAAATTGCGCGTATTGGTACGAAAATTGCCTCCCAGATAATGAGGAATGCTGGAGGGACAGGCCGGTAACGTACGCGCTATTGACTTTATCGACATTTAAATCCAATTGCACAAAGATTGAGCCGTTGATAACGTTCTAAATTTAAACGAATGATAAAAAAAAAATTGTCCGCCAGATGCAATCTACTCGAGCCGCGGATGAGCTGCAACCTTAATGCAGCTGGTTTTTCATATTTTTAGCCTTGCGACGACAAAATTTGGCCAATTTATTCGGCCTCGTTTCTTGGATTAAATCTCAAGTATTGGGTCCCCGTTAAGGTTTTTCCTTTCTCCATGAACCATCCAGTTTGAGATACTCCACTCTGTAAGTTAAAAAAGGACATCATGCATGTGCTCTGCAAAGTCCGCTGGTCCAAACGTGCGAGGTGGGGGGACGGGCAGGTAGTAAGTATTGCGTTTTATTGGGTGAGACATATGCACATATATCGTACCTCGTCGTAGAATAGATGGCTAACAATTTCTATACATATCTATACTATCTATATATATATACACATATCTGCAAGTTTGCGCAATTAAATTTCTATATAGAACGACAATTGACTTTGTACGCCTCGCGTCGTACCGTTCATTCCTAATTTTGGATAATTAATGGCCAGGGGCTAATTAACGATGCCGACGTTTGTATGTCATTTTTACCAGTCCCCGGAAAGCTTCAAATTAATCGGCACAATGTCGCGCGATTTATCCGCCCGTTTTCCCAAGTATTTCGGTAAAATTTTCTGCAACGAATATAAATAAACAATCTTCGTGCTATTTCATCCGTTAATGAAACAGCTGTGAATTAATCCGATCTGATATTGTAACTGATTTATAAGCGTGAAAAGGTTTTTCGAACGCAAGTTCATCGTTATTATACTCCGATTTCGGTAATTTTTTTCTTCAAAATAAGTAGTTAGAAATAATTTCGTACAATATTTCAACGGGTATTATCGATGAATCTGCTATTTATCAAACACAAAATTCTTCATTATGATAATATTAAATAGTGGCCTCTTTCTCTTCCACGAACTTAATACCGCTTTTAAAGATCAACCGACAAGTAAGACGATCCAGCCGATATAACAAATTAAGCCCTCTTCGACCTTCAGGGTAAAAATATCTATACCAGAAAAAAACAGAAGAAAAAGAAAAAAAAGAAGAAAAGAGAATGAAAATAAAACCTTAATGTATGCCGAAATGATGTAACGAAGCTCATATACAGTACGGGAAAATCTTACGAAACAGCCGAGGCGCGAAGTAAAATTAAAAAAAAAAAAAAATAATAATACCGCCCGCGGCCCCAGTAGAAAAGACCGCGTTTGGTCGGCCTTGCGCAACTCCCCGTCGTCGAGCCTACGCGCAATTTTCACGACAAAACGGGCCGATTATTTTTTTTTATCCCTGCCCCCCCCCCTACAGCCGCGTTCGCGTATTCCCATCGGCCCCGAGAGTGTTTTCCCTCCCTCTCGCGCTCTCTCTCTGCCCCTCCCCCTCCGTCTCCCTCTCCCTTACATCCAGAGCATTGCACACGTACACATCGAGCCGTTCATCGCTCGTTTCTACGTATATCGTTTCCGTTACACCGTGCCCAGCGCGCTGGCTCGCGCTCGGGCTCCTGGCACGTTCTCAAGAAAGAGCTGTCTATCTTTCTTTTTCACACTCGATGTCCGTAAGTATATATGTATATGTATATGTATATATATATTGATATATATATATTTAGACGCATATTATATGGCAACCTTCGCTTATCTTATACACCGGTTTCTTCTGGTTATAAAATTTCGCTGCAACGTTGAGGTGTCGGTATAAAACGTTGATGATGCAGAATTTTGGGTTTATCATTTAAATGCAGTGGGGGAGGTATATAATATATATATAGATATAGACGAGTAGATATAGGCAACCTTCGGCCTTATTTATATGTTTTCTTTCTGGTTATAAATATTTCGCTGCAACGTTGAGGCTCCGTCGGTATTAAAACGTTTGATGAAACTGCAGCAATTTTTGAGGTTTATCATTTAAATGGCAGTCAGGGGAAGAGGAATAGATAGATAGATCGAGAGAGAGAGAGAGAGAGATGAGAGAGAGAGAGAGAGAGAGAGAGAGAGAGAGAGAGAGAGGAGAGATAGTTAGATAGACAGATAATAGCTTGAAGTACGAACTTGTCTTCTTACATAGTTATATGTACATATCTACATAGTAACAAGTAATACACAGTTTCGATTATTAATTATTATGAAGAAGTAATTAACAAATAATATAACATAATGATAAAAATCATTAATATTTAAAAGTAACATGTTTGAGAGAAACACAAAGCCAGAGAGAGAGAGAGAGAGAGAGAGAGAGAGAGAGAGCGAGATGGGAAGGTAGAGAGATAAATTCATTTTTTAGAAACTGTATAAAAAATATAACAGTAAGATATAGATAAAAGTTTCATACTATGTCAAATGAATATAATAGAAAAAGTTGCTACCATTACATTGGTTTAACGAGCTCTATGACATAGCGGAATGTGAGACAGAAAAAGAGAAAGGGTTATTATTATTAGAGAGCTTTTCTCTTTCTGCTCTCTCAAATCATTTTTGTTATATTTATAATTTATTATATTTATTTATATCTTATAAAATTCTAGAAATAATTATATATATATATATATATATATATATATATATATCTCTATCTCTCATTTCTAGCTAAACTTCCCTACATCAGGGGGGGGGGGACCTTGAGTCTACGCACGCGTACGCGTTCGCTCTCTCTCTCTCTCTCTCTCTCTCTCTCTCTCTCTCTCTCTCTCTCTCTGTAACACATAGCCGGCGGCCTCAGATAATGTTTCAATTGGCAAAATTCATTGGTCGTTGAGCGAAACTCCCGATGCTCGCTTCGTGTGCGAAATTTTGCGTAAACGCATTTTCGTGAGCTTTTACTATCTTTTTCGTGTATTTTTTCATACATACATATATATATTTATATACATATACATATATATATATATATATATATATATATATATATATATACTATATATATATGAAAAAGATATATGATAAATATCGTTTTCTTAACCCTTAATGGTCATTTCGTCCATTATCACGTGTAGCCCCATTTGACCAACGGAACTGGCGCAGTAATCGTACGAATGACGGTGCGTATAACATATAATATGTATGTGGGGTTTCTGATATCAGACATGGGCGGTCCGGCTGCAGATGCCGGAGGATAATTTACCGGACAATTATTTCCAATTCGCGAACGCCCGAGCGTCGTCTCAATTTCTGTCGGGTGCTGGCGCTGCGAGCGATGAGATTTCAGCGCGCATGATCGCCGGCCGACGCGCGTATGGCGCAACGTAAAATTCGCACGCGATGCTTGCGGGGCGGACGTGTCGTAAGGATTCTAATGTGTTGCGCGTATACACACACACACACGCGTGTATATATATATATATATATATATATATATATATATATATATAATTTTTATAAACGGGTGTGCGCATGATATATTCCTGCACGCTCGACAAATAAAAATTGATCTGACGATTCTCCGAACGGGCAGGGCGTGCTCGAATTAATTAATTTCGAAAAACGGACTGGTCTCGAAATTCGGATCTACTAAAAATTAAAATTTCCAGCCGACTAACGCTAAGTAAATTAACTTTTAAACGAGCTTGGAACGCTAGTTCAGTATAAAGCGCTTCTTAAAATCATTCGATTTATTGCGGTCTCAATCTCGTCCCTACATTTTTTCTCTCCCTCGAATAAGATAACCAATAAAACAACCGTACGTAATGAGAGAACTTATCGGAAAGGAGCTTTGTCGCGAAATGAAAGCGCGCATTCGTAATACTGAACCCGTTAAAAATATCGTTAAAAAAGAATCAACTTTATTATAGCACGAGGAAACGCTTGGCAATTGCTGCCAAATATTTCGGAACGAACGCGACAGATGGCGCCAGACAGTAGCTCTCGATAGTAAGTTCGAAAACTCTTCACGTTTCGAAAATATCACGGTAAAAGGTCTTTCGGCGCGTCGGAGATCATTACCGTTTCGTTCGATCGGCCTCGGGAGAATCGCGAAAAAACATTCCTACGAGAGCTTTTCGTCTCGTACTATTAGATCGTTATTTCTGTCAATTCTACATTACACTCGACGCAAGTTGCAGATAATGAGAGTAAAAAAGAAAAAAAAATTTTTACGTTTAAAATTTTACCGGCTTATAGACGCAGTACAAAGAATTAAGGATCGGTAAGACTACTCGTCGAGCATTTACATGACATTTTTTTTTAATGCTCGATTTTGCAATTGGCATGCGTGCATAAATACATACTCTCCCCCCTCCCACTCGACTGTGCGCTCGTGCGTGGGTGTGGGTGTGCGCGTATACGCGCGCGTATGTGCATCTGTGTGCGCCTGCGCGCGACGAATCAGGCGTGGGATTTACGAGCGCTTAAATGCAGCGCGGCCGCGCGTATCCTTCCCTCTCAAAATATAACTTAATAACCTGGAACGCGCGCCGAGCTCTGCCAAAAGCCGCGGGGGCGTCGAGGGGATGGGAGGGGGAAAAAAATTCGAATAAGGCAAGGAATGTTCCCGAGCTTAAGGGAGGGCCCGGCGGAGAGGGAGGGATGGGGGGCGGGGGAGGGGAGAGACCCGAGCCGTAAAACCCCCGTGGCGAGCGCGCGGAGCTCGCGCCGCGGGATTTCCCCTCGTCGCACGCGAAAAAGGAAAATCGCGAATGAAGGCTAAAATTATGCGCGCGCGCCAGCGACGTTGGGCATTTTCCCAAATCGCGAGGGGGAAAGAGAGTGAGAGAGCGAGAAAGAGAGAGAGAGATAGAAACAGCGAGAGAGAGAGAGATCGAAACAGCGAGAGCGAAAAAGAGCGGATGAGAGAGAGAGAGAGAAGGAGACAGAGCGGTGTCTCCAACAAGTGTCTTATCGAAATGCCTCGTTGTAGCTTGTAATTTAAAATTAACCTTTCGCAATTGGCATCTGAAGAGACAAGAGAAGATTCGATGGAAGGGCGCTGAACCGTTACTGTTGATAAAGGCGCGCCGTATAAAAGCAATGCCAGGGATAAAACAATTGCCAGATTGTTTTGTTGTCTTTTTCATTAATTATCTAAAAATTGATCGCGTTCAAGCAGGCGTGCGTTACGCGAAAGTAAATTTGAGCAAATTAATTATGAGTAGATTGCACTCGAGCTTCCGTTAAAACGTAGAAGAACGAAAATTATTTCAATTAATATATCTACGTGTGTGTGAAGTATGAGTAGCTTCATTTTGCCTTTACCACAAATTGACCCGCGAACGGTTTAGCATAGCGGAAGAATAATTTACACGCTCGATGATGCGCGCGTCTCTGTTACACAAAGGAAGTTTAGATATATATTGGGGAACGACCGCGGTGCCAAGCCCATTGTATTCTTGATTTTCTCTCGCTCTCTTTTTTTGTTCTTCAAGTAACCAAGATTATAGGATCCTTTGAGCATGGGACGATTTGAAATTTGCCGGAAGGATGTTCAAGTCTGATGAATTTTTCTGCCTTAATCAAATTTATATATAAACGCATTACAATTACATGATAAAGCATAGAATATTCACGAATAACAAAAATAGCAAAAAAATCCTCTTCGTAGACAATAATAATATGATAAAAAAACCAGTGTAATAAATAAAATGTAATAAATAAAAAAATAGGGTTTCAAATATAGAATATTAAACATTATCAAATTTACGGCAATTGTTATTGATCATCGTTAAAAATAAGCATCGGTCGAATCACTCATCATCTTTTATTAATAGTATGATTAGCGTAATAAGTAATTTTGAATTTTAGCTGCTTCAAAGGAATAGATTTTTTGTCACATAAAAAATATTACAAAATTTCGCAGATGAAATAATCTACATTCAATTGACGCAATGTTGAGTTTTTCATATACGTAATCGGCAATAAAAGAGATCCCAAATTTTCTTTAGCCACGATCGGTAGTGCAGAATGTTTTCGACATTTTTCTCTCCAAAACATAAATATCATATATAATTTTAAGACGGACGTATATAAACTGGACGAGTATCGGCTTAAGTTAATCTCAATGTTATTACTTACGACGACGAAATATCGAAACATCGAGTGCGCAATGATCGTGGAATGAATTATGGACTTGAGAATTAAAGACTGCATTACGATCTTAGGCAGTAGCTACTGTGCCCGTCGATAACTGTGCTTTATCGGCCGTCTTTACCGCCGATAATCGATGGTTTTTTTTTTTTTTTTTTTTTTCGTTTAACAACGATTTACGCGGCCTGGCACGCCTGCCCGGCTTTATTACTTAGAAATCCGTGCGCGGATCCCGGGTCAAAAGATTGGCAATGAAACGAACATCTCTCATGCTCGAGCTTTATACGCGAATTCGCGTTCTGCGCAAACTAGTCGTTGCGCTCGGATAGTTGACTCGCGCAGTCTCGAAGTAGATTAATTAGCGCGACGACGAATATTTCAGGAAGAAGGGGGAGGAAAAAAAAAGGATGCCGTACCATTGATTTCGTCATTGCGCGTCATCGACCGCCGAGTCAAATAACTTTTTTCCCTTTGCGCACAAGACCGAAATAAAAAGCAAAGCGAATGAGATCACTTGGCGTTTATTTCATATAAAAGATACACGTATGTCTCTCTTCTCTCTCTCTCTCTCTCTCTCTCTCTCTCTCTCTCTCTCTATATATATATATATATATATATATATATATATATATATATATATATATATATATAATGTAATGGATTAATTTTAAAAAAAAATTGAAAGTTTTCAATAACTGTATCGATATTTTGTGCAAAATTACAAAATTTTGGAAAGATATACTTTTCCATCAGCAAACGATTCCAGATTATTTACGCAATTGTATAAACGAATCTGTCAAGAGTCTTGGAGGATGGTCCCCGTAAATTTTACACACTGAAAATACATGCATACGTTTATGGTTCGTTTAAAAATATTACGACGATGAAAATTGCCAGCGATGAAAAAGCATTCAAAACGTAACTAATTTTGGCCAAGTTATCAACACTATTAATAATTTTTCAACATCGAAATATTGCCGATAATTGCCAATTATAGTTGTCAACAATAATGCAATACGATAATATATAATGAGATTCTTCCTGTAAACATTATATAACTCTCTCTCTCTCTCTCTCTCTCTCTCTCTCTCTCTCTCTCTCTCTCTCTCTCTCTCTCTCTCTCTCTCTCTCTCTATCTATCTATCTATCTATCTATCTATCTATCTATCTATCTATATATTCTGGAATCGTTCACTTATGGCAAAGTATATATTTACAAAATTTTGCAATTCTGCACAAAATATTGTAAACTATAATATTATATAATATTATATAATACTATATAATACTATAATTAAATATTGTAACTATATTATTGTAAACTATTCAATTTTTCTCTTATTATATTAATCCATTCTAAATATTGAACTTTGATAACTATTTCGAAATATGAATTAAATTTTCGGTTTGATACTTAGAATTGTAACAGTTCAAGCATTTTGATAATGAATTACTCTATATAAATCTCACTTCATACTTATGCTATGTAAATTCCTTCGTTTTAAAATATTTATTTTTCGCGATTAACGAGCTATAGACTATTTTGGTTTTAATACTGATTCAGTAGAAACTGCACTGTTTTCTAAAATATTATTATTAATAATAAAATGGAAATTATTCGATCACAGGATCAAGAGAGGTTGTGAAGAATGTAATTAGCTTATTCATTTTTGTCGGACACCAAAATAATATCGAAATAACTGAAATTGCAAAGACCCATTCAGTTTGATTTTTCAAATTGTGGAGAGAATACTTTATCTCATCGAGGCACACATATCGCGTCTAACAAGAAGCTTGTCATAAGGACAAGAGTTTCAAAGTTAAAATTCATTTATAATTTACATTCATATTTAACACGAGACTTCAGATATTACTAAATAATTATAGCTTGAAGGGGATTGATATATTAATCGATGTAACTTTGGAGAAAATAAATATAAATTTATCTTCAAGAGTATATAATAAATTTTCTTTTTTAACCACTTCCTTACATCTATGATGGATTACCTTTTTTTATTCAAAATGAGGAAGATATATATATATATATATATATATATATATATATATATATATGTATTTATGTATGTATATAATTTTAATTAATAAATCGCCTACCATGACTCAAACAAATTTGAAAGTTTTTAAAATTGGATATACAAAAGATCTTATATCAAATTTTAAAAATGTTCACATTTTCACTAGCTTTGATGAATGTTATTTAATCTTTGTACATAAATACGTAAATAATGGTTATGATCAACTGAAAGAAAAGAGTAGTTTTTGCTCCATCGATCGAAACCCACATCCATATCGACATAAAAATCAATATACTTAACTTAGTATTTTTGTTTTAGATTTACTTAGAATTCAATCGTGAAATAAAAGGTGTTTATGAAAACAGAATCGAATGTATGTACAATATTAGATTTACGAATTTCTTTTCTTTTTTTTTTAGTTTCAACAGTTGTTAATCAATTTAGTTACAATTCAAAGCGACAATGGCTAATATTTGATTTTTATCATGCGACAAAATCTGTAGATGTCTCTGAACGAGAGAAACAGCGCATAAAACTGTAACGTACAGCAAAGATTAGTAGACGATATATTTCTACCTAACTATTAATAAAAAAGGTCCATGTCTTGACTAGAGTGAATATATACTGCATATGTCTTGGGCGAACCATATAGAAGTAACGTTTAAAACAAGACCAAAAAAAAAAAAAAACAACAAAAAAAACCAGCAAACCTCTTTGACACACCGACAATAGAATGGAATATCGATATTTTCAGAAGTTATCACAATCCCATCGCAGCTCGCTACTCGCCGCACCTGTCCACCATCTCGGAATCGCCCTTCGTCACCCTGCGACGCTACTCCCCAGCCGCGTCGGTCACCGCGACAACCGGCGCTGCGTCCCTCGGCCGGCCGCGGCGCGTCATCGACACCGCCGACATCGACGTCACCAAGCCGCCGCGCAGCCTCGGCCACGACGGTCGCCAGCAGCGCCACCGGCTGCGCCGCGACCGGCCCACCATCAAGATACGCTCCCAGGCCCTCAAGGACAATCCGGCCCTGCGCGAGTACAATGAGCGGCACGAGAAGAGCGTGGGCGAGCTCCTCGTCGAGAAGTTCCTCATCAAGGACAAGCAGTGCGCGGAGCCGGGCGGCGAGCCGCGCGTACGCCTCTACCGGCAGGCGAGCCTCGCCGGCGGCGTCGACCCGGCCGCCGCCGAGGCCGAGCCCGCGCCGAGCGACGACGTCCTGGCGGCGCTCAGGCGGCGCGTCACCAGGCGCATGACCCGCAGGCGCTCCTCGGCCGACGCGATCCACCTCGATCCCGAGCTCGTGCAGCGGGAGGTGGCGCTGCAGGCGGCCCAGGCCGTGGCCCTCGACAGCCTCGTGGCCGAGGAGCAGGCCGAGATCGAGGTGGAGGTCAGGCTGGGCACCTTCGCCAAGCGGCAGGCGATGAGGCTGCCCGCCGAGATTTCCGAGCTCTCCGAGACCGAGGAGGAGGAGGAGGAGGAGGTGGGGGAGGTGGGGGAGGGCGCCGGTACGGCCGAGGCCGGGGCGAGGAGGTGCGCGGACGCCAAGCGGCACGCGACCAGGAAGAAGAAGAAGAAAAGAGCCGAGGAGGAGGGGGGAGGAGGAGGAGGAGGAGGCGGCGGCGCCCGTGTCGCCGTCGAGCGACGTCGACGGCGAGGCCGAGGACGTTCTCCGGATACCCGAGAGCGTGATCGAGGAGGAGGAGTTCGAGTGGGACGACAGAGAGAAGTGCGACGACGTGGGGAAGGTCTGCCCGGCGACGAGGGACGACGAGGCCGAGAAGCTCGACGCGAGCACGAAATCGAAGGAGGCTCCCGTGGTGGGGAGGGGCGGCCGAATCGAGGCCGAGCCACGAGCGGACGCGAAAAAACCGGATGCCAGGAGCGGCGGCCGTTCGGGCGCCGAGGTGGCGAGCGCGAGGATCGACCCGCCCGGGCGCGACGAGAGGGAGGCCGACGACAAACCGGACGGCCCCAAAGTCCCGACAAGGGCCGACGCGCCGACGCTCGCGGCCAAGGCCGTGGCCGCGGATGCGAGCGCCGGCGCGGCGGAGAAGCCCAAGCCGAAGCCGAGGAAGCCGAAGCGCGACGTCGAGGCGGCCCCCGCCAAGGCCAAGCAGGCGCGCCTCAAGCGCACGATCTCGGCGCCCCAGAGGGAGCCGGAGCCCGCGGGGGCGGGCTCGAGGTTCAAGATCGAGGCCTGCAACAGCGTGGGCGACATGTCGACCCTCATCGTGAGGGCGGCCGGCGGCGGGCCCGCGCCCGAGACCCTGCGGGCCATCGAGCAGTACCGCGAGAGCGTGAGGCTGCCGGCGCCGCGGCGGCAGCCGGCCGTAAGCGCGATCGAGACGGAGGTCGTGCTGCCGGTGCGCCGGCCGTACGTGCTCGACACGTCGCGCAACAGCGTCTATCTCGCGCTCAGGCCGTGCCAGGCGGCCGCAGTCGGCGAGACGAGGAAGGAGGAAGCCGCCGACGCCGAGGCGTCGATCGATCCGAGGCCTGCCAAGTCGGGGAGGAGCGTCCGCGGTGATCGGGCGAGGGCGGGACAAGGAGGCGCGCCCGAGCCCGCGGCAGGCAGCGCTGGCGTCTCGAGCTCGTCGACGAGCGGCGGGCGGAGCTTCGGGGCCGAGGGCGAAAGTGTCGCGAAGAAGAGCGCGCCGAGCGATCGGGAGAAATCGGTATCGAAGAGCTGCGAAAAGTCGTACGTGAAACTGGTAAAGAGCGAGATTAAGAGCCCGGTGCGGGTCGAGTTCGGGGCCAAGGTTCAGGCCGCAGTGGTCGCCGACGAGCTCGGCAAGGACGGGGCCGATTTGAAAGCGGAGCCCCGTGACGAGGTCGAGGATGAAAAGGGATCTAAGCCCGCAGCGGGAGTCGCGGTAACGGGCAAGCGCGAGAGAATCATACCCATCGAGATCGAGGACGGGCCCGCGGACGCCGAGGAGAAGGCGCGGAAGGCAAGGGTGAAATCGGCCGGGCCGAGGGAGAAAAAAATCCAGCCGCCGACGAGGGCGTCGGGCGAGCACGAGGGAGAGGCGCCGATAAGCCCGGAGCGGGAGAGCCCCCGATGCGACGCTCGGACGGGCTTGGGCAAGGAGAAAACGGCCGCGAGCCCGAAAAAACTGCCGACGAGCCCGGACAAGAAGCGGTCCGAGTCGTCGAGAATCGAGATTCGCCGCCCCCTGCCGAACATCCCCGAAGAGCGGAAATCCCCGTCGCCCACGGAGAAGACGCGACGGTTCGCGAGCAGGACGACCGTAACGAACGACACGAGTGAAACGAACGCTGGCGGATCGCCGCCCGTCGAGGCGCCCCCGAGGAGGGAGAAGGACCCGCGGCGGAAGCGGGTCGACGCCGAGGCCGTAATGAAGATCGAGAAGCGGATCCTCGAGGACGCGGAGTCGCCGGACAAGATCGTCACGGGCGCGATGCCCGAGCCGAGCGGCGCCCCGCCGGACGTGGCCGAAGCCGCCGCGACGCAGCGGCCGCCGGACGGCGAGAAAGTGGGTCCGCCGCCGCCGGCGCCGCAGCCGGCGCACCAAGGCACCGAAATAGACTTCTGGAGCGAGATCAAAACCCGGGGCGGGCCGCCGAGTCGCGGGGCTCAGTCGCGCGACATCGGTATGCCGGCAGCGGCGGCGGCGGCGGCGGCGGCCGAGGCCGAGACGGAGACGGAGACGGCGAGCGGCCTCGAGCCGGCGACGAGGTCCCTGGAGAAGCTGAGCCTCGACCTGGCCGGCGTCGTCGGCGACGCGCCCGACGGCCAGGACGACGAGAAGACGCCGCTGATCCCGTGCCAGGAGGATCTGACGCCGCTGGTCGCCGATCCCGCCGAGCCGTTGGCGGCTCGAGCCTCGTCCGTCCTCGACGGGGCCGAGGAGGCGGACGAGGTCGAGCGCGAGCGGTCGGCGAACGAGGGCGAACTGACCGGCACCGTGAAGAAGATCTCCAAGTGGACGAACCGCGACAATCTGTCGAATCTGGACGAGGCGGACGGCGAGGCGACGCCGATCGCCTCGAAGGAGGTCAGTCCCCGAGCGTCGGCCGCCTCCTCGACCAGCGCCGGCACCGCCAGCGCCACCACCAAGAAGAGGATCGTGAAGCGGAAGAAGTCGTCGACGACGGGCGGCAAGAAGAAGTCGGAGAAGACCGAGAGCGCCAAGAGCAGCGCCAAGGCCAGCGCCAAGGCCAAGCTGCCCAAGAAGGCGGCCGCCTCGCCCCAGGCGTCCCTCCTCAAGGGCCCGCTGTCGGCGACCGGATCGCCCAGGAACATGCCCAACCAGCGGCCCGACGATCTCAAGAAGCTCTTCTACACGACCCCGGCGATACTGCTGACGGCGACGCCCAGGGATCTGCAGAAGGTGAGGCGGGCCAAGGCCAAGCGGAAGAAGCCGACGACGAGGACGGCCTCGCTGAGCAGCGACAGCACCGGGAGCACGAGGAGCACGGCGACGACGACGAGCACCGAGGACGGGAGCAATTGCGAGGAGGACGCGGATCAGAAGAGGCTGGCTTCTACCAGAAGTAATGATTCGGGATTCGATGGATCACCGAGGCTTTCCAGTACGAGAGCGTCTTGTTTCTGTTTTTTTTCTTTTTTTTTGGAGCAATTCTTTTTGTTATTTTTGTTTTTTTTTTTTTTTTTTTTTGTTTTAATACACTTGTTTTCGTTCGATGGTGTTTTAATGTTGTTTTGTTTGATTTTTTGGAAAAATATGTGTGCTTCTTGGTCGTTGCTTGTCGATACGCGGGGAGCAAAATACCGTGACGCAGGAATACATATGGGGTTTTTCAGGTATAGACGGCGAATTGGGTGGAAGAATTCGACGAAAGGGACAAAAAATATTTTGGAAATATTACTGTCTCGTGTACTGTTCTTGGATATGTTGTGTACGATCCAATAGTTTAAAAAAAAAAAAAAAACTGCAAAACTGTATTTTCCATTGGTAATACGTGGACGAAATGACTAAAAGTACAAAAATTTAAATTCACCTTGAAATAATTTTTTTTTTCTTAGAAATTGAATTTGTTTGTTTTGAAGCTAAATAACAGTAATTAGTGTCGAATATGTAAAATAGTAAAATCGTGAAAGACTTAAAATGTTTCAAATTTGTCTATTTTTAATTGATAACTAAATTTTCTAGTTTCTTTCGACTATTCAATTTTATAGAGAATATCCAAAAATCGTAGAAAACAATCATTTTTAACATATGTAAAAATTATTATTTTATGATTTTTAAATATTTAAATATATTCAAAAATTATTTTAAAAACTTGGGAATAGAAATTTTGTTATTATTCGTAAATTATTATTAACATTATACATGTAGACAGTTACGAGATATATCTTTTTATATATTAGAATTATGCTACTTATATATTTTTGCTACACATATTTTTCAAAAAAAAATTTTGTTTACCTAAATGTTAACTAATTTTATTTGTCTATCGTCAGAGAATCGAGTGTATTTTTATTTTTGTGTGGTTTATTACTTCTTTATCAGATACATTATTTGTGAAGAATTGATGATTGCCAAGTTGTTAAAAAGCTCTTTCCACCACTAATCATTTATGCTTTTTAATTAATGTGAAAATCGGTACATAGTTAACCTAAAGCAATGTTAATTTTCCGTTACAGATAAATTAATTTTTCGTTCAGAAACTAGGGTATCGATTAAGAGGAAAGGTGAATTATCAAAATTTACCTCTGGGGGGAAGGGATAGTCACGAACCTGATTATTGACTGACAAAAGGATATTATTCTTGTAATATGTAGAGACGAAATTACATAAAATAATCGTAAACAAGAAGCATCACGTAATTTTCCATAATGTCCTCATCAAAGTTGCCGTTGATGCTTCGAGATCCGTTTTGAAACAGAATAATTTTTCGCGCCTCACAGTTTATTTTTCATTTTTAACGCAAATTTTTACATTGCAATTATACACACGTATAGTACATATGTACATACACACACATGTACATACACACACATCTCCATGTAGAATTTTTTTATCGAGCTCTCAAAATTGAGATGAGAATAGATCTCATTTTACTAGGTTAATTCCTTATTCGACTGAATTTATTAAAACGTATCGTTTCACAAGGAATTTCGATCATCCCCGCGTTCGGCGATAAATACGAAAACGTACGAGGCACTCGCAGTTTTTCGGAAAATCAGCTTAAAAACTCCAACATTGAATGCTCGTGCGAAAATGGCATTATTACGTTAGATGAAAATAAAAATCATTGAAAAAGTGCCTTTGACGTAATACAGTATTTTCTTATTACGGATTGGATTCCCTGCTAAAGTTTGGTTCTAAACATCAACGGGCTCGACAATTCTCAAGTAGGGAAGGGATAGTTAACGGGCAACTCGTCGCGAACGACACGGGCCCTTTCTTGTAAGCTAACGGAAATCAAAAAAAAAAACAAAAAACGAAACGCGATAATAAAAAAACATTCCCTTCTCGATGTTCGACGGTATTCGATTTTGTTAAGGCCAATGAAATCGTTCGAATATCACGTGCGCTAAACTATTATTAATGAACGAATAAGCAAATTATGACTTATGCCAAAAGTATGATTTTCTTAATGGCTCCGATTAATTATCATATCAAATTATTGTAATACTGTCAGAGACCGGATTTCACGTCAGAGATGCTGAAGACGCGTCCCAGAAAAAAAAATTGCTAAACGCAGCCCCATTGTGCAATAGATCGCGGTGCTTGTATTCGCGATGGAACGAGAACGACGAATTGCAGATTTTTCGTAAAACCAAAACGGCGAGGTGTACGAATAAACAGGAGGGGGTGGGGGATAAAAACAAAATGAAATAAACAAATGTGTCAATCGCACGCGATAGAGCGGGCGGGCCAAATAAAACGGTGTAGGTGCTATACGTTGTAGGAGAGCGGTCATTAATTTTAGCCTCGTCAAAATACCGCGCAACACAACGCAACCTCATACAGGTAGTACAGCCGAGACTGTAAAATGCATTCGCGCTTTATTAATAATCGAGAATAAATTATACGATTGAGAACCGTTTCTATATAAATCTCCTCGCGCCGCCGGCTAATTTGGACCTACCTACCCTCCCCCCCCCTTTACCCACGATACAGCATTTAATTATATATTGTAGCTTGGCAATACTGTATCGTATATTCGGATCTACATTTGCGTGTATAAATATAAATAAACATGTATATATATACATACATATATATATATATATATATATATATATATATATATATATATATATATACATACATCCATAGCTCTTCTTCGAATCCTCCTCCTCCTGCGTTGAATAGCCGGCGGGTGAAGCGCAAGCGGCGTGTGTCGCAAGCGCTAGAGAGAAAGAGCGAGATAGAAGTATATTATAGAAGACCAATTAGAAGCGATATTGTTATATGTATATATATATATATATATATATATATATATATATATATATATATATATATAGATCACGTTAAGAGCACATGGACGCACGGGGGATTAATTAATTTCGTGCCGTCCATCGACACTTTTCAGGGTGCGTTTCTACACCATATATACAAGTTGTTATTGGTATATAACACGTGTGCGTTCCACTTACTATAAAAAATACGCACAGTACATTGCGCAATTTTATAAAGACCGGATTATCTGGTATAATACATTTGTATATTTATATGTCTATTATATATATATATATATATATATATATATATATATATATATGGAAAAAGCAGTCCGCTGTATACACATACGAAACGAGAGCCAAGTTCCTGCACGTCGATGATAAAAATTGGACGTTATTATACATCTCTATAATTTGTTCATTTAATGATATAATTAATCGTTACGCACACATAGATTGCGACATGGTATGCCACAAAAAGTGCGAAAAACTAACGGGGAATCTTTGCGGTCTGAATCAAAAGCTCGTCGCCGAGGCTTTGCAAGCTCTGAAGAAAGGTGAGTCGCTTATACATATATAATATGTATATATATATATATATATATATATATATATATATATATATATATGAAATGTAATACATACTTATATACACTTGAAACACGTTTGTTTATAAACGCTTGGATCTTTCAGCTTCAATTACGTGTGTAAAATATTCAAGTTCAAGCTAATCTGCCAAATTGGCATCGTTTTCGTGCAAACAATACAATGTTGGGGGAAAAATCTGGAATCGGATTTCACGCTTTGGACCTTATAATATTCAATGCGAATGCTTATTTTTCATGCTTTGCATTATTATTTTTTTTTTTTAAATAAAAACTTCGAATTTTTTTGCATTTGAACGTCGATCTTTAATGTTGCATAAAGATAAAAAGAAAGGGTTCTTCAAAAATAGTACCTCATTGATATTTAAAATTTTCCCCGAAACAGTGAAAATATAGTTTGAATTACTTAACGCTCCATCGAAATTGACTAACTAGTGTTATTATTAGATATCAAATTGGCTTTTTAAGCGTTTTTACTGCTTAATTCTCAAAAGTTTCTATGAAATTACAAAAATTTAATAAAGAAACTGTACAAAATTTTTCTACATTATCTTGCATTTAATCAAGAAACAATCTGAATTCTCGAAAATTATAGGTGAAAAATTTTTAACCGGGAAACAATATAATTTTACGCACGTTTCGACCTACGTCGACAGTTTGGCCTCGTCGATCGGACGACAGGTGGCGACTCGTACCTAGAATTCTGATGATACGAAGTTAAATTAATTATCGTTAGCTTGGAATGCTGTAATTTATTTGTCGACAAACATTTGTTACGAATCGTATGAATCGGCAAATGATGACTTCGCGATAATGGATAAACAATAATTTTTTTATTTTACACAACACGAAATGAATTGAACGCGAACGGTACGTTGTTGACACCGAAAGGAACAATGTCGCGCCGTCGATTCAGCTCTGTATTCAAATTAAAATTGATATGATGGGCAAAAAAATCTAAACAAAAGTACGATTAACCGTGATTTCTGGTAAAAATTTCTGGACGAATCTTGCGTCCGTGGATTTGGTAATTTGATTGATTATTAAACAACGTTAAAATAGTCGCATTTTTCTATACAGTCACACTCTGACATTCGCTCTATAGAATCCTCGATATTCGTTTCTTTTTTTTTTTTTTTTTTTTTTATATATATACTTTTTTATACACTGAAGATGAAGAAGAAGAAGAAGAGGAAGAAAAAGACGGCAGCGCGCTCTCCTTCGCTTGCGCGCGAATCAACGTCATCGAGCGTTTGGATTTCCGCGGTCCCGGCGTATAAAAAGAAAAAAAAAAGCAGAACAAGTTCAATACCCCCATCAAGTCCTTGATCTTCACCCGACGCGCGGACTCGCGCTTTCAATATATTGTTTGCCTGCACATGTGCGAAGTGGGGGGGGGACGCGTGCGTACGCTTGATAATATAAACCACCTCCCTGTCTAATAAATCACCCGGCCCGCGCCATGTCGATTATTCACCAGACATCATATATATATATATATATATATATATACTCCGATGCTCGAACAAGCGCAAATCGAAGGCAAGAGCTGGGGCTGGGACGGTGGGCGGGGGGGCGGGAATCGCTTCTTGGCTCGAGCCGGATCTCCGATCGGGCGCGCACGATCGTTTCGCGCGCCGCGCGCCGCAGGAGCTTGCAGGACCGATCGCGGTTATTTCGGTGGCGCACGCGCGAGCGCGCGAGCGCGCGCTTATTAAACGCGAATGTCACGGACGTACGGCTCACGATAAAATATGATCGAGCAACGAATATATATATATAATAGACTATTATTGTGTATTGGTACGCGTAACGCAGCTTCTTTTTCGTAATCGATTTACAGGCCTCCCACCGTTGATTTTTTCTTCTGCTTTTTTTTATTATTGTTTGTTTTTCTCGACAAACGTACGACGATTGACAATGGGATCGATTCGTGAAATTTCGCGAGAAGAATATTGATTTCGGGGGATCGAACGTGGCGCATTACAAGAAAAAAAAGAAGGAAATTATTTTTCGGGAAAATTTAAGAAGGACTGCATTAATTTTAAAATTTGATACTTTTTTCGCAATTCCCGACGTCGTGAATTGCGTTCGTATTAATTGTCTATTGCTGATTCTGTTTTTAATTATTTCGAGATTTTTTTTGAGTAATAAACAGTATACGGGGACTTAAATTGCTGGGACTTAAACAGCATTTCGTGTACGATTAAAAGAAACGTTTTTCTATATTTTCAAATCGTACATTTTACGTTCTAAACCTTTGATGGCTCTCTTAGTTTCGTGGAAAAAAAAATGGAATAAAAGACAATTATGCCTTCTGAAGAGCCAGTAATATCGATACATCTACTCATCGCATTTGCCAATTGATAAATCATTTATGAAATTAATATACGTCTTATCGCAAGATTTATAACTATTGATTGCAACATGATTTTAAATTAATAAATAAATCGATATGTTTTTCTATATTCAAAATTTTTAACATTCAAGAATTTTATTGGATTTTCATTTGGGTATCTTCATAAAGATAGAATTCGGGATAATTTTCACTATATATACGTGTAAAATGGACTATTTTCTTTTATTTTGTTGAATTGCCTAGGACCCCTTGTAAAAAACTTTATGCAAAAGCTGAATTACGTCTTTGCAAAAATATATTTATTTAATTAAACGAGAGTATTCAAGGAGAAAATATAAAATACATCAAGTATACAAAGTTTTATATTCAATTGAAAATTAAACGATAATTAATTTAAAAACAAAAGAAAAGAAAATAATAATTCATTGCATTGTCTTTGGATAGGACGTTTTATAAAAAAAAAAAACCCGGAAACCTTTTTAACACTTCTTATCTTCGAAGAAATAAAACTATCGGCAGATTTTTTTAGGGCTTCACGCGCGCTAACTTTATTATGCTTTCCAGTGAATCACACCGAATCGTCGTATATCGATTAAAGAACATTTTTTAATTGACTATAACATAACATTATATAATAATGTCGCATAATCATAAATTATATAAATTATAATTGAGTATATAAAAGACTCTTTACGCACGACGGTATGTAAGCTTTTATTTTCATCACACGTCGCAATGTATGTAGTAATTGTATATTGAAAGCTATTTGTGTGTGTGTGTGTGTGTGCGCGCGCGCGCGCGTGTATGTACCAAATCTAAAAAGAAATACTGTCACATAAAGACATAAATCTAAAAGTCAATAATAATTAAGCCACTGCGACGTAATGCTCAAATAATACCGCGCTTATTTCGCGATAATGGCCGACTACCGACGACTTGTCTGCCCCAAGCTTACGGACCGTGCGTTTTAATTATAGCATTGCGAAACAAAAGCTTCGTTATTGGTCGCGGTTTACCGTTAACGACGCGCATATTTTTCAAATAAAAAACGAAGGAGAGGGCAAACAAATTCATTAAAAAATTCAATAATATTATGATAATTTCACCGCTCGCCCGTTTAGTTGGCTCGAATAATTTGCTCGCGCTATTCTATATATATATATATATATATATATATATATATATATATATATATATATATATAATTATATAATTATACAATAAATTTCGCGCTTAAGCGCTTGGGATTATGAAAAGAGAGAGAAGTTGCCGTAATATAACGCACTTTTTCTTAAAATAACGTTTTATTTCGAAATGGCGAGGTGCGAACGATGCTTTTTTAATTAAATTAAGGTAAATATATGTAGGCGTCGTGATATAATTACATTGCGCTTGTTAATTAAAGAAAAGAGAAAGTCTAGCCTCTAAACTTTAATAAGAGCACAAAAACGACGCGTATCGGAGAATTTTAACTTTTCGCGTTGAAAGTTGACATCAGAAAATGTCACATTAGAACTTCACACAGGAAATTCTGAATTTCCTACCGCGATATCAAAAAAAAAAAAAACAAAAAACAAAAAATAAAAAAAAAATTTGTACGCGCGAACAATCACGTCAACATTATAAACGATGAATTTGCACATTTTCTGAGTAATTATTTATTTCCGTCCAACAATTGCTTGTCCCGGATTTTTCTAAGCATACGACGCACGTTCGCTCGCAATTCGCATATATACGCGTGTGCATGCTCCGCGCGCGCGCGCGCGCGTGCACAAACACACAGACGCACACAATTGCGATATAAATAACGTTAAGACTTAATCCTCCCCTAATTAATGAAAATCAACGAAAATTTCGAGTGCCGGGGATTTCGGAACACTCGGCGTCGCAACGAGCGTACACGTTATTGCGACAGCGACGGAAACGTCGTCGCCTTAAGCCTACGCTCGATCTATCGTCGTCCCCTCCCCTCCCCATCCCCCTCGCTCCAATATCGCGTAACGGGGCACGCGTCGCCTCGTTCCCCTCGTCAATGAGGATCTCGTAATTAATGCGGGATGCGGCGGACGGATCGACGACCGATTAATCATCATACCGCCGACGAAGAGCCGCGACGTCGCGATTCGTCCTCCCTCCCTCCCTCCATCGGCCCTCTGCCGTCGCACAGATCCCCCCTCCGCGAGGAAAGGTGCGGGAGGGGGAATTGGAGAGAGAGAGAGAGAGAGAGTGTGTGTGTGTGTGAGAGCGTGTGTGGGCTGTTATACACACAATTGGCAAGCGCGCGCCCGGTACGCCGCGCGGTGCCGCGCTTTTCCCGCGAAAATCGAAAAAGCACCAGTGCTTCCGCGACGCTCCGAGCGCGAGGACGCGGCATGGCTCTCGACGCCGACGCAGGTACGTCGCCGTGGTGGTGGTGGTGCTCGGTGTTTCTTTCTTTCTTTCTTTTTTTTTCTTTTTAATTTCTTTATTTTTCATTCTTTCCACACACACACACACACATATATATATATATAATACATAAAATCTCGGATTTGTGCGTATCACGTGCGTGTCGCGGTGAGGAGCTCCGGACGAGGGGAGGCTTCTTCGTACTCTCCTCCGTCCCCTCGCGCGAAATCTCGAAACAGCGTTCGGGGCAGTTTTTTGCGGCTGATTCGGCCGACTGTTTACCGCAGTGTGAGACCGACGCGCGTTTGGAAAGCGATTTCGTACAAAAATTACTATATATATATAGACGCGCGTTGCCTATCGGCACGGGGACTCGCAAAAGTGCGACTGAAATTGTCAGGCTTCATTGTCAAACTTACCAGCGACGCGCTGTTTCTTTCTAATAACATTCGATTTAAAAACATTCGACAGTTTTTATCGCATCTCAGAGTCCCCCACCGCGTTTTCAGAAATTTTAGCAATTCTTGCCGAAAGGTTTTCCGCGCGCGAACGCGTTAAATTTCAGTAAACAGGGATTAATTGGCCAAGTTCTTTTTTTCTTTTCTTTTTCTTTTACTACCACCCTCGACACTCGCTGTTTCGTGCGCTCGTCGTTACGCGCGACATGCAACTCGTTCGTTTGCGCTCTTGTCCTTGTCCTCGCTGTATCCCACGATCCAACTCCTCTCACCCGCGTCCATTCGTACGTCTCATCGTCACGGCAGCGATGCGCGACAATATAAGCGCGCTACGGTCGTTCGGAAAGTGAAAATGAAATGAAATACCGAAATTACCGGACGTAATAGCGATGTCAGAATTTTACAAGGTGCGGTAAAAGAGAAAACCGGAAGAGACGCGTTTGAATCGCAGCCTACCCCTTTTTGTAAAATCGTATGTAAGAATGAACTAGAGAATTCGATTAAAAAAAAAAAAAAAAAAAACGAGAAAAAAAAGCAACATTATTGGGATTTAAGCAGGACTCTAGTCCATGACTCGCTTATTCGTTGGTTTCACCTGTTAAAAAGAGAAAAATGAAAATAACGAATGAGCCGGCCGGGATGAGAAAAAAAAGTCCCATCATCCTGTAGTTCTCTTACAGGATTGACAGTCGAGTCTTAAATCGCGAAGCCCACATTCTAAATATATATATCAGAAACAAGAAACGCGCATTTAGTACAAATATATATAAATAATATATATATATATATATATATATATATATATATTATTTTGAAAAATCGGTTGATTGTCAAAATGGAGGTAATCGGGCTCATCGTACGATAAAGATACCGAACGCGTGCATATACGTGTATATTCATAAAATTACCAGCGCAGGAACAGAAGAGGAAGAAGAAGAAAAGGCACAATTTCGTCGGCGGATACGCCGGCTCGTGCCCCTATTTTCGTTGCGAAATCCGACGAGACGCAATTGCTCGGAACGAAATTTGCCGATAATAAGGTTAAAAGCGCGGCGGTGGCGGGGAGCATCGTGGATTCGATCGGGAAACCGCGAGCCGAGAGCGATAATCGCTGATATTTTGCTCGAAACTCCGCGTGCATTGCTGTTGTGCATTCGTGTACTATAATTGGTTGATATTGCGTGTTATTAGTGCGAGATATCTAAAGATTTTATTCATTATTTCTATAAAATTCTTAAAAAACAAAAAAAAAAAAAAAAAAACGAGAATATAATCGTAAATCCGTAATATCGCTCTGTGAAGAAATAATCGTTCGATGCAATTTTCATTTTTAACTTGTATTTTTTTTTTGTTTTTTTTTTTTTTAACGATAACAATCGATAAACACTGCCCTATATATTATGCTAATTACGCTCGGCTTCGAGCGGACTCGTTCGCGATCGTAAATCTCGGGGCATTTATCTGTAATTGACGTTCGTCGACAGTTCGTAAATCAGCTGAATACCGCACGATCTTAATACCAAAATATATCTGCGCGCATTCGGTTTAGCTTTGGGCTTTCGGCGCGAATTCCTTGGCTATCCAAATATTCGAATACTCGGGAAGCCCCCCCCCCCTCACCACGATATTGATCTATTTCGATTCATTGACAGTGCCAATAATCCAGACATTCGAATGGCTGAAGAAAAAGCTCGAATCTTTAGCAGTCCGAGTGTTCGGATTATATTAATTTATCAGAATAAACTATAGTTGTTCGTTTATTAATTAAATATTATACATATGACTCGAAACATTAAGTACACTCGAAACGAGAAATTCAAAAGGCCAGAAATTCATTATTCAATTATATCGATTAAATCCGTTTCGCAAAATTCGTGCGTCCGAATATTCGGTTAATCAAACGTGCGGACTTCGATCAGATTCTGTTCTCGGACAATCGATTCAACGGATATTAACCAGATATTCAGATATCTGCGTACTCGGGCAATCCGCGTTCTCTATTGGACGGCCAAATAGTCGATTGGCATTCGGTTAATCAAACGCACGGGCACGTGTGCATCCGTGAAGCCGGCCAATCAGATTTACGAACATTAGCCGGATTCCCGTGTGTCCGAGCGCGCGTATCGTCAATTAATGGAACGGTATTATCGAAAATTCGCGGATATCAATCGGATATTCTTGCATTTGAATGCTCGAACAATCAAAGGAACGGCCTGTCCTTGCGTCTGGATTGTTCGGATGATCCAATGAACGGGCATCGACCCTGCGCCGGGGCGTCCGAATTTACGCGGGAAATCGAAGGCGCGAACGCGGACCGACAGACAGATCCGTATCGTTCGAGCTTTATCCAGATCCAAGCGGACGAATCGAGCGAATATCCGAATATACGCTACGATCGACATCGTTCGAGAAGGTCCGGCCCTCCGCCCTTCCCCCGCCGCCAAACTCATCCTGTTCTCCGATCCGCCAACGAACGCGCGATCCTCCGATCTTTGTATATACATATATATATATATGTGTGTGTGTGTGTGTGTATGTGTGTGTTTATCCGGGCATCTCTAACGATATTGACGTGTCCAGGTCCGTCACCGTTGTTCTACGCACGTGTCGGCAGAAAGTCCTTCGTCAGGCGGCGTCTACGCCCGTACGGCCAGCTCTTCGATCCGACGCCGCAGCAGCCGATAGGTACGCGCGCCCGCACAGCGCATTGCGTTAACGGTAATAATAGCATCGACGCGCGGCGCGGCGCGGCGCTGCGCTATCGAGCGGCGGCGGCGGCATTGCTCGACCGCTCCTGAGACACGCGGCTATTTCGAGAGCGGCGCGCTCTGACGCATCGGGGCAGCTCGATGGATGACGACGACGACGACGACGACGACGACGACGACGACGACGTTGATGCGACGAATTACCCGCTTGGTCCATCCACGGCTCTCTCTATCTCTCTCTCTCTCTCTCTCTCTCTCTCTCTCTCTCTATACATGGGTCTAGCTCTCGGTTCGTTCGTGCATCTCGACTGGCCGCACGTGCGCGCGGCCCGCGACCACGGGCTGGCCCGCTCGCTTACGGCGAAGCCGAATTATATAAGATCATTATAAAGTGGAATAATAAAGGCGTGGAGGTGACTTAGTTTCTTTTTTTTTCTTCTCTTTTGCTCCTTTGCTCTATGGCAGGTCAGCTACCAAAATCTGGATAATCGATCGCGACTCCGTAGCTGTGCGCAACGATAGAGCCTGCGTTATAACGCTCGCCGAATTTTACGACGATCGGATCACGTTCCAAATTTGCATTTCCGCTCGCGAATCTTCGACGTTTACGCGTGTTTTACAACGTCGTTCGGCGCGTATTTTAATCTCGAAGACGTTCATTCCCCGACGATCTATCGCGCGATTAAAAATGAATCTGTAATAAGTAAAATTGAGATAAAAACGTCAACGGGCGCGTACAAATAAAATCGAAATCGCATGTTAAATTTGAAGAAAAAAAATCAGTTGGACGACGGGTGGCCCAGAGAACAGGAGGTACAGACGTTCGATTATCTCATAGAATCAGAAATATTGCGTTTACTCTCCAGAGGGTACGTAGTAAAAGTTCTGTGTAAGAATGAATCAAGCGTATGTTTACGAAAACACGCATTTTAATAATAATAATATCTCATCGGAAATATCGAGCAAAGCACTCGACGTGGAACACAGGCCGGATTCGAGCTCCGCGGGATTTTGCGACGCCCGCGTGCGCCCGCCCGTCTCTAATGCCGACAGCCGCGGATTCGTTCACGAAATCGTTCACGGACTACTTTCCCGATAAGAGCTCTGGTTATATTTTTCGGGCCATTATTTTCGTATAAAGCCGCGGAAGGAAGAGGGGGGGGGGATTTCAAGGCGAAAGAAATTCGGGACCGTGGCGCTCGACTTTCCCTCGCGATGAGCGCGCGTGCGGGGGGGGGGGCGATAATTTGAACAACTGACGCATCGTCGAATGATGCACGACCGTTTGCCCGATAGATCTTGAATTGCGGCATCGTAACAGCGATTAAGTGTAGATTAGTTGAGTGACGAATAGTCGCGGTATCGGGGCGAGGGGAGGGGGATATTTATTCTTTCTATAATACTCCGCGTTTGTTTGGATTTTTTTCCGAAATAACAATGCCTACTAAGTACATAAATATTGTGTCGTCCTGTAGGTACGCGTAAAATTCAAATTTACAGCCGTTCTTCGTTGTACGTCACGGAATATTTCGCCGATTAGCGCAAGGATATCGATCGAGTGTCGACGGTTTGTAAAGTTCAATTTTGAACACGCTGCTTTAAAAATTCGTGCACTTAAGTTTCTAAGGATGAGAATTTCACATTTGATCTTAAACTCCTTACTATTACAACGAACGATCTGTGCTAGAGGCGCGAGTTTCAATTGCGAAGCAGTGGAAGACCGAGATTAAGCTAGTGCAAGACTTGCGATTTGCAAATTATTCCCGACAATTCGGAATGTAACTACTGATGAAAAGAATTCAACATTCGTAATTATAAATTTTTCATTTGACCGTTTAACGTTCTTTGAATCAGACTGATTTACATTACAAAATATACGAACGGTTTTAAAAGGGTTTTTTCCGAAAAAAGAAAGAAAAAAATACCGCAAATAGACCGAGGGCCATTCCCTATCCGAACTACCGAGGAGCGACCGACAGTACAACCTGTTCATATATACATCCGACAGATCGCGCTTTACCAATCGTCGCGTTTTCTAAACTCTCCTCGCCCCTTTTTTTGCTTCTTCAAATTCCCTCTCTCGCACGCGCGCGCGCGCGCGCATCGGTCCGCATGCCAAGTCTATTTTCACGCTGCACTCCACTGCTGCACACATGTGCGCGGGTGTGCGCGCGCGTACACACACACACACAGGCACACACGCGCGCACACTCGCGTTCACCTATATATATATATGCATCTCTGAATTTACTCGATGTCGCGATGCAACGCGTCGCCGACGGGCCAAAAGCTCCGACGCTGCACGCGCGCGCCCGTACCGGCGAAATTCGCGGGAAAATTTATATATGCGCGCGCGCGCGCGGGTTTATACTTCGTGTATGTATATATATTATATATATATATATATATATATATATATATATATACACAGATACACACGCGCATGAAAGGGCGGTGTGCGCAGCGTGGAGAAAGTGCCACTTGGGTGCGTTGCCTCTTCGTCCCGAAAAGGTGGCTCGAAATAGGCATAATATAGGCGCGCGCCCGTAATTATACAGCCGCGTCGGGGTCGCTCGTCGCTCGTCGCCCCGTCGAAGGGATTTATTTTATCATTACGTGTTATTTTACGGGCGGGAGGGAGCAAGAGAGAGAGAGAGAGAGAGAGAGAGAGAGAGAGAGCGAGTTTGGGAAAGAGCGTCGACGGGGAGGCCGGCGGCGGCCGAATGGCTCGCGAGGTCTCGCGCGCGTGGGCGACGCGCGATGTTGCATCAGTATCATAAAGCGATGGATTTTTCAATCTTTCTTTCTATATATTTTTTTTCTTTTTTGTTTTTCGTTGGAATTCGCGAATCGTAAAAATTGTTTCGAGAAAATGATGGCTGATATATAGAGCGTTCTAGGCAATCGTGTTGAACATAAATATCAGTTAATAATGCGCTTGCGGTCTAACAGGTTGTAAAACGCTTGTACTTGTCTTGGCATTAAAAATTATTGCGCGAAACATTGGACATTGTCGTTTGACGAACGAAATAAAAACATGCAGCTATGTGTTTATTTAAAATTAGGCAAAAGCAGAGATGTTATTTCATTCTCCCCATTGTTATGTTTAAATTATTTAGAACTTGAAGAATAAGCGATTGTTAACGAAAAGCATTTATTTATTCGATGAGATCTAGTAATTTACAAGAATTTAACAGTATTGTGCATGCTAGCTTTCATAGTCGCATAAATAGTCATTTTTCCTACTAACGTGCGCAATGTTCGAACTAATGCACGCCTAAGTGTTCGCCAAATACTTCATTTCCACTCTCTCAGTCTGCAAACGCGGATATAGCAATAAATTCCAGGTCAGTTTCTGATTAATTGTCGCGCCTTATCTGCATTGGCTAAGTGTAAAGAAATGAGCGATTTTACGAATCCATGAGGGAGTGCAAACGTGAATTTTATCCAATATAGTAAGTCATAGTACACTTTCATACGCGTGCGGCAATTAGTGTAGGAAATTACTACCGATCGAAGCGAGTAAGGTAAGTTTCATGAAATAAAAATCAACTTGTGTATATCAGTATCGAACAATATTTTTCACGACTAAAAGCCGAAAAATCATCTCATAGTTATGATTTTGCATTTACACTGAAAAATAATGTACTAGACATATGTGGAGAAAGGAAAGCACGCAGGTAGTGTGGGAAGTACCTGTTTTGCGCACATCAATTGCATCTAACTCTTATTTTGTATTCTCGCTTTCGCTTATAAGTTAATTTATGCTATAAATATATATATATATATATATATATATATATATATATATATATATATAATCATCATCATATCACGAAAATACGATCAAATTTGAAATTGACATATAAAAATTTTAAGGCTGAAAAACTCTTCGTTTCCGCACAATCATATTCTAACACAAAATAAAGTTGCGCGATTTTTCTCGCACGCGCAGAATCTTATTAAGCAACTCGATCTCGTGCATGAGACAATGAGTAAGCTAGATGCGGAGACCTAGAGACCAATAATGCATACATTATAATACCCCCTCAACACACACACACACACACACACCGCCCGGTTCAATTTTAAACCCAAACAATTAACTTGAAAGATCTCGTGTGTCTTTCCCTGGGTCTTCGCTATTTCTACTTTTCTATATATTCTCGGAGAGAACGCGGGAAATCTCGCGGTGACTATATGACCGGCGCGATATTAGCGTTATATTAAAAAAAAAAGAGCGAGAATAGTAAAGGAGGAAAGTGGAAACCAGGGCCCTATATATATATATATATATATATATATATATATATTATATATAGAAAAAAGGCGACTCTCGTGCCTGAACTTGCCTCTCGGTATTTTTAGAATCACGGCTTGCAATGTGATGTCACACGTCGCGCTACGGTACATACATTATATATATATATATATATATATATATATATATATATATATATATACACACACACATATATTTCGATGCATGACCACGGCTGCAGCTGCAGCGCGTGCGTGCGCACGTGGACGCGAAGATCAGCGCAGCTTCGGTTACATTATTTATACACGTACATAACACATCCCATTATGCGTCTTATTGTTCTGTTTATTTGCGCGGATGAGTGCACGTTTGCTAAAAGAGACAGAAGAAATGAAAATCGTCGTGGCTGTCTATCACCTATATGTTTGAGAATAGATTGTACTAAAATAACCGGCTTCATACATCGGCCGTTGTATCGTGCAAGTTACATTATTTACTCGGTTTTACGAATAATGCAAGTAGGATCCTTTTTACGGACTAATTTCCCGAATCGTTGACAAAAAGAGCCCGCGGATCCTGAAATAATAAAATCTAAGCCCGCAGATCTCGCTGAGGAAATGATTT
Source organism: Sycobia sp. Sy_11 (assembly GCA_018907035.1). Classification (NCBI taxonomy): domain Eukaryota; kingdom Metazoa; phylum Arthropoda; class Insecta; order Hymenoptera; family Epichrysomallidae; genus Sycobia; species Sycobia sp. Sy_11. Next base: position 3,581,237 of record JACCIC010000009.1, read on the forward strand.
TTCCTCATTCTAACCTACCAGACGCACCTTCACCGCTTGATTCCGATTCTCACGATGAAAAATATAGTCCTAGTACGAAAAGGCTGTTTTACGAACCTCGTTAAAACTCTCGGCTTTGCCTCGGGCCGCAAACGTACTATTTCCGCACTGAAATATACGAAAGGGCCGTTGGGATCGGTCGGGATCATTGTATGCATAGAGCTTGGCTATCGTGGTTTGGTGCACCAATGAATATGGACGAACGCCCCGACTTCTATCTAGAGCGGTGCCTCGTCTTCCTTTTCGTGCACGATATTCCGTACTCATACAAGCAGCGATAATGTGATGATTTATAATCAATCAATCAATCAATATATATATATATGTATAAATTGCCTCTGATCGCAGCTCAGCTTCATTGCGATCCTATCGATCCTTCGAACAGTGGCTCCCTTGGAATTTTTTTTCCCCAATAGACCATTTTATACACGATTACTCGATTCTCTTCGCGAGCAAAACCATAAATAATGAATGCTAAAATACGGCTTTATTTTACTAATCTGAAAAATTATTGGCGCCTATGTACATATCTGCGCGAGCTTCGATTTATTGCACTTGTCTTTAGTTTTGTTTTGTTTTTTCAATATATATATCTATATATATATATTTTTTTTTCATCATATCCAACAGCACCGTCACAGTCATCCGAGAATCAGCGAAACGCGGACGGCGATCATTTCCATCACAGCGGCAGGATAACGCCGCCGGCCACGAATCTGCCCAGGTTCAAGAAGTACGAGGTCACGGACTTTAATTTCCTCAAGGTTTGCGCTCTCTTTATGATATTTAACTCCTGAAATTTAAATTGTTCACCAAATACAATTGGATGCTATGATATCGAATATTAGCATATTGACTCATTTGTAATGCAAAGCTCCTATCCAATACTGTGTATCGATGCCCCTTTTGCTAATATCTTGGCATATATAGGATTCACGGCTGTTAGGCACATACTGAAAACGAATTGGCACATATGCTCAAATGACCTTTATTGTGCTACAGCAGCCACTTAAGTAAAGACAGTCGACGCTTTAAAATCTCTGAAATAACACGTATGTCTTAAATACTTGGATAACGATTGAATTCGAGCTTTAAGGCCGCACTTGTAGCCCCCAAACTAAACAGCGATTGAACCAGAACGGTGTATTTACTGTTCAAATCATCTTTTGTGCCAAATTTTTTTGTTTCAGTGTACCTATATACTTATGTATCTCATGCGACCGTCACTGTCGTTGCCAAGCTCGTAAAAAATAAACACCCATTAGATTTTGTAAAATGCTACATTAGAAGCAATGCGCTGCAACCGCATATCTCGGAAAACAGTTGGTATATTGACTCTTCGCTAAAAAATTCTCGATTTATTCATAGGTACTCGGAAAGGGCAGTTTCGGCAAGGTCCTCCTGGCCGAGCTCCGAGGCACCGAGTGCGTCTACGCTGTCAAGTGCCTGAAGAAGGACGTCGTTCTCGAGGACGACGACGTAGAGTGCACCCTGATCGAGCGCAAGGTGCTCACCCTGGCCACCCGGCATCCCTACCTCTGCCATCTGTTCTGCACCTTTCAAACGGAGTCCCATCTGTTCTTCGTGATGGAGTATCTGAACGGCGGCGATCTCATGTTTCACATACAGAAGAGCGGCCGTTTCTCGGAGCAGAGGGCAAAATTCTACGCCGCGGAGATCTGGTCGGGGCTGATATTTCTGCACAAGAAGGGGATTGTCTACAGGGATCTGAAGCTGGATAATGTGCTACTGGACTTTGAGGGCCACATCAGAATCGCGGACTTCGGGATGTGCAAGCTGCAGATATTCCTGGACAGGACTGCCGATACGTTCTGCGGAACGCCGGACTATATGGCGCCAGAAGTAAGTACATCTATGCCCTACGACTATTGAACCAATTTTCTATTAAACTCAAAACATAGATTCTATATCCTTTTCGAAAGGATATAGGAAATATTTGCTAAAAATTGCCTTTGTTCAATCAATAAATTGGCCTTGGATACTACTTTTGAACAACTCCGTTACTCCGGAAGGGAAAATCTGTATGGATAAGGAACTGTGTTCGATTGTTAAGATTTCAGATGGTATCATGGAGTAGTAGTACACATTTGAATATTTTTGGCGGTCAAGTCTGTGACGAGTCTGTAGGTGGTGATCCATAATTTTTAGAAGATTGACTCAAAGTAGCGATCTTACAGTATTGATAAGGAACAGCTCGCTCTAATTGGCTTCTTTTTTCTTTTGTACAAACAGAAATTTTTGTCAGCTCATCCTTACGATTGATTAGTTTCTTTGCATTCTGCATCTGTTCAAATAAGTTTCCTCTTTTTTATTTTTAATCTTATTCACTAAACTACGTAATTGATTATTTTTGAGTTTCGCAAATTTTCTATCAGAATGCTTATAATACATAGTTCCAGGACATATGAACATAAAATTTAGAAATTTTTAGTAGTTCATTTCATAGTCGGCCAGTAGGTGGCGACCCATGTTCTTCAAGTATTAATTTGAAGAAAATTAGAAAAGTCTAATAAACAATACATTGTAAAACTTTCACCAACAAAAGTAACCGAAATTATTAATTATTATGAAGCATTATAAAATAGAACAAAATGTTATGCTGTAACATTACATTACTTAAAGTTAAATCACTAGATTTTGTTTGATAGATTTTTTAAATATTAGTAAAAGCATTATCGGATGTTGGGTTTAAATAAAAAGTTTAAACAAAGTTTAAAAATAGTTAAAATAATGCTGTATTTTGAAAACACATATTTAGAAAAATGATCACGCTTGCTTAAATTTGTATATATGAACATTTAAAGGTTTGTTATTTTATAAATTAGATGGGTGTCACTTTTATTCTTTATCTGCATTTATTTCAGAATACTATATTTCATTCTGAAGATGGGATATTTGCGAAAAAAAATTATAAATACGTTCGATCCCTCTTTTTGTTCGTTCAGTTCGTTCCAATAGTCTTATACAAATCAGCAGTGGCGAGCTGTTTGTGGTTGTTTTAACTTAATGTCGAGACGCTTTTTGAGCTTTTCTACTGACGCACTTCCTGTCCGCGGCCGACTTTAATAAACAGTGGGGAAAAATATTCTTAGTTTTGAGGAGCTTTATCAAAAGAAAATGTATTGTTACAAAAAAGGCGCAAGAAATATAGATATAGACAGTGTGTATTTTTAGAGTTATTTAAGGTTCTGCGCGTAGATGTCAATTTGCTGCGCTAATGTCGATTTTTCATTTTTACATTTTTAGAAGGTTATTCTATCAAGATTAATATTTTTTTTTAATTTGGTTATTCACCGTTGGACTCACTTTCGGATATTAATGACAAATGTCTTCCAACGCAGACTCGGGACACATTTATTTTTAGTAAGGGTCAATGAATGGCTACATTATTTTTGTAATATTTCTTTGAAAAATTCGTAAATAATAAGGAATAAGCGGCATGGCCCGATACTTATGCACAAGTAAACGGACCGATGCCTTTTGTCTGCCTTTGAACTGCGCATGAGAATAAGTCTGGAAAGTTTTCGAAGCAGTAATAGGTTGTTAAGCGAAACGGTAAAAGTTCAAAGTGGATTTGTTGTTCTTCTCGCAATCTATTTTCGTAATAAGATGTGTTTGGAACATTTTGTTTAAAATCGATCTTTGTACAACTTTTCGAAAAATTTTCATACGCGTACATCGATTAATTTATTAAATTTTTCAAAAATTAGAACTGGTTATTCTCCGATTAACTGCGATAAGTAATTCAAATGTTGAAAATTAATATCTATATTTTTTTGTCAAAATATGCATTTCAAACCTCGTGAGTATTATTATATCCAAGCTAAATAATATGTTAAATAGAATCCAAAATGCTTATATAATACTATTCCAGCTAGAATTTTTAACTGTCAACTTTACGTATAAAATAATACTGCTCAGTAATTTTTGTTGGAATCACCTCCATTCAAAATCTGATTTGGAATCTCCAAATGAATAAGCGCGTGGCGTTGATAAACTTTTGTTTGATATTGTTTTCATCAGGCAATAACTTTCATATAAAATATATTTTATAGAAAAATCGGTGATAGTTCCTCATGTATTTTGTTAACACAAACAGGGATTTGAAAGAAATAGCAGATAACACAAAAAACCTATTACAAGTAAACTATTTTCGTCTTCGTAAGGATCGATTATCAGATAACAAAATGAGACGCCATAAATATCGTTGCAACCTATTTATCTCTTAAGAAATTAACGACCTCAGCCCACTATTACTTACAATTCTGCATTATTATTCCAGATCATAAAGGGTCTCAAGTACAATCAGGCAGTCGATTGGTGGTCCTTCGGCGTCCTCCTGTACGAGATGCTGACCGGGCAGTCGCCGTTCTCCGGCTGCGACGAGGACGAGCTGTTCTGGAGCATCTGTAACGAGAGGCCGTTCATTCCGCGATATCTCAGCCAAAGCTCGACGGACATACTGGTGTGCCTGCTGGAAAAGGACTCGGGGAAAAGAATACCGGGCCACGAGATCGCCTGTCATCCCTTCTTCTGTGTAATTATTATCCGCCCATTCCTTTTGTGTGATATTACATTTTTCTACGATCTGTGACGATTTGGTTTGTATGTAGAGAGATGGACTGAGAGAAAGGAAGAGAGAGAGAGAGAGAGAGAGAGAGAGAGAGAGAGAGAGAGAGAGAGAGACAGAAATAGGAGAGTCCTATAGTTACAGATACTTCTTCTTTGTTTTTGAAATTACAATTAATTGAAACATTCTTACTGTTACGGTCAGATTAATGTTTGGAGATGAAAGAAAGTGTTCGTTAAATTCGCAAAAAAGCTTCGTTATTAGTTGTTTAAATAGAAATTTATGATTAGTCCTTTATAGAAGGATTGTTTGCGTAAAAATGTTATTTTGATTGTTTACTTTTTTACATATCTTATATTATACGCGATTTTACTTATAAAACTTTATTCGTATGTTCTTGAATTGCAAAGTATCACGAGTATAAAAAAAAAACAACTTACAGAAGATCTGCACGTCATTTATATGTTTTAGAAATCCGAAATTCATATCCGTTGTACAATTTTCTCTAGAAAACCTGGAGTTTTTTGTATTTGCAAAATAGAAACTCGAAATGAAATTGGAAAATGTGGGCTAGATTCAGTGGGAATTTTGATGATTGTCATTCGTGGAATTATTTTATTGACGGGCTGGTGATTTGCAATATTTTGAGAATTATATGCATGAATTGAATATGGAGGTATCGTTGAAGGGCTTTTTGCAAATCCAGAACACTGCTGGCAGGTCGGAGCAAAATGTTAAACGGATTTGTATTTGGAAAGAGTAAGAGGGTCATAATCGTTGATATAACTCGTCGAAACGAGGTAATTCGAGTAGAGATCATAACTAATTATCTTATAACATGTTTTTATATTAACTGATATAACTTTTTATCCATTCACTTTTTTCACCCTATAACCACGTAATATAAAATAATGTCATAAGTTGACTAATAGTTACCTCTACTATAACGATTTCGTTTGGACGAGCTGACTTTTTTCGATGAATCAAGCGATTTTTTAGTTCTATTCTAATCTTCGCATGAAATTGACGAAGTATTGTCAGATCAGGATTCGGCAAGTTTGAGTGAGGCTTTGTCGAGCAAATGCAAGTAGATCGAAAAACTAAATAAACGTCCAAATAACATGTTCATCCCATCGAATGACACATGATCTTCTCAAATATTACCAATTGAATTATACTCCTAGAACCATATATATATATATATAACATATAAACTGACAATCGCATCCCTCTCTAATCGCAGACGATCGCCTGGGACAAGCTCGAGCGACGCTCGCTCGAGGCGCCGTTCAAGCCGGCGGTCGAGCACACCCTCGACACCCGATACTTCGACACGGCCTTCACCACGGAACGGCCGAGGCTGACCCCCGTGCCCGAGCAGATACTCACCTCGATGGACCAGGATGTCTTCCGCGGCTTCTCCTACACGAATCCCAACGCCACGGACTGAAAATCCGCGCGCCGCGGCCGGAGACACGATGAACACGGCAGGAGTATATACATATAAACACATGCGTACGGCGGCCCCGGCCACCCTGTCCCTTGGCTTCGTGGCAATTGGACAGGCGTGGAGGGGGAGGTGATGGGGCGGACGCGGAGCGAGGCGGAGGATGGGAGGATAAATAGGGACGGCGTTTCTCGCGCGCGTCGCACGTTCGGAGGAAGAAGGGGACTTGGATGTCTTGTGCGGCCTAATCGAGTCGCAGCTCGAGGAGTCTGTTGCGCATTCTCGCAATCTGCTGTTTTTTTTTTTTTTTTTTTTTTTAAAGTATGTCGAAATATATAATGTGCATATATATACATGATATGGTTTTTGATACATATTGATGCGAAACATTATATCGTGGTAGCATGAATTTTCTTTCTTTTTTTTTTTTGTACTCAAACGTATACGTAATGTTCGTTGCGCGAGAGGTAATAGAAATCGATAATAAAATGATACCTCAAGTAAAATTGTCTCAAATCCACTGTAGCTGTATCTTCGATGCAAACATTTGAACGCGAACATTCGAGTTGTTTAATGGAATTGTTGAAATCGACATAAATCGTAGCGCAATCCGTGACGAAGACAAGAACGGCACACGTAGTGTTCGAATTATTATCGTTTACCTTGCGACGAGATGGAATCGCCCGTTTATCATATTTGCAATTATTTGACATTATTCACCGTTGCCACGTACAATCGACAAATCCAATAACGGCATCGCTTTGGTGCCCGTGGAACGGGACAATGATCTGTCGATTACACTGTACTTTTGCGAATCTCCAGCAAGGGATTATTCGGTGGCAGTGTATTGAGGTATATATATATATATATATATATATACCTACCTGCTACTTTTTGAACCGCATAGCCATTGGTCGGTATTGCAGAGTTTCATCCATCATAAATATACATAATAAACATATATATATATATATATATATATATATATATATATATATATATATATATATATATATATATATATATATATATAATAGTCAGTGCGGCTATAATGAGTCTACAAAGGCTCGATATCAGAACGCGAGATAATAATCACAACCGCGGGACGACCAGTTCAATCGATATACGTCTCGCTTTTTTTTTTTTTATATACGATCTTTCTAAATAAAGAGAAGCTCGCGAGAGCAAAGTGTGTGCTTCGGAAAATCAAAAAAAAAAAAAAAATCATAATCAATAAAGAAATAAACCAATAAAGCGCAGTAACACAATGGCATACTCATAATTTTCAACGAGCGCTCTGGAGTGTTTGGTGCGACAGATTTTACGAAGTAAAATCGAAGCAAAAAAGTAAAGAGCTGTAGGAATTGGTTTGTATCCCCTTTGTTTTTCATCCTTTTTCTTCATGGTGGTCCTCTCCTTTTTGTAACTGTGCGAGGATAAATACGACTTGAGGATTGTAAACGATACGCGTTCATTATATCCTTTGACTAGTGCGATGGTACAAAGGAATAAATAGATTATTGAATATGCATTTACATTGGTATGGAAAGTTACATTGTTGTATAGCAGCGATTTTATCAGATAACAATTATTGTCTAAAACGTTCTGACGAAAAAATCGAATTTTTATCTCCAGTACACGGTGAATTATGAAAACAAAAAAACAAAAAAAAAAAAAAAAAAATACGCACACACAAAGAAACATTTTGCCTCTGCGTCAATTTACCGACGATCAAACACTTCAGAGTATATAAATGGGCTTAATTAGGTCTTGCTCGATATTGTATATATAAAAGTATTGTTGCGGGTTTCAAAGTATACATATATAAATAAATATCTATATATATAAAAAAATTACCCTTAGTAATATTACCACGCGTTAAAAATATTTATACGGATTTTCATATTATTCTTTGTTTTACCTATTATTATTATTATCATATAAGTCCCCTGTTGACTGATACTCTTTTTTTTGTTATGATACATTATTGTTTATTGTTGCCGTATGTTAAAAATTAATCTCTAATGTGATACGACATTAAACCAGTCAGAGTAATTTAAACTGTACCGACGATTGTATCGACGATTGTTATATGAGTATAAAGTGTCTTGTTAAATTTGTACTATTGAAAGAAATGATATATATTGGACGGGCAAAATGTAACATACACAAGAATTTTATATAATATATATATATATATATATATATATATATATATATATATATTTAAAAATTTTGTTAATAAGATAATATAATTAGAAAAATAATGAATCTGTCAGAGAAACTAACAGAAATGAAATTAATAAAAGTCCGATAAAACACTAAATTTTCTATTGTTATTTTTGGTTTTTACAGTTAAAAAAGGTAACAAAACATTTTTTGTACGCGAGATTTAAGATATCCAAAGACTTCCTACGCCTGATTGATTGAAAAAGATGCTTTTCACATTAAATTTGCTATTGATATAATTCGATTAGCTGTAATACTTTTTACCATTATCCTTTTAAATAGCATTCTTATAGGAGATAGATACTTAACATCCACATCCACATATAATTCAAACATACTTTGCTTTGTGACTGTGATAACGATGAATATATTTGTATTGTAAAAACATCGTAAATTTTACTCGCTAGACTCTTAAAATTTGTTGAATGATTTATAGTCGATAGCATTAATTTTTTCAGCAGCCATTGATATCACATATAAGTCTCAGGGAGGGATTTTAACATTGTTCGAAAATAAGCTGGTTAATTTAATATAGTAATAGACAGTAAAAAGTCTGAACACGAAGGTCTGATCTATTGCATTGATTATGTATTATAATTACAATCTTATTCACTATGAGGTATATATATATATATATATATATATATATATATATATATATATATATATAAGTAGCTTGCGATCTTTCTCTAAATTTGTTTATGCTGGATATTAGCTGCCAGTAGCAGTTTTACATTATCTATGCTACTGCAATTATGGATACATTAGTAAGATTATTTATACAAAGATTTATTTGTTTTCATGTTCAGGTTATTATTCACAGCTTCATTCGGATTTATCACTTTTGCATGACCACACTTTAGACAGATTCTTTTCAGTGCCGTTTTTTACCAAATACCGCTGAATTCCCCTTCTTATATTACGATTCGGGATTTTTTTGTTTTTTTTTTCATATTTAAATATCGATTATATCCGATATCGCGGCGAGGCGGATTTCTTTATACGGCCAAGCGAATGCTCGTAACTTTGATCAATCGTACGGCTTGCTCTTTCCAATGTCACATTGGTCGGCTTGCCTGTCACTTTTACTCTTTACTTATTTAATAAGGGATCTTTTACAAAATTTGGACATCTGTAATTAACGAAAATGATTGTTTTTGCCGTAATCAATGGCGTTAATTTTATTGACATAACTTTACGCGATAACGTAAGATTCGAGGCAGGCCATTTAATGCGGGATGTCTTGATTTAGTTAATTCTCGTTTTAGTTAATCTTCGATATAACTGAATAGATTTCCATCCTCCATTCGTCCCATTATATAATAGTAACATTTTTATCGCAGCCGGGCTCGTTGTGATATATATATATATATATATATATATATATATATATATATATATATATATATATATATATATAGTTAATCGTAGAACTTCCAAAGCAACCGCCAGTGATACCAGGATCAACGTTCGCGCCACTATCAGAGGGAGTGTTTTTTATGTATACCAGTCTTTTTCCGCGTAGACCGAAAATATATACATATATAAAACACGCTGTTACGCACACATATATATATATGTATCTCTCTGTAGTATGTATATATATATATATATATATATATATATATATATATATATATATACACTGCACAAAGAAAGACGAGGCAAAAGAGAGGCCAGGTCGCCCGCGAGTTATTAATACACAAGCCTCGGGTCGAGTGGACCGTGTATAGAGAGTCTTATTATTTTTGACCCGGTGCGTAGAGTAGATTAAGTGTACAAGTGGTCCGCGTACGCCGGAGTGCGCGTGTATATCTCGTCCCGCTATAGCGTCATATATATATATATATATATATTATTTTTTCTTTCCACTTCCCTAATTGTCTTATATATATATATATATATATATATATATATATATATATATATATATATATATGTATGTATGTATATGTATATATGTATATTTACATAAAAACATTTACGCGCGAATTTTCGTTTTTCGTATCCTCTGGCTTTTTCTTCATACTTTATAGAAGTAACAAATGTACGTCTGACGAAGCTTGCATTTGCGTCCCGAGCCATAAAAAATGAAATTCGCGATTTTCTTTTCGATCGCAAAGCCATTGTTTCTGTTTTCCTCTCTCGATCTACGGGATCGAATGCCGTCTGCCTAGATATGTCATCAATACGAGATTCTTCAACGTCATGGAGGAATTCCGTAGGATCGTCTCGCTCGCAGAAAAGGTAGGTTGATCGATTTTCATCGATGGGCTTCCCATTATTTCCCATAAATGAGCAATCGTGGAACGTAATTAATTTTTTTGTTTCCTTTTTTTTTTTTTTCCTTTTCGTTTTGTTTCACGATCCCAGGGCGACCTCAATTCTCGTCGGCTATTAAGATTTTTCGTAATGCGATTGCGAGGCGCACCGCTCGGGAAAGGAGTCGCACGCAGCCTTGCACGGGCGCGTACAACGCCGATACGGGCTTATGATAGTCCTCGCATAGTCGCGGCAGGCCCATTTGAATTTTCCGTGAGGCTACAGTCGATGATCTTGGAGCTGCGTCGACGCACTCGTCCTAAGCGCCGTTTTCAATCAATGGCGTTCGTTCTGCGTCCACGGTGAAAAACTTCGACTTGTCACGCTGGGGAAAGGGCCGTGGCATTATATATATATATATATATATATATATATATATATATATATATATATATATATATATATATACATAATATGCACACATGTGTATATGCTACAGCACGCGCCGTGCTCGAACGGTAACGAGACTTTATGAATGTCGCGGAATATTTTTCATACGGTCGATTTTCACGCGACTTTCCCGTTGCTGCTCTGATGTTTGTTACACGGTTTCCATTTCCGCTACGTTAAAGCCGAACCGATGAAAGAGATCTTATCGGATTTAGCGTTATAAAAAAAAAAAAAATAAATAAATAAAGCAGAAAATAATGAATTCGAGTACTTGGAAACACTTGAACCGTTGACAGTGGCGGTACAGCGAGCCCGACCTGAGTAGTATAAAAACAACAGAGAAGAAAATAAAAAGGAAGTGGCTCGCAAGTTCTTCCAGGAAGAGGCGCGAACATATCGAGGCTCTCCTATTCAACTTTTCTCGGACCACCGTCGATTATGGCGAGTCAGGCGTTTCCACGCCCATCTCGCGAATAATTCTGGAAAAACGGTTCTGTTTTGTATGGTTTTATTTGTTGTTTTGTTTCTCTTTGCGACAGCGCACATTCTCGCGTCCGCCCCCCCCCCTTATATTTTTCCCCAATCTCGAGCTGCATTCGATCGACGGGGCGACGAAGATTTTTTTTTTTTTACGAAGAAGCAGTTTTTTTCCCCTTTGGATGAAAATATGAGTCATCCTTAATTTTTTTTGGCGAAACTCATGACTTCCTTGACATGGTTTTCAGCCAATCGGGACGAGGCTCGCAATGCTAGAATAAAGTATAGACGTCGAAATTTTCGCGCACGCAATGGGCTGGCCGTGGCGCGTGTAATTGCGAATTCAAAAGGGATCCAAAACGCGAAGAAATATAGCCTATCTCTCTCTCTCTCTCACTCTCTCTGGCCTATGAAGGACCACGAGTCCTTAGGCTCTAATAAATACAATTCTAATTCTAATTGTCTCTCTGTCTCTCTCTCTCTCTCTCTCTCTCTCTCTCTCTCTATCCATCTATCTATCTATCTATCTATCTATCACTCCTCCTCCGTTTCCGTCTGGAGTTGGCGGGAGGGTGAAAGAAGCGCGTGTGTCAAAACACACGGAGAAACATACATGCCTGCGAAAAACAACGATATAAACTGTATGGACCCGTAAGGAGACTTCAAAAGTTAACTTTAGACCCGCGCGGCCACAAGAAATTGGCAGAGTCAGAGGCAGATAGAGAGAGAGAGAGAGAGAGAGAGAGAGAGAGAGAGAGCAGTCGCTCCCCTGAGCCAAGTGTGTATAATACACACATATGAAATACATCTATATAAGATACATGCACTTGAGTATATATACGAGTCCCCTCTGGAGGCGATCCGCGGCGGGACCCTTCTCTCATCCCACTCCCCCCTCTTCCACCGATTCTCTTTTGAACTTTTGCGCGATCTGCCAGCGCGCGCGCGAGAGAAGAGAGAGCGAGAGAGAGAGAGAGAGAGATCGCTGATGCGTATGCAGCTTCGGAGCGGCAGCGCAGCTGCGCGCCCGCGTCATTCGCTCCCGCCACCGCGCGCGCGAGATGTAAGGATGGGGTCCGGCGAAATTACCGTCGTCTTCGTTATGTGTATGTATGTATATGTATATGTATATATATTATATATATATTTATATATACATATATATATATATATACACACAAGCACTTTGCGCGACGAAAAGAGCAGAGAACATGCATATATAACTATATACATGAGTGCGGGGCGCGCGTGAGAATAAGTCGAGCGGGCGTTGCCTAGATTTTTTTCTCTCTTTTCTCTTTCCCTATTTTTTGTTTGTCGTCTGGTGGTCTCTTCGGAGGGGCGAATATATCAGCGTCCGCGGTTTCGTTGCTTATATATATATATATATAATATATATATATATATATATATATATATATATATATTGTACGTGCGTAAGTCCTTAAGCGCGATATACGGTCGAGGTACGCGTGCGCGCGAAGACGAACGGAAATGAGCTTTCGGCGCACGTCGTGGGACGGGAGGAAAGTGTACTTTTATCATTTTACGTGTATATATATATATGCGCGCAGTCCGCTAATTTGAGCTCGAACTGCCGTTTACGACACTGGAGAGCGTATAAATCTTGTATGCGAAAGCAGACGCGTTGGTGGAGCCGGAGTCGAATTTTGGTAACTCAATGACGATTATTAAGATAATATTCCTTTTTTTTTTTTCAATGTCATTCAAACGTGGCACTATTTATACGTCGAAGTGGACGTAATTTTTTTACGCGCGGTGCCTGCGTCGATCGGCGGAGGGACCGAGACTTAAGCTCCGGACCACGGAACTCGCCAGTTCATCGCTCCAGCGATCGAGTAATCGCTTGGATCACTGATAAAAATTTACGTGTATGTATTATAAGTTGTCGAGAAAAATCGTACTTTATGGACAAATATATCTAGTATTATAATTCTGTAAGAGCTGAATAACAAGTATATTTTTTTATCTCGATCGCTTTTATCATATGCTGTAGCTCTAAAATGGAAAGGAGATGGATTAATCTGAGAAGTATGCTGTCTGTATAGACAGTAATAACAATCATCAAACACACGTCGTTCTTTCTGATAAGAATGGAACGTTCAATAAACTGAGTAAAATAATCGATATATGTGTGTGTGTGTGTGCACGCGCGCGCGCGTATGCGTGTGCGTGTATAGGTTCGAAGAAGTCTAGGGAAATAAAAATTATTCACGGGTAAAGTTAAAGTTTATTTTCAAAATATGTCGTTAGTTTTGAAGTTTCGAGTTTAAATCATCGTTCTTTGCAGTTTTATGACAACTTACTGAATGCTGCGCGCGCGCACACACACACACACACACACACACAGAGAGAGAGAGAGAGAGAGAGAGAGAGAGAGAGAGAGAATTCTAGTGGGTTGTCGATTACTCATATGACACGAATTTATTAATTAGGTCATTGGTTGTTCTACTTCGTACGTTTAATATTTATATCGAACTAATTAATGTAATTACTGTCAATATACATTTTCAATTGGATACTTTAAATATTTCATTTCTATGACGGTCAATTAATTTTTTATTTTGCGTCGTTTCTTACAAATTCGCTATTTTAAGTAATTCTAAAGGCATCCATAAATTATGTTTTATTTATGATTTTAAATCAACTTCAGTATACATATAACACATAAAGTTTTGAGTGCATTACAGATTTCACGTAATTTGCACGTATAATATAACCGCAGCCAAAATTCTTTCAATACTTGGTTAAAAAGTCTTTTTTAAGGCCCCTTTTATTGCCGCGACTACTTTGCGCGTAATTTACGTATTTTGCAATTTTGTCGAAATTCAATCGCTGCCCGTGATCGATATTTGAAATCTGTGCAAATAATTGAGGCAATGCATATTCGGGGGCATACGTGGGTTGATTAAAATTGTGTCGCAATGAAAAACGTGACGCTGTTTCGCTACGAGTACAAAGGACAAAGGTATGGAGTTGCAAGTGGTACCGTATCTTACGACTGACAGAGCACGAGATTCTGCATCTTTGCAGAGTTAATTATCGATTCAAGAACAAAGGTTATCCTCGTTCAATCTGAATCAAATTTTTTATCTTCATTCCGTGTCCTACATTCTCGTAATTGAACGATATGTGTGTGCGTGGACGTATATATTCTTTTCAAGTAATTTTACAAAATTTGTTTATTTTGTCAGGCTAACCCGCCATCACGGTATTTTCCAGTCATATTTTTTGTTTTTTAAATCATGTTACTCCTACATAGAAGGGTTTACATATATAATAAAAATGAAGTTTTATCTTTCTCGAATATATATATATTAGACAACGAACATAATACGGTGGAAAGCCCATGCGCCCCTCGCGAATTCTCGCATTCTCGCGTGGACGGAGTCCACCATCATCTGAGAAGATGGGATGAACACCGAACGAGACGGCACATCCGCTTGTGCCGCCTTGTCGGCGGGATGAGGCCGCCCACCGTGCACCATACATATCCCGAAAAGGCCTCGAATTTCCGGTCAAAAAACCAAGTCGTTACTTCCTGATGATATTGACTGCTCTCTCTCTCTCTCTCTCTCTCTCTCTCTCTCTCTCTCTCTCTCTCTTTATTTTGTAAGTATTTATACAAAGAAATGCACATCTATCTATATATCTATTTCTTTCTCCCGGCTTTCCAATTTCCATACGTAAGTATAACGATGCGTTAAAAACTTAATGCCTTGCGGCGGTTGGGTGGGGGCGAGGAGCGGTCGTCGCGTACTCGACGAAAATAACGCCGCATCAGCCTGCGTTTCTCTATTTTTCCCTTCAAGTAGTCCGTATACACACACACACACACACACACACGCACGCACATATATGAATATATAGATATATAGATAAAGCAGAGCGACTGTATTCCCTGCTAACGCCCTCGCCCCTTTCGCTCTCGCGCTGGAAACGTTGATGTTGCACGATGAAAAACGAGGATCCGAGGGCCGTGTAGATGATGTCCAAGTGGGGAGAGGGATGGGGAGGGGGAGGAAGCTCGTTTAACGAATCGACGGGTAGAGGGACGTGCCAGTCAGTTTTTGTGGGATTGCGCGAGGAGACGATTATTACGGCCTTTCCCGTACACGTGCGCGCGTGCGCGCGTAATAACCAAGCTTCTGGAAGCGCGTGGCTCTCTCAACGTGTATTATAATTGGATTAATCGGGAACGCTCGTGGATCGATGACGGGTAAATGATGCATGTACACACACACACACAAATATGCGTGTATATTAGAGGTTTATATATATATATATATATATATATAGATCGAGATTCAGCTATTATACGCGATAACTGATGCATGGAGATTTTAGAAAATTAAGAAGTTTAGATTATAATGTGGGTGTGCGAGCGGGCGCGTGTATGTGTATACATGATGTATATGCGTGATGTTTACAAGCTATCACTAGGGAGCTGCATAAACGTGTATATTAGATTTACGTGGGATTTTTCCAGATTTATAGATTTTCGAGAGATTGAGAGAGTCTTAAATTACTTTCTTTTTATTTTCTTTTTCACGACAACAATCTTAACTTTGGACTTAAAAGATCTAATTCAAGTATAACAATTTTAATGTTTTAGCAATCAATTACTATTAATGTTAATTTATCTAGTCATTCACTAACTATAAGCTTTTTCTTACTATAACAATAGAAATAAAAAAAAAAATATATATATATATATATATATACTAAAATCGACAAGGCGAAACGATGATCTTATACAATGATTAATGGATGAAAATGATATATTTTACAAACATTTTTGATTATATATGAAAGACCCGATGTTCTTGAAAAAAAATTCCGTCGAAGCATGTAGGGAGAATTATTTTTAAACGGGTTCGTCGTCCGACAGAGAAAATTCTGCGATCAAGCGACCCGACGAAAGATCGGCAAACAAACATAAAACCATGCCAACGCTCAAAAAGCCATACGCGAATCGTTTCGTGTATGTGTGTGTGTATACTCGACAAGCCAATGAATGTGCTACAAAATTTTAATTTCAAATTAATGGTGGTAAAATTAATTAAGAATTTAACCATTTTTTTTTTCATAGATCGCCATGGAACACACGTTGTGCAGAAGAGAAATTATCGAGGTTGGCTCGAAATTCCATAATTAGTGTAACGAGTCAACATTTCCAAATCTAAAATTAACCTCTGCATTTAACCACTTCTAGCAATCCAAGTCTATACAAAGTATACATCGGTATATATATATATGTATATATATATATAGGCCTCCTGAAAAATCTCAAATAGTCATTAAATATTCGGTTGGGACCCACTTGGTGGAAGGGTGTATAAGAAAATATTGTTTATGAAAACACCCGGGGTAAGCTTCTCAATGTTATACTGTATATATACGCACACTCACACATATACACACAGAAAAGTATAAGGCGAGAGCGGATTTATTATTGTTCATAATTATATTGAAGATGGCTATGTATCCCACACACGATTTTATTTTTACTCATTCGGATTCATAAAATGCACTATGAATTAGATGTTTTTATAGAGCAATTTTTCTTAAAACAAAAAAAATGTTTAATTAGTAATACAATTAATTAATATAATTTGTATTAATTAATGATTACACCCATATTTCTACCTTTCCAATTTCGATCGATATTTATATTATAGTCCAATAAACGTCTAATTTTTCAGCCGCTCCATAAATTTTCAGATTATATGGCAGCGAGGAATCGAACCAATGCCGAAAAGTTTTATCAAGGAAATCGGTAGCTATGATAACGCAAATATCGTTAAAATGCCGATAATATATTATTTGAATAAAAAATTCCATTTTGCCCGATAAATTTACATTTGCGCGATAAGAGTGCGAGGAAAGCGAGGGGACGATGCGTTTGCAAAAATTGCGATTGGCTGGTGTGGATTTTTTGTTTGGATTTTTGTGGAGTTTGCGCAGTTTGGATCTATGAGGCTGGATTATAAAATGATTTATCACACTTACTTGTGTTTTAGAGCAGAGACATTTTCTACATCGTAACGTATAAATGTTTATTGTATATGTGAATGTATAGCATCAACGTATGTAACGTATATAACATGTTAGTAAGTTGTTATAGTGAGAGAGAGATTCGATTTATCTTGAATTATATTGAATTATTATACTTTTTGATATGAAAACTGTCCAGTTTTCACTGGATGCTATTAAAAAGGATATTATATTCATACTCTCATTTACATGACGATATAAGAAACCCATTCTCGTCTTTATATTCAATTACGATGCAATTCCGACTTCCTCAGAGATTTATCGTCGTTAGATTTTACAACTGTTCAAGGACCGGAGGCTCCCGTCGTGTGTTCCGAGCCGCGCGTCGGCCCCTCGCGACGGGCAATTCGCGCGCTCGATGAAAAAAAAATCGCGCAAATCGCCGAGCTCGCGACGATCTCGCTTATTCGGAAGTATATTAATGGATGCTCCTCTCGGCGGACGTCGCGAACTTATTGTTTACATTCGTCGGACGCTCGGCGAAGGGCGTTGCTTGCGCGGTAGGCTCGGGGACGGGCGCTCGTCTTCGTAGGAACGGTCGAGCCTGTCGCCGGAGGATATATATATATATAGATAGATAGATATAGGTATGTATATAGAGACCACGCGCCACCATGCGAACTTTTTTCCTCTGTACATCTGAGCCACGATAGGTGGAGAAACCCGACAGATCCACACGGCAGCAGCTCTTTTCCTCCACGTTTCGCGGTGGCAGGGCCTGATATCGAATTTCTCCGATCCGAGATCCAATTCGAGGATCTAGGGACTTTGTTCCCCCATTGATCGGACCGTGATTTGCTCGTCAGTTGACCCCCCTCCCCCCGTCGCTCCCGAAAGTGCTCTGCGATCGTCGGTTCCCGGGGCGGCGCAGGACGTCGGGGAATCCCCCACCCCATCGATCGTCACGGCCGTCCACCCGCGGCCGCGCGCGCGTGCACTGCGCTTTCATTCACCGAAACCGCGGCAAATGAGACGCGTAGAGTGTATTACACGCAAACACACGCGCGCGCGCACACACACACACACACACACACACACACATGCCGGTCAATGATCGCGACCGCGCGATAGGCTGCAGCTCCAAATCTACAACGCGCGCGCGCGCGCACCGCGCTTCGGAACTTCCCGCCGCGGGAAGAAGTTTGGGAACGGTATATTTATACGTATGTGCGTGTATATATTTTACGTGCGCTCGGGTTTATACGTGTATATGCGTGAAATTGTGACTATGCGTATCTGCAGAAAAGAGGGAGAGAGAGAGAGAGAGAGAGTTTAGTCGCGACGACGGCGTCTTTTATATAAATAGCCGCCCGAATGCTCCTCCGCCCGACTATTTCGGTTCACCTCTGCTTCTCCCTGCCCTCACACCTCCCCTCTCCTCCCCCTAGCTTCTTCTTCTTAGACTTTTTGTTTCTACATCTACATATATATTATATCCGCACCCTCCTTCATCCTGTATCTCTCTCTCTCTCTCTCTCTCTCTCTCTCTCTCTCTCTCTCTTTCTCTCCTTACATACCCGTACTTTCCTCATTTTCCTTTGTACATAATGCATCGCATCTCCCATAATATCGTCTCCAATACGTGTAATCATTAACGTTTAATTAAACCTTAATTATTACCTTCCGCGCTCTCGTTTTAATCCCGGTACGACCCCCCCCCCCCGGACGAACTTGCGCAACTTTTTTGCCGTTGCATTATATAGACTCGGAAGAAGTAATACGAATTAATTGTTCGTATTAATTACTCGTACAAATTAATTGTTCGTCCATGTTCTATATATATATATATATATATATATATATATATATATATATATATATTTGTGTGTGTGTGTCTGTGTTTGTAGATACAGGCGTGTTTACAATCCAAAATTGTGTAGCAAAAAATAAAGGAGCACGGGAATACGGTATATAAATATAATTCTTCGATATATTATTCGCGAGGTTATTCTGTGCCGGTTCTGCCGCGGTTATTCTCTCGTACACTCTTTCATCTTTATTCGCTTTTTGCGGCCGCTGATGTCGCTGATTCTCTCCCTTTTCCTCCATCTCCTCTTTTTCCACGGCTCGTTCTAATTTTCTCGTGCTTCCCCCCCCCCCGTTTTCCTCCTTCCATACGTGCTCGCAATTTATCTCTTTATATATTTCTCGCGGCTTTTTGCAAGGCGTGAAAGAGAGGAGGAGAGAGAGAGAGAAAGAAAGGGAGAGAGAGAGAGAGAGAGAGAGAGAACAAGAACCGGAGGCCGAGTATAGCATCGGGGAATTAGAACATCCGCCCCCCGGTTGTTTTTAAACTTTAAGGCTCAACGTTTCGAAAGTGTGGGAAGAATCGGCGGGGCTAAGATTAGATGAGCGAAAAGGTCCGCAGGGTCGGGAGAGGGGGGCGGGGCGATGTGTCTGGAATAATCGCGACATTATTCGCTGGAAAAACGTTTCGAAAATTGAATGTGAATTTTATTCTTTAATCCCATTGAATCGAAATAATATTTTGCAAAGCGTACTCTTTTTCTCATTATGACTATACAATATTAAAAAATTCCCTCGATCCTACGAAAATTATGTCGAAACGACTTGTCAATTCGTTACAAAATGCATACAGTCGAAATTTACTATATATAATATATCTCTATCTACTGTTCCAAGTCATGAATGGCAAAGAAACAAATAACTACCCTCCTTCTTTTGTTCATGCTGATTATGTACGTCGTAAAAATCCTGAATATATGAATTATAAATTCTTTGAGTGTAATGGTTTTCGAGCCAGTGCTAAAATACAGGTTGTTTTTCTACCACTACATCAGTGAATACTCGTTCAATTTATCCACAGCGATTTTGATTTTCGCTGGCAAAATAGTGAAATATTCACCGATTTACTAGTGACAAAGATTTACCTATATTTCAGCAGCAAGACGATTTAATATATTTAAGATTGAAAACAAGAGACTTCCAATATAATACATTGGCAAATCATTGTTTAGGTAAATTAGCCTTAGAGTTTGTAGGCTTATATATTTGCAAATGTTTCACAGACGAGGATAAAATACGGCTCGGGTTTTTCGTTCGTGTGTGCATGGAATTTGAAAAGGCAGCCGAAGACTTTGACACTCTTGCGGGTCTCTGAAAAACTAGAAGGAAACTGTCGACACTCGACAGTTATTATTACAATTATAATAACGAATGGAGTTGCATATACGTAGCAGGTTGGAAAAAACTCTGTGCTATAAGGAACAAGTAAAAAAATCTCTTTCCGCGGATGCCGTACCTTCTGGTCTTAAAATGTTGGAAATATTACGTATAAAACTTTTTCTGCAATAGTAATTCCACACTGTCACCTGTAAATTTCAGGGATAACAGGCCTATTAAAATCGACGTGATTTGATCCTATAATAGGAAGTACGCGCAGAATCGAGATTGACTGACCGCATACTATACCAATGCAGCCAATAGATCGTATGAATTCGAATTTGAGGATTGCCAGATAGATTTGTTATGGTATGCGCGCCCAAGCAATGGTAATTTAAGCAAATAGAAACAAATTAAGAAATTAAACGTCGGCAAACTGATGAAAATAATTCAAATTAACTAAATATCGAAGCTCATTTGATTCGTTGGTATCGTTGGAATTCTAAGGTCGGTCAATTTCGATTTTACACGCGACACTTCCTAATATAACTTCAAATAATGCGAAACTCCCTCGAAGTCTGGATATTAATGCCGACTTATTGTAGAAAAAATTAGATTTATATATAATCTTTATGACCTATTTCAAATTTTGCTTGTTTTTTATTTTGTTTTTCCAGGTGGGGTGTTGTTCCCTTAATTGCGAGGAATGGGACAAACGATGGCAGGGCCAGGTATAATTCTATTAACGAAAAAATAAGAAATGAAACCAACCTATTGCTGTCAAAATTTTTTTACAATCCTTCGACGATCCTCGAAAGTTTCCGATTGCTTTTTTCAATTTTCATCCTCCCAAACAAATATAAGTGAAAAATATAAGTACAAATTCCCTTAAAAAAATCTTTGTCTTAGTAATATCTTTAAAAACATCTGCTTTTTCTATATGCGTGCGGGCGCGCGTGCGCGTGTGTGTGTGTGTTTAGCAAGCTTAGGCAAATCCTTAAGATACATGCGGATACCTAGAGAAGCGCGTAGCTCATGAGGTTCAGTCGAATTTTGTGCTTAATCAGATTATTTAACAAATTTTCGCGCTGATTACGAACAATATAGATGTATTATCTTGTTTTAGTAAAACCACGATTTTCTCGATAAGAATGCCTAATTGTATGCAATCGGGGCTTTGATCAATTTTTTGAACGTTTTATGATGTTCCCATTTACTGTAAAATTTGTAGAAGGATTGTGACTTTTTTTTTGGCTCGTTTTACAGGTGCGGTATAAATTACCGCCTTTTATTTAGGAACAATCAGAGGCAGAAGCTTTCCGGGCGTTGCACTGTAACATCCATATGACATAAGACGAATTGTAGAATTAAAGGAAAAAACAAACAAAAACGAAAGAACAATTAACAAATCATCCTAATCCTCTCCTTCGTAGTATATATATATATATATATATATATATATATATATATTTACATGTACACTTCTCTTTCCCACACACATACACCTCTCTCTCTCTCTGCCACCGCTCAAACTCAAACTCGCTCACCCGCGCACGTGTTTATCTCTTTTTCAATAATACAACACTCCACTCGCACGCCGTAGCTCTTCTTCCTGCTCCTCTCTTGCTCCTCCTTACATATATATATATATATATATATATATATATATATCGCGCCCATTCCCCTATTTCATCTCCCTCTTAAATATATATATATATATATATATATATATGTGTGTGTGTGTGTGTGTGCGTGCGTGCGTGCGTGCGTGTGTGTGTGTGTGTGTGTGTGTGTGTGTGTGTGTGTGTGTGTGTGTGTGTGTGTGTAGCGCCGGCCGCCTATACACATATAGGCAAGCAAGCAAGCAAGCGCGCGCGCGCAGAACTGAAACCGACGCGCTTGCAGCCAGCGTACAATACGCCGCGGGGAGCCGGGCGAGCCGTTCGCGCGCGCCACCGAGCCGCTCGTCGCCTCGCCGACCCCTCAGTTTCGCCCGGTCGTTTCGTTCGCGCGCGCGCGGCTCGCGCGAACTTTTCACTTTCTTCCTGTCTGTCTATCTATCTGTCCCCCTCTGCCTCTCTCTCTCTCTCTCTCTCTCTCTCTCTCTCTCTCTCATCCCTTCATTCTCTTCCTCACACGCTCTTCGTCCACAATTCCCTCGGCCCCCTCCTGCAACAATTCCCTCTGTTCCACTCCCCTTTCTCCCGTATATACAGCGCGTAATACATCTATATATACACACACACACACACAAACATATATACACTCGATGTAAAGTGCTCGCGAACGAAGAAAGTTGCGCGACGAGAACGACGACGACGACGACGACGACTACGACGACTTTTGAGCAAGGAACAGATAAGTTATAAACGCGCGCGCGCTCGCACACCCGAGCGCTAGCCATAAAGTTTTGAACAATATTAACGACCGTTACACTACGGGAAAGCGCGAAAGGACGCGCGCGCGCGAATCGCGAACAATAACAATAGCAGTAATAATAATAATAATAATACAATAAAACGAGATAAGAGTGCGGCATCGGCGTTCGGTCCAGTGAGGAAGTCTTTGAAACAACAACAATAAAAAGAAATATAAAAAATACTTGAATAGAAGAAAACGAAGAACGATAAATAACAGGAGAACAAGTGGAGAAGAAATACAGGGAAAAGAAGAAGCACAAAAAGAAATTTAGCGCGGTGGATGCGGACACCTATCTTTTAGGTAAATAGGTATATATATATGTATATATATGTATATATATATATATATATATATATATATATATGTATATATATATATGTATATATAAGGCAGTGCTTTATATATAGTTGTCGCGCAATCGGTATCACAGCGAGCACGTGCGAGCGCTTTTCGGCGAGCTTTTCAGTCAATTGTGCGTGCGCGTGTGTGTGCAGGAGTCTACATTTTTGTGTATCTGGTAGTTTTGTACCCTCCCCCCTCTCCCTCGTAGATTTTTTAATTCAAACTCAGGAACATCAATGCCCGGAGGTAACAAATAATAAAGGTAACAATAACAAATGCAAAGGTATTTAGAGAGAAAAAAAATCGATTTTATACATTATAACGGAAATATTTTCGGGAATCAATGACATTTTATCAGAAATTCGTTTTGTAAACAATTAATGAGTTTTCTTGACTCATTAGGAATCATTGTTAAATCCATTAATCATTGATTTCGCATTGAATGATCCCAAATACGTAATTCATCGTTTTTAGAATCGAAGATAAGCGTCTAGCCAGAAAAATGTAACTTTGGACCTTCAAGCAAGATCCGCTGGAATTCGTTCGCAGTAGACGTCAGATATTCTTTTTCAAAAACCGTCTCTCTAGATCGTGAAATATTTATCATAATGGATATATATAGTAAATTGATGAAAGCACGTATACTCGAATAACTTAGTTTGGGGGTTTCGAAAGTTTAGTATTTAATTTGGTATCGACAATTTTTTACACGGGTTCCGAGCCTTGGTTCTCTTCGCGCACTTATAGGAAGAGTACACACTTATCGAAAACCCATTTTTTACTAGTAGGTGCAAAGTACACTAATGAAACAGAAATCTGGATTTTTTTTTTAATTCTCGATTCTGCTGCGATAATTTAATTTTAGGCCTTAATTTTCACTGCTATTTTCACTTCATAGAGCTTTTTAATCTTTAAATGTGTTTAATTGTCCATATGTTTGTAAGAAATATGATTTAACAAAACTGTATTAACTATATTATATTTTAAAGGTTTTGTTAGAAAAATTCTTGTAATTTATCCAAAACAAATTAAATAAATTTAAAAGTTTATACTTAGATACTGAAATTTATTTTGTACTTATTACTACGGTCTTTTCAGTTTTGCAAATTTTCCTTTTCTTAATGAAATTTACTCGGGTGCACTATTATAATTTAGTAAATAAGAAATTAAACTAAATAAGAAACTAAATAATTAAGTGAATAAGAAAAGCCGCATCATTTTCGAATATTGAAAATAATTTTCAATATTATAAAGGAAAGTTGCCGGTTTCTTAAAGAAAAAAAAAAAAGGGGGAATCTCGAAAGTGAAAAATGTTATTTCGATGCACGGTAAGAAATTGCGTTGGCGAAATGCTATTTCAGCAAGTGAAATGACGGTGAAAATTTAATAAACGCATCCGAGTACGAAATTAAAGGATCGGACGGGGATAATGGATTAAGGTGTATACGACGAGAGGGATCGAATATTATGCGGTAGCGCGAAAACTTTGCTGCGGTTTCGGGGCAATTATTTTTTCGACATTATTACGCACACACACACACACACACATATCTTTTTTACGGGTTAGTTTGGCGCGCGGTTAAACCCGAGGCCCGCGATCGCTTTCACAGCTGTGAATATAAAAAAAAAAAAGAGAGAAGAAAAAAGAAACAGGGCCATACGCCCGCAATGGGAATCCGACGAGGAATTCGGCGATGTTAAAAATCGGGGATACGAATTGAAAAAAAAAAAAAAAAAAACAAAACATGAGAAAATTTCATTATCGGATCGTTAAACCGCACTACAGGCCTGAAATCCTATGTAGTTCCCAAAAGCGGGAGCACGGAATATCAGTTGAGCGCGCGTCGGGGATATTTTTAGCGACGCGCCGATTATTGGTAACGTATTTAATTATACACTGTCCGGTAGACAGTGGATATTCTTTGTTTTTTTTTTCAACGCCCGAGCTCGTTACGTCGCTCTCTCTCTCTCTCTCTCTCTCTCTCTCTCTCTCTCTCTCTCTCTTAAGAATCCTTTCCTGTAAGTGTATTTTTTTTCTCAACTGACATAATATGCTGTGAAGCAATTTCTTCTCTCTTTCAAGTTTTCATCACGATTAGATGTATGCGTCTTTATATTATATTAAAAAAGAAAAGGATGATTCCCAATAAATTCTCTGTGATTACGTTCTATAGCCATTTATTTGATAACGATATATTGAAAAAACAAAATAAAAAATTCATCTTTTCATTTAAAATAGTGTTAATAATACTTTCCGCGATAAAGAGGATTATCCAGATTAACATCGCTCTTTATTTTCATTTATGTCGAAATAATACAAAAATTCGTTAAATATAACATTAACGAATATTGTTTTCCCTAAGTTATTTGTCATACTATATTAAACGTTTAATAATTGTTTAATAATTTTAGACTTAAAAGTAGCCTGAGAATAGTACTTCTATACGTGAAAATTTCGTTGGGCATTTCACTTCTGAATATTGCTGTGATCTAAAAAAAAATCATAAATTAAAGATGTTTTCGTTATTTATACTAAAAGAATTCACGCAGTTCAATTTGTAAATTGTTTTTTTTTGTTTAACTTCTATATGTAATGGAAAATTGACAAAAAGGCCTCGCTTTAATTTCCTAAGTAATTATCTATTTCTGATTGCATTATATCGATGTGTAATTGTACAAGCTGTCATATACAGTATTAACATCTCGAATAGTTAGTATTTACGATATATCGTTCAAAACAATTATAATAATAAGAAAAATTATCGATTAAATCGACTTAAAATTAGTTATTCAATGTATATATTTTTGTAACGGTGGCAAACACTAAATGACTCTCAAAAACTCAACTATATAGTATGATTTTCAATGTAGTACTTTCAATGTACTTCAATTAGAGCGAGGTATCTCTGAAAACAAATAAGAAAATTTTTCATAAATCGAATTCTCTTCGATCCCAGCCTCACTTAACTCATTTAAAAAGAAAAAACTGTCAACGAAATTTCACGTAAGAAAGCAGCGTGTCGCGCGCGCAAAATGACACAATGGAAAATTAAAAGATCGGCGCTGTTCGACAATGAGAAATGGCGCGACGAGAACACGATCGATATCCCCGTGCCAACGATCGACGGGAGAGAAATAAATCGTATACATCTATATGCATAATAATTATGTGCTTACTGAAGGCTACGATCGATTATGCACCACCAATTTTCCTTTCTCACCTATGTGTATGTACACGCGCGCGCGCGCACACACACACACACACTCACGCACACACAATTCGATTCACGGAGGCCTGCACACGTTGATAAATAATATGTGTATAATGTACGAGGGGCTGAGCGTAAATGCGACCAGACGAGTTGTGCTCTTTTTTTGTATATACTGAATACGTCAAGATTACGATTAATCGACATTTCATTGTCAAGTTTGTGCATACGATAATCAATAAATGGCTGTTGAAAGAGGGACTACTTCCCATCACATATATATATATATATATAGCCCGTCGAAGTTGCGCGAATGATAATTGCTTCAAATCGATCGGAACGCGAGTTTTCAACTGTCAACTGTTTATAGTGTTGAATAGTCATTATTTAAAGGAAAAGAAAAAACAACAACAACAACAACAACAACAACAATGTGCCGCTTAAGTCGCTATAAATCTTCGCACGGGCGCTCAATAGTTTTTATCGACTGCTATTATTATCCTTTATCGTGTAATATAACACACGGACAAACGCGTCGTTCTGACCATAATTTATCCATTGATGAAAATTAACGAATAGAGAAGTTAATAAATCGGATAACGTTATTTACTTACGTATAACTTTCGCTGGAACGAAATGTTAAATTAATTAAACGAAGTGTTAAATATTTATGGATTAGGCTTTATTTTATTATATCGCGAAGCATTTCATATTATGGGAGTTGAGATACGGCACTTTATTGGAGAATAATAAGATCGTTCCGTAACGCACTGTTCCTGTATCTGTATATATATATAGGTATAGATAATTATTAAATAACTTTCCGATTAACATTATTACAATTGCTTATTCCTCTATTATATATATATATATATATATATATATATATATATATATATATATATATATATTATAAGTTCTTGACCAGCGTGTGTATTCACGTGAAAAAAGCCCCTTGCCATTAGAATAAATAGAGAATATAACTCTCTGTACTATTAGAGTTCATGCGCTTATACTTGAACTATATATATGTATGTACCGATGGCCAATCCAGATGGACATGGATCAGCGAGCCAGCTCAAGTAATCCACTGTGCGCGCGCCCGCAAACTCTGTACGAAGAATAATGTCTTTGTGATGTTATAGTTTAACAAGAGACTTTATCTGTCTGCCGCTTTCATTCTCTCTCCCTTCCTCTCTCTCTCTCTCTCTCTCTCTCTCTCTCTCTCTCTCTCTCTCTATCTCTCTATAAAATATAAACTTTGTCATTAGCTAGCAATCCTCAAATAAAATCTAAAATAAAGCATAAAATTTCTTTGAGCAAGAATTGCAAATTTTATCGAAAACCGCTCAACTTTCTCTTATACAATTATTTCCATCTCGCGCCTACGAATTCCCAGACAATTGCAACTGATTTAAATGCAACTTCTCTGCCGACTGCTGTAAGCTAAGTCAATCGACATTTTTATCGGTCTTACAAGTGTAGGTATCTTTTATCTTGGTTTAGCGCCCGAAGATGAAACGGATCGGTTCGAGACGTCGGACAACGGCAAAAGTAAATTTAGGCGGTAGGGGCAGTCGGGTTGTCCTTTGCCAACGTAGCACGTAGATTGATTTATTTTATTTCATCTTTTTTATTATTTTTTTTAATTGTTATACGGGGGGAGTGAATATAAACAAGGATAGCCTGACTGTCATTACATTAGAATAGTATATCATTGCATACAGACTGTAGGACCGATAATAAATATTTATTAATTTAATTTCAATTCAAAATAATTCTCCCGTCAGTGAAATACATTGTTGTTTGTATTAGCTGTATTACATACTCTCAAACGGCTCTATCACACTGCCCCGAAAAAATAGGTCACCTGTCCGTCCCGTGCTCTTACGCACCTCCATTATTCTATACAAGCATTCCTTTACAGTAATTTATAAATTCTTCTCAATAGAATTAATAGGGACTATCTGGCCCAATTCGATTATAAAAAGGCTTTCTTGGACATAATTATCGACACTTCCGTCGCGAGATGCTTGGATCAACAGAGAAATGTGATATTTTACTTTATTAATAATCCGCATCGGCGAGACACGTAAACTCTGTTTTAAACTCCCATGACTGAGAAGTAAATTCTATTTTATTTCGCTGAAAAATTCCACCGACGGCATTAAAAGCGGCAAATTTATAGAAATATCGTAGGTCGGGGCCATATTTTTATTACAGCGAGACGTTAGCTCGGCCCCAAGTACTAAATCCCGCGGAATATTATGCCAGCGAAACTATATATCGATAATTATCTTAACCTCGATTATCATCCCTCCTTATATACAACTGCGGGCGAGATGAGTTTATCTATCTATAGGAGTAATATACTTATATATATAACGCGTGCCAGGTACTACTTCAAAGAGTTTATTATTATGCCCACTCTGCTCGCTCTATTGAAAAGGGACGTTTCGTTTGCGTTTGAAACGGCTTCCTGCCCCGCAAGCTCTCGGACTATCGTAACTTCCCTAATGCAGTCGCAGACATTTACATATGATATATATATATATAATGCTGACGGAGTAAATTTTGCCCAATGGACGAGGGA
Organism: Sycobia sp. Sy_11; assembly: GCA_018907035.1. Lineage (NCBI taxonomy): Eukaryota > Metazoa > Arthropoda > Insecta > Hymenoptera > Epichrysomallidae > Sycobia > Sycobia sp. Sy_11. Next base: position 3,610,498 of record JACCIC010000009.1, read on the forward strand.
AAAAAAGTGCGGAAAGAAAATTTGCCGACAAAGTGGAGTTTTTTACTGATCTCTTTTAAACGTACAATTGCGTGCAATGATTTTTGTAGCAAGCTAGGTATACAAGTATGCGAAACTCCTGACAAAAAATAATAATATATACATTAAACTGTAAAGGTGTAATTGTTAATTATATCTAAATATAGAAGAAGTCACGCACGACGTTAAATTCGCGTACAAAATCGAAAAAATAGTGATTATTTTAAGAGCAATAAATAAAAAAAATTGGATTTTTCGGCAAAAGTCCATTTGGCCAAATTTATCTCACTCGTATATAACGAAAACTATATCAACTAATCTGTAGCACCCCTGCACTTTGTGGGAATGACAGTAATGAAGCGATCTGGCTCGGTGATTAAAAATCCGGGCGTATAATAAAACGTAAAGTCTTCGAATTGGCAATAAATGTTTTACTTCCATGATAGGGAACTACGTTATTAATTTAATTCGACGATTATACGCTTGTGTCAAATTTAACTTAGAGACAGCATAAAAGTGTGTGTACTAAGTTGTGAAAAGTTTCAGATTATATTATAGGGCATGTAAAAACATACAAAATTCGACACTTCGTGTCTGAATTTGTACAGAAAATTTTCCAGAGCTACAATTGTATAGAAAATAATGCAGAAAATTTACTGACGAAAGTATATACATAGATGAGCTATCCGAAAACTTTTTGTATATCACGCGCTGCTTCGAACATTATCTTACGTATTCTCGACTAGAATTTTACTCTTTTAATGTGCACAATGTAGGTAATTCAAAATAATTACGTCGAGGAAAAACAAATACTCGGAAGGAGCAAAAAATTCAATTCATATTGTGAAGGAACCTACGTTTAACATTGTCAAAAAAAAAAAAAACATAGCGTATTCATATATGATGTCTGAGCTAAAATTTTCCACCAACCTTCTTTAGGCTGTCCTTGAGAGGAAAAGCAATTCTTTTTTTTTTGATATAGTTATCGGGTACAAAGGCGTATTAATTGAAACAGTAACGTTGTCGCGAGTACAATTAATGGATCTTTTTTTTTTTTAAATCACAAACTTAAATATACAATAATACAAGCCTAACCTTTGCGTCTCTCCTGTCTATTTAGCGTATAGTATGAATAAGGCAAGAACATAAATTTGACATTACTTGGCGCACAGTTCTCGTTAATGAAGGAACGACTATGCAGTCGCAGTGCATAAGCGTTAAACGATCAACTTTCAAAATTCTTAATTAGGACATTAATAAAAGCCAATAATTCGATGGTTCTTTATTTTTAGTTTGAAAAAAGATTTTCATTTCCCCCCCCCTTTTTTTTAGGTTTGAGCAAGGCCAAAGACAGCACGGGGAAAATGTACGAGGAATTTGCTTCTATGGTTTAAATACGCATGTTACGCCGATTCAATCATGACGCCACCAATTGAATATTTAACGTAAGTCCGTTTTTATTTTCTATATTATTATCCCGAATCATGACCGATAACGAAATTTTATTTGAAAAGCCGAAAATTCGTATAATTTTCATTTAATCGTAAAAATACTATTGCAACAATATATCTGGCCTTCTTCTCCAACTATGCAATTCGTTCAAAATAATAGGCAAAAAATTCATCGAACTAAATGCAAAGTATAAAAATACGTATTGCAGCAAAATACTGTTATTTATTATTATTTTCTACAATTAGAACGATACTTAAACGTGCTATTGCCGTACTTCGAAGAACTTTCGTATATGTATATATATATATATATATATATATATATATATATATATATATATATATTCGAACGGGGTCAGTAATATACTTCAATGGCTGGTTTTAGATTTCGTCGCGCAAAGCGTCTATGAATTCATTAATTTTGCAAAATAAAGGGGAAGGAAGAAAAATGCGAAAAGTGGACGAATCCGACGTGGAGAGGCGATAAATTCAATGATTTTAGTGGTTAAAATTTTTCTTCTTTTATTTCATCGTTACATGCGAATCTTATTATTAGAATTTCGTGTGTTTATCGCATTTTTTAAAATCTTTAACATCGAAATGCATTGCTGAGGTAAATTTATGTCCTGGCACGTAGTAATAATCATAGAGAAGCTATTGGAAATTATTTTGAAACAGCTTGTTTGCTGGTATTTTATAAATCACTTGTCCGAATGATGCTTGATCAGAATTATCTACGTGTATTGACTTATTTGACCTTCTGAAAAATGATCTCAAAATAGCTATAGTTCGTGGATCATAATGCACTTGTCCTACTCGCTGTAAAATCAAAGTTTCAGATTTATAATTTTTGAAATTCGATCGTGATACATGAATTTCCAATCGCGGCAGCCCAGAAGGATTTCTGCCTGGGCAACGTCGTCGCGAATTTGCTAATTGTGACAGTGCGATCGAGATTAGTTTACGCGTTTCTCTTGCACAATTTTGCAATTATAAAAGTGACATTTATCCGATACTGAAAAGATAATTTTTAAAAAATCCATTCGAAAAAAAATATAATCTTTTATGATTTTTTGTCACAATAATAACATGGTTAAAGAGGCTTTTTTTGCCTTTTCGAATGTTTCCATTTGAAAAAGTGACTTGAGCCAATTATTCGGAGATAACTTTACATAGTTTTTCTATGGTTATTACGAACGTGACCACACAGATATCTTTCTATATTCTAACTCAAAATATTTTATAAGATTCAGAATGAAGTACATATATTCTGTCCTGTCGAAAATTATCGACCGTAAATTTGTCCCCGACAATAAGTTCATAATACAATTAACAAGATAATTTTAGATGATGGAAAACTAATCCTCTCACTGTTGTTTTATATCATTTATTAATGATAATGATGAATTGTCTCACAACGTTTCAATTGCTTGTTCAACAATATTTTTCATTCTACACTATTTTCAAATATATTAGAAATTCATAGTAAAATTTTATTATATTATAAAAGATAGGACTTATTAAAATTATCTATGAAGTATAGAATCTATAGGTCGTACGAAGTTGACTATTCAAAATTCTATACAGTTTCATAAACTACTACTGAAAATGTAAAAAGACAGGAAAAAATTGTATCGAATGTAATAATATATTAAATTATAGACGATACAATACATAAATCATGTAAGTTTTATAACACATAATACAATTTTATTGTTAATTTATAAATTTTTTTAAACAATATTGTCACTTTCATAAAATTTTTGAACGATCGCAGTATTTTGAAAATATTGTAATCGTGATGAGGGTTGCACGTAAAAGAAACAACCGAAGCATCGTGATAAAATCCATCATCGTTATTAATAAATCATATGCCAGGTCAGCGAGACAATTCGCTCCCCTTCTGATAAAATTATATTGAGAAAAAATATATACTGTCATAAGCATCCGTATATTGAAACTATTGACAAAATGAAAGAATTATTAGCTATTTACAAGGTGAATAATAAATGTAAAAGTAAATAAATCATTAAAAAATAATAGTATTGTAACTGAAATTTACGTTTCGCCTTAAGTCATCCGATGAGCTCGTCAGTAAGCCCTATATAGATGTGACTGTGCTATTTGTTAGAAAAAATGCCAGATTGAGAAAGGGAGTTCAAAAAAAAAAAAAAAAAAAAGAAGAAAGAATTTTGTCCGCTTCGCGATTGTAGAAGAATAGTCTATATAAATAAAGCAATCTACGCAATAAACTATTGCAATATAGCAGATAATGTTTTGAATCAAGTTGACATCTTCATTCCTTTAAAAAAATCACAAATCAAATTTCCACTTTCATATATAATAAGTATGTTTGAATTATTTTGATTATTTAGCGTATATTTAGTCATAGATCATATCTTTCGTCCCGCTGATTAGCCCAACAATGACAATAATTTTGTAATTTTTTTTATATCTATATACACCGTGTTACAGAAAAGACTCGACTACCTAGCTAAGTGGGATGAGTCCTGATGTACGTTCATCAGCCAATCTCAGCGCGCACAATTCAATATCGATAAGAGGGGTGTCAATCTTTACTTGGATGATATTATATCAAAAAAATTGGAAATATGATATATTGATACGACCAAGCTGCGCGATGGCATTCTATCCCATATAATCGTTTATTTCTGACCCAGTCAAAGTTCAATCTCCAGTGCATCAGGAAAGCATTTTTTTTCATTATATAAATAAAAAAAAAGTATTTTTTCACCAGGCTAACTTCAAAATCCAAACCTCAACACGATTGTCCGGTTTTCGTAGTTAAAAATCTAGTCTGATCCTTGTGTGTAAGTTCATTTTTACCTCGAGCAAAGTCTCACGAGGCCAATTAATCAACTTCTAGTATCACAGTGTACTATTCTCCTTCAATGAATGTTCTGCATTAGAATATGACTTATTATCGTACCAATTATTATTGCATCCGAGTAAAATTTCACGTCCGTCTTATCGATATTGGATTGTGATGGAAATTGTGTGTGCATTTAGTTAGACCGGCGAGTCTTTTATAAAAACAAAAAAAGAGTTCTTTTCACAAAATCTTATGTAAATAAAAATTTCTATATTATTTCGTTATCAGTGGATTGTCCCGAGACATAGGCGAACTTCCATATCGTCACCAAAGAAATCCGTCAGCGGCGATTCTTCCCCTTGTATTTGAAATCCCCACAGCCCATCGTTCCATTTTTCCATAGCCTTCCTTTCTTTCATTCATTCGTTCTTTCTTTCTTTACCTTTCTCGTCATTATTTCTGTTTTTTGTTTCCAGAGAGCGTCGTTCGCATCGGCAACCGCTCGGCCGACCCGCAACTGCAGTAATCGGCCGCCATCAGCGCCGGGAGCTCACCGCTCCGCTCCCTTCGATCCTCCTCGTCTCGTACGACGAGTCTCGCGGCTGAGCCAACGCATCGACCGCCGTCGGCGACAACGACGACGACGACGACGACGACGACGACGACGACGACAACCTCCGCGTGGACAAGGAGGACTCGATTTAGCGTGTCGCACGACGAAAAAGTCCGATAGTCGAGGCTCCGCGAGACTCGCGCCCTTGGGCAACCGAGCGCCGAGGGCGCGACGGGGTGACGGGGGTGCAGGGGCGGGAGGGACGGAGGGAAGAAAACGACGACGACGTCTACGACGACGACTACAGCGAGCCACGCGGCAGGAAGTGAAAGAGAGAGAGAGAAAGAGCGAGGGAGAGGAGAACGAGGAGGCGCAGCCGCCGTCGCCGCAGCCGCAGCCGCCGCCACCGCCACCACCACCAACACCAACACCGCCACTACCCCGGGCTCTCGAAAAAAAGACATGGCGAAGATGTTCAGTTCGCTGAGGCTGGCCACGATGCGCTCGCACAAGAAGGCGCGGCCCGGCAGCGTGGCGACGAGCGCAAGCGGCGCCGAGGACCAGGCCCAGCAGCAGGCCCAGCAGCAGCAGCAGCAGCAGCAGCAGCAGCAGTCGCCGTCCACGCCCAACGGCCTGTACGGGCCCGGGCTCGGGGGCTTCCTGGACGAGTCGCCGGAGTCGGGCGGCTGCTGCCAGACGCCCACCAGTCTGTCTTCTAAAGTCGCTCAGGTACCCTCCTCCTCCTCCCCCTCCCTTGCCGCTCTTTTTATAGGCTCGCGACGGAGGCTGTTGCTATTTTTGCGCGTATTATATATATATATATATATATATATATATATATATATATATATATATACACGCTGCACGAGAAGCGCGCACCGATCTTCCAGAAGACGCGACTGCTTGTCCGTCTCGACTTTGCATATATATGTATATATAATGTATATACCTGGTCGTGGCGTAAGTCGCTGACAAAAGATCAGCTCCAGAAAGATTAATATTATATATATATTGTGTTTGGTCTACGGACATAGTGAATAATCTGGATGGCGCGCGGCGAGATTATAAGCTCTTGTTTGAGGGTGCGTTGAACCGATTTGCCTGTCTGTATAAGCACCGACTACGTATAGAGCGATCCCGAGAATTCCGGAGAATCGAGAGACTTTTCAATAAAATTTTAAAAGTGTACTTTAAACGGGGGATAAAAGTCCGTGCAAGTTTTACGATGTAGCCGAGTAGAGCAAATTTGTGCTCTTCCGGCTGTTTTGGGTATTTGCTTGTAAATTCAAGTGGTAAAGGTCTTTGAGTTTCTTCAAAATGGGTATAATTGATGACAAATATATATTCTATAGGTCTCGTGGTTTTTTCAGTGATGACCAATGTGAAACAAACCCAAATATTTAATAATTTGCCGTTCGGCTTATTTTCCGCGCTCGATATAGTTGCATATGTTCATGTATACAAAGTCATCCGAAATTCGAATGAAAATAATTATAATGAATTATACATTCGAAAGCATAGATTCATTAGAATTTTTTTTATTGAGAATATTACGATTTCTTCGAATTCGGAAGCAATATTTTAGAGCTTTTCATTAAATAATTCATCTAACTATACATGATGTATGTATTTAATTTCCTTACTACTTGCAAGTAAGAAAGTATCATATCCTGGATTTGCAAGAGCGTTAGGTTCCCTAAAACATTACACTTTGAAGAAAATCATAGTTACCTGACTTAATCTGGATAAAATCCAACACCAACATCTGAGAGCTTCAATAAGATAAAAGTTTCATAAAAACTACACTTTTGTTTACAGAAAGTTTCAATTTAAAATAATAATTATATCTAATTTCATTATTCTTACTTTTTTAAAATAACAGTTTTCGATTCTGATTTTTTGATAAATTGATTTTTCTAAATGTGTAGTTATTAAAAAAAAATTTAGTTCTTAACAAGATTTTCATTGTCTCGATATTCGCTACACACAATTTTCGTAACAATAAATCAACCGGTAAGATAATTGAAAAAATCTAGAGCATTATTTTATAAATTATTATTTCAAAAGGTTATCAACATAAGAATGGTTTCATGATAGTGATGAACGGTATCTAATCATATATTCATATTATAGATACTCAATTGTTTTAACTAGCTTCAACGATTTAAAAGATCAGCAAAGAATTATTCAAGTAACATTGCATTAAAATTTGTAGTTTATTTTAATTCTATGCCAATGGCAAGATTAAAAATGTTACTAATACTAATAAAACTTTATGCAGAAACGTGACCAGAATTGCTTTTACTTTTTTGTTTTAAAGCTAATCTTTCTGTAGATGACTTTGCTAAATTCATCTAATACTTCATTAAATCTTCTTTTGTGGAGTAATAAACATGTATAAAAAGACATAAATCAAGGCCTCGAAAAGTCTCATAACAATATTGGAAATAGTTGTACTCATGTGTTTTTTGAACATAATCACTATTTTGTAAAATAACAAGCCACAATTTTTTTTAGTATATTATGACATCATTTATTGCGCGATTTATCAGATACTTATTGAAAAATAGAGTAAATATCGACAGCATTGACAATAGGTGACCTGAATATCGATAGACAAATATAGATCGTCATAATATTTTCTATCGCTACAATGAATATCGATAAATTATCGCTCAACATCATAGTAGAGAAACTTAAATGAAAATACGAAATCTCAGCCCCCATGCCCTACTACATAATGCCAAAAATAGATTAATCACAATTAATTTCACCCGCATTTTTTGTTGTAGGTGCGCGTGGAGCGCGAGAGCGGCAGCCTCGGCGTGACGCTGCGCGGCGGCGTGGGCCGCGCCTTGGTGGTGACCGGCGTCAAGCCCGAGGGCCCAGCAGCGCGCGAGGGACGCGTGCGACCCGGCGACCGACTGCTCGCCGTGGACGACGCCGAGCTCAGGGGCCTGACTCTGGCAGAGGCGCAGCGCGCGCTCAGGCGCAGCTCCGAGGCGCCGGTCGCCTCGCTCACCATCGAGTACGATGTTGCCAACATGGAGGAGATCAGGGCCGCGACCTCGGGGCCGCTGCTCGTTCAGCTGGAGAGGGGACCCTCTGGTAAAGCCAATTTTGTCGACAAGTCTGCAGATTTACGCGATGATAGGAGAGATTCGCTGTATGAGCTGGGATGTTTTTTATTACGAATTTGTTGATAAGGAGAGGTCACGACATTTGAGCAATGGGCTTGGTCCAGATTGAGCAAGATAATTCTGATATTACCTCCCAAATTAATTTGGTAAACTCGAGTAGTCAAATTTTAGGATCTAAATCTTGACTATTCTCAAAATGTAAGGACAACTTGCGGAAGATAACCGAACATCTTCAATATTTTTATTGTGATGTTGAATTCAAACCCATTTAGCATTTGCTTCCAACGCCTCAGCAGATGTCTGTATTGACACAAAAGTGAAAGAAAAATAGAAATCGAAAAACTAGGGTGGAAGAATTGAGGGCTTATGGGTTTGTTAAATCTTTGGAATTAGAATTGGTCGAGTTAGCTCTTGTGGACTTAAGGTTTGTTGGTTTACAATGTTTAGATCACAGAAAGGTGCTGGTTTAAGTATTGTATTCATAAGATTTTATGAAATTTTTTTCAAATGAACAAAACTTCTGACGTGATAAAGTAAATGGCTCAGTGCATTGAAATTTCACAATCTAAAAAGCATATAGGAGATTTTCAGACATCTTTCGCAAGTTATTGTTTGGATTTATGATCGATTTCATGAGCTAAAAATCCAAATCACAACATACATAAGATAAGTACACGTTTCTTGGATGTGTTTTGGAATAAAGGACAGAAGCCAAAAAAAATAATTTACGGAACCTCCAATTTTACTCAATGGATACAATTTTACAGCCACGATCTCAATAAGCCTACGAACTGTAAATCCATTAACATTAGTCCTACATATTCTAATCCCATAAATCAAAACACACAAAACTCAAATTCATATGTCCCTTGACCAGAAATTCTGATTTGGAATAAAGTTCATTTTTTATAAATGCAGACAATTTCTAACATGCTAGAGAAGTTGCTCGATGACTTTAAACTTCCAGATATTATTTCTGAAATTTATAATTCTGTGTTATATTAAGGAGACACAATTTTTATGAATAATAAAATACGATGTCTATATCTTCTGGATGGAAGAAAATTAAATTATAAAATATTTCAGGGTTTATTTTGGAAGTAATAAGAATTACCTTATTAGACTGGACTAAAAAGCAACAACCAAATGGTTTCTCTTTATGAAGTTATTTAAATATTTGCTCTAATTGTGTGTATTCGATGTAGTCTTTTTTTTTTAAATTTTATACAATAATTAAATCGACTAAAAATTTATCAAGCACGGTATAAAAGAAGTAAAAGTTTGTAGTTATAGTCAGACCTTTAAGAAGTATAGGCTAAATTTACAAATCATTTTAACAATACCGCTAATGTAATAACGTAGAGAATACACATGTTACATATTATTCTTGTACGTAAAATAATTTGATTAGTAGTAATAGATGAAAAAGATTTTCTTAAATTTTATCTTTAATTGTCGTTTATCATTAAATAACGCTCTCTATAATATCATTTAAATCCGTAAGGATTTAGAGAATTTCCGAAAGAAAGACGATTAAATCTAACATAACAGGATTAATATCGAATCGACAGGTGAACTGGGCCTTACGGTGCGCGACACACCGAGCGGCGTGTACATAGAAAGTTTACGTCCGGCCAGTACGGCCGATCGCTGCGGCGCCTTGCAGCCCGGGGATAGACTGCTCGCCGTCGACGACACCGCCGTCCAGGACGCGGTCACGGCAGCGAAACTGCTGCGTAACACATCCGAGAACTGTCGAATAGCGAGGTATGGGATTTCGTTATGTATACAGTTTTGCAGCTTGAATTCAGAAATTTCAAAGGAAAAATACAAAAGGGAAATGTAATGTAAAATTTTATGAAGTTCGTTTAAAAGATAATTATTTACCCCGTACAACTTTTCCTCTATCAGTAAATATTGGGAACCTTCAGTTATTATTTTTTCAAAATTAACAAGTATCTTAAAAAAATCCCAAATATGATCAAGGGAAATTAACTTACATATGGATGGCGGATGTGATCCTAATAATTAAAAGTTAGTTTTGAAAAATTATATAAAAGTTTCGAAGAAAGAATAACGTTTTAAGGAATACTTTCTAATGAATATATAACCACAAGTATAGTATGTAGTTTCTCGTTTATTTGATAGTTGATATTCTGTATAAGCGCTAATGGCCTGTCCATGCTAACTTTAGTAATTCAATCAGACTTTAACTAGCAATAACAACGAAACTACGCATTTGCAGACTCATTAGAATTTTTTGGCTTAAACTGTTCTTCTTTCTTCAAGTCCAGTGTTATAACTATGGGTATACGTTAAAAATTTCTATGACTTGTCTAACTGTAAAGGACTAATTTGAGTACACATATTAAGGATAATAAAGGGACGAAAGGTGGACAAAATCATACGGATCATTTTGGACTTACAATCAGAGTAACATCGCTAAATCTGAATCAATATTACTTCCAGACTGCTAATTTCAAAAATGTAATTTCTATATGTAATTCTAGACTCATAAATACATCTATCTTCAGTTATCTGACGCGGTGTAATCGAAATTCAATTATTGTATTATAACTATTTTTTATTTCAATGGCTACATGTATGGGTCAAAAATTAGTACTTATCACTTTTTGTTGTAATTTGGACATTGAAGAATCTTCTAAAATCCAAGTTTATTGAAATTCGTCAAAATATTTTAAAATTTTTTCATTCTCATTTATAGTTGTAACAGTGATAAGATTTTCTCATGTTATAGTTTTCTTGCCATTTAATTTCAGTATTCTGATGGTAGATTTATTTATCATGCTCTTGGATTCCAGGACTGGCAATTAGATTCCAGATGCAATTATTCTTAAGGGCTAGATTTATCAAAAATTACGTTCCGACTATCAAATAGTGCATTTTAATATGAATGAGAAAGATTATGATTTAACTCGTCAGACATTTAAAAAAAATTAACTTACATACTATAGTGTTAAACTATATTTTAGACCACAATGAGTCGTGAAATTGTGCTAAAGTTGATATTTTTGCCAAATCCTCTCACATCTCTTTTTTGCTTCCTATCTCCCTCCCATTTTCTTCCACAAACCAATAATAATAATAATAATAAAAATTCACAAAAAATCCCTATATTATCCCGCCAGGCTGCAGATATTGCCGAGGCCGCCGAGCGCCTCGAGCCGTACGATCAAGCGGCGCGGCCACCAGCAGTCCCAGAAGTCCTCCAAGAATACACTCTACACGACGGAGACGCTGACGGTGCTGCTGCGGCCGGATCACCGGGGCCTCGGTATCGCCCTGAAGCAGGCCGACGACAGGCTGAACTACGTGGTCGACATACTCGAGCCGGGCGGCCCGGCCGAGAGGAGCGGGGTCCTGCTGCCCGGCGACCGGGTCATCGCCATCAATCGTAGAACGCTCAGGGATCTCCAGCCCACGGAAGTCGCCATGATCCTGGAGGCACCGCAGGTGTGTTGGTGCGAGCGCGCGACCTCTGTCTCTGATAATTCATCGTTGTTGGGAGCTCGAAGAAAATTGTGCGAGACAGAGTTCATAATTTGCTAAAAAGATAATAATATACGTGTATGCAATACAGACTAGCTAATGTTGAAAAGAAGGAACGCACAAACTAATACCAAACCTATCTACTGTTTATTATATTTTTCTTCACTTAGTTTCTTGAACTTTTTTCTACCTAAGGTGCTTTTTACCACTATTGATACCTGAACGTAAAGATATATCATTAAACTCGAGCAAACAATTAGTTTTTAAAATGAGGCAGTTAATTGTAAAAACATTAATTAAAGAACTCTATTGGTTTCTGAGAAAAGTACTATATACTGCTATTTAGAATAATTTGAAATAAAAAGAGGTTTAAGCATATAAGCAATCGCTGATTATTTACTAGAATATTGCACTGCGTAAATTTTTAGGGCGTGGTAAGGTAATAATATGGACAAATTTTAAAATATTGTTTTAATGTACAATGTTAATTATCCATTGAATGTTCCTCTAATGAAAACATTTTCCCAACCTTTAAAAATAGTGAATAATACTTTTTCATTGACCAAAGACTAGCTTCTAGTATGTGTATTGAAATATGATTCGGAATTAGACTTTTGAAAATTCAGTTCATAGTAGAGGAAGGGTTGATTGAGACTCTGGATAAAAAATGGATCTATACTTCGACAATCTATTATTGTCCAAAAATTTAAGTGAACTGAATTTGATGGGATATTCTAGGGATAAGCAACTATTCTTCTATTGTTGTCCTGAAAAAAGTTTTTAATTATATGGGCTAATGTACGGGAGGATTCAAGCGCTTGCAAATGAAAAGAATAGGTTTTATTTCTACTGTTCCCAAACTTGTTGATGGAATAATGTCTATTGGACTAATTATCGTATATCATTGTTAAAGGCTCCCCATTGGGCAGTTTACATGATAAGACGTTGTATAGTTTATGTATAATTCTACATATCCAGCGTTAAAGTTTGTAATAATTCATCATAACCATGCCAATGCCGTTAGTATTCGGTAGGTAAATCAACCAAGATCCTCAACATTATAATTTCTACTTTTTCTGAATATTTCAAATGGTAAAACTGTAAGTTAAATGATCAAATTCTATGCGTGAAAAAAAACCATTTGTAATGATAAATAAATACAGATGCGGTATATATTTTTAGAAACGTTCAAGTCTATAGTTTTTTACTTTCTAAAGCTTTCATAAATATAAAATTATGATCGGTTATATAATTATAGTATTTTTGCTTACATGTTCCTAAATTAAACTTTTATGTAATTCCACCCAATTTGGTAAAATTTTCTTTTACAATATTTTTATATACGACTATTATTTCGCAATTAAAATGGAATAGCAAAACTTCAATTTATAAAACAAATTCGATAGATTTTTTATTCATACAAGAAGTTTACATAGCAGTTTCGCTTAATAAATAATATCTCACGATTCTATTGTCCTGTCGAATACTCCACAATGATTAAAAAATTTGCTTCGTCATTACCAATTTATTCCAGATCATAAATGAAAATAGTATTGGAATAATGAAGGTATGGCTGCTGATCGTACAAATAGAGCAATTGCATACAATTTGATTCATAAACGAAACGCGATCACACCTCTCTAAAGGACGAATAATGGATATTTGAGTTTTCATATCACAACGATTATTAACTGTCGATTCTTCGCAGCATAAACCATATAAAATGTAATCATAATTGTCCAGGTTTTGACATGGTAATAAAATAAGATACAAATTATACTTATCTCGACTGTTGTGAATTAAAGGAATAACTATTTTTATCGGATATTCAGTCTTTATATAATAATATACTATGATAATATAATGACGGTCAGACTGTTCTTGTTTAGAATCACCCCCGTAGAATAAAACCGATAAAACAACCGATAAAACTATATTTATGAATGTAATAAAATAAGTCTTATCTTCACCAAAAAGAGCTACTCCAATTCAGTTGATACATTTAAATTATCAGGGATGTTTGGTGTGTGTTCTGATCTATCAAATTCTTTAGAAGTTCATTGCTAAATTCGTAATTCCTTTGCAAAATCATTAAATCAGAGTGTACTACAATTTCAGACGGAAATATTTATTATCACTCCATACAATTAGGATATTTTCTTTACAGTCTGATTAGTACAGAAAAAAAATTAATTATTGAAATTATAAGAAGTAGGAGAGGTCTTATATTTTCTTTTAGAGGAGAATCCGTCAAATTATTTTCTAACTGTAACACGAATACATTATTTGCCCAAAATTTATGTTTTTAACACGTGGCATACCACTGAACCAACTATTATTTCAAATGATACTTTTTTATTATATAGTATTTAACTTTAACGAACGTAGAAACCAATAGGTTGAGATACTGTTATACCTAATCAATAGTTAATCCTAATAAGAAATGACAACCAATCATAATTCGTAAAACTTTTACGGCGAGCTCCAGTTGCGTTTTTACAGCTGTGCGCAACTGGAACATACAGTGTTCAGAAAATACTTGGAGACAGTTAGACAGCTCACTAAAGCAGAACTTTAGAGGAAAAATTTAATAGAAAAGTGATAGGAGTTGAATAGTTAGTGATACTGATCTGAATCTCAATTTTCAATTTTATCGAATTCAATTTTACTTTTTAACAATAGATTCTTGAAAAAAAGCAAATAATGTAACAGACATCTTGTAAAGGTATCTGTTAGATTGGACGAATTGAAATGGACGTTGATAGACATATGAAGAAAAAATGTTTATTGGACCGATTCTTAATTCAACTATCACATTTTTCCAAATATGTAAATCCATAAAAATTTCAGTTACTCAGTTCGTCACTGATATATAATAAAAACACACCTATGCCAACAGGTCGAGCTGGTAGTCGAGTACAAGGTAGGCGGCGCCGTCGTTCCCGCTTCCGGGGTCTTCACCGTCCGGGTGGCCCGACCTCTCGGCGGCCAGCCGGACCTCGGCCTGACGGTCAACGAGGACCTGCAGATCGCCGAGGTGCGCCGTGGCTCACTGGCCTATCGCACGGGCAGCCTGGCACCCGGCGATCGACTCCTGGCCATCGACTCACAGAAGCTCGACCCGGGCGATCTCAGGCAGGCGGCCCAGCTGCTGCACCGACCGGGCAGCTCGGTCGTCGCCCTCACGGTCCGCAAGCCCGACCTGGACGCGGACGCGAGGTGAGTACACGTGAGCTGTTTTGATATTGGTCGAGGGACGGGGGGGTTCGATTATATATATATATATATATATATATATATATATATATATATATATTCGTTGCAGCGAATGTAGGAAATCGTACATACACAGGCTATCTACTATGGTTGACGGATTGGATCGAGATTAAGCGGCATTAGGTTATAATTAATTCTAAAATTAACCCCATTAGGTGTTTAGGGCCTAATGCACTTCCAGTTAAAGCTATGACGTTTCGTTATTTACGATTATAACGTAATTAGCTTTAATTAAATATAGAATATATTGAAAAGTAAGAGAAATATTGTACGAGAAACACAAATGTTGATCCCAAGATATTTACGCTTAGATGAAAAAAGTTTTAATGAACTTTATCTCCTCAGATGTATAGTTTCTTGTAATTATATTGTCAGTGGGAGTTGAACCGATTTCCCACGCTTCAGTAAACGATTGCCTGGCATCCATGCTGTATTATGGTGCAATTTAAATTGAAAGTAATTAATAGACTTAATTTACGGGGGACTCGATAAGTAAGCCGTTAATACCGGTGGTGACATAGAGCTTTTAGACGAGTATCGTTAGTGTAGGAGTATTTTCGCTAATTTGTTCAGAAAAATGACCATTATGAATGTTATTAATTAATAACAAATAAATTATAAATTTGCTAACATACGTTCATTAGAACTTTTTTACTTCCAATAATAGTCTTTCTTCGAATTCATCGTCCAAAGTATAAGGATTTTTATTGAAGAAATTGTTTTGACTATATAGATGTTATATCCAACTACAGAGAAAAGTATACTAATTGTAACTTAGAATGGGAGAGTGTTGAGTCCTAAAGATTTGATGGGTTCATCATCGTGCTAATCAGAGTTACGTCATTCAATCTGGATGAGAGAAGAGGTTCTCCTTCTTAGTATATATAAAGACCCGTAACTAAATTACGTAAGACTGTTTTTAAAATTTTGAAAGACCCAGATATTTTTTGAACAAGTGTCTTTTATAAAAAATGAATCGTAAGAAAATGTTTAGTCTCCTCTCTCATCTAAATCTTTGACGTAGTTTGGACAGGACGCCTTTGAGAGTATAATCACAAATCTTAGATTTGCACAGAGATAGGTGTTTTGATCATTCCTGATTTCGGATTGGAAAACGCTTTGAAGCTAGATTTTTCTATTGTTTTAATTTAAATATCACGTGCGCTAATATTGTAGACGAGCAGGACTAATAAGCGTGGCCTGAGCGAGTTGACAATAACTGAAAGTACCTATAAGCAATAATACAAAATCGAAAGTACTATAGACATTAATAACGTTCATATCTTATTTCGAAATAAGATATGACATTCGAAGATTGGCAAAAAAGTATGATAGAATTCTTTCGAAACCAAAGGAAAAGTATTGAATTGTGGTCAATTGTATAAATGACAGTACATTTGATTCAAGCAACAATTTTGCTCCATTCAATTTTCGTATTATCTTGCAATTTGTCTCGATCATATTTTTTCATCCAGAAGTTCCACCTATATATGATGGACGTTTAGTTTTCGATATATCAATGTAGAACAGAATTAAAATAATTATTATGGATTTTTATTAGTTTTATTTTTACTCGATAATTCTTTTTGTAAATAAAACTGATTGTAACTTGAGGATATTTTTTAAAACAAATTTTTTGGATCAGAATTACTACACATAAAATTTTTGAAAAGTTACTATATAGTTTTTTAGAAATTTATTTACCAACGGTAAGGAATATTGCCTTCTATCTTGTTGAATAACTATACGGAGGTCAGACTGTGACATTAGCATACATTAAGTGAAATCTCTAGATTTAAAGAGAAATAATAAATTACTGTTTATGCGTCACACTCCGCCCCCTCTCGCAGTAACGACTTCATTTACTTAAAAGTTTTTGGCAAAGGCCTGGACGGTTTAATTAACATTAGCGCTCTTATATTAATAAAGATTATAGTTTGTCTAAATTTTCATTTAAATTCCAAACGAATATCTAAAGGCTAAATCTTCAGCGGTATAATTAATCCCGGCTTCATCCGAGAAACTTCCCGATTTCGCAGTTTCCAACTTCTTTGCAGAAGGGGCTCGATTAAAATAAATTATTTCCAAAGCGCGCGAAAAAAAAAATAA
This sequence comes from Sycobia sp. Sy_11, assembly GCA_018907035.1. Classification (NCBI taxonomy): domain Eukaryota; kingdom Metazoa; phylum Arthropoda; class Insecta; order Hymenoptera; family Epichrysomallidae; genus Sycobia; species Sycobia sp. Sy_11. The sequence goes on from JACCIC010000009.1 coordinate 3,627,388, forward strand.
AGCAATTCTTATACAAAAATTCGAACCAAAAAAAAAAAAAAACAATTTTTAGTCAAGGAGAGGAATCTTAAAATATATATATATATGGACATGTATTTACGTGCAGTTGTTCGTTCCTCGCGCGATTCCGCGATAAAAATAGAGCGCGCCGCTCGGGCCGCGTTGCACAGCTGGAATTTTTATATAGTACTTCGGTTTCGCTCTGATAAAATGCTATTCCGCGTTCGCGCTTTTGGGGCAGGGCCTCGGTTTTTCCAACGCAACTCAACGTCGGCCACGAGAAATTTTTGCAAAAGGGACGTTTTCGCTGTTCAGAAAGTTCCCCTCGAGTTCTAAGTTACTTCTGGCATTATACATTATTTCATTGACATACCCGTATTTCTTTATACTTCTCTTTTTTGTTTGAAAGAAGCGACATTTTTATTTGCATAATTAATCTTCTCCCTCGCGTATGTTAACCCAAACTTCATCGTATTCATAGGAAAAAAACTTCTGTCACTCTCCCTCAATCTTCTCAAATAAAAAGCAAGAAAACAAAAAAAAAGCAGATAAAAAACCCTCTCGCGCGCGCACACACACACACACATTAATAATATACATGTAAAAACGACATCTGACCTATATATACTATAATATTCATATAATCGCAACGCCGTAAAAATCCAAGAAACTTTCGTTTCTTCGATTCACTCCCCAGGGAGCCGAGCATCGCCGGCGACACGGCCTCGCTGATGCAGCCCCTTCAGTACACGAGCGGCTCGGCTGCCGCTGCGGCGGCGGCGGCGGCGGCCGCGGCGCTGCGCAGCGCCCGGGAGAGCCTGCCGAGCGTCGACAGCGCGGTCGACTCCTGGGGCGAGTTGGCCGACGTCACTGGCCCGGAGATCATGAGGCTGTGGGAGACCGCCTCGGTGGACAGCGGTCAGCTCGACCTGCCGATGCCGCCCTATCCGTATCCGAGGTATGGACGTGTATACATTTTTGTTTGTTTTGTTTTTTTTTTTTGTTAATAATAAGATATATATGTAAGAATGTTTATTGTTTATTTTGTGTTTTTTTTCTTCTTTGCATTCGTTATTCAACGCAATGTTGGAAAAAATAGTGAATTGTATATAGTTTTTTACTGGAAATTTTGATTTTTTTTTTATTTTTATTTTATTCTGTTTGTTTTGAATTTTCAGTGATAAAAATTGTAATTTCATAATTATCTTCATTATAATTCACTGGTAAAATTAGTATAGAATTTCTATACAATTTATATCTGAAGAGGCTTCGGCGTCTGGTGCTGTATCAATTGAAGGGTCCTCGCGTGGCACCGCGGCAGAATACCTATATAATATATGAATATCTAAATTTTCTTCTTTTTTACGACTTGCATATGCTATATATATATATATATATATATATATATATATATATATATATATATTCTGAATTCCTTCATGAACTTTTTTCGTAAAAGACTCCAAAAGCCATAATATTTCTTTTTCACAACTTAATCTGCTACCTATGGTTTATTATTTGTATAATCTTAATGTGTTAAATGACTCTGTGATTCAGTTCAAGATCGAAGCCTTCATAATGGTTCTGCGGCACCTATAATAAATTATTTTTTTAACTTTTCATAGTATAAATATTTACAATATAATCATTTTACCGAACGTAAAATAATTATAAAATAATCAGTAAAAAATCCCAGGCATTAACTAATTTCAATATATATGAAGATTTCATTGTAACGAACCTTAATTAATCATGAACATTTCAATTCATACAAATATTTCTTGAATATTAAAAAATTCCTTTTGCAATTAATTTTGATTTAATAACGTTCAATGTTCATGTTATGATTAATATATCATCGCGTTTTTAATACAAATAGTTAATTAATTGCAAAAGTAAAATTCTATTACTTATGAGTTTGGAAATGTGCATTCATTGGTAACAAGTAGCAGATATAGTGCCGCATATCCAACGAAATTTTTCGTCTATGTATATTTTTTCAATTTTTTAAAAAATATAAGTAGAATTAAAATAAAATCGTAAATAAAATATTATTGTTTAAGGGACTGTTAACTGTCAATTTTTTACCGATTGATCTAAAACCACTCTGTTTTAAATAATGTTGTAAAATTTGAAAATTGTACTACTGCAAATTTTATTTTATTGTGCCCATTATCTACATATCTGTCCATTTTGCATCGCTGTTAAGTTTTAATCAAATTCGTCAAAGGCTGTAGAAATGAGAACGTTTACTGTTTAAACAAATAAAATGAAATTTTCCAAACGTTCCCAGTTCCCATCTTATGCCTTTCGACGGATTTGCTTGGAACTCTCGAGCAATCTAGGGCGGACGCATGTAAAAGATATCGTTAACTAGAACGAATAATCGTTTAATGCTTGCACGTGTATATAATGTTATTTAAAACAGGCTAATTTTTACACTATCGTTAAAAATTGACTTTGACAGAGACTCTTGAAGAAAAAAAAACGGCTATTTGTATAAATAAGCTTGGAATCCCCGCTCGAAATCTCGCATTAATGAGACGCGTTAAAAAAAAAAAAAGAAACGCAATTCATCGACAAATTCCAAAAACTTCCCCAACCCTCAGCTCCGTAGCGTCGAGCTCGCCCCGACCGCCCGGCTGCAGCAGCTACAGCCCCCTCGACGGCCGTACCAATCAGCTCATGCAGCAGCAGCAGCAGCAGCACAGCAGCAGCAACAGCAGCAACAGCAGCAGCAGCAGCAGCAGCAGCAGCAGCAGCAGATCGTCCACGTCTCCCTGCACAAGGACCCCGTCTACGAGGACTTCGGCTTCTCCGTCTCGGACGGCATGTACGAGCGCGGCGTCTACATAAATCGGCTGAGGCCCGGCGGGCCGTGCGACGGCCTGCTCAGGCCCTACGATCGCATACTGAGGGTGAACGAGGCCAGCACCGAGGACTGCGACTGCTGCCTGGCGGTGCCCCTGATCGCCGCCGCTGGCGCGAGGCTCGACCTCACCGTGGCGAGGCCCCTCACGCCCTCGGACTGCGCGGTGAAATTGTTCTGAGACGGGCGGGGCGCCGAGGGCGGGATTTATTATAAATACGCGCGTGCGGATACGCATACGCGCGCGTCGAAGCGTCGCCGGTGCGGATTTTTATTTGTTGTTTGTTTCCTTTTCCTCCCCGAATGATGATGCGATGGGGGTTTTTTTTCTTTCGGATTTTTACAACCGGGCCAAATGACTTAATTCTTTGACGCACGTTATGTAATATAACAATTGTACGTGAATTGATCCGAATCTGTTCTTTAATCTATAAACTCTATACAATGTACAACCTCGAAATAGATGTAGGCTGGAAGTTGCGACGTATAAATAATTCATTTTCAGACGACACTATATATATATATATATATATCATTGAAAAATAAACATATCCAGGACCGTCTATAAATATAAATATTTGAAAGAGAAAAGGAGCTCTAGGGCGCTCACAAAGAACAAAAGATGTTTTATTGAATTCTAAAATATAAATGTATATGAGGCAGAAAGTTAATTGTTCTACATATTTAGAAATTATCGTTTTCTAACTTTTTTTTAACAGAAAAATCAAAAATCATTTTTCTAAAAATATTTTATCGAGAAAATCTGACTCTATATACATAATTTCTAAATAAGTCAGTTTATCTTTAATCGGTTATCGACTGCTCCTTATACCGATTTATATAATTCTTGGTTATAAATTTTAAAAAAACGTCATCATTTCTACATCGATTGATGAATGTAATATTCGATACGCATAATATTAGTTAAAACAGAGTACCTTTTGCTCGATCGGTAAAAATGGACTTCGACAGCCCCTTAAGAATTTTAAAATTTATAAAGATCATTCATCCCGATGAGTTGTTAATGAAAGGGCAGACCATCATACACGAATGATGGATTTGGTCGAAAATTAAGCGAGATCATTCTTATCGTTTCTTCGGAATTGAACCCTCTGTATAAAGCTTTAGAACCTGAAGTGTTTTCGTTTACGTGATACGGTACTTTCTTACCTATAATTAATAATACTTCGATCTTTAACTAAATTTGATATATCGTCTAGTCAGAGAAAGTTTTTTTTTTTAAAGAAAACTTATATTATTAACACCAGATTCGAAGAAAAAATATAAGTATTCTAATTAACCTATATTTTATATCTGTCCGAAAATGCATGGTTTCATAATTATGATACAATTGAGTTCAATTGATTTTACACGCATTTAGCATAATCGACATTGTCAAATGATTGATTTCTAAAGTCGCTTAAAAATGTGCTATTTTATTCAAATAAAAAATTATAATAAAAAATTTCACATAAATCTGTCGAATCAATTTGGAAAGGAGGCAATTTTTTCTTTCATGTTGTTTTTTCTTTTATTGAAATAAATTCATATGATATATGGAAGAAATTTACACATTAATGATATTTAATTAGAAAAAAGAAATATTTTTTCTAAGAAAAAAAAGACCGAAACTTTTTAGGAGCCTCGTAAAGAATAAAGACAGTCCTGAAAACACGAAATTCATCAATTTAACGGAATCTATAAGTGATAAAAAGAATTGATATTATGAATTATATATATGTAATTATAAAATATACTTTGTAACGTTATCTCAATTTGTTAAAAATTGCAAAATTTGTTAAAAAAAGCGATGGTATATATTATTTAAGATTTTCGTGGCAATCAGTCAACGTATTCTCAACACATTGATTTCTTATGAAAAAAATTATAGCGCAGAGTATATGCAAAGTTTTACTCAAACTGTACTTGATTTATCGAACATATATTTTAATAATAAATTAAGATATCAAACAGTTTGTTGTTTTAATTTTCGCTTTAAATGTGATAAAGATACTAATTTCTGTTTAAATATATATATATATATATATATATATATATATATATATATATATATATATATATATATATATAAAGGAAGTATCTTTACTACGTTCCAACCTCAACATCACTGTCGTAAGTAACGTAAAATATCGTTCAATACTAGTGTAAAACGTCTTCAAAAGAAATAAATAACTTTCAGATCAGGGATAAAATATACTATTTTATCATTGTTTTTCCGCCAGTGAATATTAAGCAGGTCAATTTCCCGTTAACAGGCAAATGATTATTATAAATGTGTTTTAAAATATATTGTTTGATAAGGCACGCAGTAATAAATATACTAACATTGTTCGATTAATTGTTTTGACATTTAAATTTTTGTAAAATTCAATTATCCCATACCTTTAATTCAGATTCAACTTTAAGACAAAATTTAAAATCCATTTTTTCCCATTGGGCACGAGTAATGGTTTAACGTTTGATGAGATAGATTTCACTTTTTATGTTTTATTCGTTTTATTAAGCGGACAACTGGAAATGATTTTGTTTATACAGGTATGAGGAGATTGTCTTGTATAATTATATTCAAAATTATTTTTCGGTACTTGAAATATCCATATAGATATATAATATATCTTACAGTGTTTTCAAACAGAAAAATTCAATCAGAGAAAAAGAACAATCTGTCTCAATTTTTCATCATTATGTTTTTGTTCTATGTTATATATCTAGGTTTAATAAACTATTGATACAATGATTCAGCAGAATAAAAACTTGATATTGACATGAAACTATTAAGTATATGCATTTTTTTATTTTTTTTAGATAGTTTAAATAAAAAATTTTTTTACCATAAATAACGACTATTTTAATGTATTGTTTAGCAACTTACAACTGTAATAAAAAATATATTCGTAAATCAAATATTATTTATCTGAAAAATGAATTGTGGATATCGTTTTATGTAGGAGTGACTTTTCCTTTGACAAAAATTTCTATTACATCTTAATGACGTCGTGTTGCGACAGTATTATTATTCCTATATTCTTGCTGCAATCTTGGTTATTTCTTAAGCCCATCATTATGTCACCTTTTTTAAGACGAAAACGTGTAATTTATTTATGAAAGTTTTATAATGTTCAAATTACAGGAAATAAAGCCCTCTGTTTAAATTCGTAGAAAAAAAATTAAGAAGTATTTGGCTTTGATTTACTGTGTCTAAACATCAGTTACATAAACTATTACTTGTAGTTTTTTACTGTTAATCTTGTGTTGCAATATAAGAAACGTTGAATTTATATTATTAATTGTAAGTCTCTTTCGCTCTCTCTCTCTCTCTCTCTCTCTCTCTCTCTCTCTCTCTCTCTCTCTCTCTCTCTGGTTTGATTTTACGGTTCTGTTGCTACATTGCTATATGTACATACAGTTTAACGATTGCGTTATACAAGCTCATCAAATTCTAACGTAAATATTAATGAATAAATTTTATCTTGCCGTTTTCAGAGCTTAAAATATAAAAGAACTTTAAATATTTACTTTCTAAATAATACGAAAAAGTCCGGTATTTCGAAAAAATTTGCCTTGAAACTGATTTTTTAATGAAAAATTAGAAATATAACAGTAATTTTTTTATTTTTTACAATACAATAATATGCAAGCTACATTAATTTATTAAATCATTAAATATTACTTGTATTCTTGCAACTGACATTTGAAAATTATTTAAAGATATATAATTTTATTTAATTATACAAATAATATTTATTGACTTTATTCCATCACGACAAGCCTTTTGATTGACATTTTTTATTCTCAAAAAAAAAATCTAACTTTGCTAAAATTAAGACAGAACAAGGGCACGTGTGCCAAAAAGTTATTTTTAGTATAAATGTATACATTCCTGCTCAAGCCAGTCAAGAAAATCACATTTGACTTCAATATACTAGTCAGGATTTTACTTTAAAACTTTCTGCCTAAATTCTAATTTTCTGAGAATACATGTGAAAAAAATAGATTATATTATCTATATACAAACATAATTATCTTAAAAAGTACTCAATAAATCATCAAGCTTTGATTAAAAATATTTATGCACTTGTTTATTAAAATAAGAATTCTCATATATTTAAATTTATTCTTAGGAATAATTAATTATATTTTTAAAAAATGTTTCATAATTCCAATGAACTTTTTCCATGTTGGAAATATTATTTTTCTTGTTTAAAACTGAAAACGTGAAATAAAATTATAATTGCTTTAATGTTCATATGATGGATAAAATAAAACAATATTTGTCTATAGAATTTCATGAAGTTATTTATGATTTTACTCAAGTTTTTTTTTTATTTTTTTTAGAACATAATAGAATTTATATAATCATGTTTCACCAATTATAAGAAGAGCTTTAAATCATTTGCAGAATGAACGTTTTTATTTGATTAAAATAAAGTATTGATTGTATTATAATATTCTTATTAATTATTCATTAAATTAAATTACTTGATTTATAAATGAAAAAATGTTACACATAAGCGATAATTATTACGATATTGATTATTCGTATATAAAGTTGATAAATACTTTTTTAATAAAATCGTGCTTTTAATTGTTTAATCTATGTAACTTTTTTATTTAAATTTAAATAATAAAATTCAGATCCTAAAAAATGCAGACACAAATTTTAGGTAATGCAATTTTCCTAAATGCACTAATTATATAACAACAACAACAGCAACAACAGCAACAACAACAACAACAACAACAACAACAACAACAACAACAATAATAATAATAATAATAATAATAATAATAATAATGGAAGCTTACATTTACCTTTGATACTTCTAATGATAAACTTATTCAGCATATTTTTATCACTAAAAAATATAATAACAGTTTAAATTATAAATGTTAATTTAGATAAGAATTGTAGGAAATTAATTACTTATTATGTAGTAGTGGCAAGCAATTTATTTTTTTAATTTACATAATCTGTAATTCCTTATCTGTATATGTCTAAAATTACTTTAATTAAAATGTCTTTAATCAATAAATTTAACTAATAAGTAAAAATTGATAGTAAATTGACAATAATTGCAAATAATAAATTCTAAATGTCAAAATGTACTAAACTTATATTGTAAACGTATACCTGTATATGTATATATGCTAAGTAATTTAAATTCTCAACTATAAAATATAAGAAATAAAAAAGGACTTCAAATTAATCAAGAGTATTAAAATTCAAAACATTTATTAATTTTTTCAATAGTATAGTATACAAAAAACATCATTTATCAAAGGCATTTCTTTCAGAGTAATTTAAGACAGTCATTTATATCAATCTCACATCTTAATTCTCACATGCATTACCATATGATGAATTTATCCACTAGATATTTTTATACACATATTTACTTTATAAAAATAAGTATACTATAAAGATGTTTTTAGCTAAACATATTCTCCTGCACTCAATCTCCACGTATACACAAAAACTGCATTATTTTCACATAACAGATTTGTTTTAGTTAGTGACTTCAGAGAAATATAATTCCCTTCTATTTAATCAATACATTAACCAAAAATAAATAAGAACTATATAAATTTAAAAAATTATTTATTTACTATACTGCATTTGCATATATTCAGTTTTAAATCTTTCGATAATCATATTAGATTTAGAAAGAATATATTTTAATTGAAAATAACAAGATGAGATCTTTAAAAGACCGGTCAGTAATATAAATAAATTCTATTTTAGGAGTATCCTTTGCATATGTCGTTTAATTTTGTCTTATAATTGCATTATCAGTGATATAAAATCACAGGAATATCTTTCATCGAACCAGCGATGGACATTTCCAGATTATTGCAAATTCGCGTCAAAATAATATCGTGTTTTATTTTATATGGATAAAGCTTGTACCATTTACAACTTTATACAAAAGTAAGAAAAGATAACAAATAAATATATCCATATCATAACTAGAAACTTTTCAAAGCTTTGTATGCTTTATATACTGCATCCTAGCACTTAATTTTAGATTTCATTCCAATAATGCCAATATATACCAAGAATATTCAAAATACATGCACAGAAAAATGGAACATTTTCTAGTTTTTAATATAAATAAATAATAAATTATGAATAAAGTATAAAACGTTTTTAAAGAAAGAAATAGTAATTTAATTGGAATATTAAATATGTATATTCAGTGCTTTGAGTGTATATTAATACACTTTTCTAATTTAATTATTACATTATTTTTTATCCCTCTTTTGAAATATTCCTGGAATATATTTAAAATACTGGAATATGGTGTGTAATTTCACAAAACATTTTTTTTAGTATTGTCATAGAGAAAATTCAATATGACTTTGTCAATGAAAAATGAAAAGATGCCTTAGAAATATAATTCCAGACTAGATATCATAACAGTCTCTATTTATCACTGGTCCAACCATTGACCATGAATGTATTATGTCCATTCTGCATAGAGCTGCTGTACTTGGGAAGTAAAGTCTTCTTTTTCTCAGCTTGTCGCTGATCGTACTTAGCTTTATTATAACACAACACACCAGTTATTGCAAGTACCATGCCAAAAATGTTCATGGATGTTACAGGATTACCCAGGATAAACAATGTCACTACAATCACAAATAATCGTTTGCTTGCACTAGCCACTGCATATGTTAAGGGCGTCACTAAAGACATAACGGAAAATGCTACAACATTTTGTAGCCAGCTCAAAACGCCGTCAATTAATAACAGCATTAAAGTTCTAGAGTGAATATCGACTGCAGTACCTGTTTCTGAATTGTATAAAAGGCTTTGTAAATCATACATTATCCATACTGGTAAAAACATAAATAATGCAAGTCGGCCTAAAACTAATAGTAGCCTCAGATGATGAATCCCAGTGTCATGCAATACCTGAAATAATAAGTAATTTTTTTTAAAAATTGCATAAATAAGCTTACATCTTTAATTCTGCATAAAGTAATGTTTATATTCTTTTCTTACCTTTTTCGAATAAATATTTTGCAATGAGAAGGCCATGGTCGAGCCTAAAGCACTGAACAGTCCAATAAAATTAAAACTAAGTTCAGTTAATGTTGCTATAGCTACACCACTAACAATGGGCACCAGGCTTAAATAGACCTTCCCAGTTTGATGCTCATGTAAAATAAACCTGGATAGCACCACCGTGAACAGAGGCATTGTAGCTTTCACTGGGAAAGAGCCAAAATTTTATTTAGATTTCATTGTCAACTTAAGTTAAAGTTCATTGATGCAATGTTAAGCAATGGGTATAATGAGTCTTAGTATTTATTAATGTATTCATAATTATTATTAAATATCTCTTTTTAGTTATTAGACATACAATTATTTTTATATGTAAAAATGTGCATATTTCTATTATATTAAATTTCTTTACCTTATCTTACATTTTACATATTTTTTAAATATTTAAATATGTACATGAAATTAGAATAAGTCTTAATTTTCAAAAAGGCATTATCTTATAGCACATGATCTTGCATATTTGTATTACCGTGATAACATTTTTTTTGTAATTAAACCAACGACGAGGAATGGGGTACAAGCATTGTACCACTGAATCAATATAAGTATTATATTTCAAGTATATTATGACTGCATTTGCAGAGCAGAGTTATTATTCTTTTAAAAAAGTATGAACAATAACTATAGAATATTTTTGTAAATTATGTATTTATTTATATATATAAACAAAAATATTTAATCAAAAAATTAAAAAATTAAAAATTTATCAAAACTTTGATACAAAAATACGTATTAAAAACTGATAAGAAATTAAAACTTATATTATGATCTTTAAAATAACTTATGGATATTTAATAATATCTGATTTCTAATATGATACTAAAAATTTAAATCATTTAAACATTTTCTAAGATTAAGTAATTTATATACAATCAAGTTTAAAGTAATTTATATTGTTTCCAATAAAAAAGGCTTGGTTAACAAATTTTCATTATTTTCAAATTACATTAAAATTAATTTTAGCTTCATTACTTATATTAAAAAATGTTTGAAGTGTTTAACTATGTACTTTACAGTGTAATTAAAACTTTTTTTATTACTAGGCATAAAAGATAAAATGGCTAAACTACATTCATATTAGCAAACAATTACATACGATAACATTTTTTCTTCTTTATTTGATTTAATTAACTTCATTTATTATCAAAATATGAATAAAATTTAAAAAAAAATAATTGTTGTTAATGCTATTAAATTTAAATAAACGAATACAATTCAAATCAGAGAGTTTTTCCAAATAACATCGCGGACAAACATTAATTACGCGCATCAATTGTAACTATACACACGTGTCAACAATGCAATAACTTAAAAAAAAAAAAAAAATGAAATACATTAAGTACACGATAATAACTCATAAATAACGTTTAGTACATTTAAATATTGATAACTGTGAGAATCATACAACACAGTCACGTGATCATTATGATTTAAAAAATTGACGAATGAAATAAACAAAATAAGTCAATTATAAATTGTTACATTTATAATTTTTATAATTTTTCATATACAGTATGCCATATGCCCATATGCACCGCACATATGTGTATATATGTAAGATATATATAGGGATTTCCGATAAATCTCGAAATATAATATACACCCGCAGCTTATATGTCAAAGTCTAAGGAAGAGGCGTCGGGCAACTCGCAACAGATGGGAAAATATTATAATTACCAGTATGGGCATAGGAGACGGGCACTTTCCAGATGCTGACGTGGCTGAAGACGTTGGCCAGGAATTTGCCGAGCGCAAGAGGCACGATCAGCTTGAAATAGTAGCCCCAGGTTATGAGTGTACTGCTCGTCCTCCGGACGCCCCAGAGATTGAAGAGCGGCCCCGAGACGACTGTTATCGTCGTTAGCTGCACCATGGTGACCGTTATCGGATATGGGAACTCCGAGAGCAGTGCCTTGGCGACGATGTTGCTGGACGAGGATGATATGTACCAAAGAAGGCAGAGGAAGACGATGGTTAGGAGCTCCCGGGTCTCCTTGCGATCGACGCTTGTCATCTTTGCGGGCGATTATTCGTTGAATTGCTCGTCGATAAACAATGATATATAGGGTTCCCACCCTTTTCTCCAATATTAGCTTTCAGAAGTCGGCGTTGAATCCCATCTTTGACTTGGTATTGAACGCGCGCGAAACGCGGGTGTTCACTTCGTTTCCCTAAGCTATATATCAGGCGCTATATTTACAAGCAATTCCACTCACTGCTCACTCTCCACTATATATTTGCCAGTTCGATTTACAATATATGCTGCACGCTGCAGCTACACTGCACCGACTGCACAGTGCACCGACTGCCCGTCCAATGCAACTATGCAAGTGCAATGTGCTTGTCTGCTCTCTACTACTGCCTGCTACGGCTCTCCTTCCCTCTCTTTCTCCCCCTGCCACTCTATCGATTTGAAGTCTTGAAGATCTGACGGCGACCGCATCAAGAGCCAAAAGATATGAATTCTGAACGTGAAATCTGGTCTGGTGAAATCGTGAAGCAAGAACCAGACAGCACACTGTGCACAGTGTCAATGTAAGCTAGGTCGTATAGTAAGCAGATAGTAAGTCGTGTACTCGTGTCTGCTCGTGTCTTATGTTTCGTGTCATTGCGTCTCGTGCCGTCGTGTCTCGTGTGCTTGTTGTGTACGAAAAAAAGGAACTTCCAAGTCAGAAATTCTATTGGGCAATAGCATAAATTTAATAATAAAAGTTCAAATTTTACGTTAAGCACAAATGTTTCGTTGTAACTGAAATTTTTTGAATAAAAAATACTTAGCTATTCTAATCAAAAAGGACAGATGTAAACATTCCAGTTCTATTATATTTATATTGTCTAAAATATTCAAGTATTATAAAATATATAGCTTAGTCTTTTTTAGAAATTAAATTTTTTACTATTATCTTTGGTATTCAAAATTGCATTATTTTTTACTGTCACTAATTAGTGTATTTCGATTTGTAAAATAATCTTATTACATTTGAATAAAATTACAAAAATTATTAAATCTAAATGCAATACATTTTCTATGCAACTATTAATAAATTTTAGTGTTTATTAATATTTATGTTACAACTAATAAAAATAAGTTATAAAATCAATAAAAAATCTATGCAACATTAAATTTAGTCAAATGCACATTACATTAAACTAATTATATCATAATATATTAATTTAAAAAAAAATTATTTTAAATTAATTATATAAATCTTTAACTTGATTAATTTCTGTGAAAAATTTTTAGAATTAGAATTGCATTTATTAGAGCCTAAGGCCTCGTGGTCCTTCATAGGCCAAAAGATATATACATAAAGGAAAATCTATTCAAAATCTATTCTTGAAGCACTTAGAAAAAACTGTTTCAAATAAATAATATTAGTATGTTTATGTTAATAAAGATTATTAATATAATATTGCTTTAAAATTCTTTAAAAATTAAAAAAAATTTAATTCTACTAAAATGAAAAGATTTAGTACGTATTACATAATAAAATAAAAGAAATATTTATTTTAAAAAGTCAAACTTTTATTTCAGTAGTAAATTAACATACAACAATTATATAATAAGTCTTGAAGAAATCCTTTAAAAAACTATGGATTCTGGAAAATGTATCTTAAAAAATAATCTATAACTAATGAATCTTAGGTATGTTTACTTTTAGTACAATTTTTGTCTGAATAATATATCTTCATTAAAAATTTTGTACCATTTTTAGTTACTTCAGTTCATCGTCTAAAACATCATGTTTAGTCTGGCATATCTGTAATTCCTCTTTGACGGAAGAATATTTTAATTTAATTTATCTTAATAATATACTTAATTATTAAATTCTTATCATCTAAAATTTAACAAAAGTTTACAAATTTATGCCAAAACACATCTTTTATATCCCAATCACATGAATAACTCAAAAGCACGTTTTAAAGTTACTTCTGTTATTATTTTTATTTTATTTTAAATTACTTAAAAAACTTACAATCTCCATTTTCAGGATAGTTCATAATTATAACAATAAATCTCTAAATAAGCTATTATTTAAATTTATGTATCAATTTTTGTTACCAAAAAATCTGTATTTCTCAATGTACGATAACTATAAATATTCATTAAATAAATAAGTATTAAATTAAAAATAATTCAAAATTTAAAAAAAAAAAACAAAAAAAAACAAAAAAAATTAATTTAATAACTAATAATAAAACTTGAAATCTTATAATCAGTCGCAACAAAACACAGTTTTATTCTTTAATACTGCGGTATTTTTTTTCATAATAGTTAATAAATATTGACTATATTCATAACAATAATGGCATTGATCCTTCTCGACAAGTAAAGTACAATTAATATGTCGACAACAACCTAAATCATCTTTGTAAAGAATATTGTCTTTATCCACTTCAAACTCATTTGTACAGATACCTTGACAAACTATCATGTTATTAAATTTTAATATAATATCTAGCAGTGACTGAATATCTTTTAAGACACTTGGTAAATTTTGATGATCAACATTTAATTGTTGTCCGTGAACAGAGAAGAGAATTTCTCCATTACTATTCAGAACAATATTTTTTTCATACATAACCATTAGTCCCTCATCGCTAATGGTACATTCTTTAGAAAATACAAATACTTCATTATTATCTAAAGGTAATTGCGACATGCTCCATGATTCTGGTAATAGTGTAGCAAAGTATGCAAAATTATTTTGCAATTGTTCATAAATTGCAGAATATCTAGTTCCTGTATTTACTTCCATTTTTACTTTTTCACTGAAATCTATTAAAATTCATATTATTTATAAGTAAAGTTACTTAATAGGAATAATTAAAAATAATAGTTCTTATTAAAACAATTCAAATTTAATAAGATATATTATGAATAGTATGTTTGATAAGTCAAATTCCAACCCATAATTATATTTATGCTTTTACTTTGTAATCTTTAAAAAAAAAAAAATCTTTATAAAATAATTACGTTTTGAAACTTGAATTTATAAAATACCTTATATAATATTTGAAATTGATTATGAGATATATGTAATAGAAAATTTTTTTTAGCAAATTTTACCTTCTGAGTATTCATCTTTAATCCTGGATACTCCATTTTCTGGACTGGATAGTACTTCTTTCTTTATATTCATAAGAAGCTGTTCAGATGCTGATAAATCTTTAACTATGTCTTGTAAAGATGCTTCAGCAGGTTTTGGAAAAATTTTACCAATATTTTTGTTAATTAAATTACTATTCCAAAACGGTCTTGAATGAGAATTAGCATTTATGTTGTGATGATTGTCATTATGGTTTGAAACTGGATTGCTTATTACTGAACGATTATTTTTATCAATATCTATATAAATATTTGACATATCATAATCTATAAAATCACTGGATAAAATGGATGAAATTTCCTGATAATTTAAGGTATATTCTGCAAATATCGTTGGTAAGGCTTCATTAGCTAAGCGACAACGCTGCAAAAGATTAGAAGATTAAATATTGTTAAGAGGTTATTAAATTCTTTAATTAATAAATATTTATTTCCAAATAAAATTAATGTTGTTATTGATAACTATCAATTTTTATAATTAACTTAAATCTTTAATTAGAAAATTTCATTTATAACTATACACTACATTTATAACTATAGTTATAATAGTTATTATTATGAGTACATAACATATTCTAGAAGTGATAGAAAGATAGTCTCAAGTACCTTAAGGGCCTTACAAATTAAAAACAATAAATATTTTTTTTTAATTAACAATTGAAATAATCAATAATTTAATCCATGAGTTACTTACAGGGTTATTTTTTTCAAAATATCGTTTGATGAATCTGGGTTCAAAGTGTACTTCACATACCACCTGATTTGCCGACAAAGCTTCTATACCCGGTATTAGTATTGCCCATTTGCGAGCTTTCTGTTCATCCTTAGGACACTGGAACATAGATCGCTTCTCCGTATCATTTTTTCGATTAATGTGTAAACAGGATGATACGGAACACCTACGTTTAGACATTGTTTATGGCGCTACTGTAAAATATCGAAATAATGCAAAAAATTATTGGCGTCTAAAAATCCGCTTAAATGTTTAGGTTATCACGCGCGAAATTAGCTGTCATGGCATATGTCATGTCCTCGCTGTGAAACTGCACCAATTGATAGTTGGCTAATTTGCCTTAGATGGCATGTTAGATTCTAGATTTTTCCCTCTAGTAATACAGGATTGATCGCTTAGATCTCTACTTAGAGTACGTATGGTGGTATTGGCCAATCGTGTGAAAACAGAGAGTTTTTATAATGGCTTCTTCATTATGTTGCTCAAATTTTAGCGGGAATAAGAATAAGATAATAACTGTCAAGTCAAAACGACGCACCATCTGGCATCAGCTGGCACCACCAGGGGACTACTGACCACATATGATCACAAATAACGCAACCAAAATCATATTTCCGAAATACGAAAGATACAAACTAATACCCGGTAACACTAAAACACCCTTGTAAGACCATAAATACATCTTTTAGCAAAGACTGGCAATATATCTCTGATAGCATTTATCATGAACCACGTCATGAATATATATATATATATATATATATATATATATATATATATATATATATATATATACACACACACACACACACACACAAGGTCTCACATGCAATAAAAAACATTCATGATTTTTTGCGAATCTATAAAATGAAATAAAATATATTTAATATATTTATAAAGGTTTAATACCATCTGAATAATTATGTTTGATTGTTATCATCAAATTATTCCAGTATTTTAATAAAAATTCGAAGATTCGAATTCGAAAATACACCAGAAGTGCACACGAAACAAGTCTTCGAAAAGTAATATATGCGCGAAACATATCGCAAATAAATGAAAATTAAAATGGCTGACAAGAGTATACAGACAATACAAGGAAATACAGATTATAAATAGAGAAAACTTATATTTTAATTAAAAACTAGGTGTTTGTATTTAAAATATTTATTAAAAAGTTAAAAATTATATTTTATAATTGCATTGAATATTAATAAATTTTAAGAAATAAATGTGATATAATTATTTTTTTTGCATTTTATTTAAACTCATAATGTAAGAAAAAAAATTAAATAAAAATTATTTTTCAATTAATTTAATTCTCTTAAGAATTTTAATATATGTATTTTGTTTAGAAACATAAGTAGCATATCAGCAGTAAATGATCGTTTTCCTATAGTATTTAGTTTTTATTATTTTTGTCCATTCTTTATGGTTTTTTTTTATGTTATTTAACGTAGCTCTATTTATGCTTCCAAATATCGGTGCTAATCAGCGACGGAGGTCTACGATGTGTTTGTAAACAAAGCACATGTAAATTATTACAGCGGTGCCTGTATCAATCGGCCGAGACCGGGATTGAACTCGGGTCACCAAGTTACTAGTCCTTCGCTCTAGCGATCGAGCCATCATAGGCCTCCATTCTTTATGGTTGTTCGCTAATTCAGGATTATAAAGCAAATTATATCTTGAAATTTTAGCAGCTATAAGTTGAGGGATGCAAAGAAAACTTAAGTTTGATGACATGAAAAACTTAAATCTACTATAACATTTTATATGCTTTATTTTTATATATTTCGGTATTTTTTACTTCTAAAAAATTTATATGGAAAACGAAATTTTACTAATGTATAAGCAATACCAGGAGAGGTGGCAATACTGTCGCCATACTTTCACGTACTTTCTTGTATGCTCATGCTGCCATAGTTGTTAGTTCTGTTCACAGCCGATGGTAGCGCATAATTAAAATTGCCATAGGCTTATGTAACATAGAGAGCGCCACTACGTAGACCGTTTCTCCCTTGTTTCTCCAGTCATGCGGCACTATTTTATTTTCCTATTGTTTTCCATATGTTTGCGATATGCGAAGTATTGTGTTGATGAAAACAATAGAATTGAGGCTATTTTGTCGTATAATTGAGAACCTTTATACATTACAATTAATTGTTCATGAACATTTTTTGTTTATTATAAACAATTAATTATTTTCGAACACGATTTGTTCATTCTCTTATCTATTCCGATATGTGCATAAAGAAATCAAGTACTAATGCTTTTTGAAAACATCTTAATTCTATCAATTTTACTTATTGAACTTGAAAATATGACCATCTATTTCACATTTTGTAGGAATTTATACTAATTTATATATTAAATACTATAATCTCATTCAATTTTAATAAAATTATCGAAAAACAAACCAATATATTTTGTTATAGACCGTTAAAATGCGTGTAAAATTTTTTATTTTCGAACTGATAATTTAAAAAAGTTACTGATAACCTCTTTTCTTCGACAGCATCTTAAATCAGAATGAATTAACTATGCATAGTTTTATAATTTAAAAAGCGTTTATAACTATAATATAAAAATCTTTGATTTCTGATTATATGGTTGTATGCTCATTAATTTCTTAAATAAAAGGAAATAGTAAGAATTTATATTTCGAAATTACAAGCGCCCACATTATTGCAACAATCAACACAGAATGAAATAAAGAGAAAGTCTACAGTAAGTTATAAAGATGTTACCTTCGGATGTAACTTTAAGTCAACTTAAGTTTACGCAAATAATATTTGGCAATTTATTCTGTTAGAATGAAAGTACTCAACTTAGTCAACTATTTTTAATAAATCCAATATATCAGAATTGAAATTTGGGAGAGTTAAAATATAATCGCAGATTTAAGTGTACTTTTTGACAGCCTGTGAACTGTGAGCTGTGAGTCTGTGATTCACGTGAGACCTACGTGGGGCTGATGAAGCCATATAAAGGGTTTCTAAAGTTACAGAATGGAAACAATGGTAAGTATTGCTATAGAGATTGTATTTCATTATTTCCTTTCTTCCCATTTGTCGCATGCTTTATAGATATTCGGAAGAATTAAAAAAAGTATTATATATATATATATATATATATATATATATATATATATATATATACATATATGTTATTAATAAATTAAACGTAGTGAAATTCAAAATATAACCATGAAATTAAAAACATTAACAGAAGCATATATATATATATAGTTTTTTTATGCTTTACAAAATTTTTCCTAGTCTTATCATAATTATTTATATGGTGTACATTTGTTCTTACATATGAATTGTAATGCAAAAATATTGCAAATTTCAGTTTTATTACGATACCTTATAATACAATCATCTATTTTTTTTCTTTTTAATGTTACTACTATTATAATTATTAATTTTCCATCAAATAAATATGATTTGAAAACATTTTTATATGTATAAAAACTTACGTTACGTATAGTTTTAAAATCTGAATATTTCAGAGCACTTTTTTAATAGTATTAAAAATTAATAATAAATGCTTACCTAGAAATTTGGGAAATTTTAGTACTTGATCCAAGGGTTTTGCACAAAGCAGAACAAAAAAAACATACACACTGCACGCGTATACCACGCCAAACTAAGTGTATAAAGACAACAGTACCGTCAACAGTACACACTCATCAAGGTCCTGATTGTGATCCCGATATAGACATGCCGAATTTGGGTTGTGGAATATATCGCATATGCGTGTTCGCCGCGGTCCGCCTTTCCCTATAGCGCTGTAGTCGCTCCTGTGCAATCGATCGGCGAAGCGCGGGTTATTAGCCATAATGGCGAAAGGCGCCTTACTACGTCAAACTGGTAAACTACCAAAGTGCCCACGCGACGTCGTATTTATGACTAAATAACGTCAAAAAATGTAGAATATGCTTTCAAAACTATACTATAACGCCTGATGCGGGGACTATTGCAAAACTTAGTATAATGACAGAGATTGAGAACATCTGAACCTTATGAACACCAGCCAGCAGCATGAGAAAGCTGATTACTGACAGCTTGAACAGCACGACACGAATTACGAGACTGTTCCTATATTATAAATAACATCTTTGTATTAAACTCTGATGAAACGAAAAGATTTTTTAGAACAAATTTTCTATGAAGACGTTTGGATAACTATAATTTAATATTTAAAATAAACATTTGTGATAGCAATGAAGTATCTAAAATGCAGGCATTTATGCCTGTGCTTGTTTACATTTATAAGCTTTAGTAAGTAAATTTTTAATCAAGAATATATAACCTACAAGTCCGTAAATCACTTACAAAACATTCCCATTTATTAGATATTGTATTTTATAATAAATAGTAATAGAATTATCAAATAATTCACTTTATTAGTATAAATATACTTTCAAAATTTATCTAAAATTTGTTTTTATAGTTGCTGCAAACAGAATTAAAGACATGTTGTACATGCAAATTGATGGTACTGCAGCTTGTTTTCGAAGACTCAATGGGACACACCAATTTGGTTGCTCATGTAAGAATGTACAATTTTTTAATATTTAAAAAAAAATAATTGTTTAAAAATATTATTTTTATTTTGTTATTTTGTTTGCAGCAAGTAAATCTGGTAGTGTAGGTGTAATTCATATAGTTGAAAATGATAGTGATGTGCAGTGGTTAGAAATGAATAGTACAGCAGGACCCTATACAATTGTGTTATCATTTAATATGTTTACTATGGAAAACTTAAAAAGATTTAGGAAATCAAATAATGTTAATGGAGTATTATTAACCAGAAATTTAAGTTTAGAACGACCTATGAGTTACTCTCCGGAAGATAGTTGTCCTAATAGGTATTCTGGATATAAATCTTGTGATGATCCATGGAATCCTTATGGTTCCTCATTACTTATGGAAGACTGGCCTTTTCCTATGTTTTATGTACAGGTAAATAAAAAGAATAAAAAGTGATAATTTTAATGTATATAATCATAAAAAAACTGCAAAATTTCTACTAAAATAAAAAACATGCAGGATGAAGAACCTATTGAAAAAATTAAGTCTTGTTATTTGAAATATAATGCTCATAATCGAGAAAATCAAGCTCAGCGATCATTGTGTGCACTGGAAATGAAATCTTTTATGTTTGCTGCACTTAACTCAGAATCTTGTATCAGGCGGAGTTCCTATGCTATAAATTTTAATCCAAATGTTTTCTGTGATCCTCTTGGTGATAGAAATATTCATTGGCCAGTGGCACCCATGAGTGACAATGTTAAATCTGTTGTTCTGATCATTGCCAGGTTAGATGCTAATACATTGTATGAAAATTTAGTACCTGGAGCTGGTAGTACAGTCACAGGATTAGTAACATTATTGGCTACTGCCACTTATCTCCATTCTTTGAATCCTACAGTGAAGGGTAAGTATTTTAATTTTGCTTATAGAATTTTTTACACACTTAGTTAATTTTTTGTTTTATTTTAGATACAAACGTTGTATTTTCATTATTAAATGGAGAAGCATTGGATTATATAGGATCCAGTCGATTAGTTTATGATCTTAAAGAGGACAACTTTTATGCACTAGGAGGTAGACTTTTAAAATTTAATCAAATAAGTTCTGTTATTGAATTAGGTCAATTAGGAAATGGTCAACTTTATTTACACGCGAATAACTTTAAAGAAAATCAAACTTTAATTGAATTACAAAAAGTTTTGAATGCAGATTTAATTGAAAATAGTGTTCCTCCTGCCTCTATACAAAGTTTTCTTAAAGAAAATTCCAGTTTACCATCTGTAGTAATAGCAAATCATGGAAAAACATTTGTAAATAAATATTATAACAGTCTATTAGATGATGCTGAAGGACTTGGATATTCGAGGTAAGAATATAAAATAATTTTTCAAGATTTTAAATTAAATTTAAAATTGACAATTGTGTATATATAAAATATTCTTCACAGACTTGAATTTTGTATGAAATATCTAAGATACTCATTGTATAAATACGTTTTTTTAGTTATAAAAACAGTTTTAAGATTAATTTAATTTTAATGAACATATAAGGATTCTTAAGACGTAATTTTAAGGGTTAACTTTTGTAAAGGAAACAATTCTAATTTTTAGAGATAATTCGAAAGAACTGACGTCTAGCCTTGCGAAAGTAGCTAGTAAACTTGGAGAGGAGCTCTACAAAGTTGTAACAGGTGGTAAATTACCAGTCAGTAATTACACATTTGTAGAAGAACTCGTAGGAGAGCTATTAACTTGCTATCTTGAGAGCGCTAAATGTCCACTGTTCCTCGCAGCTTCATCACCAGGAACAAAACTTCCTAATCTTGTACTACCGATGTATGTGAGTGTAGCTCGTTCATACAATGCAGTTACTAAACTCACAGGTCAGCTGCTAGCTCTACTTACTGGCGAGCAGTTACCTCACCTAAACTCTACTACATGTTCAGAAAAGCATTTACTGTGGATGGCTGGTTATAATTTAAGTGGACTTTGTGTTAACGTTACAGTTAATTTTAGCTCTGCTGTTAGTCCTGCATTTGTTATTGATGGTACTGACTAATTCTGTTAATTTATTTTGATCAATTGCTTGTTTAATTATGATGAAAATTAATTTAATAGAATGAAACCGAATAATTTATATTTTAATGGACTTTTAAATACTTTTTTACAACCAATTTCTGTGAGTGAGCTACTAAAGTACTTTAATATTTAAATATTTACGATTTCTAGGCTATAATATGCAATCTGGAATTTATTCAACATGGACAGAATCAGTATGGGATGTTCTTGATGTAAGAATGCTTTTAAAACCATCTGCAGCAATAGAAAGACTTAGTTTGATTCTTGGAAGTGTAGTTGCAGGAACATCATTTATTTTTGTATGGTTCGTTACATCGCGAGCGGATATTTTATTCAATACTGGGTAAGCTAATATATTTTTCTTTTTTATTTAATATTACATTAAAATCGTGAGATTGAACTTTTTTGATTATTTCGATCATTTTTCATAATTAGTTATAATTATATAGACTAAGATGTCATATTTTCTATGCATAAATAACTTCCAGCGGATTAATAATATTTTTAGTATCATATAACAATTGTTTGTAGTATTTTATCATTTTTCCTTATTTAGTAGCTCTATTTGTACTATCATTATTTAATAATAAGAAATAATCAATTTTTGTAACAGATCAGTGGATTTATAAGAATGTGAACTAGATCATTCATCATTAACTTACCAAGACTACGAAGAAAGTGAGCACTTCCTTTGAACTAGTCCAAGAGTTAATAAAAATCCATCTAATAACAATACACATACTTGGATGATCGACTAAAAAAATTCTTCACTTCATTTATGAATAATGAAATTACTAATTTTATATAATCTTCATTTGCATTTCCTCTACGTTTAGTTTCTATTTATATAAAGAATCCAAAATCATAAGAGAAGAAAATGGAGTACTTAGATTCTTGCTCAGACTATGCAATAAATTTAACTCAGTATTGATATTCAAAATTATTATAATAGTCTGAGAAAAATGAAAATCATAGTTAGGACTTTTAACAAAAAATATTAATTATAATATTTATCTTTAAATATGTGAAATAATTCCTACAATGCATAGGAATAGAAATCATTAAACTGATTAACTTTTAGTCTTTTTTATAATAAATAGCAAGTTAATTATCATTTACTTGCAGTATATTGTCAATATTGACGACTGTGACTGATAAAGTTGGAAATAAAAGTTATTTTAATATTACTTCATAATTACCATATTTATTTAGTATTCATACATGAACATGAAATTAAAAATAAATTAAATTATTTCTTCTTTTCCATTTGCTTTTTTATATTATTATTGTTTATTTGCAAAAAACGCGATCAAATTCTAATGAAAATATTTAAAATATTAAAAGTAATGATAATATGATAATAATTTATTTTTACTAAACATCATTTTTAAAAAATGATTAAGAACAATCAAATTTAATTCTTATTTAGTATCTTTAAATTTCTATTTAATAAATTACATTAAGCTTATTAATAGCTATACCATTTTGAGAAAGTAAAAATACATTCAATAGTACAAAAATGAAATTCATATATTTATTTTAATTTAGCTAAAGAATTATTATCAAGTAGTAATTTATAAATGTTATAATTGTATTTATTATATGTTTAATGCTTATTAAAAGCTTTTCTATTTTTGAATAAAGTTTATAGTTGTTTTTTTTAACTTTTCTACATTGAGATATTGTACAACTTGAATTTTTAAAAAAATTTATATACTTATAGTCATTATATGTATTATAATATTAAAGAGAAGTTATAGATTATATCTAAACTTATAGTTTAATTTTCATATAATTATAACTAAATGATAAAAATTCGTGTTAAGGTGAATAAAAAACATGTTGCAAGCGTGATGGCATTTATTATCGATAAACTTAATTAACAGGGCGTAGATTTACACGAGAGAATTAATTAATTCACTTATGCCTTGTTTAATATGCAATGCGATGAAAAGTCTATGTATATGTTTAGCTTAAGACTTAAAAACGCTTTATTCGGAGTTAGTATCTGATCCAAAATTTTGAGACCATTAATTTTCTACCCTCGATACGATTCATTTAAAGTTATTGTTTGCTTATAATGTTTATCGTTTAAAGGAAGACGAAATATACATCGAAGTAATTCAAAGTTTATTTTTATAAAAATTTCATCAAAGTAGTAATGAAAGTAGCAGGATCAATGAAAAGATAACGCGTACATTTTCAAAAATCGATCGAGAGAATTGATTTTTTTTATAACTAGACCACTTTCACAATCCCAACTTTTCGCTCTGGCTTTTTTAATATTTAAATCGAAATTTCAGGCAGGAATCTTTTCGAAGTAAACAACATTACGCATATTCTTGTTTGCGCGCGCACATATGTCTCATATAGGACGAAATCTTACTTAATTTTTTTTCTTTGACAATTAGCGCTTTGTTTACACATGTGCGCATGGACAGAAAGAGTTGCAGGTATCATTAAATCTTTTTGCGTACTATTATTAATCGTATAGAATTTTCGAGAGTTTTTGAAAAATGTATGCTTATATAATACGTTCAATCGGATATATATTGCTTCCGTAATTCATAACGAAAATCTAGGAACATATAAAAATTTAGGAGTCTTTGAATAAGTAAGTAAAATTATTGAAGAGATTCTTAGGATATTCAGGATTCACTTACTTATTACGTATAACTTTTGTCTACCCTATCATTTATTTTATTATTAAATAATATAAAGAATAGGATGTTTATATTCAAAACATTTGAAAATATTTTAATTTTGTTATCTCTTAATATCTACAACTAAAATTTTAAAATATGACTAAACTATATTACCTGCTACAATATTGCAAAGCGTAATCACAATGAATAAGTTACAGCTTACTAATAACATTTATTTTCAATTATACCAATTTTTGTCTATTAAGAATCTACGTTATAAAAAATAAAATTAAAGTGAATCTCTTCAAATCGCGAAATATCGATTACTTCTATAATTATTGTGCATACATGACTTACGTACCAAATTGCGTTTAACATTAAGATACATAATTTTTAAGAAGCATTTTTAATAATTTGCGAGATAAAAAAATATTTGAGAAAATCTTTTATCCTATAATTTTACCTTTAGATCGATGCCGTTTATTATTGGGAATATTTTAGAAAATCTACGCCTACTAAAGTTATGAGAATGCTCCAACGCCTTTATCATCAATCCCTTAAAAATATTAAACTGCCATTTTTCAAAAACTCCACTATAGTTTTTACTTAGTATTTTCTTTTTACTTTCGCTCTAAATATTTCGCTACTGCATTTTTCCGATTCACCTCTCTCACTTGTCTGATTTCATTTCATTTATTTTTAAAGTATACAATTATTATTATGAAGTAGGAGGCTGGGCACCGCCCACCGAGTTTATCACAGTTGTCTGGTGCCGCAGCACATACGTATACGTGGTTCAGCCTTACAACCTACCTCTTAAACTTCTACCGATTAAACCTTAATTACTAAGTTTTCTTGCCTTTTTTTTCAATTTTTAATCAAATAATGAGTGTAAAAGTTAATTGCAACACATATTTTTCTACGTATTTTTTTTTTTTTTTGTAAATATTACTCCCCCTATCTTTTAGCATTTGTTTTGTTTTCAGAATATTTTTATTTATTGCTGTGCACCGAAGAGTTTCGGTATCATTTCTTCGTTTCTTATGCACCGATTTTTGCTTTTTTCCGTGAAAAGCTGTGTTTTACCAAGTTTAAAAAGAAAAATAAGAAAAAGGTTCTTTTGTTATTGAATCTCTGAATTCCTTAACAAAAAGGAATTAGTTGTGGAATTATGTTTTTTTACTTTTTAACACTATTACAACTAGGTAAAGAGGAACAGAGCCGTTTTTTCTCGTTGCTAGAATTGTCATTACATTCTTTTTTGCTATTTAATTACTCCTTTGATACTAGCATGAGAATAATTAGTCATAGAAACTACACCTCCATTGTTTATACAGAAATGTTAGAAATAATAAACTAATTTTAGTCTAGAGTGTAATTTTATTTAGTAAAATAATTACGCACGTGTCAAAATTTCGAAAAATCAATAGCGGCTTATTTTTGAAAATTTTTACGTCTTCATAAGTAGTTTCGATAATTAAAAATTCACTTAACAAATTGTTATATGCTAGAAAAATTTGGGATTCTTTATCAGTTACAAGCATCAAGATAGTTTAAAATTTCATAGAACCGCTTTTCTCTCATACTTCATTGTAAATACATATTATGTTACTTTTCCTCCTTAAATTGTTTCAAGTCAACAGTCTGTTTTCATATTATAGGTAATTTAATAATAATTGTAATAATTGTAATAATAGCATTAATTATATAATATATACAGCAGTGCATCGAAGACACTGGGGGACACATGTTTTCTGATTGCTCGCTCTCCTTCTACCTTCCGGGCGCATGCACATAAGACGACACTTAGAGTTTAAAAATATAATTATTATGTATATATATATATATATATTTTTATATTTCAAATAGCGTTTATATTATCATTATCGTTATTTTTTATCTTTTATTAATTTATTTCTTTTCAGTAATTGTTTCATCTTTAGGGCAACAAAATTATGTATGACTATAATTTGTTTTTACATAGTTATGTGTATAAACAATATTTAAGCAGTAATTTAGATACCAACATGATATGCATAATTATAATATTTAAACAGTTACTATAAAAAATGTATGTAAGTTCATAAATATTGAAAATAAAATTTTGATCGATTTTTATAATACAATAAAAAGATAGTCTTATTCGAAAATAATGTACAGAATTGATTTTAAAAAAATGTAGATTAGCTCTTATATACAATCATACATAATTTTAGTATTCTTATCCGCCCCTGCATTCTTTCAATTATTATCTTGGAGGGATGTATTTTAGCTATGTATTAACAAGGAGTTGTTAAAGTAAATAATGACATTGACAGTTCGAGAAAATGGAAGGGAGAAAGAGAGAAAGAGAGAGGGAGAGAGATAAAGGAAGGATTAGGAAGGATAAAGCGAAATAGAGAGACTATGGGCGTGGAAGTTACCACACTCTTCACAATTGCATGGCACAATGAATGTGATATCTATTTTCGTTATTCTGTTACTTATAAAATATTTAGGTGTAACAGCCTTTCAAATGGCTATCTTGATCTTCTCTTTTTTAAATATATTTGGTGTTTGTTGACAAGTATAACTTCGAGAGTGGGACACTTCCCCATAACAACAAATCTTAAGTTACACATTTTAATGATACCGATCAAATGTTATATGTGAAAAATAAGTTAAGTACTATATATGAATTATATAAGAACTATAAATCGTTCTAATATATTGTATACAATGCTGTATATAACTACAGTATATAAATCAAAATACAGTCATACAGCTTTATTATTATATAATTCATATATAATTTACATAAATGTGTATTGACTGTAAAAAAAAATAGCTCTGGTAGGAACTTGTATATAAAATTGAGTGTTCTGAGCTTTGTCACAGCTGATAATGCCAAATTGAAACTATATTTATGCATTCGTAGAGCTTATGAGCAATAACATAATATTCGTCGCTACCATTATCGTTTAGCAGAAAAAATAAAGTCTTTCTATTTCACGCTACAAGTTATTATTTAATCAAGTCTCACTGCTGAACGCTAACAAATTGTTCTAGTCGATGCTAAAAAGAGCATGTTCGAGAATTATGGCTAAGAATATATTTGGAAGGACATGCAATTCATATAGACATAACAGACTTTAACAATGATAATAGCTGTAATTAATTCAAAATTATATAACATGATTTTCAAGCTTAGTTTTTGGACATAAAATTAAAAATGTAAGTGGTGTTTAAAAAAATATTGCACTATATTGAAAAAATAAAATTGTAACTTTGATTAAATTCATAAGAATTTATTTAAATTTATTTCATTGTTGACTTTACAATTTAATAATTCTATTTTGAATTTTCAACTTTATGAATTCCATATCCTTCCAATAAATGAAATTTTAATGAGTTCGGTAATCGGAGATAATTCTTCAGAGAGTGACTATATCATTGTACATGATTTAAGTTTATTTATTTTGGAAGTAAAAGAAATTATGCGATTTTATATGACTATTACGCCAAAATTGAGCGCAATGGCGATAATGTGAAAACTGTACAAGTCTTTGAGAATCGATACGCAAAAAAATGTATACGCCCTCAATCTCGATATATGTATGTATGTAAAATTGAACACAGTCATAAGAAGTAACGTTGTTGAAGACTCGATATACCAGCGTTTTGTTTTAAAGCGTAATCGGTATTTAGTTTTTTTTTTTCATGATTTAAAGGCGCTTCTGCTGGAAGTTTTAAAGAATTACAAACTGGCAGTATGTTAATGAAATGTATAGAAATAACAGAAATTACATACATTTCCTGTTTAAAATTTACACTTAACTTACATTCATATAATAGTGGTACATTAGTTTCTTTTCTTTTTTCTTTAAAATTAAAGATTTACACTTTCAGCTTTGAAACTATTTTGTTTTTATTACATTATAACAATACAATTTGTACTTGTATTTTTTAATATTCTGTACACACAATGAATAATAAATTCTGAATTCAAGTCAAGCAGCAATGAATAACTTGTACATTTGTAATTCATTATAAATGTAAAGTCTTAATATTTATTAAATATTTTCGACCAATAATAATAATAATAATAATAATAATAATAATAATAATAATAATAATAATAATAATAATAATAATAAAAGGATTTAAATTTATACATTATCGGTAGAACTATCATGTTAATGTTATCGAAACAAAAGAATAAAAATGGAAATTTTTACTTTACAATAATACGACTTTATTAACTTTAATTATTGCTATTATTCATTAGAGACTTATGTATATATGACGCCAATATACATCCAAGCATATGCGAGCAAGTGTTATAAAAATCCACTTTTACACGATGATCAAGCTTATTGGAAAGAAAATTGTCATTCGCCAGTCATCAATTAACATACTGCCCTTTTTTTCAGTCACACTTCTATGCATAAAACAATGCGAGCAATCACAATCCTTCGCACGCACACCGTTTCGAGCGTAAATCCAAAAATCCTTATTGCATTGTTTCGTTTCGCTGATAATATATTGGAGCAATAATAATAAGAATAATAAGAACAATGATAATAATAAAAAAAAAAAACAATTGAAAAAAAAGTTTAAAATAACATTTTGAAAACTCAAAAAATCGGCAGCCTACTATTAGTGAATACAATAATTCACACACACACACACACACACCCCCGCACGCGCGCACGGATAAACGAAAAAGAGCGTCACAACTTTCTCATCCGAGAGTCCATCCCCGGCGTAATCGCCCGCGGGACTAATGTCTCTTTTACGCGAATCTGGCAGTTAAAGCGAAATCTACCCACGAATACCTTAATACTGTAACGAGCGATGACGGGCGCTTTGCCGATGGCGCGCGCGAGGGGTGGCGATGATGGTAATGGTGGTGGTAGTGGTGATGGTGGTCGGCCGTTCGTCGAGGTCAGCGGACAAATGGCTTGTGCTCCTCGATGTCGATGCCGCCGTCCTCGCTGTCCTCGTCGTCGTGGGCTCTGCTTCGCCGATCGCCACCGCCCAGACCTGCGCCATTTAAACGATCATTTATTCATTCTGTTTTTGTTCTTTTCATTATTCTTTTATCGCATCAGAGACGCGCATTCTGATCGAGAATATAGCGTATAATTCGATAGTGAAAAATCTTTTTAAAGATTTTTTTAAATATTAGGGGGCGAACTTAGTTTCCGACCTTCACGCTTAGATAGCGATATAAGTCGTACGAAAAGTCAGATGTGTCGCGGATCTAGTACTTATTTTTTAGTTTTGGCATTTACCAATAAAATTCAGTTTACAGGCGTCATCATTTGTGTAAACATTATAATTTTTTGATCAGTGAAAAATGAATCGTGATAAATCGTTTTTTCGACATGTCCTTTTGTGCTATTTTGATTTGAAAAAAAGTATATCAGAAACTTATCGATGCTTCAAGAATGTTATGGAGAACAAGCTCCATCGCTTACAACATGTAAAGAGTGGTTTCAGAGTTTAGAAGTGGAGATATTGACGTTAATGACAAAGAACGTTCTGGACAACTGATAAAGTTTGAAGATAATGAATTGCAAGAATTATTGGACGAAAACTCAGCTCAAACGCAGAAAGAACTCGCTAATAAGTTAGAAGTCAGTGATAGAGCTGTTGGCAAACGTTTGCATGCGATGGGAAAGATGCATAAAGAAGAAAAATGGATGCCACACTATTTGACCTATAATCGAATCGATACAACATCGCACTCTCTTTGCTTGCCAGGCAAAAAAAGAGTTTTCTGTGGCGTATTGTGACTAATGATGAACAGTGAAAAGTCATGGTGGAACCGGGCCAACCGTCCACATAGACTCCAAAACAGAACATCTACGGCAAAAAAGTTTTGCTGGACATTTGGTGGTACAAACAGGGTGTGCTCTACTACGAGCTGTTAAAATCAAATGAAACCGTCACTGCCGAGGTATACAAACGCCCACAGAAATTGATCGAACATAGATCAGTAATGGCGAGCAATAGGCGTAAAGTTATTCTCTTGCATAGTAATGCTCGGCCTCATGTTGCGAAAACCGTCAAAAACACCCTGTTGAAGCTCGAATGGGAAGTGTTGCCGCACCCAGTGTACTCGGCAGATATAGCGCCTTCTGATTACCACCTATTCAGATCGATGCAATACGACTTCGTTGATACGCACTTCCGACATGTTCAAGAAGTGCAAGAATTGGCGGATGATTGGATCGCCTCGAAACCGCCATCGTTCTTTCGCCACGGTATCGCCATATTTCTAGAAAGATGGGAAAAGGTAGTAGAAAATGACGGAAAACATTTTGATTAAGCTAACGCGTATCCATTTTCCATTAAAAACATCCTTTTTCCATTAAAGAAGGTCAGAAACTAAGTTCGCCTCCTAATATGATGCAATATTATTTGTGCGAAACTTGAAAAAAAAATGAAAAGGTATTCTGTTACAAAAATTAAGCATTTATAATTTATCTAAAACATGTTTTTAAAGCTTTTTCTAGACGAAATAATATTTAAGATTGGCCTATCAATCAAGAAAGTGAAAATATCAAAAATATATGATTGAGATAGTTATAGAATTTTTATTGCTTGTTTTGTCAAAATCTAAAATCGACATTCTCTTTATTAAATCTGAATGCCATTTCTTAATATTTTAAGAGTGCACGAGTCTATAGAAGTTCCTCCCGAAGTAATTTCATTAATACGACTTTTACAAAGGCTATATTATAAAATAATAATTTGAGATCAAATCCTGTCAGGATTTCCTACATTTCAATTATATGCCATTTATAAAATCCTAGTTTTATTTTTTAGATTTTTTTTCTCAATTGAATTTGTAAAACACAAATATATATAAGTGATAATTATTCAAAAGAAATGGAAAAACTCAACAGAATATCCTTATATATAATTCCTTTTAATATCAGGATTGTATTGTAACTGGACAATGAAATTATTAACGTCGTAAACCTTTGTTAAAATATACTTTTACTCGGTTCTTCGTTCTCCGCGCCTATTAATGTGTAGAAACGATTTCCAAAATTTGGAAAACTGTCGGTGGCAGCGGCTCGGCCGCTTATAAACGCAATTATCCATAGAACAGCGAAGAGCGGAAAATCGCGCTTGTCAATCGCACGGCAATCGATCAATGGCACGTAATCGGAGTTACACGATAGACGGACGAGCCATCAACACCAAATGCGAGGGACTTGTATACAAGAACGTCGAGCGTAAGCAACATCATGCAAACGGACTTATCAATCATATATCCCGAGCGATCGACAACAATTAACCGGAGTTATGGAACAGATGGCGAGCAATCGGCCTCGTGCGAGAGACGTCGGAAGATCAACAGCATATGGTAATCTATCTTGTAAAACAGATTTGCAACAATGCTGAATCATATAAAATACAACGTTTTTCTCTAAGGCTTGACTTTATTATCGTTTCAAGATATAAATTCGTTGATTATTAGTTGGTTGAATATTTGTGCATACAATTTATGTGTATAAAATTTATCTGAAAATGTATGAATATGTAAAAGAGGCAAAATATAATAATGAAAATTTCGAAAATTTACAAATAAATCCTTCGCATACTAACGATGAAAAAAAAATTAATACGATGTTCACCAATCAATCCCTAAATTAGAAGAAATTTCTATGCTGACTTTGACCTTATTGTCGATTTCAATAAAATCCCGATGAATTCCAACTTTTTACCATTTTTCGATATTTCCGGCTTCGCTTTCGACAATTGTGCCACTCGGAATTGCTTACAATAGTATTTATTTATCTTGATTTTTGACAATGTTAAATTAACGTATATTCGTCGAATAGCTGGGTAAAAAATTGTCACGCAGTCAGTTTTTGATGTTGAAGCAACGTAAACGGTTGAAAAATGTCTAAGCCAATCCAACAGTTCTATAATGAGCTGGAAACGGCTTCCATCGTTCGAATTGTCGGATCATCCCGAACGAACGACATCATCGAGGGGCCTGAATAATTCGAAAAGTTTGACTAGCTCGGTGATGTCAACTATGTTTCTAGCGGTTAACGCACCTACATTTCACAATGGCGTTTCCGAAATTGGGCGCAGTTACGTTTAATTATTATCATACACAGAGTTTTGTACGGGACACTGACCAGAATGCGTGCCGTCCCCGTCGCTCGAACCATTGGATTCGCTGCCCGAGTCCTCGGATTGCCAGTCGGCGGCCTGCTGCTGCTGCTGCTGCTGCTGCAGCAGCAGCTGATGCTTGCCAGAGCCTCGCGCTTTCGAGCGCTGCTGCTGCTGATGGTGCTGCTGCTTGCCGCCGAGGCCCGCTGAGCGCTGCTGCTGCTGCTGTTGCTGGAGCTGGAGCTGTTGCTGTTGCTGCTGCTGCTGCTGCTGCTGCTGAAGCGTCGTCGCGTCCGTCGCACCGGCGCAGTCGAGAATAGGCGGCAGTATGCGCCGGCGTGCATTTATGAACCAATTGTTGACTTGCAGCAGCGTCAGGTTCGTCTCTAAAGAGATCTGGCGCTTTTCGTCCTCGGTGGGATAGGGATGCTGTGCGAAAAGATCCGAGTTAGTTATTGGATAAATTAATTGCCGATCGTCGAAGTTTTATTTGTACGTGAAATAATGATGTTTTTTTTTTAATTTTTAAACGATATCGTTGCACAATGTTTCAGCATTATATCATATCCAGCCGTCTGCCCCCTTTATTTATAAGACAATTTTTATGCGGAATAATAAATCCTTGTAATTGGTAATTAAATTATGGTAAATAAATATTAAGCGTATGCGCATTAATTTAATCGAATTATCAAATTCCAGTTACAGAAGATAAATTTTAAATATATTTTTTTTACAATTATATTCGTACGAATAATAAATTTGCATTTTGCATCTGTTTAAATTTA
Source organism: Sycobia sp. Sy_11 (assembly GCA_018907035.1). Classification (NCBI taxonomy): domain Eukaryota; kingdom Metazoa; phylum Arthropoda; class Insecta; order Hymenoptera; family Epichrysomallidae; genus Sycobia; species Sycobia sp. Sy_11. The sequence goes on from JACCIC010000009.1 coordinate 3,661,363, forward strand.
CACACGCACGCACGCACGCACCACACCCACACCCACACCCACCCCCCCCCCACACACACACTTTTTTGTAAATATAAGTAACCCATGTTTATCCAAGTCCAGGGTGCAAATAAAAAGATTAAAACGTCGATGTGTATATATATATATATATATATATATATTTTTTTTTGAAAATATACTTCACCTTCGACGCTGACGCATCTGAATGGTTCAAGAAGCCATAAATAATAAAACATAAATGATTTTTTCTTATTTATTTATTAAAACTTAAAGCGTTTTAAATCCATTAAAATTTTTAAAACATTTATTGATGTAATTTTTTTTTCATATATATTGCGACAGTAATCAAATTCTCATACTGTGTTGAATGTTGTGTGTGTGTGTGTGTGTGTGTGTGTGTGTGTGTGTGATTTCATACAAAAAAAAACTTATTCATCGTTGATTTTGTTCCAACAATATAAAATATGAACAATAAATCATTTTTTTATAAGGTGGCGCGATTTTGAATTTTCATCGATTTTGATCAGGTAAAATTTAGGCCCATAAGTATCCGGTAATTATTCGTTGAATAAAAAAATTAATTCCCAAGAAACAAACTTCCACAGAACTCAGGCTTGTCACCCCTCTGAAAACAGATAAATTATAATTATATGACAATGCGATTGGGCATTTTTGGCCGTTTTTGCCATCTTCAAGAAGACTTTTTGCTTTGGATTATCGTGATAAATTTTTTTTTTATATATAAAATTATTTGCCTTCAAAAAGGATAACTTGCAAAAATTAAAAAAAAAAATTCTTGTGGTATCCTATAAATCGACCGTTGATCATAATTCACCGATGATCACTCTAAATAAAAAATGTGCTGCTGTATCGAGTCCCGATAAAATATATTGCTGGCAGCTAGCTTGCGCGCAATTTAGTTCGCCATCCCCTCTGGAACGCGCAGCCGGATAAAAATTTATTTAAAAAAAAAAAATACCAATCGAGCGCATAACTTCCGTCGAGCATCCAATAAACGTCTCTTACCGTTCGGAAGTTTGCAATTATCAGGAATTCTAATAATAACGCTCGTCTAATAACTCGATTTTTATTAAATCTATTCTAAAAGCGAAATCCAAGGACGGTAGCGTTGGGCCTGCTTCGGGCGCAAGTAGTATAACGCCACGTTGGGTTCGGCATTGTTATACTTGTAACCCTGGACAAATTTTTACGATTTAAGATAACATTTACTTTTAGTACTTCAAACTTCATAGATCTATAAATGCAAAGCGTAATCACGGACATACGCATTATGTGCATCTACTTTGGCAGCCAAGGGAGCTCGCGCCGACGAACGGATTATGTACAATAGAGAGCTTTTTTTTTGTTAATATAAATTATGTATGTATATATATATATATATATATATATATATACATATATATATATATACATATATATATAGCAAAAGGGCAATACTAACGCCAATGTGCTGGAATAGCCAGGCGCGCATGATGTTGGTGGCGACCTTCGGCAGAACGCCCCGCTTCGGCTTGACCATGCGGCTGATGAGGGAGCCGACGCCGGCCGCCGCCGCGATGCCGCACGCGTCGTCGTCGTCCTCGCTCTGCATGGAGGACGGCGAGCCTGCAACAGTAATGTCTGATACCCGAATTTTTGCGATTAATCGCCACTGTATTCACGCCCTGTCTCTCTCTCTCTCTCTCTCTCTCTCTCTCTCTCTCTCTCTCTCTCTCTTCTTCTCTCTACCTCCCTGTATCTCTTTCTCTCTACCTCCATCTCTCGCGCGGAGAGCCGCGTCGAGCAATTAATTATACATACATATATACAAAGCGATTTAATTTATCGACCGATTAATTTCGGTGCTAGGCATTTCGTCGTTATACGTATGTATATACATATACATACAACAGGATGGAAGGAAGTAGTTACAAGTGGGAAGAGAGTAAGCTTGGGATTATACATTGGGTTTGAAAATCCATCGATCGCGGTCCGTGCGCTTTATATTTTGGCGCGCGAGACTGAAAATTAATTTCATATCAAATATTTTTAGTTTGCATCGTTTCAGAAGTGTATAATTAATGTATAAAATATGCAAACTTTATATGCCGAAAAAAACACATTTGTCGTTTAATTAAGTTAAAAAAAAAAAAGTTTCATAGTGCTTCACGAATACCAAAACAAGACGAGATTTCATAAGATAATGTCTTGCTATCGGAAAATTATTGTTAATTAAAATATTGTTTTAGTTTTTTGTGAGTCTTGGAACTGTCCATATTGTCTTGGTCTTGGTATTGTCAGGTATTGTTCTGGTCTTGAAAAGAAAAAATATCGATTTTAATTTTGAAAATGGGCCATTCGTTTCTTAAAACAGTATATAAACACACGGAAGACCAAGAACATATTTTAACGAATAATAGTTTTTTATGCGAAGACAATTGCAATAAAATAAAAAAATTATAAATTATTATATCAAAAAGTATAAAATTAATTGTATTTTATTAAACTGGTACATTTTATCGGTTTTTACTCTTCAACCATTTATTTGAAAGAATACAGACGTAGGATACAAAAATGAATAAAAATAAATATATATAGATATAAATAAATAAACATAGATAGATTTTAATAATAGATAATAACGCCATAATAGATTTTTGCGTTGTTCCTTAAAAGCCACAGTCATTTTATTTTTAAGGTTGAATTGGAAAAAATACTCATTTTGCTTTATAAAATATCCGATAAAATAATGAGAAACAGTAATGTTATTTTTTACAATACATATACCAATAATATATATCATTTTATAAACAATTCTTCATATATTTATTATGTAACTATGATGTTATAGTAACATTTTTATTTTACGTTTTGTTATCAGTTTTTTTTTTTTGAGCAATTTGAAAAAACAAAGTTATTATTGGATGAATTAATTGGCGTCTGGGATCGTTTGTTACAAGTTAGATATTTGAAGTAATTGTAGAGGTATATACATGATGTTTCATATTTAATTTATAATAATCTTCATTATTGAAATAATTATTTACGTTTCTAATGTACATAAAATTTCAAATAATACAGTGTAACCAAGACTGAAATTCATACAATACCTAGTTAAAAAGTCTTTCCAAGACCAATATACTTGTCTCTTAGATATTGATCCTGGTCTTGAAACTTTTTAATACGAACTTGCACGAGACCGAGCAATACCAAGACTAGTCTTCTTGGATATTGGTGAAGCCCTACAAATTTCGTGATTAAAAAAAGGATAAGAAAAAAATAAGAGCTAGATCGTCTTACATTAAGAGAATACATTTTTCAGCGTTAAATATTCAATCGGCCAGACCGCCAAGAATCGATTTTCGAAAGAAAGGGGACGGGTTAATTAAGGAGAGTGTTAATTAATCTAATCACCAAAGCCTCTTTTGTTATGTATCGCAGCGACTCCCAGAAACTCAAACTCATTCTTAGTCTCTTGCAAAGCGAATAATCCCCAGTAGCTAGCCTCTTCTACAAAAACTCTGTCGGAGGTATTACACAATGGGTCCACTTCTACAAATGCGGATAAAAAATAAAATCAAGCGTATATATATATATATATATATATATATATATATATATATATACACGCATACATATTATCGTTTTTTTGTTTTTTGTTTTGTTTGTCGTAAAGATTAATACGTAAAGTGTAGTTTAAAACATATTATGTAAGTAAAATGGATGATTGTGTAGTAAATCGGCAATTGCTTTGGAGTTGGGAGTTTTTGTTAAAATTTCCAAAAGCCAAGGTGAATAGTGTGGGATTATATAATATTTTAAAATAATTAGTTGTTAATACTCAATCGACAGGTGCGCTTAATGAGATTTAATTTGCGGACAAATTATAGAGATCAGTAGGTATATATTTTCCAAATTCTTTTGTATCTCGTAAGGAATTTCATTGATCCAATTAAATGTCATTATGCGGCATGGCCAAATAAGAACCGTACAATTGAGTCGTGCTTTATGATATGGTTAGTAATTTTTTTTTTAATGCCCACAGCGATAATAAGTACAGTTGGGTAAAAAGTAAGAAAATTAATAATTAATTTAAATCTGATTAAAATAGCTAAATTTCTAGCAGGTCCACTTATGCAACAACCTGGAATAAAATAAGATTTCATATAATCCAAATTAAGTATAAATCTCTCAAATAAATTTTAAAAACCATATCATATTTAAGCCTTTCGATTTGATCGATGTTGAACGATGATGAAAGTACAACAGTTATACTAAAATTTCTGACCGATATAATTTTCTGGTCGTATGTTGTTTCAATACCTTTATTTCGGTCAATGTTTATTTAAAAAATTTTCTGAAGAACATGACATAAAATGATTAGTTTAACGATCAATTTTGATGATTGCTTATTCGTGTAAAACCATAAATTAAAATTAATAACCGATTATTTTGGAAGATGCTCTATCAATCTATGCTCCTTTCACCTATTAAAGATCTCAAAAGTTGCCTATTAATTCATAGCCCGCAGAGAATTAAGGAGAAGATGTATAGACATATTCATATGTATTTGATTAAATTAATAAATATTTTTATCGGCCTTGCGGTCTTTGTGCAATAATCTATTGTACTGATATAATGATAGTTAGACTGTCCATGTTTATAATCATCCTCGAAGAATTTGAAATGGAAATTACTGCTATTATAATTGTCATACTACCATTATAATGACTAAAATTAATACTTCAAAAAAGTAATAAAAAATAAAATATAAATAAAATTAAATTGAAAATTGGAAATACCAATAAAATAATTTAATCTATATATATTAACGTATTTGGTTTAATTACTTATTTCGATTCATTACTTTTGGCGCCTTTCCAACGCTTAAGGGCATGTCGGAGTAAAATCCGAATTGTGGAAATAACGAAAATTGCAACTGTGAACCGTGAAATTCAGTTCGAGGCGTTGTATACCGAGAAACACGACCAGAAAACAATAAAAAATCTGATCAGATAATTAATTATAGTTCAACCTACTGAATTTCGAAGTCTCAATTTTCGTTATTCCTATATAGCTGTTAGGTAAATTATGATTCCTTTCGTGACAAGAAGCTCATTAAATAATTATTCATTATAAATGAAGTGTATAAATTGTTATATTTTATAAAAAAAATCGTAGTTAAATCTTTTATCAAGTTACACGGCGTCATGACGGTGAGTAGAGTCAATAGGAGTAAATTTTGAAAATTTTCAAAAAAAAACAACCAATGATCATGATAATTTCTGGGAAGGAGTAACTTAGCACCAAGTACATATTATAAGTGTCTTTTTCCTTGCTTCTCTATAAATTGTAATTATAATAGATGAAAAATAGTCAAATTTTGCGGTCGATCTTTCGACTTACCAAAAAAAAATGTGTTTTGAGGATATTTCATAAAGCACAATAAAAACACTCGTGTTTTTTGAGGGAAACTACCCTAAAATCAACGGTTTTCTAAATAAAAATTTTCATTTTTTTTTTTTTTTTTAAATTCAAACAGCGCAGATTGTTAGAGCATGCCCCTAAAATATTCGAAAGCAATCCACAGTGAAAAATTACCATTTCAGGATGGAATATATGTTTCTATTACAAAATTGTCACGTACGCATTATGAAGTCCCATTCGAACGTTTCCCCAAGTTGATGTATTCAGGCAGCATGGCTGATGCGTTCAACCAGCATAAATTTATAGAACCGACATCTTTACGACATCCCCTTATGAAAAATCAAAGAGGAAGTTACGCCACCCTCCCGCAATATCCGCCGTACACGCCCGAGAATGTATCGGGCATAATGCATCTCCCGGGAAATCGTTAAAAAAACAACCGCTCGTCCCGCGTACCGGTGCTCGAGGGTTGTACACACATACAAGCATATACATATATATATATATATATATATATATATATATATATATATATTTAAGGACGCATACGCACCTTGGCCGAGATACATGTCGCTGACCGGGGCGCCGATCGGGGCGCAGGGATGGGCGCCGATCTGCGAGAGCGGCGTGCCCCCGTGGACGGTGAGGGGCGACGCGGCGGCGAGGCGCTGTCGCTGGCGCAGCAGCAGCTGCTGGTCCTCCTCCGCGTCCTGGTGCAGACCGGCGACCTGCTGCTGCTGCTGCCGCCGATGCTCGGAGTGGGAGCGCTGCCGGTGCTGCTGGGGCTGGGCGCCGGCGGCGCTGCCGCCCGAGGACGAGGAGGACCTGGCCGAGGCGGGCCGGCTGTACTGCTCGTCGCTGTTGCCAGGCTGGGATTGCTGCTGCTGCTGCTGCTGCTGCTGCTGGTGGTGCTGATGGGCGAGCGAGAGGAGCAGCCCGGAGGAGCCGTTCTCGGACGAGTCCTCGGCCGACGAGGCGGCCCTGCTCACTCGGAGTCCGTTAGCTCCCGGCTCAACATCATTGCCTGTAGATGACAGCACCTGGCAAATATATGCTGCAGCTAGCTGTCTGAGAGCAGGGGGTCGGGCTCCTATAAGGCCGGCCGTGTACGCATGCAAGAGGCGCGCTTTTCTTTTCTCTGTTGTCTTTTTTTTTTTTTTTTTTTTTTTGTATGTTTTAAATCGTTCTTCGCGCGCGATTTACTTACGCGACTTTCGTTTGATGATTTTTTTTTCTTTTTAATATCTTATACGCATATTTATGAAGGTTTAGATTGTGGATGAATTTTGAAATGGTATCTATATATATGTACAATGTTTAGGGTAGACGAAAGATAGATATAGATAGAGCAAGAAAATGGTAATGAGAACATGATATTTAGTTTTTTCGCCTTGAAGCATTGCTGAGACAGGAGTGAATTTTCATTTTTTTGTTTAATTTAAAAAAATTGGTATAATACATGAAATACGTACTCAGTACGTTTGGTATTCTGACCGTAACTACTTCGAAGGAACGCGTATTAAAACGAATCGAACGGTGACATTCAGAAATTATAAGTCGAATCGTTGAGGTTTCTTTTTTTATGAATTTAATTGATTTCATTCACAACCGAATTGATCGATATAGTTGAAATCTTGCAAGGCGATTACTTAAAACTATAAATATCGGTAGATATACGAAAAAACATGTGTGTATATTAATTTTATCTCATTCCTAATATCATCTGATGTTCTTTAGAACACAACAAACGCGCGTAAAAATTCACTTGCTGAGTACAAAGCAATGCTTCATAGCCACAAAATTTTTATTATTAAATCGACATATATAAGTTAATAGTTTTTTTTTATTCCGTTATCGTAATCAAATTAATTCATTGTTACGTTAAGGGTAAATACGTTTATTAAGTTACAAGTGATATTATTAGTTTCTAACAACCATCTAAAGAAAATTCGTCTCTCAATACAAATAGATTGATTTTCGTTAGTATGACTTGAAAATTTAGATTATTTACAAACAGAAGAGAGAGTGTTTTACGATTAATTGCACATTGTTGAATGGAAAAAAAGTGGATGCGATATTTCTTAGTATCTTGTTATAAAGCATTATGAATTAGTTAATTTTAGATCTGTACAGTCGAAAAACCGAATTAGTATGGCGAAAGCGATGTTAATCTGGTTTGTTAGAATTCATTTTTTCGTAATTCATGAATTCTTTTAATTTTTGGGAGCACAGCTTGAGACGTAAGGATATCCGATGTTTTTTTAAATATGATTCGTTTAAAATCAGACGGTTAATATTGCCCTAAATCATTAGACGAGATTCTAAGTATTTTAATTTTAATTTATACTAAATTAGGGAAGTAGCACTTTTTATTAGATTGTATTTCTGATAAAATAAACAAATTCATATAATTGTCTTTTTTTGTTTATTGCAATTATTTTTTATTTAGTTTTACTTGGAACCCTAAAGAGAAACCCTCGACCAAATGGATTTTGCACGCGTGACGTAACGAGTGGAATCTCGACTGAAAAATATGTGGAATTTTAATTGAATTGATTAATTATTACTCAAATGAATCATTTAAAATTTTGAAAAGGTAAGCGTTTTGATAATATTCTGATGAAAAATTGCCGGGGTCACTGAAAGTTGACTCGAATAAATTAAATTTGACAAGTGCTTGTTCCCTATACTGTAAACATTACAGTCAAGCCATATTTCACAAACTTGCATAATTTAACCCCTTCAAACTTCAAATGTATATCTATATATACTGTCTGTAGGAATACGCGCGCGCACGCGCGCGACTTTCCAACCGGGACTTTACAGAGAGAAAAGTTCGATTCTATCAATCACGCGCGTTTCTCACAAAAAGAAATTTGGCGCCAGCTTTATGCGGAAAGTGCATTCATGTATATATATGTATATGTGCACGAAAATTCGATGATTCTTTTACCGATAGATGGCGTCAAAAAGTTTTATTTCCCGCGCGGTCAGCCATAAATATTATAAATCGGCTTTCGGTATATATATATGTATATATATACACATGCATCTTACAAGAAAGAGGCCACGATATATATATATATATATATACATACAAATCCGAGGCGCCGAAGTGAACATGAGATAAGAGGTCGCGAAAGAAAATCGCGAACGCCCTGTTTTAGTGGGAGGAGGTGCGCTGAGGTCGCTCGCGTGCGGAGGGTGGGTGGAGTTGACAATCTGCGCGCCTCTCCGTACCGTCGGGATGTCTACAACGGACGTTATATTCGCTTCGTGCGAGTGCGGTGACGACTTTTGGTGGTTAGAAAATTACGAAAATACGAGGAAAATTGCATCGAGAAATTAAAAGCAACAGAAGGAACAAATAAATTTCATTGCATATCCATTTCTTCCAATTAATTACGACTAATTATACACGCGTTAAAAAAATTTCCCGATTACCCGAGGGCAAACTAAAAAAAAAAATGTACGAAAATACACTTCTATATAAATAGCATCACTTTTCTTCTATTATTCTGGTTAAAATGGGTTATTTTCCCGGACGATCGGCGTCAATATATTAATAGAAGACTTTTTGCGGGGAAATGCACTTTTCCGCCACCGTGAGCGCGTACCCTGATTTCATCCTATCCCCTCCAACCGGGCGCACGAAGCGAATAAGTAGGGTGGGGGGTGAGGATCGCCAGTGTATTATATGCGTATGCAGAGCGGAAAAAAAAATGTTTGTATATTACAATGTACAAAATACGGGATAGGAAAGGGAGAGTCGTGCGAGAGATTTCATATGCATGCGACGACTTTGGACGACGATGCACTCGAGAGCCTTCGGGCTGATTGTTAGATTTTACGATTGATAAGTCGCCGAGGGAGCTTTGTTACTCGTACTGATCTTTTTCTAGATCCGAAGAAAAAGTCGAGCGATGGTTTCAGTGGGAAAGCTCGCAGCAAGTTGATCGTCATTAGATCTGCTTCTTTGTAATTCTATTCAATTAGAAAACTGAACTTTTTGAATTTTTGTTTTTTTTTTTTTTAATTAATTTTTAAGTAAAACCCTGATTTGAATCGCTGGCATATGTATGACATTACCGAGGAATTGTATATACATAAACCAAATATTGGGTGGTTAACTTTATTATAGGCACTGAAATAAGTAATAATCATCTGTAAGAATCAAGTAAACTCTTCAGTAATTACATGAGTTTCTTTTCTATTTTAATTTACGCAAGCTAAAAATACGGAGTAAAGTATTATAACAATGTCTGGAGCTAAAATATATTTCAAAAACAAGTTGTATAAAAACTCCAAACCTTACAAATGTTGTTCTGCGACTGCTTATGAAAATATCACCATCGCAAACGTTTTCGAAAAATACATTTACGGCTCTGCCAAGATATCTATTATAGTAAAAAAACAAATTGAGAGCAGAGCAATCCGGCAGAATATCCAGAAAAACAAATAAATAAATCATTGCGCCATTGTTGTGAAGACGATTTTAACGCAAGCGCGTATTAAAGTAATTTTTATATACAACTGATAATGTATCTAAATTATATCTATATTAAGAAGTAAATTAATATTTTGTGAATTAATAAAATGAAAAATTGATCAAAGCGATTATCAAAATTGGCTATGTTGACATTTTAGTCAACGTCTATAGATATTTCCAAAACTATTGGGGGTAGAAGATAGGAACAATATTAATAAATTTTGTACTTATACTCCTTTATTTGTAAATAGTTTTGCATAAATATAGTAAAAAGTTAGTAAATATATATCTATTACTTATCAGTGTAATCACTTATAAGCTGAATTGATTTATCATCACATATTTATATCTGAATACAGAGTTTAATTCTTTAATACATTACATACTTTAACATTATCTCCTCAATGTTGATTGTATGATTTTCAAATAAGTAAGAATAAGATTATTGCCTATACTCATAGCTCTTTCATTAACCTGCAAAATTTTCTTAACCCCAAAAATTTAATGTATGCAGTATCAGTTGTGTTTTTGCTATTAGTAAATCCTGACACTTGAGTCATTATGTTAAAGTATATGGACTACATTATTGACGTTATCCACGTCATCTCTATTCAAATCCGGCTTTCATTACGCAATTTCACTATTTAATAAAGACTCAAATTAATTATCATCAATTGTATAAAATTGATCCTTTTTTTGTTAATAGCCTAAATTACTAAAAAAAGTTCAGTTTCCCGCATTTCTTCAATTGCAACAATTTTTACATCAGATTTTAAAAATCTCGGAGCGGTGAGATCGTAACAATCCACCAGTGAAAAATATAACAATCTGCCTGCTTCGTATTTGTGCGTTATCGGCCAACAATATATAAATAAATAAATATATATATATATATATATATATATATATATATATATATAGAAATTGCTCTACAAGCTTGTCCCATACATGCATGCGTCGTGTCTCGATGATATGTTGATGGAAAGCTGTGCCGGAATTAGAAGCGCTTAATATATATATATAATACGATGATCATCAGCAGTTGCATAATGTACAACAATTAATATAATACATGATTATATATGAATATAAAAAATAGTGATACAGAAAAAAATCATTATAAAATAAAGGCGCAAAAGTTGCACGGTGACCCAAATTTTCCAAAAATGAGCTTACAGTATACAATACACTGTAGGCCCATTTTGCCAAAGGAATTTCTCGAGAGAGACGTAGACGCGTGCCAAGATTTGGCGGAGACGACACTTTCCATTGGCTTTTCATATATACATATATATATATATCGAAAAATTGTGAAAATTCCATAAGGCGGGGAATTTCATTATAACGACGCTCGGTCAGCAACAGCCCTCCTCGCGTCCGCCGTCGCCGCTGCTGAGACTGCACCGTTTGATACACACACACACACACACACACACACACACACACACACACACACACACACACACACACAATACGTGTAGATGCGAGAAAATTAAAATCGCCTATATGCAACTTTTGCTCCCTTTCGTATACACACCCACACACCTTCATGTGTACACCCGAAGAGGCAAATGGACAGAATGAGAGACGAATGATAATGAGAGGCGGAGTGAGGGGTGTATAGGGAAAGAGACAGAGATAGATTGATAGATAGAGAGAGAGAGAGAGAGAGAGAGAGAGAGAGAGAGAGAGAGAGAGAGAAGGCGATAGAGGAGAGAGAGAGAGAGGAAATAGAGAGAGAGCAGAGAGATAGAGAGAGAGAGGAGAGAGAGAGAGAGGAGAGAGAGAGAGAGAGGAGAGAGAGGAGGGATAGCCCCCGTTGCTCCTCGTCATTCTAACCTGCAGGGGGCTGCTGCCGTTGCTGCCGCTCGAGGGCGCGAGCCCGTCGTGACCTCCGCCGACTCCGCCTCCGCCGCCACCGCCCCGTGATGGCTGTAATCGCTCCGCAAGAGATTCTCGCTCTGCATCTTGCCCTTCAGGCAGGTTATGTAGCGGTTGCAGAAGTCCTTGCAGAGCTCCTGAACCTTTTCCAGCTCGAGCAGATGGATCCGCAGGACCTGTATGGCCTTTATCATCTGCGGACGGCGGGGGGGAGAGAGAGAGAGAGAGAGAGTGAGTGTGTGCGCGTGTATGTGTATTTGGGAGTGAGAGAGAGAGAGAGAGAGAGAGAGAGAGAGAGAGAGAAAGAGATAGAGCATAAAATATATCATAGAGCGAAATAAGAGGAATTCCGCGCTTCGGCCCGAGTGCGCGCTTGGTGTGAAGTTCGTCAAATGTATTTTTATAGATATGTAAATAGAGAGCGAAAGTAAGATTGAGGGAGAGAGAGAGAGAGAGAGAGAGAGAGAGAGAGAGAGAGAGAGAGAGAGAGAGAGAGAGAGAGAGAGAGAGAGCGAGTGTAAAGAAGGGAGGAGGGAAAAGAAGACATAATAAAATACGATCTGTGAACTATGTCTTGGACCTCCTATATAGACAAGTACCTATTTCTCTCTTTTTCTCATTCTCTCTTTCATCGATATCTTACTGTTTGAGGACATTAATACCAACCCAAATGGTATGAGATGGTACTTATTCATGTGTATGAAACACGACTATAATGCGCATCCGTAAGTATATACATATTTATTTGTATAATTTTCTGCGAAATGTTTGCATCATAATTCAGTGTTTTAAAAGGCAAATTTGGAACCGATTGTTATGTGCATATATATATATATATATATATATATATATATATATATATATATATATATATATACATATATAGTTTTAGAATATTCAATTGAAAAGCTTTTAAATCAGATGAAAATTTTTATTAATTACTTATTTAATCTTTTTATTAACTATATTTAAATACAATTATCTTTATTAATTAAAGTAATAATGATTAATGTATATTATTTATTATTTTCTCCGATAAAAATGATCAATTTATCAATGACTCAAATTATGAATTTTTCAAGAATAACATAACCTCATTTCTACACCAGTAAACTTATTTATTTTATTATTATTCTTATTTTCTTAATCAACGAAGAAAGGTTATAAATAAATTTTTACTAGACTTCACAGAAGTAATTTTTAAACTTTCCGTAGTTCTTCCTCTCTCTCTCTCTCTCTCTCTCTCTCTCTCTCTCTCTCTCTCTCTCTCTCTCTCTCTCTCTCTCTCTCTCTCTCTCTCTCTCTCTCTCTCCCTCTGTATAGATATACGTATAATAGTTGAGCCCGAAGAGTCATTAAATGTGTAAAGTTGCATTTGAAGTTGTACGTATAAAGGATTAAAACGCGATACTCGCTTGCGAGGCGAGAGGCGAGATTTCGTAAAAGTTTGCCCCCGGCTTTAAACTCGATGCAGGATTAAAATAGACGCGAGCAAGATAGGAAATTTTATAAGAATTTCCGCGAAAAATTACAGAGAGAATGATAAAGGGAAAGTTTTTACATTAATTAGTAAAAATACTTCGTATTGGCCAAATAAACAGAATACTTATATATTATACGTATAAAGATTTGTATATGTTGACGTTATAGCAATAGTTCGACAAGCCATCCTTATTTTTTTTATAACTATCTTTAGCAGTATTTCCTGCAGTACATTAAAAGAATTAACAAAATCAAATCAATAAAACCTTCTTTTTTAGAGCCATATATTTAATATTTGAATTTATGCCTTACCCAATTGAAATCCTGTAATTTCCTTTTAGATGTAATAAAAGTTCTTAAGGTTTGTTAAGAGAGATATACTATTTTTATTAAAATACTAAAATTGAAAATAGAAATTGATAGTTATATATTTATAAATCTATTCAGGCGATTAAATTATGAGAGTTGTGCATTATTTTTCAAATATATTTGGCGTTCCATTTAAAAATCACTACGTAAATATTTCGTCATGGGAGTAACAAATCAAAAAGAAATATGTTAATGGTATTAATTATAATCTTGATCCAAATTTTTAAATAGCAACAAGTACTTCTGGCATTAGATTCAAGGGGAGAATGGAATTTGAAATAAAAAAAAGTCCAATGCACCTAAGTCAAGAATTGCATAGTTTTCTTAGTCTTTTTTCTATTGCAACCCTGCCAAATAACACCTGACAGTATAAATAGATTGTGCTACTGTATGTAAAAATACACATATAACTAAAAAAATGTTCGATTTGGATCTACGTGCACTTGAGCTTTTTTAGGTTAAAAAACCGGTTTAAAAAAGGATCCAAACTTAAGAAAAGTTAAAAAAGGAAAAGATCAAGCTCAAAACTAACATTTGATAATACATTTACCATTCGTTTACTTTGTAAAGGTTGTTTTTAGATGGTTGCACGTAAAAAGAAATTTGGCTCTACAGTAATATATAAATTCATCGATCGTCCTTGATGTACATTATGGCCCTGTTGTGCTATCGAATATCAATACTGCAGTATCGGCTGACGCAAGGAAAGTAGATTCACGTACCAGAAAAGCGTAAACTGACACTGGAACATTATAAAATTTATCTACAGAGACCTTACGTTTAAGCAGTTTAGCGTCTGGAGATTAATTTCTCTCGGTGCGTTGCCCACTTGACGAAATATTCAGGTGGTGATTGTTTGAAATTGAATACGATACACATAGTGCAATAATATTGTCCTTTTGGCAAACGATGCTCTTTACCTATATGGCCGCTGCAAATCCGATTGAAAAGCATAAAAGTCGTTGGGTAAGAGATTTTGTTATGTCATTCCCTATGAGCACAACCATAGATATGCGAATGATTTTATACATACATATCAGAAAAGAAAACTTAATACAAATTTAAAATAAATATATCATTAAAAAAGTCAATGCATACGAGAATTATGGATGAAAATGTTCGTTCGTTGATGATATACCGGAATGAAATATTTATGTCAACATTATGTTCAATGATGACCACGGAGTCTCCTTTATTGAGAACTCAAAATATTGCTTTGAGCTCTCGTGGCGAAAATTAAAGTAAAACACACTTTTATGGATTAATCTGAGAATTTCAATTCAAATTGCAGAATTGTCATTATAAAATAATTTCTATGCAGGTCAGAGAGTTCTGCCCATGTTAAAAATATCTGTTTATCCGATTTACTCTACTGGTGACCGCGTGGGCAGACAAACTAAGAAATTAACAGTCAGTTACTGTTACTCTTCGAGGATAAAATAAAACTTTTGAAACTTTACAAACAAAATATACTATCCATCGAAGATCTGATATGCATGTCAGATTACGCATAGTTTACACATTCCAGCTAGTAATTTTAGAAAAAAAGAATACTAGACGATCTGCCTGCATTTTCCATCTACAGCCGATTTATATCGCGTCTTGTGAATATTTCTCAATTTTAGACTGTGATATATAGATCATCAAGTGGACAGACATAAAACATGGCAAAACGGATCATCTTTTATGAATTATCATTGATCGATAATGTTACCGTGACTATGGTCGAATCTATTCTTTAAACATTTGATATTTTCTAGAGAGCCATTGGCCAAAATCCAAATAAACAATATGTAAAAGCGTAACTTAGCACAACTATATTATAGTTAATTATTTAGACCACCCATGATTCTTCTGGAGTTCTCATTATGACAAGTTGTATTGTACAAATTTACCAGTAGGGACTGCTCATGAAGCCACCTTACCTTGTCTTTATCTAATTCAGTCCTACGTATCACCAGCGAAAGAACGTTTTCGCACCCTACTTCTTACCGATTGAGCCTTTTAATTGTACTTTTTTCACACAGTTCTTTTTCTTCGAAAGAAAAGGAAAGGAGAGAGAGAGAAAGAGAAAGAGAGTGAGAGAGAGAGAGAGAGAGAGAGAGAGAGAGAGAGAGAGAGCCAGAAAGAGAAATACACGATACACCCATACCAGGCCGTCAATCTCCGGGTCATTGATCAGGAAGGGCTTGCAGTCCCTCTCCTGATGCTGGACGAACGCCTTTATGTCCATGTTGAAGCTTTCCGTGTTGGAATTGTCGGAGCTCTGGGTCGCCTGCTCGCATCTCTCGAAGAGTAGCGCAAGCAGGGGGAACAGGGGATGCTTGTACACCGCCCGCTTGTCGGCCTCGAAGCGCGCCTGGTCCTGGTGGCCCGTGGCGTAATCGGCTACCCCGCTCGCGGGATCCTGATCGTAGCCAGGGGTCACCATCGCTAGCGCCACCGCCGTTCTGCCCTCTTGCATTCTATCATTCCTCATGTGGGGGCGCGGCCGCCGCGGCCAGCCTCCACCATTATCGTCGCCTGGGCCGTGTGTGCTTGAGGGTGCGTGTGGGCGCGCGCGCTGACAGAGGAGGGGGGAGGATTCCCCGGACGTGAGCCTCGCTTTCTTCTCCTCCCCCTATATATATATATATATATATATATATATATATCTTATTGTCTTGTCGGTTCAGCTATGTGGAAGATCCGCCGGTGTGTATACTTATATTTTATTGTCAGCTGGAATCACACCTGGAAAAAGATGTAATTACAGGATTCGTTAGTGAGTTTAATTAGAATTGTAAAAGTCATTTGTGTATATATAGATATAACGGATCCAACATTAACATGAGAAAAGAAATTTTTTCGACGTAATAATCCAAAGAGTCTTTATAATTGATAACGGAACGTACGCGCGCGAGAATAATATATAACACACAAATATTTCATAAAATCCATATAAAAACTCGATCCAGTATGAGAGATATCGAATAATTAACAAACGAGAGTGATATGGTTTAATGACTATTATGGTGCGAGTTTTTTTTAAATCGGAGTATATAATGACTTAATGTAAACATGTCATATTATTCCGGTATTTCTTGAGCGATTATGTTTTTAAGAAATCAGTTTTTATATTCTTAGTATAAATAATCTTACATAATACCCGTACAACTTAGAAAACTCTTTCGCACGTTCATACATTTTGTCCAATGGTAAGAGGAACAAATGCTTACGAATAGGTATAAAAGATCTTCAGCTTTACCATACTTAATATTTAAGATTTTAGTATATGCATTAGACCAAAAGTTTTATTTATTTATTATTTCACTATATATATAAGGTACATTTTCATGTTCAAACTTATAGTGCTTTCTTTTGTCACATCAGACTATTGACATCCTCCCTATTTTTACCCATACATCTAACGAAGACCTACGGCACGATTAATTCGGCGGCTAAAAGTATAACGCGATTCAAGATTAGCGACATAATGCGTAGTAGAATTGAATTCCCGCACCTACTTGCTCGCATATGCGCAGACCCGAAAAGTCACATGTTTCGATTAGTTTGAATTTAATATTTTCCTTAAATTGATATTATGTATATATAACATTTAACTTCATTCATTCACTGAAACAAAATTTGAAGCTTTATCCCTAATTATGTGTATACGCGTGAATCTCCGACGGATAATTACGAGTTACGCTGGTCATTTATGTAAATATATATATCGAAAATCTTTAATTCTTCGACGCGAAATTATTTACAATGTATTATGTAATCTTCCGTGCAGGATCGTTTAAATATAATATAGATATGTAGTTTTCTTTCAGGGGGCGTCTCGATACAATGTCTTATACCGTATATATATATATATATATATATATATATATATATATATATATATATATATAAAAGCAAAAAATATATGTATGTGTAAATAATAGAGTAACTCCTCCTATCGCACCACCCGAAACCCGTCGTGCCAAAAAATATTCTCCCCGCTTTTTGGAAACTTTGTGTGTGTGTGTGTATATATATATATATATATACGCAGAGGCAGTAGTAACGAGAGGGGGTGGCGTTCGAAGGCGGGTGCACAGGAACTCGTGAGTTTTTTGTTTGTTTGTTTTTTTTTTTTTTTTTTTTTTTGATTAAGTATTCATTGCGAGAAGGGGCGTCGATCTCTCGATTCGCGGCGTGAATGCACCTTTATCCCTCGTAGAAGGAGGAGGAAGGGGGAGGTGCGCAACGGGGCGGAGAGGGGTGAGCGAGAGGGAGGGCGAGGGATGGGAGGGAGGCCGAGCGGAGAGGCGCCGAACGAGAGCCCTACTGCATTTAAATGTCATCATTAGAAGCTTTTCGCTCTGTCGTGCGCTCCGGGTCCTCGCCGTTACGCATAGCTCCGAGCGAGCCAGGCGAGCTCCGGCTTCCTTCTCTCTCTCTCTCTCTCTCCCTCGTTCTCATCCCAGGTCCGACGGCGCGGCGGCGATGGGCCCTCGCCTGCTTATTTCTCTCCTCCTGCTCCTCCCACCAACCCCCCCCCACCCCGCCACTCCCGCCCTCGCGTCACTTGCTTACTCACACTCTCGCATTGCCAAATCTCTCTCTCTCTCTCTCTCTTTTCTCGCTTCCTCTCTCTTTCTCTAGCACGCGTGTATATATATATATATATATATATATATATATATATATATATATATATCTGCGAGGGCGAAAGCTCTCTTCTCATGCAAAAATTCTTTGTCGGAGTCCGAATTTTTTTTTTCGTATACGTACACCGCGCGGGAAAAAGGGCGTGAGGGATTGCAGATAAAGATATGTAAGAGGGGTTGACTTATTTTTTTTTTTTGTTTTTTTTTGAAAATCTCAAGAGAAAACGGTAGGGAAGGGTCGATACTTGGTTGGAGATACGTATAAAAATATAGCTTTTTAAGTATCTTTGTTGAAGATAATTTTTTACGTGGTTATTTACGAAGTTATATATATATATATATATATATATATATATATATATATATATATATACATACATAGATTTTCTATTACTTCCTAGCTATCGTTGCATATAAAAAACGTAGGTTTAAAAAGATTAAAAAAATATAGAAACAAAATTTTTATATAAATTTATGGATTTTGATAATAATTATGTCAAAATATAAAAAAGTATTTTATTAAAAAATATTTTAATCTGTTTGTGATTTTTTTTACAATTTTTTTAAAAAAATACTTAATATGATAGAATCTACAAGGAATTGTGCAAGTTAATAACATGAAATATTTAAACGTCAAATATTATAAAAGATATACAATTAACGATTATTATGTCCAAGTAGCTCAATAAATATTTTATTATCAGGAATTTTCCGATTATTTATTTATTGGATTTTTCAAATGATAATGAAATACAATAAGTACGAATCCAAATAAAACGATTTCCATTTTTATTTCAATGTCAGTTAAAGTTTTAAATAGTATCTTTAAGTATATAAATGGTCTTTTCCAATCATACTAATTTTTTTTTTTTTTGATTTTTGAAAAATTTTTAAAAATTGCCTTTATTAAGGTGTTGCGTAAAATGGTAATTTCGTCTTTTATTTTTAGGGTAAGTTATATCAAAACTCGTTACGATTACTTATTTCATTTTATTTTATTTGAGATTATACCCACTTCCATTGCTTGGGCGGCGGAGATACGCCCCAATCAAGTCCATGTTAACGATAGATGTGTATTATAATATTTATTTCTACGATTAATTTTATGGACAAGCGAAACTGAGAATAATTTTTAGATTTATTGGTATGTTTCAATTCTTTACTATTCGTGACTTCTAATCTTTGAATATGGTGAAATTTCAAAAAATTTCAACAAAATAAAATAACACTATTCTTTGTTGTTGTTGTTATTGCAATGTGTACTTTGACATTACATACATATTCCTGTGACTTTTTCATACTTCGTTGTGTTCAATTATACTACTCTTTCGTTTTAAATTTACTTAATTAAACAGGACTGGATTTTTTTTTATTGTTCAATTTTATAATATATTACAAAGCTTCCTAATGTGATATTCTTTTATTTTAATAACGAATTCAATATAACCAAGATTGAATTTCAATCGAATAATTTTTTTTCTCCAATAGTATCAGAAAAACAGATGATAATTCAATGAAACCTTATACACATATTAAAAACAAATTTATTTGAAGATGAAACATTGAAATGCTGCCGAATAATTTTCCTCAATTATGTGGATATAACTACTGAAAATAAGTAAATTTGAATGAAATTTTCAGTGATTCATTCTTTGGAAATTAAAAAAATAGATTTTTGATTCCAGTCTCACGTTCATGTAAACAAAATTTTTATTTTACGCCACGACTTTGCATAATATTTTAAAAATACTATTTTTTACGTTGTTCATAACTATGTTTATATGATAATTGATGCTTTTTATGGTAAATGATTATTTACATATTATATATAAAATCTTATGATTTTAAAGAAAAAAAACAAAAAGATCATTAAAAATATATAATTATCATTGTCGGAAGTTCAACTATTATTGCCATGACTTAAATAAGTAAAAATAACATTTACAATTTATTTATATTGAAAAAAGACAGGCATTATTTATAAATTATGTATCATGAAGGAACAAAAAAAAAAAAAAAAAAAAATTATCATTATACGCATCTCTTCGACTCGGGTGTGCGGCTCCGAGCTACCTTCAGAGCGATCTCATTTACTGTATACTTTATCCGTTACACAGATCTCGCGCGGGTTAATTTTGTAAAGTTACAAAGACCTGCTGTTCGAAGCGCGTACGTGCGCCTGTGGGCGCGCCGAGACGTGCGCGAGTGTGCGCTCACGACCGCCGGGGCGCGTATATGTGTATATCGTGTACAAGATCGAGAGGGTTGCGAGAGAGAGAGAGCTCAGACCCGCGAGAATTCGCTCGGCGAGCAGGGAGAAGATGTAGAAGAAGAAGAAGAAGAAGAAGAAGCAGAAGACGATGAAGAGGGTGGTGGAACGAGAGCGAGCGCGAGTGAGAGGGAAAAAGAGACCGAGGAAAAAGCGGGGGGGGGAAGCATATATAGAGCAAGGAAAACGTTGCCCCCCCCCCTGCGCCACCTTCCACCCCGTCCGGAGCTTTCGCCGCACCGCGCGCGTCTCGCACGCCGGAGAGAATCTCCCGAAACCAGAAGAGAGAGAAGAGCGAGAGAGAGAGAGAGAGAGAGAGAGAGAGAGGAGAGAGAGATAGAGCGCACACGAGTCCCTCTGGCCGCGAGAGCCTTATTCGCCGCGTGAATAAATAAAGCCGAAGGGACTGCTGGGGGAGGTAGATATTTATATATATATATATATATATATATATATATATATATCGAGAGAGAGAGAGAGAGAGAGAGAGAGAGAGAGAGAGAGAGAGAGAGAGAGAGCAGAGGATAAGAGACGAGGAAAGGGCACGTGACGAAAACGAAAAATTTACCCGCGCGACCACGGATATATACGCCGAAGTCACGTATATAGCTGCTCCTCTCTCTCCCTGTCACACACACACACACACACACACGCGCGCGCGCGCGTCCGCCACATATATTCTATCTGTTCCTTGCTTTTCTTTTTCTTTCTTCTCTGCACTTTCTTTCCCTCTCATTCTCTCTCTCTCTCTCTCTCTCTCTCTCTCTCTCTCTCTCTCTCTCTCTCTCCCGACTTTTCGAAACTTCCTTCCTTCCTTCAACTTTCTTGCTTCTTTCCCACCTTCCTTCTCCCGCAACCACGACCGGGCGCACATTGTTCGTTTTTCTTATATCGCCGAATATCTGTGGATGCACGTAAACGGCATCGGCACTGATACCCCAACTTCGACTTTTACATATATATATATATATAGGTTTCAACTGATTCGATTTTTCGGTTTATGCGTGCAAACATGGTAGGAATGTATATAAATATATACACACACACACACACATATAGGACGAGGATAGCGGGGCAGATATTTTTTTCCCAAAGAATAATTCCTTAGAAATCGAAAGAGTTTATTCGTGTAATCTTTAACAATTTTATTCGTAATTTTCTAACATTATTGCGCTCTGCTCCTTTTGTGACTTTTCCAATTTTTTCCTCCCACCGACCCTCCCATCTCCGCCGGCGCGCCCAAAAGAAGCGTAGCGACTGAAAGCGCGTAACATAATAGACACGACCAAAATTCTATCACCTAAACTATCTAATGCATTTTTAGAAGACTTAAAATTATTACTGTTCGTTGCGTGTATTCACCGATTTTTTTTCTTTATTGTGCCTCCTTTGCGTTTTTGCACATTATTCGTCACTTCGTTAGAAATTATATTATACCGCAGCCACATTCGTTTTTCAAAATAATTACAAAAATCCAATTCTTCGTCTCGTCGCTCCCGCCTCATTATTATACTGGCATATTAAAAAATACCTCCACGGCGCAGTAATACATGCATATATATATATATATATATATATATATATATATATATATATATATATATATTCGTACGCAAAAAAAAACGCAAAATAACGCTATAATATTCACTCGTATTCATCAGGCTTATCGCCGAGTTTTATTGATTAAATTACACGAGATTCGGAAAATCTTCTCCTCTGCCTCCCAACCAACCGTATGGTACAAGTACCCGTCCTCTCTAATCCGGTAACGTACGTAATTTATGGAAGTCTGCTTATTAAGGTTTTTTTTCTTATTTGTTACTTAATGATGAACACACTTGTGTCTTTTTTGTTTTGTTTTTAATTTCGAATAATCAAGCTGATCGTTACTGAATTAACCCTTACAAAAGTTGCAATAGTTTACAGGTCAAAAACAATTCGACCATCCTGGACAAGTTTAACACTTATATAACCGATCCGTTAGATATTTTAAAGACTGAAATCTTAAAAGAAATCAACTTAAATGATATTTAAACAGACGTTGACAGTTCTTATCGTCTTATGTCAGCTTTACGAGGACCGAGGACGCGTATCCGACGCAGTCACGAAATGTACACATATACGTGTATATAGACCGTCGATGATTTGAATAAGCGAAAGTATATATATGCGTAAGATTATTATTACGGCTGAATATTTTCAATGCCACTTCGCCTGAACTCAGGCCAACAAATCGTCACGTTACATAATAAATTACAAATAATAGGGATAGATTATAAAGGAAAATTCGTCGTTCGTTTATATAGTCAACAGCGCAGCGCCAACCCCTTAAAACGCCCGAAGGGAAAAGTTAAGTAAAAAATTCAATTCGCAAACATCGTCGTGATCGGGGCACGCATTACACAACGATGATTAACCAACGATGCGAGAAAAATCTGTCCCGCGGAACCACGCGTACAAACACAAGTACACACACACGCGCGCGCGCGCACACACACACACGTACACACGCACACGTTACATTGTCAAAGTCGCGCTTATACGAGTATACATCGTAATGCGTATAACGCACGGACGAGCGGTCGGGCCGACGTCCGATACGGGGGGAGGGGGGGGGCACAACATCGTTCGCGTCTGGCCTCGGCCGCATAAATTTGAATATTACACGGCGGTGCACGCGTGCGGTATGGCGGTGGGAACGGCATGGCAAAAAAGAAACAAAAAAAAAACAACAACAACAAAACACAAAAAAAAAACAAATAAAATAAAGATATTTAGAAAAAAAGGAAAAAAACACGAAGCGACCCGCTGACTTCCCCCCCCACCCCCCTCAATCCCTCGCTGTTGTACAGGCGGATATGTATATGGGGGGGGGGGATGATAGGTATATACGTGCGCCACATTTTTGTTTTCGGTTTATTCTTTATTCGGCGGCCGTATGTATGGCTCAGTGCTCCTGTGGATGCAACAATTGTAGATAAATGGACTTTTCGAATTTTTTGAAGATGGCATTGGTAATAATAGTTTCTTATGCAGAAAAATATGCAAATTAGTTCATGTAAAAATGGTTGTGAACAATTGAATCTGGGATTTAGAATCTTGCGATGACTCCCTTTTTCTGTAGTACATTTGTAATACATTTGTTCATTGTGGAACATATAATCTTTATGATTATTGTCGATATTATCAGATACCAACTATAACAACTGGTTTCTTTAGACTTGTTTTGACGCCAGATTTTTTCAAAAAAATTATTGAACCTGAACAAATTATTAAATTAGTCGTCATATTTAATCCGCCAGTTTAAAATTTTGACTTCTTGGCATTGGATTCACAACATTCAATAACCATAAAAACCCCTGTATAAGCAAAGTCTCGTCTTGGCTGAAAATAAAATCACAATTTTAAAAATATGTTTTCGAATGGCGCAATATATGGACACTAGATTTTTTCATTCGACGATCCCGAAAATCCTTGCATCACTTATGATTCGCAAGTATATTCATGGAAGGAAAATGTGCCACTTAAGAGTTTAATTTAATTCAGTCTTACGCTTATCATTAGGGCTGATGAAAATTTTTTACTTAATTAACTTTTTACATTATGTATCTCGTGCTATTGCAAGAATTCCTTTAATTCATTGAACGTTTTAAGTAATTGAATTCCTTTAAAAAATTGAATTCCTTTAATTAATTCATCGTTAAAAGAAGATCCAAATAGAATCATCCACACTCTAAACGTCATTTATAGTATTTAATTACTGTTAACAAAATTCGTTAATTTCAAAATCAAATTCTAATTTGATAAACTGACGTACAAACATTTTAGATATTTGATTCTATATATGTGTATCTATACATCGAAACATCGTCACATGTGCAAAATCCCATTTCCAAGTACGTCACATTATAAATTTTTTTAATAATAAATAATTTTTTAAAAAAAATTATTTATTTAATTAAATAAAACTGCCATTTGTTGTGTAATATTTTGATATAAATTGTCCAAAAATATTTTCTTAAAAATTCTTTCTGACAAACACACGTTTCCCTATTAATAGTATTAATAGTAGATCATTATAAATAATATTGTTCAATTCTAATTTAAAATTCTAACTAAAATGGTAAGAGTACTGTAGCCGGTTTATGTTCTTAACTAACATATTAATACATAGATCAACAAAACCGCAACCTTATAGTATTTAAAATGTTCAATAAATTTTTTCTTTTGGATTTTACATTAAAGATTTTAGATAAACACGGCGATCGTCCAATTATCCAATTCAAAATTAATTATTAAATACACGTACACACGAGGAACGGCAATAAAGCATATTACGATTGTGCTTCGACAAAATGAAAAGGCAAAAACGCAATAAAGCAGCAGACACCCCTCAAGAACCTCCTCAATGTCCCGTGAAGAAATAACGAAAGAGAGAAATATATATATATATCGAGAGAGAGAGAGAGAGAGAGAGAGAGAAAGAGAGAGCACAGAGTACGAAGAGACAGAAAGAAGAGGAACGAAAACTGAGCGTGCACACGCAGAAACGGAGGTCCCGACTCTATACATGCGCTGTTATATAGCCTTACTGTCGACGGGGCACGCGTGTGTGTATCCGTCTGTCTGTCTCTTCGGGAGGCCTGTGCTACTACTCCGGCCGCAAGAGAGGGGGCGCGCCATTACTCGCAAGTGGCGCGCAGCCCACGTCGGGGCGCCGTGTCTCCGCGGATCCGCCGCCTAGCTCCTGCCCCCACCCTCTCCGATGCTGGGCAGCAGGGCGAGGGGGAGAAGGGGGTGAGTACGCGTGGCGAACCTCCAGTAGCCAATATTTATCACGAGGAAGGGCATATATATATATATATATATATATATATATATATATATATATTTATACACGTTGCACACGTGAACGCGAAACGGGGTGAATTGAATAATATTTTTTTTCTAAAAAAAAATGTCATTGATCGCTTCATCGTAAAGACCTTTTTCATATTATTAACAAAAAAATTCTTTAGATGTTCTGTTAGAATTGAACTCGTAGAAAAAAAACACAACCTTCACCCTGAGGAGATTGAAAATTATAACAAAGAGTCGGTGATGTAACTCTGAATGTAGGTTGACAGGACAATAATGTACAGCAGTTAATGATAGTCAACACGGCGATAAGGTTCACGCGTGGTAACAGCGAATAAAAGAGGGCCGCGAAATCGAAGCAGAACGAGGCGAATATAAGAATGATCAAAAAGGGTTGAATCGAAACTGTATGAGGTTGCCCTGTCGCGTCCTCTCCGTGAAAGAGCTAGAGACAGAGTGAAGGGGGGGGGGAAGGAAAACACGCCAGGCGACTTGTTTACCTGCGCGTCAAAGTGCCGCGCGGTACGGTGAATGAGAGAGAAGGAGTGAGAGAGAGAGAGAGAGAGAGAGAGAGAGAGAGAGAGAGGGAGAAGGGGGGATAGGGAGATCTACGACCTTAAAAACGAATCCCTTTAAAGCACCTTGCAGCACGTGCTTTCCAGGCACGTATGTACATACATACATACATACAGTAGGCATAGTATAGGTAAGTACTATATACGGCCAGGCTCGTAAATTCAGCTTCTCGAATGGGGAGGGTTGAACGAGACGGCGGGGCAGGAGAGGGAGGGAAGGAGGGAGGGAGAGAGAGAGAGGGAGAGAGAGAGAGAGAGAGAGAGAGAGAGAGAGAGAGAGAGAGAAGAGAAACGAGCTCTTTACGGGTGTGCCGAGAGCGATATTCTTGCGCGTAATGAGCAGTCCGCGCCCGTGCAGCGGCATCAACCCATCAAGCGAGCGCTCAATGGGAGCCTGGCTCTCGCCTTCTCTCTCTCTCTCCCTCTCTCGCTCTCTCTCTTTCTCGGCAAACAGAGCCCCGGCTTCACGTTGACGCGCGATCAACCCGAAAGACTTGACACGCTTCCTCCTTCTCCGCCCCCCTCCCCCTCCTAGCCGTCCCGCCTGCCGCCGCCGACAACCGCGCGCTTGATTTATATACGTATAATAGCCTCTGAGCGCGCCGCGCCATCAGGGAAGATTGTTGCGCGCTGTCGCGATGCCGGGCCGAGGTGTGTGTATCTATATATTTATGTATATAACTATAGCTGCACCTGAGCGCACGTGGGAGAGAGGAGAGTTGGTGCCTGCGCGCGCGCGCGTGTGTGTGTGTATATGGGCGCGCACGCGTGTGTACGGATAGATAAGCGGTCTGTTTTTTCGGAAATCGGTGTATACATAATGGATAAACTGAGGCGATATAATCTCAAGTCGTTATGGAAATATATAATAATAATAATTAATCTGATATATGCGTTTTAGATTTTTACGATTCTTTCTCGTTGTGATTTTTTGAAAAAAACTTTTCTTTTTACTTCTGTTGTCTCTTTCTCTTCTATATCTCCATCTCCCCCCCTCTCTCTCTCCCTCTCGGGACTCGCGCGATTGTCGTCCTATTGTTTTAAATCAACTAGCAACATCGAGACTTCTTCTTGTTTCAGATCGGTTACTTTCCCGATAAACGGAGTCAAGGAAAGCGAGCGCACTAATATAGCATCGATGATTTTCGGTCGTTTGGCGTGCACTCGTAATCCTTACGTCGGTAAATTCGAGAGAGCGAAATTGCTCTCGATCGGATTTATCACTTTGTACAGCTTGTCAAGACGAGCTCTTCGTGGCGAGTTTCGATCGTATCTCCGTAACGGACATAGCCACTACTACGAATATTATCGATGTCGTGGGCGTTATCATTACAGTTTGTTTTTCTCGGATTATCATTATATTGTATCGATGTTTCGCGTGCTTTTTACTCGTCTCCGTACAGATCTTGTCGTCCGTGACTTCTGAATTTTCGGGTCTTTTATTTTCAGATAAAGCGTGCCTCTGGATTATTCGATTGCCTGGCGATTATTATCCTTGATGGAGCCGGCTCATCCATCTCCTCGTGTTCGAAAGCATGACGTGATCACCACTAGGTGATCATTTCGGGACCTTTTTCTTCTCGCTGCTTATCAACGACTTGTCTGGTAAACTTGCGTTTGACGAGCATCGGTCTATACACCAACGGTCTTGCGTCCTATGTCTTGCCAATACTTCGAATTCGGCATCCGAAAATGGTCGTGTTATCGATGCGGCCGATAAGACTCGAGTACTGCGGGTGGTTTCCGTTAATTGTAGATCAAAAGACTTTGAGGTATTAATTTTTTTCAACGTCTGCCCTTGGCAATACAATTATCATTCCTGGCGACTCGCTCGAGGTACAGAGCATAACTGTCAACTGCACTTTATCGCGAAGGTCTCGATGTCATGTCACGGCCAGAAAATCCTTTGGTGCTGCCCTCGGTCATCTACGTAAAATGTCAGTCCCAGCCATATCAAGACACGAAGCTACTGTGAATCGAAACATTTATTTCTCGCTATTTTGATTGGTTTAGCCCGGTACTTCTGGGCCACAAGCAGAACTGGTCTAGCAAATACGACGAATGCGGAAATTGCGCTCCGCGTTTTACTACGGGACAGAAAATACACGAACATACATCTCTCGTTAATATTTAGAAATCATCCCTCAGGCTGTAAGTACAGATTTTGGATCGCATTGTTTAACCGCAAAGTCTTCGTCTTTTCGGACTGCGGCTCGATTTGTTCCCTAAACTTTCTTGTATTGACGCTCAAACACCTGGTCGTAGTAGAAAATCGTTATGGGATGTTCGAAATGGCAACTTTTGAACTGAGGCCCTTAGGATTTCGTTTTGTATAGGAGCAGCACATATGTTTTGTTTAATTTTTTATGATATTCATTTTACGTAACGTCGTACTGTCGAGCAGATATTTATTTACGTCGATATCTCCGTATGCATTCGTGCCTTTTGGCTTCGTGTCTGTCAATATGTATACGTCTTTGTTAAGGCTCCCTGGGCTCTCCTTTGTCTATCAAGAAAAATCACTCAATCTCTCTCGTGCAATTCAAATTCTTTTCGACTATTACTTAAATTTAAGTATTCGATTGTAATATACATAGTATTATGCGACTAAAAAACTATCATAATAAAATTTACGTACATATAATAAATGCTAATCAATAAATAATTGTTAATAAGTTATTCGATTGCTGTGGCATATTTCTAACTGAGCAATCGTGGTTTTATTTGATTGCGAGTATTAAAATTAACATAAAGCGCTCGATTCAAATTCGCGATCGTCTATAAGCTTTCAATCAATCGATAATATTGCAGATTTATCGTTTTACCATTTTAAGAGAGTTGTTAAAGAGCGCAACATTCTTGCGTCTTTATGTATGCTTTCTGTGGGAGTGTCTATACTTTGAATTTACGGATGTCGTGCGCGGCGTAATATTTGGTAATGATATTTGTGCAATGATAGTGAAAGGGAATAAATCCCCCAGAGAGAAAGAGGGAGAGGGGGGAGCTATATCATTAGTCATAAAATATAGGCTAATCTAACACTTTTCTCTCTCCCCCCCCTCTCTCTCTTCTAAAATTCTTCTATTACCTAGAACAGCGTTTTTTTTTCTTTCATACTGCAAATATCTCTTTAATCGTACGCTGGCGCAAAAGTAATTCATACGCGTTATATAAAATGGAAAGCTCGCGCTCGTGCACGACAATTTTTATTTTTACCGCGCGGCCTCTCGTACAACCGTTAAATGATGATCTTTTTTTTTTACCATTTTTTTTTTCACGGATCGGTTAATGATAGCCTTTACGCTCTCTTTGATACACTATATATATATGCATATATACGCTGAAAGCTTGAATATTTTAACTCGCGCGAAAGTTAACGTATCGATATAATGACCGAAGAGTCTGGAGACTGTTCACGCGAGAGTGAAATTAAACAGATGGGTTATTTTAACAAATCAAAAAAAATATATATATTTTCTGCGATATATATCTTTGTATATTTCAAAACCTTGCCAGCGCTCTATTAAATTAAAATCATCTCCGTCAAAAACGACAGACTTTTGATTTTATAACATGCGTGCAATGTTGATATCGTCGGATTTAGGCCATGCTTTGTTATTTGCCGCTGCTTCGATTCAGTAGAACACAAAGTTATGCTGGACGGTAACTTTTGCAATTTTATCCAATTTTTTTAATAAAAATAAGTGGAATTTTAACCAGTCGTCGTTGTTAATTCATCGGAGTATAAAAAAAATAATCCGACAGTTATTTCATAAAAAATCAAACAAGAAGATTTTCAGGTCGAATCGAAAAAAATTATTACCCAATGATAAATCTACAATGTTTCACTAAAATTTTAACTCGTTAAAATAGTTCAGTTAAATAATCTTTATATTACAGAAGCACTAATTTACATACAGAATTCCAAAGTTGTAGCCGTAATCTGAGTAAAATAATTCAAAGGCACTTTTCAAATGTCAGTCATAAATGACAATGTGACGAAAGATTTTGAAATCCTTTGGATGTAAGATCGCTCGATATCGATCCTACTTTATTCTCGGGCCGCAGATAACGCTTTTCGATAGAGCGAGTCGCCGAGATTAATGTGAATTATCATTAAAGAAGACACAAAGCAGATTAGTGCCTGCGCGACACCAAGTAGTTTTCTTTTTGGTAAGCCTCTATACGAGCAGAGAGAGAAGAGAGAGAGAGAGAGAGAGAGACAGACAGAGTTGATGGCGCGCTTACGAAATAACGGACTCACCCGTCTACGAGTAAATATATTTCCTTAATCTGTCTAACGTATCTGGATTCTCTATACGTCGCTGATAGAAGTTCGAATTGAACCGAGAACGATGGGGTTTGGAAAGTTTGGAAGTTTGCGGCATTTTTAGCAGATCTGTAGTGAGAAATATTTTGTACCCAATCATTGACGATATGCATGGGAAGTTTTAACAATTGGTCTGGCAACGTTCGTTGGCTCGCCGTAATTTTACAAATTCGGCAACGCTTTGTCAGATCCGGCACTTTTTAGCCAACGTATGTCCACGAGATTGTGGTTCACAATTACGTAATCGTCGGTGCATGATTTGTGTTTAAAAAAAAAAATTCTAAATTTTTACAAACTTGCTATGCACTCGTTCGGCACTTTCCAAAAATCACTAAAGTATTGGCATTTCGCGATTGTTGCCAAACTTCGTTGAGAGTTGCTATATAAACTTTGTCGAAAGTTGTCTCGGGAAGTTCCTACGTAAAAGTTGCCTACGAGACTGCCAATTTTTCACATTCAGATAATTTTGGTGCGTTTTAAGAAAGCCCAGCGATTTCCAGCAATCTTTGCTAACGAGATTTTTTCCACCAACGAATTAATGAAATAAATTTTATTGTAATTTTAACGACAATCAGCGTTATTTTGAAATGAATTTGAAAAACAGAAAGAGCACGGACAAAGTGTCAATATACATTTCTAAAAAATTCGATAATATGTATAGAATAATGAAACAAAAGACGGGCAACAAAACAATTGACCCGACATCGATATTTCCAACGGCAGGCAGTGGCATTAAATGCCGAAGAAAAAAGCGAAATCCCCGACCTGCTCCAAAAAATTACGGTCCTTTTAAATCCTCGAGTTTCAAAACAAATCTCGCCACCCCGCTGTCGCTCCCCCCCAGTTCTTTTTAAAGCACGTCCACCGAACAAAAGAAGCCTCGGACTATAAGGGTGAGTGTGAAGGAAGAGGGGTGGGGGAATTGTCCTCTCCATACATCTCCCCGAGTATTCGTATACCGCTATACGTATACCTCACCCCCCTGACCCCCGCGGCGCTTAAAAAAAACAACAACAACAACAAAACAACAATGCCTTTGCGCGCGCGAGACTGTGTGTATGCGCTTGTATGTGTGTACGCGCGGGGGAGGAAACGAGATATATTATACGATATCGATCCCGTTAATCCGGGCTACGATTCGCGCATACACGTATACAATAAACAGTAACACCCGCCGCTTTCGCATAAGCGTCGGCGGAAGCGGCGCCAGTGGCAGCAGCAGCAGCAGAAGCAACAACAACAATTACGGTAGCAACAGTGGCAGCGGCATGTATGTTAATGGCAAAAGCAGCAAGAAACGCACCCCGGCTGTTATACAGGCCAAAGCGTCCGTATAGTGACGAAGGTGTGATTAATAATAATAATAGAAAAAAAACATAAATAGGACAAAAGATAAAACAGAAAGAAGAAACGACCGTGTGGCCGGCGAGAGAAATGGGCGTTCACTCTTTTTCTATATATTCATATAGATATATATATGACGATGAGGCTCCGAAAGAGAGCAGCCGCGCGCGCGCGCGCACTCCTCTATACTTTATTCCGTCGGCGCGAGAGAATACCGTGTATGAGTGGAATCACTTTTTCGCATGGGGGAGGAGAGAGAAAGAGAGAGAAAGAGAAGCTCCGGCCGAAAAGTCGGACCTAACCTACAAGTTTATATATATATATATATATATATATATATATATATATATATATATATATATACACCTTCTACGCACGGTGCCATTCCGCACGCATTTGTATTTATGTATGCATAATACGTGTATACACGTTTGCATAGATATGTATACATATATGACCGAATAACAGAGCTGGCGGTAGCCTCGCTATCTCTCTCTCTCTCTCTTTCTCTGCTTGCGCTCACTTATGCTCTATAATACGGCTTTTTCGGCGAGACGATGTTTATCCCATCACCTTCCGACTCTATCTCTCTCTCTCTCTCTCTATCACTGTGTCTCTATCCATCTTTATTTCGTTAATCCTCTCGGTCGCTCACTAATCTCTGTATCTTGTAATAATATCTCGAAAATTCTACATCTCCACCTTTATTTATTCTACATTTCTATATATATATATATATATATATATATATATATATATATATATATATATAATATAGAAATTCGAAACTTTAAAAAAAGAATCCTACATTTTAGATAAAGAAGAAAGGGGGGAGGGGAAGAAAAAGAGGAGTATAAAATGCGCGTATCGATTATGCTCCGAAAGCCAGGAATTCGTCCCCCGGCGGACTATACGCCCCCCGAAACTCCCGTGATTCTTCTCTATTTGCGCAAAAATTACACAACGCGGCCCCTCTCCCCCCTAAACACTGACTTCCCCCCCTCTCGACACCTACTCGCTGTCGCACTTACATCCGATTGATTTTGGAGGTTAGACCTTACCGGGA
Source organism: Sycobia sp. Sy_11 (assembly GCA_018907035.1). NCBI lineage: Eukaryota > Metazoa > Arthropoda > Insecta > Hymenoptera > Epichrysomallidae > Sycobia > Sycobia sp. Sy_11. The sequence continues at coordinate 3,694,092 of JACCIC010000009.1, forward strand.
CAAGGCAAGAGCACGGCAGCCGTATCTGTGCATGGGAATCGAGCTGGACCGAGGCACATTTTCGGAGTAAAAAGAACTTTATCACAGATTCTAATCTCTCTCACCTTTTCACAGTCCCCTCGTCGCTCTCGCCGCGCCGCCGTCGCTCTCTTTCTCACTCTCTCCTTCTCCCTCTTTATCTTTCTCTTTCACTACTATGCTTACACTAATAATGTTGCATTCACGTTCACGCGTTCACTGTATATTTATGCCGCGAGTGCCGACACTTACGTATCTCTCATTCTCTGTCTCGTTCGTCTTCTGAGTAACTATATATGCGGCGCAGGGCCCCGCGCCGCACGTGTGTGCCCAGTGTGCAAAGTAATAATAAATATATAGAAATACTGCAGTCGAGAGAGAGTGAGCGAGAGAGATAGAGAGCAAGAGAGAGAGAGAGAGAGAGAGAGAGAGAGAGAGAGAGAGAGAGAGAGAGAGAGAGAGAGAGAGAGAGAGAGAGAGGGAAGAAAACACTCCTGATAAACATACAACGTCTGATGTGGATGATGTGATGTGTCCAAGCCGAGCTGCGTGTCCTAACTTTTCATCACGGCGTTCAGAGTGGCAAGGGAGAAAACTTTAATATAAAAGAAAGCTATATATAATACAAGATACTATGATGATGCGCGGCGAAGAAGAACTGCTGATGCTGCTCTATATCGCGCGCGGTGGAGCAGTCAGCGGTGTAGAGAGAGAGAGAGAGAGAGAGAGAGAGAGAGAGAGAGAAAGAGAGTGAGTGAGAGCATCGAAAGAGATCTCCCCGACGCTCTCTTGCTCGCACTCGGGTACACTGATAAAACGAGAGTAATGCGCAAGTAATATATCTGTATATGTAACGCGCACTAATAAAACGCACGATGGACGCGTGCGCGCGTGTTTCAACCGCGTGGCGCGTTTATATGCACGGGTGGTATATATTTTTATATTGCACATGTATATGTGTACGCACAAAAACAAGCTCTTGGATAGGAGACAACATCGCAGCTCCCTGGCATATATATATATATATATATATATATATATATATATATATATATATATATACACACCTATGTATTGATACGCACTTTTTTTATCCGGTCGCCCACATGTGTCTCTTGACTCTTCTTTTGGCGCGTCACTCTACTCCTGATGGCTATATATAATGTATTAATATACAATAAAGGTGCTTCTTTCAAATTTTAACTAGTATTGGATATAATATTCTACGCGCGCCAGCACAGTGTTTTTCTTTCGAACATGTATATACATATATATACACAAGCATATGCATATACGTATATATAATTAATTAACGCTCGCCCATTGTTGTTGGACTTTTTAACGCGCACTGTTGAACTCCGCCCGGCGAGAGCGTAGACTCTCGAAATACGTATCTCCGGCGACTCCGTTTTGACGGGCGCCGCGCAGGAGCAGTATAATTCGCCGTTCGTGCACCCTTTTTTCTCTCTTTATCTTTCTCTCTCTCTCTCTCTCTCTCTCTCTGTCTTTCCCTCTCGCTCGGCCTCTCGCTCTTCTTATTCCCCTCCCGCTATGTATGCCTCGCGCGCGCGTGTGTCTCTTTTGTGACGTCACCGATTCAATACTTTTCTCTCGCGCGCCCGCCGCCGGAGCTGCGCGTGCGAAGCCCGAGCCCCCCGCGGCTCCGAAATGACAGTGCGAGAGACAGATGTATGCGCATTTTATTGTAACAGATAAGGAGGGAGAAGAGTATGTACAATATGTATATATGTCTCTTACGAGCACGCGCGGCTGCGAAAGTATGGTTTCGCGGGATAACCGCTAGGGCGCGCTTTTTTGAGGAACTCCCGCATTGTTTGTTTTTTTTTTTTTGAAACCCGGTGCGCGCTCGGCGAACCTTCGGTGAATACAATCCGCCTAGCGAACAGGCAGTAGAAATCAGTAGAAATTCGGGTGCCTTACCAGTATCGCGACTGGTCAATTATGAAGGTTTTCATGATTATAGCTTCGCCGATGGATGTAAGCAGTTAAAATGATCTTCACAATGATCGTTATCAGATACCAATACCAGTAATTTCAGTGATTAAATAAATGTTTACGTTCATAATATTTCTACCATTAAGAATGTCTCGTTTCTTAAATTATCAGAACTATAAAAAATAAAACAGTAAGATTTTGATAGATAGAGTTAACTCTTTGAGAAAGAGTTATGGTGAAAGAATTATTATATATTTTTCAGAAACTTAGTTTTAATTCAAGTAGCGGTTATTCAAATTGTAGGTGTATGAAATGACTTCGATGGCTTCGATTACATTATCTATCTAGATCTTAAATATATTATTTAGTAGCTATAATTTCATAGTTTTTGTGCATTTGAAATTTTATAGTTTAACTTTAAGTATAAAATTAATTAAAACATTATATCGTTTCTGCATCGCAGGACGTTTAAAATTTGACGGAATACGGGACTTCAACATAGGTGTCACTAATTTTGTCATATTTTCGGAGCCTATTGAACTTATTACACACACACACACACACACACACACACACACACACACACACACACACACACACACACACACACACACATATTTATATGAATTATTCTGGTGTGTTGTTATCATGAATTACCTCATGCTAAAAACACCAACAATAAATGGTCCATTGAATAAATAAATGCACTTCATTTACTTGTCTAAATGGTTAATTGAACAAATTTCTTTTTATACTTTTAAAGTATTCAATCGATAACAATTTAATCTCTATAATACCTGCAGTTATTCAATCAAGGTTAGTAAATTCGCGCTAGATAAAGAAAAATTCTGTAGGGTCTGAGATGAAATGACCATAGATGGTGCCACATTTCGAAACTTGAGGGTTGCGGCATGTAGAGCGCGATGTTTCAAATTCAGATAAATGCAACATAATATTTTACTTCGTTTCAGTCGACTAAAATTGTTGTTTATTTCATTATAAACAATGGCTATTCATTTAGAATATTACAAATTGTAAAAAGATTTAAATATTAACAGTTAAAATAATAATGTACTTTTTAATAAAATAATGTACTTTAATAAAATAAATCTTTTGTTAAGATCGTTTGCAACTTTATGAACATAAATCTTATTTTTAATTATTCTAATACTTAAGATGATTTAATTTATTCATATAAAAGAATATTATATTATTCTGAATAAGTTAGCCATCATATTATTACGTTAGAATGATTGTTGGGGCTCAGATTTAAATTCAAAAATATTTTACGAGCTTTACGCCAGAGAAATAATTAGTAGAAAGCCAATTGATATTAATTAAGCAGCAATAAACGAATATTTACTTAAAGCTAATACATATTTTTTGAATCAAATCAATATTTATTTTAAATGAATTTATTTTACCAATTCAAATTTTCTTCAAACTAGTTGATAAAGTAGTTTGCCAATATGAGGTTGGCAGAGTGGCTTTATCACTATGATCCAAATTAGGACGCATCTTAAAGGATTTGTATACAATTATTATTTTTTTTCACGATTGGATTTTTTTCAATATTTTTTCACGGTAATTATTTTTTTTTTAATATATAGATTTCCAATTTTAGAACTTACTTTTCATACTATACAAAAAAAGTCAAGGAATCATTCTATGGGATTTCAGAAAAGAAGCTATATATTTTATAGGAAATTGTTATATGAATTACATATAAATTCTAAAATTCTTATTACGCATTCATTGCACTGTTATATTATCAGAGAATTCATTCGATCAATTTGTTTTTTCTGAATCCTTTAATCACAAAAAGCAGATAGCTATATTAAATAAATTCAGTGCACAATATTTGGAATGCAGGCGTGTATACAATGATACATTCACAAGATAATTGAATTTAAAAAGTGAAATAAAATCGTTTTATACCCACGCCTTGACATTATCTGCGGAGACGTTGAAGTTATTTGCTCGCGCAAAAGGGCGTCACATCGATGTAAATACGGATACCCACACCAACGCTATTTATGTGCGAGGGGAAATGTTTTACATGGACTCATTGCAGATAAACGTGCTGTCTAACAAGACACTGATTTTTTCTACTGAAACGCATTCGATTCCAACTGTACGCATTATTTCGCTCAATCGAAGCTCCGTTAATCTTGTCAATATCGAGGCAAAAACGCTTACAATTTCATTCCTAGTCAGACCAAGTTGTACTTCCGGCCAATCGCCTTGTTATAAATACGCAAAGCTTATGTCTCATATCCTTCAAATCAACCCACACCATATCTGCATTCTGCTGAAGTAAGTCTCTCCATCCTGCAAAGGATACATAACTATGAAAATTTAACCTTGTCCAATCTAAAAAAAATTGGTCAATGTATCTCACGTTATTTTTCCTCTGGAGATTTATTTCGGGTTTCTCTCAAGGGACGAGTTTAGCTATGATTCTTACAAAGTGACACTTTCACATATGGATGAAGGCTTTGTTCCGGATTAAGCGAAAAAACAATGATTCATTCCAAACCGGGTCCAATAAAATTTTAAAACCTAACGATCACCAAATCTCAAGCTATGGCACTTTAATGACAAATTTTATATATTATGGAATTAGATTGTTTTTTTTTTAAAGGAAAAACTTTGCTTGACATGCGAAGAAATAATATAAACATTTCAACATAAAAAAGGTTCTAACAAGCATATACCTTACAATGATCGGTTTCTGAGTTGTAGTCAAATAAAGTTAGGCACATTGTATCCAAGTAACACATTACTTGGATTGGTAATCACTTGCTAACGCTTAGTTTTAACTAATTTAAATTAAGCTGAGCTTCTAGCTATAATAACTTTGCTAAAACAGGACCATCCTAAAGTCCCTTTGTTTACAGCGGCTGATTGTATCCATCTCAATAAAATCCTAAGAATTTAACAATGAAAAAAGTACCGAATAGGCAGTTTTTTGTTTTTTAAGAGTTATAGTAACTGCGATGGATTGGAAATCCATGAATATTAAAAATGCTATCGAGCGTTTAAAAACGGTCGACAAATCGCCGAACACTTCTTTGATTTTCGATAACATTCGACTTCCTCAGCCGATACAATTAATGAAATATCGTCGATTAAATTCAAGAAATTATGCTGACAAATCGCGATGCCATATAGTCTTAATATCTTCGGCATCGTATGACGCGATATCGCACGGTTCGCATACAACCGCAAATAGTTCATCGGCAATGGTGTGTCGTGAACAATTCGCTCCAGAAATGTCGGATAATCTGAATTTCGATCCCAGGTTCTTCATGGAATGGATCATAACTTTCTGATACGTCGGACGGTTGTACGAGTATAATGCTCTAATCAGCCAATGATAAACGGAACCGATGAAAAAAGGGTCGGGTCGAAACCGAAAAAAAAACCACCGAAGAACCATATGAAGATCAAAGCGTTGCCGTTCGTTTACTGTGATAGTCTCGGTGCTGTTTGCCATCGTGAATTTGTCGAGGAAGAACAAAATGGTTTTTGTAACGCTTTGAGGCGCGTCCGTTATACCAGATGCGTTGCCAACGGCCGATACTTGTTGCGTGACAAATCCTGAATTTTGCACGAGAGTCACACAACGTGCCAATTATCGAGCGATAATTATCCGCAATAATATAAAATCAAGCACGTAATAAATTTCATCGATTGGCATTGCTCTCAGGATCTATATGAGAAGATTTTACAGAGGATCGATTAAATATTAACGAAGATTAAGAACTTTTACGTTTTATTTGAAATCATTGAAGGACCGTTCTGTCAACAAGTATAAGTGTGAAATTCTGATATATTACTAATTAATACATCAATTTACATGTGGAAATATTGCGTAAGTGTAGTACATGTGCACATGTGTAAATGTAGTAAGAAATTAATTTAAATGATTAAATTACATGAGTAAATGAACTTGCACTTGCTTAAATCAGATAATATCCAAAGCACTCCTATGCAAGCCTTAATTTTTTTTATTTATAAACAGCTATTTTCTCTTGTAACTATTTAAATAAACGAAATTCATAAAAAATACATTGATAGACTCTTATATTATAATGATTATATCATTTTTTAATCATTCATTCACGTTCATGTAGATATATATTCTTACTTTCTTATATAGAGCTCATTTCTTTTAGTATATTATCTACATAATTTTTAACAGGTTCATTAAGAAATATAAAGTTCTTCTATTATTATTCTATTTCTATATACATTTTATTTTATATATCTTTAATGTATCTACTTTGCACATACTGATTTTGTTGGCTAATTAAAAATATAAGATAAAAATTGTACTTATGTATTGCATTATTATTTCATTATTATTTTGATTAATAAAAGAAAATGAAAAATTTTCTGAGAAAACTTCGATTTGCACATGTTATTTTTTTCCGGACATCACAATGGCCGGCCTTTAATCTTTAACTATACAAACTACATACGTGAAACGGGTGAAAATTACTTATTGATTTACAGAAATTTGACATAACTATACTTAACTCAAATACGCATCAAAACTTGCTCAACACGCGTTTGCATGATTTTTTCACAGAAAACTTTGTTTACTTTTGATTTCCTCTTGAAAATATAACCGTAATTCTAAAAATTGGATTTTTTATGGAATTTCAAAGGCTAAAAAATTTAGAACAAGGACTGTTCTCGTTTTAAACGGTATTTCGACCTTTAAAACATCCCAAGGAGTATTATTACAGTTTTAACCTACTTTAAAGGCATTAAAAGGTGTCAAAACACATGTGACTAAACATACAAAGATTTTTTTACTGAAACTCTCGTTTTCAATGACATAAGTAAGTTCATTGATAAAGGAAGATAAATATCGCAGTTAAAAGGGAAATGCATACGTGTATTACGAAGCATTTTAATTATTCTTTCAACTTCAATCTTAAAAATCAAATGGCTGTAGCTTATAGGGAACAAACCAAAATTCAGTTATATTATGTTCAGTTTAGTTCATTTTTAGGACTCTATATCTGTATTCTTTCAAAGGAATTGACGAAGGCTATATTCAAAATCGATAATATGTACCAATTTAATAGAATACAATTAACTTCATACTTTTCATTTTATTTATTTTTTGATATTATATTTTATGATGAAATAATCAAAAATTATTATTCATTAAAATATGTTCTTGGTCGTTCGCATGTCTATATACTGATTTAATAAAATGATTGCGCCATTTTAAAAATTCATGCCAATACTTCTTATCAAGACCAGGACAATACCAAGACAATATTTTACGTAAATCTCGTCTAGTCCTCCTATTGGTTAAGCACTACTGAAAATTATTATATCCAAGTCCACATTATATATCCACATATATATCCACACACACACACACGCGCACGCGCACACACACACACACACACACACACACACACACACACACACACACACATAAATAAAAGACAGACGAGATTCGTTCGTTAATCGTCATTATATCGAAGAACCGCGCATGTCGCGCGCGCCCGCGATTACGCGACGTGCGGATGAGTAATTCGAAACCCGCTCTCTCTCTCTCTCTTTTTCAAATACACGCACGCACACGCACACAAACGTATATATATATATATATATATATATATATATATATATATATATATATAACGGTTGATTTTTATCTTATCGCCATTATCCATATATACGCATCAGCGCGGCCAAACGGCAATAAGAGCTCCGGCCGTATATAGTTAATCTAACAAGACGCTTATCGAGCCCGCGGCGCGCGAGTCTCGGGCATCGTCGCCGTCGTACCATCGGGCCGCCGACGACGCCGCGGCCGGGGGGGCTCCGTGTGTCGGGCTCGCGAGCGCGCTCACGGGCTCAGAAGCGACGCGCACCGGATCGCCGTGGGCCTCGCGCGACAGCCCCGCGAATCACCCGTGATATACCGTAAATCGACAACCTCCCCCCCCCCCGCACATCAGGCCCGACCACCGCGCGATGGCGACGCGCGCCCTCCTGGCGCTGCTCGTCCTGGCGAATCTGGCGGCCCTGGCGATGGGGCAGCGGAGCAACGAGACGAGCCCGGCTGCTGTGACGGCGAACGCGACGGCGAACGCGACGACGAGCGCGCCCCAGGTCGAGGCGACGGGACGTACCGAGCTGAAGGCTCAGCCACCGGTGGACGGCGAGACCGGCAACCTGACTGAGACGAGCGACGCGCGCCAGGTCGAGCCGATGAGCCCGACGGAAGTCTACCAGCTCGTGGACGGGGAGAAGAGCGAGCAGACGACGGCGGCGAACGTAGGCGCGCCGAGGAGCGTGTGCGAGGTCTGCGAGTGCACAGGTGAGCCGCGGGAACGTTTGTGTTGGCCGTTGTAATGCTGTAATAATTCGTGCTCAAATCTATTTTCAACATTATGCATCGATAACAAGTGAAAGTCCGCTGTGTGTGTGTGTGTGTGTGTGTCTTCGTTTCCAAATAGCTCGAATTCTAAACATTCATATGTTTGTTTTTCTAAAAAGAAAATCAAATAAATACTGTTCCATACCGCGTGGACATTCGACGGGATTTTCACTCGAGAATAATTTATATATTAAATTCAAGTGGCTGCTGTATATATACGCATACATAAAACAATATAATGAACTGTTCCATATAAAAACATATAACAAAAAGTTAACTAACGTATATAGATGTACAAAAAAAGTTAGCTATTCGATATCGCCAAGAATCGCGAGGATATATAGCAGTTTATATCGACTCTATTTTGATCCGCTTAGTCAAGCTGATAACTCCAATTTTTATCCAGGTCTTTTATCTTCGCTTTATATAAAATATCATTAACGATTATTCTCTAGCAAATGGAAAACTACGTTAGTGCTTTATTATGGAAGGATACGTCAAGTCCCTATAAGTATTTTATGTATTTATTAAATCATGCCCATTATAATTATCGTGCAAGATCTAGAACTATTTTTCCAATTGATATTTTCTTTTTTGATCGCATATGGAATGTATCGCTATAAAAGTTATATTCGTCAACCTCATATTGAGGCCAAGGTATTGGCATTTTTGAATACCACATAAATAAGTATAAAGACTATTATTGATCTAGATGTATATACCGATAACGAGACGAGTACATGAAATGTACACGTATTGTTCGTCGAGGGTTATTATTACATTAATGTTCTCTTATCTTACTGAAAACTGAACTTATTGTATTTCATGTTATATTAACTAATAGAGGCACTGGATTCACCTGCCAATAATGATTATTTTTAAAAGTAGCGTTTATGGTTTTCGAGCTGTATTTTAATTTACGATAAATAAATATAACAAAATATATTATATTACTAATATCCCAGTCTGTTAAACATTATATCCTATATCAAATAAATGCATTAGAAATACCACGTAGAATTTCTGACACGTTTAGAACAACTATGAAATTTACGATACACCTTGTCAGGAATCATTAGCATTATGCATCATGTACATGTATATATAGTAAATATATTATTACAGCGAATAAGACGGACTGCTCGAATCGCAAGCTCGACAGTAATTTGAACGATTACGAATGGCCGAAGACACCGATGGAACTGGTCATGTTCGATGGCAACGAGATCAAGCGCGTCAAGCCCTTTCCCAATGTGACCATCAAACGGCTGTCCTTCCGCAACAACAAAATCGTAAAAATCGACGATCAGTCCTTTAAGAGACTGGTCAACCTGACCGAACTTGATCTCAGTCATAATTTGCTTAATTTTGAAAATCTGATGCCGAACGCACTGGAGGTGAGTACGGAAGATGATTGACAATTGTCATTGCTTTAACTTTAATGAATGCGTTAGACTTCATATGATTTCTTCCAAATTTGAAGATAGTTGAATGGAAATTGAAATTATAGAAAAGAGATATAAAAAAAGAATAGATAACAATTAAAAGTCGGATTTGTCTTGATGCTCATGAAAATTTATCAACCGATTCGAAACCGTTTTATTTCTTTCAACAGACTTTGCAAATTATTTGTCTCAAATGAAAAACCAAAGAGTATTTTTTTCTGTATGCTATAGGGAAGTTTTGTACCGGAAGCGTATCAACCATTGGCCAAACTGAAAGTGCTGAATTTGTCATCGAACCAATTTCACACGTTGAATCACGATCTGTTTGAGCATTTGGCGGATTTGAAGATTCTGGACTTATCAAACAATCCGTTCACGGTTTTCGATCAATCGTCAACCATTGCCATCAGTGGGATACCTTATCTGGAAGAATTGTACTTGAATCATTGCAAATTAGAAAAGCTAGCCGATATGACTTTAAATTCGTTGAGGTATTAATCTTTACCTTTTTATCAAAAGAAATAATGTGTATTATTATTATAGATCTTTGCTTTTGCTTATTCTCTGACGAATTGCATGGAACAATTTAATGATAGTTACTCAACAATAATGTAATTGTTTAAAAATTTAATAACCAGAGAGACAATGTTCTGGTTGCATTCTTTGAATTTCTTCTGAGGTTCTTTAATATTGTCGATTCCATATAATTTAACAGACCAAGGAATTTCTCATATGAACGCAATGACGGCTATGTCGGCCCATTTCCGAACGAATTTTTTCATGCCGAAGATATCTTTATATCAAAGCATAAATGCTCATTAAAAAATGAATACATTTATTTTTTATCATTTGACCATGTATTTGTAATACACCTAGTGTGAAAAACGATTAATGATTCAAATATTTTCTTGGTCTTGTAGCTATAGGCAAAATATTTTATATAAATATTAGCCAAATTTTAAAAATTAAAATCAATACGTTTTTTCCAATTCCAATAAATTACCAAGACCAAGACAATACTTTACTAGACACTACATAATTTTACTGAGTCACTCCTTGTCTTGGTATTATCCAAGCACTAGGCTTTGATAATTTCTATAGAATATCAAAAAGGCTGTATATATTATTTATAAGCATATTTATTATTATACCCGTGATTTTGTACATCTAGATATCTCAAGAAACTCGATCTCAGCTGGAACGCATTTTCGAAATTACCGGACGCGCTGGGACAGTGTCCCACGCTTGAGACCCTCCTGCTTGACGGCAATCCAATCGTCACGCTGAACGACGACAATAGTTTCCCGGCGATGCCGAAACTGAAGCTGCTACGAATGAACGACATTCCGAGCCTGCTGGGCATCGAACATCGCGCCTTGGCTAACCTCGAGGCCCTGGAGACATTGGAGATCGAGAATTGTACCTCGCTGTCGGAAATCGACGAGGTCGCGCTGGCGAAGAAGGTCGGTGGAATATATTTATACAAATACGTAAATTAGCCGAGAAATCTGCATTCGTCACGTTTATGTCGGTCATAGAATCTGTAGAGGAGCTTGTTCGGTATTGAATACAAACGTGCAATATGAGGTCGGATGAGGTGATTAATTCGTGCTCTCGTGTGGACACTATTTGATAATTTTACTGAAAATTAATTTCTAAATGATAAGGTTGCGAGATTTTGGCTTTATCAAAAATCAGCTATAAAATATAAAACTTTTGTTTTAGAACGCTGAAAGTACTATTAAATAATTAAAATAAATCGGTAAAGAGCTAACCGATTGTAATTGAATAATACGCTGGGATGTTTGATTCTGACAATAAGAAAATAACAATACAAAATATATTTAAATTAAAAATTGAATTTAATAAATCAAAATATAATTAATACAATAACCTTGCTAAACAGAGATCAGAAAAAGAATGTATCTCCGATTATAAACTTATAAACTCTACTCCTCTCTCAATGGGGTAAAATTTCGAGCGATAAGCCTCACTCGTCGAACGCAGCCCAATCTCTGGCGCAGCCTGACGGTCAGAGAGCCCGAGGTGGCAAGCCGAACACGTCACCTGATTTCGAACTTCCCAACATTTTCTCAAAGCTCGAAAACGACCTATCTCAATATAAGTCCGTAGAATAGCTTTTTTAACGAAAATATTGGGAAGCCCCCGTCACAGCACGGATCATTGCTTTTAGGAAGCATAACCTGTTTACCTCTTTTGAAAACCATCAAGATTTTCCCTTAGCAAGTATTCACTCACCTTATGTGTGATTCCGTATACAAGCTATTTTAAGGTAAAATGTTCGGTTTTCCCGTCACGGCACGGATCAAGCATGTACCTTATGTGTACATATAGTTGGGCTGATAGCGAGAGTTCGCTCGCGATCGTTTCTATAAACTATAATATTAGTAACTATGATTCTTATTTCTTACATAATAAAAAATCACGAAGTAATTTTTCGTGAACTTACTATTTTAAAACGAATATCTATAAATTTCCAATCTCTGCTGTACATTAGTTTAATATCATAATACGCTGAATTGCTGACGCACGCGAAGTCGCTTTGTCCGAAGTTTAAGAGTCCGAGAGATCGCGTTACATTTCCCTTTTCTATATGGGACTCGATATGACGATACAGAGAAAGTATTTTATTTATATGAAATGTATACTATATCGAGCCTATATATTATTATGCGAGAAACGTTATCTAAAGATTTTATTTTTATCGCATTAGTTCCCGATTACAATTATACTTTAAACTATTAAATTTAACTCTACATAAATACCTAACAGAATTACGATAAATCTTACAAACTACAAGGTATAAATACATATATTGAATTCATAATAATTTTAAATTAAATACTATAAACGTTTCTTAACATATATAAAATTACAAACTAAAACATTTAAGAATATATTTAAACTTACGAACTAAACCATTTGAAAAATATATATAAAATTATCAATTAATCTATTTAAAATATCTCTAAGTTACAAATTAAATATTAATGTAGATATGAAATTACACACTAAAAATTTTACTTTTTTAAAATAAAAGCTCTTGTGATTCCGTAACACCGATTAAGTTCATGATGAATGAAAATGTTTTCAATTATAATACAACGCCCAGAAAAACATTCTCGTTATTTTTCTTTCTTCTCTTTTTCAATATTAATTTTTTTTCGTTGCTTAAATTTGTAAGTTAAATATGTTAAATCGCACGATGTCAGCCCTTATTCGTTGAAAACCTACAAGTTAAATTGAATTCGTTAAATCGATAATACATCTAAAAGACTACTGCATTATTTCAAAACGCTCATCGGGATTGATAATCCAATCTTACGCTCTGCCGGCGCATCGTGTAGATCAAATCAATTTGTTTATAAAATAATAGTAATAATAATAATTAATTCCTCCTTTTTCTCTCCAATTTCCCTTTTCAGCCAAAGGAGGGCGGCACGACCTGGCCGCCACTGAAGAATCTATATTTATCCAACAACGCTCTGCGATACTTGCCCGCGAACTTGGTCGCCCGATGGGACAAGGTTGAACAAATACGACTGATCAATAATCCATGGAGCTGCGATTGCGACAATCAGTATTTCGTAAGTGGATAATTAATGTATACGTGTGTGTGTATGTGTGTATATGTTTTGCATCATCACAAATATAATCGGGATAATGTGGATTTAATTTTCCATGAGAAAAATTTTGAGTTTGCAGTTATAGACACTGGAATATCGATTCTACTTATATTTTGTAAATAAATCACCCCCTCCCCGCCCACGCACATTAGATCTCTATAATATTACGTATAAGTGATGTTTCCTCAAACCTAAAAAACATTGATGAATCCAATAACGCCTGACGAATCTCGATATTTCCGAGCATTCTCTTGTCTTATCAATCCAGGGGCATTATCTATTTCTATCGGGACTGCTTTCTACCTGTGAGATATTACTCATCAAAGAGGGAAGAACGATTGTACGTTATAGGCTATATTTGTAAGCTGAACAGAAACATTTATGCGTCAAAGATCTTAATATTGTTTTTTAACAAAATCAAGTAATCGATAGATAATTTATGCGGTAAAATAAAATGGCATAGATAATATTACAATCGTTATGGCCAATTCCGAAGAATTTATTTCAATTATTTTAGATTGTAATTTGTTAGCGACATATACGTACGATATCATGTATTTCTTAATCAACAAATGCAGTTATCAACTAACTATTTTAAGAATGATCAACAATGATAATATGAGATAATTAACAATTTCTTTTGCCGGTCATATATAAATTATGTACGATTCTACTCGTGGATCGAATGAAATTTTTTAGATAATTGTATTATATTACGCGAAAGAAATTTAATGACATAATTATAAACCTATTTATTTAGACACTGCAACATGTTACTTATGATTGCTCGAATAGCGGACAATCTTAATCATTACTTAGTACCATCGACAGACGTTTTATAATTACATTAAATTATTGAAATATCTTTGATAGATTTTAAAAAATTAAAAACGAATAATTTAAATCAGTACCGATGTATCTGTGGCCGTAGTTTCACAAATTTTGGCAATAGTAAGTTAGCACTAAATTACCAAATTTTATAATTTTAATTAAAATTCTTCTTATGGCTTTGAGAAAATAAATTATTGAAATATTGAAAATTATTGATTCCAAAAAAAAATTAAATAAAAAGTAGTTAGATTGTAAATTATTTGCTTGTTAATTTGTAAATTATTCTTATAAGCTCTCTGATGAGAAGATTCAGATAGAATCTTTTGAAAAACTTACAATTCAAATATTTAAAATTATTTTCAAATTACTTTCTCTGCATCTATCCCAGTAATGCATTTAATAAGTATATTCGTCTATAATTATAAAAAAAATTATAACTAATCTGAGCGTCTTAATTTCGACGAAGTTTACTAATGCACTGGAATAAGATAACCTTGTATTTAGGCTTATGACAATCATAAACAATTCTACTATGTTAGCTTAGAACGGCATATATGCGTATGGTCGCTCTTTTGCATTATACGGTCATGATTAATCACAAATGTTTGTTTAATCGTGAAATTTTCAGAAAATTCAGGAAAAAATTGAATTTTTTTTCAAATCATGACTTTCATGGTATTATCGTCATTTTAATAACTGTTAAATTATTACAATTTTGCACGCGAGACAATTTGAAAAAACTTCTGTAAGAATAAATTTATTTGACCTTTTTCACGGCCGAAATGATCAAAAATGAATAAATGTTGAAGATTCAAATTTATTTCTTAGAGTTTTTCGACTACAATTTTCCAAATCCCAATGCTGGAATTATGAAATTTGACATGGCAGATTCTCGTATATCAGTACTGATTTTCCACAGATAATGGATAAAGTCGCATCGGTTTTATTCTGAATACACGCCATATTCGAGTCGCCATCTTTAAATTTTATAATTCTGAGATCGGAATTGCGATCGCCGAGTCAGAAAAACCTTTTTGTATTGATAAGGTTATGTATACGCTATATTCCAATAGTGGATCCAAAGCCTGAAGTTTCGAGTACATGCGTGTAATAACTTTGCAGCTATATGGAAATTCTGACAAAAAATGCGTTAAAATCATGATTTAAAGAAATTAATTCGAGAAGAGAAAAGTCGTCATGTTTTTAAAGCTTTAGTTGAGAAATTTCGAATAAACAAGTGTCTTTCATTGTCCTGACCCATCTGCATACTTTGAAAAAGTTACTCTTTAAGTCTTGCATAATTTTGTTATACGATTTTTATAACCTCAAATATCAAAGAAACGCAAAAATGGATAAATATGCCCTGATTCATTTTACACAATGCCACAACTTAAGACTTAATCTGTCAAAAGCACCTTATAATCTCTTTCTTCCATTATCCATCCGTACATATTAAAAGGAAAAACAGAAGAAAAAAAAATAGAACACCAATGACAAATCACGATATTATTCTCCGCAGATCGGCACCCTGCTCCCCGAGAACGGCCAGCGCCTCCTCGCCCCCCAGGAGCTGGCGTCGCTGCGCTGCTCGGCCCCGCCGGAGCACCGAAATCGCAGCCTGAGCTCGCTGGCCCGCCACGATCTGCGCTGCCTGGACAGATACGCGGCCCGGCCCGAGCGCGACGCCGCCATCCTCGTCGGCGCCCTCGTCGGCGTCCTCGTCGCCCTGCCCGTTATCCTCGGGCTCTTCGTGCTCTGGAGGCGGGGCTTCCTGTTCTGCGGCGCCCAGGGCCCGGCCAGCTTCTCGAGGGCGTTCTACAGGCGCGCCTCGCCCTACGACGACGACATGTGAGGCGCGCGCAAGCAAGCGAGCGAGCGAGAGAGGGAGAGAGAGTGAGAGAGTGACTTTTCTGTGTTTAGGTTGTTTTTTTTTTGTTCTTTTTTCTCTTTGTGTAATAGTACTGCCCGATGATTTTTTTTTTTTAGGAAAACGTAAGTTGTAATATTGGCGATCGAGGGGATTTTTTGTTTTGTTTTATCGCGTTGTTTTTATAATTAATGTAGCACGGTCAACTCGAGGATTTGCTGTGATTCGGTAATTCTGTAGGATTTTTTTCTCATCCAAATTAGATTGATAAGACGGCTTTTTTTGCTTTTCGTGTTACGTTTTTGTTTTGTATTTTATTATTTTCATTATATATTCGTACCAATGAAATAAACGAAGTCTCTTCCAAAAGCATATAATTTGTCGATCATTTTCACACAGTTTCTGTTTTCAGAGGATGTCTTTAATCCACCGAATAACGCTTGAAAATGTCTATTGCAATTTATCTTACAGCAATATATTCTGCCTATATCGATGTATAAATTAATTTATGGAGATTTTCTGCAAATCCAATTTGTATGTTGATTTTTGTAAACTTACACGTAAGAGATAACTACGGATAAGTGCGCCAGCGAACAAACACTTGTACGAAGTATAATTTTATATTGAAATAAATTGTAAAAATTTAATTGGTCGTTGTTTTGAATTGAACAAAAAACCAATTTGCTTTATAAATCAGATTTCATATTTTTCACGACTGGAAAATAGAGAATTTATCTATATTGAGTTCACGCGTTATATCTTGAATTCTTAAATCTTTCATTTTTAACACAGCCGGCTAAAGATTAAAACTGACCTCTTGTTTTTAGAGCGTAAAATAGTACTTAACAAATCGCTACGACGTGAAGCTGAAAACTTCTATCTGGCTTCGCTGCGTAGCAGTGCCGAACATGAAAGATCAATTTTTTTTTTACAATAGTTTACGATGATTTATGATTCTTGGATGATCTGACAAAATGAACACTTACGTCCATTTTGCATAATGTTACATTTTATTGTAAAACTATAAACGCATCATTGTGCTTCTATAAGTATATTATGCATTTGGGCATAGAATGACTATTTTATTTAATAAGTTAACCGATGTTCGCCAAGCCAGTTTTGAAAACAGAAAGTAATTTTACACACTCGCGTTTAGAACGCAAAATGTTACTTACCTGGCAGAAGTTGATTTCTATTTTTCAACTGTAAAACAAGATATGTTGATAGATAGAGGTCTACGTCTAGAGGCAAGGTATTTATATTCGACAGTAACTGAAAATGTTCGAAACGTTTTTTTGCGACCAATTTCGACCGATTTTATAGATAAACGTTTTTAAACAATTTTTGAAGTTATTGAATGCCTAAACAATTTAGTGCAACTTTTTACTTTAACATCGTAACTGATATAGGTATCGACTTGAAATACATCGACGTCCATCATTATTTTAATTCATAAATTATAAATTTTTATCGAGTTCATAATTTTCAATCAGTCTATACAAACGCTATACCATTATACATATAATACACATTGAACATATCGAAAATAGTTTACATGTTCGCGTACAGTTTTATACTTATATGAAATCTTAATTTGGCTTATCTACTAACCAAGGTAATTTTTTGCCACTCGCGGGAGTGGCCAGCAAACCAGTCGTGCATTGCGTGCATTATTCACATATTCAAAATTTCTTAAATAGAACGGTACAAATCCTAACTAAACAAGTTTCAATAATACCTACAAACTCAACTTAAAATCTCCAGCCGATTGAAAACTGTCCGATTTATACTTGGGTCTTTCTTTACTGAAACTACAGGTTTAATAATGGAATTTATACGTTCTCTGCGCGCATGCATTTGAACAAGCTGAATTTGATACACCTCTAAATATATAGGGGTGTAAAATTGTATTTCAGTCTCGCTATACCGTTAGTGAACGACGCTCGCCTCCTTTCGCGTACAAATTGTCCGCCCTTCGCATAAAAAGTACGATTATTGCTTAAATCGACCCTTTTACCGCGCAAAATGCAGAGTCGACGTTTACTTACACGAAAGTGGAATCTATCCGCCGTTGAAGCCGGCGTTCAATGATCCTCGTTCCCCTCGTCGCCTCTCGCCGATGCATCGGGTCGCGCGTCAAAATCTCGGCCGGTCGACGGAGGAGGGGCCTGCAGAGTCGCCCCTGAGAGCCTCCTCGGCGCAGGCCTATCTGCGTACGATTCGCGTGTGTACGTGCGCGAGCGCGCGCGCGGGTACGTGGGTGGGTGCGTGCGTGCGTACGTGCTGCCGGTTATAATCCTGATGCCGTCGCCGCGCCGTTGCGTCGCAGATTGCGGTTGCGTTTGCCCTCGCCCTCCCCCTCTACCCGTGGGGGCGGTGTAACGCAATCAACCCACGCCGACGCTAATTCACTTACCGATCGCGGTGCGAGCATATATATATACATATGTGAGTATATGTACATCGATTGGGAATAGGGAAAGATAGGATGACACTGTGGGCGGAGGGGGGGGGCTCGACCCTGTACGGTAACTACGTTGCATCGGTACGCGTTTGCCACGGGCCCTTCATTATATAGGCTTTGGATGATATAGCATGCGGCAGTTTGATTTCGGCTCACCGGGACTATATGCGCGAAATTATCGAAGATGCGACTCTGTGTTATCGTGGATGGTGAACGCCAATTTGGGGAGTGCGAGGCTTTGAGGTCGAAAATGGGCCGCATTGAAGAATTGCTATTGAGCCCCAGCGATATATCTTAGGCAAGGGCTACAAAAAGAAATGCTTTTTACAGGTAGTTTTTGTTAATCGCGAAAATTGAATAAGAAGTAATATAGCAGTATATATGTAGTTATGAAATATACAAAAAATAATCGGGAAGACGTAGTATATAGCTATGACATAGACTATCGAATTGAAGTTATATATCTATTTTGTTTCTCGATCATTCTTTAAAACAAAAAAAATCTTGCTTACTGCTTAAACATATATGCCTAACACTTCTACTAGAGCGGGAATACATTTATATTTAATGCAAAAGTTCTATATTTGGCGACGGATTTGAAAAAAAAACAGTGATATTTTAACATTGAAAGGTCAATAGTCTTAATCAACTTTTATTCATAAATATACAGTTCCTGAGTTATAACAAATGAAGGTCGATATCATAGGCAGGTAATCTAATATATGTAAAAATGCGCGAACTTCAACTAATGATTCATTTAAAAACTACAGACGTTGGTCGACATAGCTTGAGGAAAACGTTTTTGTTTAAAATGTTTTTTTAATAAAAAAAGTTATTTGACAACATATTATATATATATATATACTGAGAAAAAATATCTGTTATCAAGTAAATATTTTTTTTTGTACCAAGTAAATTATTTTCTTAAATTGAGAAAGCATCTTCTTAAATCAAGGAAGTATTTACTTAATGCAAGCAGAATTCACTGAATCATATCACGTATTCTTAAACCTAGTGAATATTTTCTTAATTTAAGAAAATGATTTACTTGGTACAGAAAAAATAAATATTTACTTGATTTCGAAAAATATTTTTTTCAGTGTATCCCATTCGATTACATTGTGTATAAATAGGAGAAGATGATATCTTCTCGGAATACAAAAGCGTTAAGCACTAAAACTTATCAGCCATTATAACGTTAACTGGACTAGCCTCCTATAATTCGTGCATACATAAAATCCGTTAGTCGTATCAGATGTCATCTCTAAATATTATAAAAAAATATAATTTGTATATATCTACTTATGAATATATTCGACTCACACACACACACACACACACCGAATTATTAAATGTTTATTATCTAGTTTCTATCGTTTATTTTTTGTTCAAATCATTGAATTACTATATATCAAAATGGGGGGGGGGCTGGTATCAACCCAAGGTCTAGGGTGCCAAGCAATGCAGGGCGATGGAGAATAAAAATTTTTTAAATAGAAAGTAAAAACAAATTTCAATATTTGTTGAATATAAAAATTGAGATCATTTTTCTGAGGCTATAATTAGTCATGAAAATATCATTAATCATATGAAATGTTCTCAAAAATGAAAGGAAATGAAAGTAAATATGAAACAGGAAAAACTATTGGCTTGACAGAACAACAGCTTATTAAGATGAGATGTTAACATGGCAACTTATTCTTAGATGTTTAGTGTATATAAGCTTATATTTAGTATTTAATAATATCGGTTTTAGAAGAATTTCAGAAAGGTTATATACCTATAATAACGATAAATTTTTGTTCAATTACTAGCTAAGTTATATTGTCAATGCAAGGAAAAATTTCTGTTCAGTACTGTCGGAAAAATATACCAAATGAGTTAATAAATTTACTAGAGAATAAAATTAATAAAATTATTATATTCAGAGATTTTTGAAACTTAACTATGATGGAATTATAGCTGATTGCACTGCCCGTACTAAACAACGTTCTCTTACAATTCCTTTTGTTGCTGTATCTGATGATGATATACAAAGCAAAGAGTATTTCCTGGAATCTATTCCTGCTCTAAATTACAATTGTTCTGACGTAACAGATATTTGAATTGAAACATTGGAAAAATATGTACATGAAATAGCTAATTGCAGATATCAAGGACGTGATTCAGCAGAATTGAATCCATCAGCTACTATATGTACTTTGCGGTCGCCATAGTTTAAATTTTATACTATGTAACGCAGCATCATCTGCAGTAAAATCTATATTTATTTAATAGCCTTCAAAGATTATTTATGTAATTTTCTGTATCTATCAATCTATGGGCAATTTTAAAAGATTATGTTACAATTCTGATAATAAAACACTTCTTTATCTAATTGTTGAAGTTTACGATGGTTTAATTACTTTATCTGATAATGAAAAATATGATCCTAGTATAACACATGAGGCCAATACTTATAGGTAATTGACAGATTTTAGCTTTCTTGTTTTCTTAGTTGTATGGTATTATACTCTTTTTAAAATGAACGTTATAAATAATACATTTCAATCAAAAGTTATGGATGCTGGTACTTGTATAGATCTTATGAAGAATTACTGCGAATATTTAGAGAACTACAGAAAAAATGGTTTCCACCAAATTATTATTAACATGAAAGAATTAGCTAAACAGTTAATCCATTGGACGAATATTTAAAGCCATCAAATGAATAAGGTGAATGCATCGTCTCTGATGAACCAATAATTTTCCCAAAAACGAAATTCTAAATAGAATTATTTAATCTCTTAAATTTAACTATAAAAATTAGCTATAAAGTAGAATTATTTCATGCCTTAGATTTAGCTATAAAAATTTAATTAATGATCGATTTCAAATGTTAAGTAATTACACATATACTTGGAGATTTTTATACTTAGACAGTTTACCAGAAAAGGATAAGATTTACAAATTTTACATTAATTTACAAAATAAATTAACATTAAATTCAAAATCTGATATCAATGATGTGATAACTTGTGATGAATTAGCTGGCATTAAAAATTTGTGTGATCTATATTTGAACACATGGATGATTCTGCGAATTTTATTAACTACTCCAGTTACGATCGCAGTTGCGAACGAACTTTTTCCAAATGAAAACATATCGAAACTAATTTCAGATCAACTATGTCGCAAGACATACTTTCAAGCTTAGAAATATTATGTATAGGGAATGGTATTGCCGAATCTCTTGAAATATTTTGCTGACAAAAACGCGAGGAAGATTAATTTCGTCTAATATTATATTAAAATAATCATTATTCAGCTATATCCTAATACTAGTTGTTTTTATTAAATAATAAGGCTGTAAAATTTTGCAGAATATGACAAAGCAGCAATATTTGAAGGGAGCTTCTCTTTTTATCAGGTCACCAGTACAATATTATCCGCAGTAGTAATGCTCTCTCCAATAAAACGATTTTCAAAACGATTTTCTTACTGTCTAATAGAAAGGGCCGGTAAAAGTAGAAGTAACATTTATATTCTTACTTTTTGTCATAAAAGTAACATTCGTGTAGTGATCAAGATTCTCTCCCTTGCGCAGGAATGTATTTGTATCTTGTTCCTTCAAAGAGATCACCCTGCTCTGATATATCTTCTAGAGCCAGCCAAAAAATCCACAAAATTTTTCGTAATTTATCAGATCTTCTCGAGCCACACACCTATTTTGCATTAAAATTAGTTTTAGTCTCATTAGTGTCAATTGGCTCGACACTTTATCTTTTCGCGGTGTTAATTTAATACGAAGCTTATTCAATTCCATTATAAATTGATTAGCTTGTGATCGAGTCCTCTTCGTATCGGGTGAAGCCTTACACCGAGGATTAATGGTCTATGAAACGATTTTTTAAATTTACCTATACAGTAAGAAGTTCCAAAATTCTTTATTCTGTAAATACATTTTTCGTAATTTTGGCTCATAATAGATTTCCAGTAATACTTAATAGTTTGTTTAGAATTAGTATTTCTGACGATTCACGACAAAAAAGAAAATAATAATTGATACTACTCATTTTCAATATGCTAAATTGATCCTATATTATTTAGTAAAGAAAATATTTAGCTGATATGATAGAATATAAAAACAGTATGTTATTTTTAGATAATACATAATGATCATATATATATGTATTTTTTTTCTTACATATAGAAACGATGATATTGAAAAAGTATTCGTCATATTTCATTGAATTCCAATGAAATTCTCCGGCAATGTTCATGTCTTCTTTGTAAGCTTGGGTTCACTTGAAGAAAGTAGAATCAAACAGAAAAACGGCATTACTTTACTGGAGAGGACTGTAAAAACGAATTGTACTATATTATACAGAGTTTTCTAATACTCAATTCAATAACTTTTTATTGCATGATATTAATATTAAAAAATAATTACGCGCGAGATCTATTAAGAGCAGTTACATAAATTACTACACTGAACTCATACTAATCGGAAACAAAATTTGTAAGAATGTTTAAATTACAAAAACCAGGTAATCGGAGGCGTTGAACATAAATCTGATATAATATTTAAAAAATTACTTTTTCTAGTTTCAATGATGATTCAACGCTGAGTTTATATAATATACAAGAATTTTTTAAAGGGTTCAGCGATCTAAGAACAGTCTAATAATTAAATTCTAATAACTATACAGTCATTATCTAACAACGAAACTGATTACTCAAAATCCAAAAAAATTGTAGTCTGATATATTATAAATCCATTAACAATTAGATAAGAAATTTAGAAAATAAAATGTTACAGTCGTAATCGGCATTGCAAGAAATGTTCTGTATAAGAAGTTCATGGAAATACTCCACCTAGAGCAATGCATGCGGTAAAGGATTAGAGATTAAAATAGCTATATTTTTTTTGCGAAAATGGAATAAGGATTTCCGATTGTAGCCGGCTCAATTTAAGCATAATCCGTCGTTCGGTATATACAGCGCAAAGAGATATTTCTCGTCACTATCTAATTGTGGCTTTGACGATGTACAAAATTGGGCGAGTAGCAAAATTCATGTCACAAACGATGCAAGCATTAAATTTGAAAAAAGTATTTGACAATTGATTATAATACGCTCATCTCGTTACATATTATTTTTACCTTTTTAAATCATTCCGAATCCTAAATATTTATTAATATAGCTTCACCGGGTAATTTTATAATTTCGTCCAGATGTTATTCCAGCGAGATTATCGAACTCTGGTCGGAAAATTTTCCCAACGCTTCGCAGCGTCGGAGTCGCAACTGCAAAAATTTGGCCGCGAAAGCTCGATTCCCCCTCCCCCCCCCGTCACCGTCGCCAAAAACTTTTGGCCATAGTTCGGAGCAGCAGCAGCAGCAGCAGCAGCACGCCTCTAACTTTAATCAAGCCGCCGCGACAAAACAGTTTTCCCCAAACTGGCGCATAATACCTCAATTGAACCGTCCGCCGCCCCACCGACCCCCCGACACCCTCTCGAAATAAGCCGAGAAAGAACCTCCATCATGCGCATATCCCTCGCGCGCACTAACACACCCTCTTACGCGGGGTGGCGAGTAGGAGGGGGGGGGAGGGGATGCTCCTCGTGCACAAAGCAGCAATCCCCCCCCCTCCCGCCCCACCCGAGCCAACCGTAGCCGGGGCAACCCCCGCGAGCTCCGCCCCCCTCGGTCGATCCGGCGCCACCCCGGCCCGGCGACGCCCGCCAATCCGAGAATCAGCCCTCGCGCGCGCGGGGTTGACGGACCGATCGGCGGCCTGCCCCCGGCTCGCGCGCTCATCCTCGGCGAGGCTCGGCGCGCGCGAGCTCGTAGCGCACGTGCGTCGTTCAGAGCGAGCGAGCTAGCTGGCGCGCGTGCCCGGGGCGATGGACCCGAGACCCCCGTGTCGGGCAAGGCCGCTTGTAACGGGCGCCGTCGCGATCAGCCACGCTTCCCCGATTCGCCTCTATTGCGCGAGCACGGCGCGGCGGTGAGTTTTCGCGTTGCGCGATTATTTCGGGGATCCTGCGCAACGTCCACGGTGGGTCTCGCGGTAAAGTGCGCGCGATTATAGAGGTGGGAGTCGACGATTTTTTTTTTGTTTTTTGTTTTTTTTTTTTTTTTTTTTTTTTTAATGCAAATATAACGCGCGCGAGCGTCCGCACATAGACGCAATATGATGAATTTATCGGTGTGCACAAGTGTAGTTCTGTGATGAAGTTGTGATAAAATGCCGGCTAATCAGGATCGGGAGAGCTCCGTCGAGTGCAATAAAAGTTCGCATACGAGAACGTGATTATTCAAGGTAAATGCCCGTTTTTACAAAGTTCTTCCACATTGCGAGATCTTTGCGTTTCATAATGTTCCGATATATAGATAAAGTGGATTTCTTTAATTTTTTTTTTATTTGAATATTAATGAATTCATGCTTATCGCTTGAACGAGTTCGATGATTGTTGGAATAACGATAGTTGAAATGATCGATGCAGCCCAATACTTTATCGATGTCAATAAACGTGTCAACGGGTACGAATATGAAATATTTCGAAAATATTATATACTTAGAATAGATTTGGCGTGAAAATTTTTAAAAAACTCGAATAAATTTACATTGGTAATTTATATTAAGAATCCAAAGGAACTGGACCAATTAGGGCACTTGAGCAGCAATATATTCCACATACAGAGAAAATCTTTTTCATCGTAAATTGAAACATTAAAATAATTATTAACGTACGATATTCAACAGCTTTTTTTCGTCATTTAAGTTTATCAAGTCATCAAAAATTCTGATTCTAACGCTAATTTATATCCATTGCAAGAATAATTGAATTATTTATGGGATAAATCAGTTTAAGAGTAATTAAATTTATTGTATTTTTTAAACATAATTAATATAAGACACTAAGAACCTGTCATAATCACCGTTATCAGTAATATCTGTTTCTTTATTTTGAAAATAATTTAAGTAACATAATAGTGATCATAAGGGATTGTCGATTGTGTGAAGATTGCTTTTATTAATTTGATCTATCACAAATATCGTGTTTTAAGTAGTGAATCAATCGTTGAATTCTGCAAGTAGAATAAGCATACGCTCTAGTCAGGCTTATATAATTATTTAAATCCTTAGAAGATATATGTATATATATATATATATATATATATATATATACAATTCATGCACTTCATACACAAAAATATGGAATCAAACAACTACAGTCTAAAATTTTAACTGACTTAAATATCTGACTCAAATATTTTAAATAAACGTAAATCTGACTCAAATATCTTAAATCGAATATATCAGTGAAATATTATGGTTCGATAGATCAGTTTATTAAATATTTTCCTTGATCGCACGAGACGTATTCTGCATTTGCAAAACATATAAATGCAATCGATGTGTATAATGAGATCATTATAAACATCAAGCTCCAATCCTTAAATCCACAAATTCCAAGACCACAAATATCTAATGTACCAAACTTAAGTTAACTAACCACAAGCCTCAATTCAGGCATACTTAAAAAATTTCAATTTCGAGATTGTTTTGAGCTTTTTTACAAGTTCAGAAAACTCCTAAATAAAAACAATTAATAAAACAGAATAGGATTTGAGTTTAGTATCTTAAGAAACGAATAGGTGACGTGATAATATCTTCAGCTTGTTTTTATTTGTATCAGTGATCCTGTATTATCTAGGCTTTAAATGTCATAATTTACTAAAGTCAAACGATCATTTCAATCGAGTTTTACGATCTTATCATTGCATTTTCTCCCACCTACCCCGATACTTTAGCCAACACCGACTTCTCCCTACTACTACTGCGCATTGCAGGTCTCCCCGGGCAAGGGGCCATCGCGCTGGCAACGGCCATGCAGTCGACCTGCCAGCAGCAGCAGGCCCAGCAGCAACAGCAGAACGCGAGCTCGGCGAGCCGTACGTCCTTCCTCATCGAGGACATCCTCAGCCGCGGCAGCGTCGCCGCCGTCGCCGCCAGCGCCGCGGCTGCTGCTCACAACAGTCACACGGTGCTTCATCACGGTCATCATCACGTCGTCCAAGCGCATCAGCAACAGCAGCAGCAGCAGCAGCAGCAGCAGCAACAGCAGCAGCAACAGCATCAGCAGAGACAGCAACAGCAGCAGCCGCAGCTTCATCAGCATCCCAGTCAGCAGCAGCAACAACATACGGTGCGTTGACCATTTCAATTCTGTGCTCATGCACGGGATGGAGGAGCGGTTTGTCGAGGAATCGCGGAAATATATTAAATTTCGTGAATTCTCGTGGCAGTTGTTTAATATATAAAAAAAAAAAAATTCTTTTGGCATAGTCGATCAGTATGAATTTCATTCGGGAATTATGTAAAAACGGCCAAAGGTTTGGAAGTTGATCGTACAATGTTGAATTAATGGATCATTCCTGAATCTTTTTTATATATCCTAATTTATGATATTCTAAATTTCGAATAAATATTTCTTGTTCCAATTATTTTTGTACAAGTAATTTATGGCATTTATGATTAAATTTTATAACAATCGTCTATATTCATTAAAAACGTTCATAGCAGTTACAGACTTTTGCTGTAACAATTTTTGGCCTAGGAAGGTCTGATAATACGTACTTTGTGTAAGAATTTAATAGCATGCAATTAAGAAATTTGCTACGAATTTAAGTAAGCCGTTGGAAATTGATGATTATCGCGTTACGAGAAGTTAAGTAATTCTACTCCAATCTCATCAGATATCTATGATGATAAATGTTAAATAATAATCGCAATCAAAAATAATAGCTTTCCGTGAAAAATTGGCCTCCACATTTCGCACCCGTTTATTTCCAACGAAATTTTAGATGATCGTTGCCTTTTTTCTCGCCCCCCCCCCCAATAATAGTATCAGCAGTTCACCATCAATAACTTGCTACCGGGCTATCCAGCGGCGCCACCAGGTGCCGCGGCCTTCTTTCTCGGACCCCTGTTCGGGGGCGCTGGGATGGGCGTCGGGGTCGTGCCCGGTGTCAGCGAGTTGGCCGCACTGAAGCATTGCAGGCGACGGAAGGCGAGGACGGTGAGTATAATAGGATTGACGGCCGCTTTTGCGTGGACGACTGCGCTTTTTATAGGGAAATCAGATGGAGATTTTTTTTCAATAGATTGGAATCACATAGTCGGTTTCGCTAAGTTTCCGTTCGATTAATATGATCATCGAAAAATATGACGATGATGATGATGATAATAGTATAAGTTTGTAATAGCCTATAAACAAAAAATTTAAATAGCTATGAATCGCTGTAAACATTAAAGTTTAATTGAGATGGATTGGAACTAATCTTTTTATTGTTTCTATAATCGTATTGCGAAGCGTTGTCATTAAAAGTTTAATTACGAAATTTAAAAGAGTTATACAGGTAACCATGAAATAGAATTATAAAATGAGCCTCATTGCAACTGAACTTTATAATAGGATTAAATATTGTGTCTTATTAAAAGTTGATTAACTGCTGGACCAATTGCAGAAATGGTCTCAAATTTGAACTTTAAAATTCTAAATGGTTAACTCGCATCTTGTATTACAAGATGATTTTGTTTATTTCAAAATCAAACTAAAGGACTTTAACTTATAAAGTCAAAATTATCATATAATCAATTGTGATTGAACCTGTTAATTGATAGACAAGTTTAATATGAAAGTAATTTGAAATTATCGAATAGACAGTTAGTTCGAACTTAAAATAGAAACGTGCATTGGATATTTTTCAAAAAAGAAATCTAAAACAATTTTAAAACGAAATTTCCTTGCTTTAGTCTTGAATATTTTAAAATTCGTCAGACCCTACATTATCTTCGTATTATCATTTGCTTCAATCGTATCTAACGTAATCAAGTAATTAAAAAATCAAGGCAAACTTTTCATTCTCCGTCAATGATTTCAAATCATTATTGAAATTTCTGTTTTTATGCCCTTATTGCCCCTAGGTGTTCAGCGACCAGCAGCTAGCAGGTCTTGAGGCTCGCTTCGAGGCCCAAAGATACCTGAGCACCCCGGAGCGCGTGGAGCTAGCCGCGGCACTGCACCTCTCCGAAACCCAGGTAAAGACGTGGTTTCAAAACCGGCGAATGAAGCACAAGAAGCAGATGCGCAAGCTCGGCAGTGGCAATTCGGCGTCGAGCTCTTCGTCTGCTACACAGCAGCAGCAGGGTACGGGTCAGCAGTCTGCGTCGACTACATCACCGACTGGTAATTGTATCATTTATAAATTAATTGCTAAGCTATTATAATTCTTTATTACTTTACTTTATTTTGACGGAATATTTGGAAAATTTATTGATTGACCATAAATAATGATGGTCTTAAATTCTTTAGTATGCTTTAGTATATATGTATATATATATATATATATATATATATATATATATATATATATATATATTGGAATTGCAACTTCAAATTTTCATATTTCTTACTAACTTCGTATCTATCCTCTACACGATTTTTTTTGGTAATTGAGGCTGTCATATGATAATATATGATGAAATGGACATCAATTTACACACAAAATTTATTTCTTGGTTTCAACATTTTGAATTACGTACGGGTTTTACTTTATTGTTCGAACTGAAAGAAACATTCATTTGAGACTGGTTGTTGGACCATAGGTACATTTTGAATATACGCCACATATTAGAATGTATCAAAAGTGGTTGACATATTTCAAAAGTGGTCATTTTGATATCAGAGAAAAGGTACGTCCGGATCAGTCAAAAAAGTTTGACGATGAACAAATGGAGGTATTTTTTGATGAAGAACCATTGAGAGTAACATACCAAGCCACGTCGACACATCTAAAATCACTGAGATTCATACAAAAGTTGGAAATTTGGTACCCCGTGAACTGATATCGAGAAGCGTCGAAAATTGTCTTTTAGCTTCAGCGTTTCTTCTGTATCACTGCAAAAAGAATTAGTTTTTCCATTGAATTGCTACAGAAGATATACAGTGGATATATGAGGATAGTTGAAAGCAGAAAATATCGTGGGTCAAGCTTGACAAATGTGTGGACTAGCCCTGTTAAAGCGAGAAATACACGTAAATAAGATACTTGACTGTATTGACAGTGTAATATTTACTGAACATAACTGGCAAAAGGGCCAAAATAAGAAACCGGAAACGAAACATTGATTGTCGACCATGATGAGGCTCAGCGTGTACGTTCATTATCGTGTCAAAAATTATTTGAAAAACTGTGAATGGCATATTTTAACCTATCTCGATCTGACAATACAGACCATGACTTACACCTTTTGACTATTTGCTACGGACGATCGAGAATGTCGCCGCCTTAGTACGATTCAACTAATGGAAAAATCTCCATAATTGGTTTGATTCGTTCCTAGCCTAAAAGACGAGAAATTTTTTTGGGAGCGAATCCACAAATTACCTGAATTATGGACAAAAGCGATAGCTAGCAATGTACAATAGATGGAGTAAGACATTTTTAAATGTTTGTTATTGAAATACAGCTCTTATTCGTTTTTTAAAATGCTATAGCACCTTGAGCAGGAATGAATAATAAATGAACTAAAACGTTGCTCAACGAAATCATTTGTTTTTATCACTGGTATACAAAATTTTAATACATTGGAGAGTTAGATCAATAGCTTTCATTTTATTATTGTAAAGAACATTTGATCTTAGTTTATCTCGTTATTGGTATGATCTTATTTATTCTCTTTTATCAATTCGTCTTTCTGTTCTGTTTTATGGAGTTAAGCGTTTTTTGTGATGCATTGAATTAGTAATAAAGATCCTGCGTATCTTCATTATTTATTTTATTAAACTATCAAAGGGTTGGACGTTTTTTCATGTCATCTGATTTAGCATAGGAATTGCATTATAAGATACCCAAAAAAGCCTTGCACGGACTACATCATTGGTAAAACGTAGGACAAAAATCATTGAAAATATCCCTTCATAAACTAAATTTAAGAATAGCTGAAACTTTCTCTTATTTCCATTAATAATATATACTAGTTATCAGTGTTTAAATATATCATTTTCTTTCGCTTAATAAATTGTTCTTGCTTTAATCAGAAATTACTCATTTTAGAAAAAACTGAAATTCAACATTTGTTTCGTACGAGTTCATTATATTACCTCTAACCATTATTATTTGATTCTTAGTTACTACTTAGCCTGTAATCAAAAGCAGTTATTGATAGACACTTATTTAAACATTTTATACTCATAATTCAATCAGTGCTTCTAACTAACCTACTATTTTCACAGTTACAATTGCTGTTACAGACTTCCTATGTATTAAAATAAACGCGCGACGAAATTTCCTCCCTAAACAAGATAAAATGTGTACTTAAAGCCGGGAAAATCGGCGCACGAAAAGTGAAGGCCGATGATATTGTCACGCGAGGGGAAATCCCAAAAATCGCTCTCTCGGCCGAAAATTTAATCGGCTCATTAAATAGTTAGACGGGCGTCAGTTGTGGCGTTCGTCACTAGCGCTTCTGAAATTTCGACGGGAACAAATTGGCCATCGGGTCCGGCCCGTCCGCGACACCGCAACGCACGATATATACGCGCTCCATTATCAACCATTCGATGCACGCCACTTGTAACGTGAATTTTTCAGTTCGCCGGTTCGTTTGATATTTTTTGTTAAACTGGTATTTTTGGTGAATCGTCGCAATTGTTCGCCCATTTCACGACTGTTATCGCAATTAAGCAGACCGTTCTCGTTTCACGCTTGTTTAAATATAACTGCTAATTTTACTAGTATGCGCATTTGTAAATTGATTATACTTATTTTTATTTTCATTTTACGTTTTTTTCTAATATTAATAACTAAAAATATTGTCATTCAGCGTTATTATCTATTTATGTATTTCTCCTTCTGTTCACGCGATTAACCAAATTGCTCTGGTTCAAGAAACTTCACTCATATTAATATCCAAACATTGCTCGAAACGTTGGAATACACAATTCAGTCCGCATTTCAATTATTGTTAATTCGTTCAAACGGGTATTTTTTCCATTAATTTTTCCAGTGCACCATGTATATTAATATTGAAAGCGCGACGATTTTAACAAAATAGAGAATAAATGGACTAACTTATGATAAATTGTTTGTTAAATATTTGTCGTTTAATTTTCACTGAAATCGCTATTTTGTACAATGAATTATGTCGCATATTTGGATAATACGATTATTGTGCGTTTTAAATGAAATTTCTAATTTCGTATTAGCGCATCGAGAGATTTCTAGAAATGTAACTAAATTTCAAAATTTAAATAAAATTCAGTCAACGTATTATACGATTAAATGCAGATTTCCCGTGTTCACGCGTATAATGCAAAAAGCCAGGTAAAAATGTCCAGCGACTGTATACGTACGTCGCGTAAACTGAATTTTACGTAACTTTTTTACCTGGATTGAAGAGAAGCTTTTTCTCACACAGTCATAGCGACCACTTTTCATGTCGGCTAAGCGATCATTAGCTGCTTTGCGCCTTTATCGTCGACGTCTCGCTTTTTCTCAACGCGAACGGCATCTCTCGTACTTTTAGCCACTAAAAGGCCATCGTACACTGCTTAGCAGGACTTGCGTTCTAAAAAAAAAGAAGGGATTATTTACTTTGAAGCAGAAATATAGAATCTGTCAAAAAAAAAAGAAAATATCGAAATTGATGTTGTCAAAAAAAATTGTTAAGTATACAGCCCTTCTACATCAACTACAGTCTTTCCGGTATTTGGTTTTTTATTTATCGCGAACTTTATGGATCTTTTGAATTGGTAACAACCGAAAAACTGTCAGATTTTCTTTACGTCGAGACAATAAGGAGGTAGAAAAAGTCAGCACTGGACTATAAGCGATTAGGATAGTTTTAAACACAACGTGGTTGGCCGGTTTTTCCGATGGACTCCTCGATGTAACGCTCTAGACAGGTAATGTTTCGAGTACAAATGTGATAAAACCTAATCCTTGGGCGTTCCAGCACATTTATATACGTAAAATTTTCCATTCGCCCTTTAACCGGCAGTCTACATAATATAAAATAGTTTGATGGACACTAGGCTATTACATGCTTATACTTTCTGAATAGTATATGTATCTATTGTTGATTGTATCAATACGTTTGAATCCATTCATTAACATTAGCGAAGACATTTATGATTTATCGCTACAATATAATCTTTAGAACGCTAGAATAAAAAATAATCTGCTGTAAGCTTTAGAAATCGGAATGTAATATTTTGATAATTCGTAAATTGTGTAAAATAATAATTTACTGTTAAATGTTGTATACGAAACGACATTAGTTGTACTATCAGTTGAAATTAATAGTATTAAAAAAATGAATGAAAATCTATTCACATGTATTCTCGAGTATAGTCTACAAAATTAGTCTGCTACAGTTTTCCATAGTTTTCCTAAAAATGTTACATCCCCTCAGAACTCTGAGAAGAGGAGAAAAAAGAAAAAATAGAAATCGTGATCTCTTCGAGTCGTAGCAACGTCCGGTTTCAACAAACGAGATAATTTTCGCTTAGAGTCTGATGGCATAAAATAAAATACCAGGAGGTGAGTATAGGTCGAATGAAATTATATGCCGAGCGCTCAATGCTAGCGTACGACAGTCAAGCTTGTCGCAGTTCCAATTAGCCGTACGGATACGCGTAAGAGATTTGTTTGGCGTGCTTTCGCGTCGGCAGGAAGAGAGTTATAATCTAAGTTAACCGCTTCGTTTTATCATACATCGCGCGTCCTTGCGGCGCCAACCGTTCGCAATACTGATGCTTGTTATCGGGGTTGGTTCACGAACGAGTTCTCGAGATTGGTGTATGCTCATCATCGTTGACAACAAATTAATCTCGATTCTAATTTTTCTGGAAACAAGTCTGTGTTGTTCCATTCACCCATTTCGTCACATTCTATATGAATCACAGTTGAAATTCAATAATCCACATATTATAGAGTAATATAATGTATAGATATAAAAAAGATTCTTAGTTTAGTATCATTGTGTATACGTATAGCATTTAACCAAAAGCTTTTCTAATTCATAACATTTTCAAAGTTTCTTTGTTTTTGAATCGGGAAAAACTCCTGTACCTTATAAATAGATCGAACCGTTAATTACGTATAATAACAGTCGATATATATAAGTAAAAACTAAATTCTGTTCCTTTAATTCATAGCTCTAATCCCTACGGACTTTGTTCTCGGAAATTTCATTCATATAGTGATAAGATCGGAGTTCTGTTTCATTAAACTAATTATTCAACTGACTATATACAAAAACTCGTCCAATCTAAAGAGTTAATAATCAACGAGCCAAATCGATGAGAAGCCATTAACAATTACAATTTCCTTCGCACTCTTCATCGTACTGCTGACAAAAAGCGCAAATCAATCCATCGAGCAGCGTGTTTTCTCTTTTTCTCAGGAAAATTTTGCAGGACTGGAAGACTCCTTGGTCAAATGCTCTAAAGACAACCGATTTACCTATCCCTGCAGCTCCGTACCTTGCAAAGTTACCGCAGCCTGTACATATATATATATATATATATATATATATATATATATATATATATATAAAGCACTAGCGCTCATGGCCGTAACGCCAGCCACTTGTCAAAGCCAAGATGGCTCCGTTCCTCGGTACGAGGCTAACAAAGTTAGCTTCCGGCGTCTTCTCCTATCTCGGAGCTCCCTCTCTTCGTCGCTCGGTCGCTATGTTGGTATCTCTGTCTCTCTCACTTTCTTTAGAGGAAGTCTCCCAAGAAAATCGACCGCCTCAAGACGCTCTCGTCTCTTCGTCCCTCTCTTCCTCTATCGTGCTCCTTCTCCCTCCCTTCATCTTGCTCAATCCGCTTGAATTTTCCGTGTTCCAATATACATGTTGAAGAGAGAGTGAGAGAGAGAGAGAGAGAGAGAGAGAGAGAGAGAGAGAGAGAGAGAGAGAAAGGAAGAAAGAGGAAGAAGGTGGGAGAACGGGAGCATCTTCGTGCTCGTCGTCGTCTTAAAGCTCGATTCGGGGTCTTCGAGAAAATTAGTCAATTAGATCGTCGTTCCTAAGTGCTCGGACTCGATGCGCGCGCCCGCGCGCGTGTACGGCAGCCGCGATTGTTCCTGCCGATGACGAGGAAGATGGGTGAAAAGAGGGAGAGAGAGATAGTGAGAGAAAGAGCAGGACAGGAGCAAAGGATAAATTGCTTGCCGAAATGAAATTACGGACCCCATGCGCAAAAGGCCTTAGCGGCAATTTATCCGAGAGTCGGCTTTTTCACGAAATTCCGGATTATAAGCCCCCCCTCTCCCTCACTCCCACCCACCCTGGCACTCTCTCCCTCCCACCCTCTCACTCTCTCTCTCTCTCTCTCTCTCTCTCTCTCTTTCTCTTGGCTGTGCTATATAGTCTGAAGACTATATTTTGGTCATTGCCTCGTGAAGTAGAACCGAGATATTAATAAATACGAGAAGCAATATTTTTTCTATCTTATGTAGAATATAGATCATAAAATAATGAATCGACGGCTTGCGTATTCCCGAATATTCGAATTGAATAAGTAATAATTTCAATAATTTACTGTATCGCACCATTTTCATTTTATAAACAGCTTTGCGAACTTAATATCTATTGATTCGCTATATGAATATGTATCAAATTTACGGGTCGGTTCTTGAAACATTTATTCCTATATTTAAATCGCCTTTCTAATATTTATCGAACCATATAATCATGTGACGTAAAAATTTTCACATACATGTAAACATAAATTTACACCTATGCTGAACTTTACGATGATACGAATGCGTTACCCTGAATATTTTCAGCGTGTCTTCTCTAAGTCTTCTTCTTGAGAATTCTTTGAAACGGGTGACAATGGAACTCGCACATGTTTTTACAAATACTGAAAAGCTGTCAAACGTTGATTCTAGGTCCAAAGTGGGCATTTTAGTAATAATCTTTCTGACGGAATTCGTAAGTTTCTATCTGAGCAGATGTAAAACAGCAAGAGTGAAGAAGTATGTGCATCATCTCTATTAATATTTTTCACTTTATATTATTTTGTTTCCTAGTTTTAAGCTTTATGTATGAGTATATTTAATGGAAGACTGGTGCAGTGAGTGCATGAATTCTTGCGTCTGTGATCCTTTTACATTAATAACTGATGATGTACGAATAGCATATTATATTTCAATTACATTGTTATTATTCCGACACATTTCACTTAATGGATACCTCGTTTTATTTCTGCTTTTATGATTTGAACAGATAGATACTTTAGACTGACGACTATTGTGACATCTTATAGTATTTACTTGATTAAGTAATGATACTATGACGCTTTGACGATATATTTCTACGTCATTGTACAGTATAATTATTCAATTATACTTTCTAATCGATTGTATGTATGCTTTTACATTTATTTTGGTTTGTCCGAAAATTTATGCACATAAATCCACATTTGATCCATCTATCTAACCAAACAATTACCCTTGCATTGTCGACAGCAGAGCGACCGGTCGACTTCTCCCTGGGTGGCAGCGGGACGACCGGCGGGCGCGACAGCCGCGCATCCAGCGACGCAATGCCCGAGTCCGACGACGACGAGATCGACGTCCTCGGCGATGAGAGCCCAGGCTCGCCCGAGCCTCAGCACCCGCGTCGACTCTCCTCGCCGACGCTGTCCAAGGAGCACGGCATCCTTATTCACCATCATCAACATCACAATCATCACAGTCCGCTGAGCCATCATCATCATCATCATCACCATCATCCTGTTCATCATCAGCAGGTCGTTGGCCTTGGGCACCTGCAGCGCCATCATCGCTGATCGTACACTTAAAGTGCGGTCGGTTCACGTACACCTAGAGCGGAATCGTTGGAAAGTGTCGGGATTTTGCAGTTGGTCGCGCGGGCAGCTGGCAATTTATAGACAATTTTTCTTTTGGCTCGGCTCGCTTGCTTCCAATCTAGAAGGTGTATAGAAGTATTGAATTTATGCATGCGATTGGGGGCGGGGGGATACGAAAATCGGAGAACACGTTAATAGTGGTGTAAAAGTGCAATTGTCTGAAACCGTCTTCTATTACTATATATAAAACAAAAGAATTATCATTCTGACAAGTAACTTGTTCTAACCACAAAATCAAAAGATAAATCATGCTAATTATACGTAAGGCAATTGAATAACGAGTTGTTTTGTCCTTAAGAAAGGAAATTTTACATACACATATAGAATTGTATCCAATTGAAATTATTGTGCAATTTTCTTTATTTTTAATTTGTTGCTTTAATTACCTATATGAATCAATGTAATCTTCCTTGGATTACTGTATTTTTCAAATCACAAAATGTCGTGACCCAACTTGAACGAAGTGAGTATCATAGTCGTTTCGGTAGTCAACGTGACGAAACGCAAGTGGTTAGTAAGGTATTCATCAATGCATTGACCAGGGTCATTTAGTATATAATTTTTTAGCTATCTAATTGGGTGATCTCCTAATAAATGTCTAATTTTGAAAGTGACTAAGATCCTTTGATTTTAAGATAAAGAATTTGATAGTGCAAAATTTTTAGTTTTAAATTATGACAATTGAGTTTCTGCGTGGTTTGTGGCATAAAATATAAGAAAACGGTTCAATAATACATTGAGTTTAACAAAATAAGATATATTGAAAAAAGCTTCTGGACAAAGAATAAATTGATTCTATTTTCATGTATATCTATTTTATTTTCTTTCCATACTGATGATGTATCTAATGTAAATGATTCTACTAATTGATAAATTTACGAGAGCGAAAATTGTTTCTAGAAAAACGTTATCGTTTCATTTTGATCACATTCGATCAAGTCATTATCCAACTAAAGAATAGAAAATGAGAAAAAGGCACTATTATCTTGTATGTACAAGTTTACAGCTTTACGAATATTTAATCGCATCAATTGTTGCGTTTTTATAACACTGATAAATCGACACTTTATTTAGTTCTTGACATTCCGTAAAGAAAAAAGCAATCGATAAAACTTAATTCTCTATTCTTTTAGTTCTCGATAAAACTTAGTTCTCTAACACTGTTGGAAATTTTTGTCTTTGCTAAGTAAACAATTTCGTTCTACGTTTAACTAAAAATATATCTATACAATCAAATATTAAACATTGTCATGCATCCGAACAACGTGTAGAATATGGAAATTCGCCTATACACCGTACAGGTCAAATATCCATTACATAATCGGTAAGAAACGTTTATGAAAAAATCGTGCTTCCGACTGATTTTCCCATTGTAAGGGTAACCGCGATATTATCGATTTTTGTTGATATGTAGAGGATAAAGTGGTCCATCGTGCAGTTGATCAGCGAAATATAGCTTTGCATAAAGCCTGCCAAGTAGTGAGTGACAAAAATTAGCACGCGTTGAATTTTCAGCGAAGCTCGCGTGGATAAGCGAGATCGTGCGTAAGTTTTCTAGGCAATTCAGAATTCACTTATACATATATATATATATAGAAGTAATTATCGAGTATACACTGTAAAATTTTTAAAACAGAGACGAGAACGCGTCAACAGCGTCGTGCGTATAATAATAATCTGCGAGTTAAGTGACAATTGTAAATATCGAATTTTATCCTCGCTAAACCAACAGGGGTCATGTAAAGCCGTATAATTAAAGTAATTATAAATAATAATTGAAAATATCATAAAATCATATGGTGTTTTTCTTTCTATGCCTAAGCTTTCAAGATATATTGAAGAGTATATACATGTGTAGATTTTTCAAATATATATTTCCTTTATAATTCCATAATATAAATGTATACCCTCTATTCTAATAATTATTAATGCTTATTATAATTTTTTCAGATATATAACTTTTTGTGAAAGGCCTTGTACTGTATATTACAGTATACATTAAATTATCAATAGTTTATCAGAACTAAGAATTCCTTTTTATGATACATTCGAAATCTTATAATGACGGTTAAATTTTAAAATTATTACGTTTAATGCATTTTAAATGCTCAGAGAGTTGATCCGATTTTTATATTATTTGTGAGTCTTTGATATGTTTATCACATGCAAATAAGTTTATATTATCTGATATATATATATATATATATATATATATATATATATATATATATATATATATATAATCAGAAAAAAACCTAACTCCACCGCGACCGCATATGAAAATCCGAATGTTCTAGCATATGACTCCGACTCTCCCGGATTAGTTGATCATGTACAACAGAACATTACAATCGATCAATTCAAAGCTATAATTGTCATTTTCTGGAAAACTAGCATATCATTAAAATGACTAATTCGAATATCATAAAGAAATTCTAGAGACCCTAGCTTGATCGATTTGATCTGTCGAATTAGTGGTGTGCTCACGTTGATGCTTGTATAAGTGCAGCACTTGGTCCCTGCGTTTCCTGTTCTAATCACCTACCGGAGAAACCCCCTTAAATTAACAATTCTTAGCTATTTCCGTATGATAACTACAATGAGCGGGAAATAACCAAAATTCCTTCCCCGGATTTTCATGTCTTTTTACAACAGTAGGCGTAAAATACAATTTTAAACTCTCGCCTTTGATTTTATGATCGAAATGCTGCTTTCTTCAACGGTGCGCTTTAAATTCGATTTTACGAATTTTCACGCGAATAATCAACCCGAATATGGGGTAGAAAATTGCATTCTACGCCCGGGTTGCGTAATAATCTTAATGCGCAATATCTTCCATTCGCAAACATATATATTTATAATATATTCATTTGCATAATTATATATTTATCGTACTTCCAAAGCGCGGGGCAATTGGCAAAGTAACAGCAATCCCAACGGAATCCCGGGATCATCGAGCTTTATTGCTATTATTATTATTGTTGTTGTTATTATTATCACATAATCGAGCGAGCGGCTTCGGAGAGA
This sequence comes from Sycobia sp. Sy_11, assembly GCA_018907035.1. Lineage (NCBI taxonomy): Eukaryota > Metazoa > Arthropoda > Insecta > Hymenoptera > Epichrysomallidae > Sycobia > Sycobia sp. Sy_11. Next base: position 3,733,706 of record JACCIC010000009.1, read on the forward strand.
AGGCGCGCTCTGGCCAAAGTTGGCCGACTCCTTCTCAGTGCTTGGGTTAATGGAAAAGGGGGGGGGATGCGGCGGTCGTCTCGAAATGCGATTTGACCCATCGCTCGCGAGGCTGCGCCGCGGCCGGTAGCCCGCTTTAAAGCCGCCGCCGGCGGGAAGCGCGGTCGATAGACGCGCGCTCGCACGCGAAAGCCGCTCGTCGGCATTATCCCCCCCCCCTCACCCCCCGCTAATTGGCGAGCTGCGCACCCGACGGCCGCGTCGTCGTTGTCGCGCGTCCGCCATTTTTTGGGATTTACGAGATAACGAGGCTTCGGCGGGGATTAGGCGCGCGGCCCGGCGAGGCGACGGCGCTACTGCTCTACGATCGGGGATGCTTCGTTTTTATACGCGTGCTCTTATTCGAAATTGTTCCTGTGCGTATGGAAGGAGGACTGATGGATTTTTCCGTCTATATGAGCAGAGCCTGTCTATCGTTGGGCCACACATTTTTCATCAATTTCGGTCAATTAATTATAATGAGCAGATTATTAAATTGATAAACTTCTTTTTTGGATGACTAAATCTTAAGATTGAAAACTTTCAGTTTTTATGTTTTTCGACTATTTTTATGTCTCTGCATGGATGAAAGATTCATGAAAAAATGGAATCGATTCATTGCAATTATTGACATCTGTTTCAAGCATCTCATTTCCAACGTCTTCAAAGTATTGAATCATGGGTATGGTAAAACATGGAATAATTTTACAACCCTTATCAGTGACTTTCTGATATTTTGAACAGCCCCATTGCCGGTATATAATACGTAACTTTACAGCAAAAAAAAAATCCAGCATACGTGAGCATGCACGTGCTCTACGCATGCGTCTATAAGAGAAGGCAACTGATTGAGACTCCTGCAAAAGAAAAAAAAAACGCCAGTCTGTCCCTGGGGGAATGAAAGGCTCAGCTCGACAGTGCGGCGGTATATACGACCCATCCCCGCACTCGTGTATATCTACTCCCTCTCACTCTCTCTCTCTTTCTCTCTCTTGCTATCTCCCTCTACTTCGGAGAGCGAATCCTAATACGCGGATAATGGGAGGTAATTGCAAGGGATCAGAGAAAGAGAGAGAGAGAGAGAGAGAGAGAGAGAGAGAGCGGCCGAGGCCACTCTCCGCTCCTCCCCCTCCCTCCGGCCTGCGGGTTGGTTGATCCATCAGGAGGGGGAATTTCCAGGATCGTGCAGGGTTGTCTGGGGGGGGGGTGGACGAGGGAGGTTGCTAGACCACACGTATATGTATATGAACATCGGCGGAAGAGGAGAGGAGGAAGTAGCGTCACGGATGGGATCTGAATATACAGACTGCCGCCCAAGTCACGACGAGTGCGGAAATATTCTTATAAAGATATATGAGGTGACGAGGGACTTTAGAATGAAGGGAAAGGGGGTAGGATGCGAGCGAATCGAGTGGGAGTCGAAGGGGGATTGTATCATTTTTCTTAGTTTTGGTCGAACGAAGCGTTTATCCCTTGTGGTTTGGCGTCGCGTTTCCTCGCCGCATTGTAAGAACGCTCGAAAGCGTTAAGTCGTAGCTACTGTAGCAGTAACGAATGGCAGAAAAGAAAATAACATGATTGGATATGTAATTTATGAAAAGGGCCATAAGAGATTCTGTAAATGCTTGAAACAACGGCGTAATCAATGAAAGAAATCGCTCGTGAATAATTTTTGTCTCGAGTGTTATTCTGAACCCCCGACAATGATGATTCAAATTCAATCGTTTTGATGAAGATACAAAGATCTAAAAATGATTCATATTTACCACGAAAGGTAGCATGTAACTTATATGAGCTATTCTTATATATGACTCCTATATTTCTTATTAATATATATGTTTGATTTTCTATATTTTTTATACTAACACCAGTCTAATACCAGTCACTGGACATCAACTTAACAAGTGTATTAAAATTACTCCATCTGAAATGAATTCATCATATGGAACCACGCCACGAAATATCACAGACAACAAATAGCAAGGCTTAAATTTTTTGAACGGCTACTGCACTGATTTCATTGGTTTCGGCTCGATTCTTTATTTTTTTTTTTTTTTTTTTTTTTAATCTAGCGAAACGATCATAGACTCACGTAAGTGTTCTACTCGTAGATCCATTCCGTAATCTTGTCTCCTCGGCAATTATGATATTTTCCATAGCTCAGGTGAGAGTGGATATGACGTTGCTTAGCATGCCTACAGTAAAATGTTCATTTCCCGTTTTTTCAGGTCCATCGAAACGAATCGAATGGCAATGCGTCGAATGCTTGATTCATTGACCAAATTTAAAATGGGCTAATTCCACATTGAGCTCGCATGCAATGTTTCTATCCTTATTATTAACAATTGTACTGTTTTCTTAATTGTGTCGACTTTAACGGTAAAAGTGGTCAAAGGTAATCTGGAACGAGACAAGTCGTCAACAATGTTGCGACAGAAACTTGTGCCTGAACTTTGTAAACCTGATGAATTATCTATTAATAAGATTAGATCCTAGTATTTTTCAGCATTTGTATCGATACGACTGATCCAATAACGTTCGAGATACAAGACTTGAGACAAGACTTTGTTACAATTAGGAAGAGTTTTGCGACGTGAATGGATTATAAATGAGAATTTCGAAATATACAATTTGCGAGAAGATAGAAAAAGGATAATATTTTTCAAACTTAAGCTTTAAGAAGAGCCCATAACTTGTATAAATATATTAGTTTTACATAGTTAAATCAATTTGAATATGATCATTAGATAATTATTCTATTCCTACCGTGTAGTTGTAAAGTTTCATTTCTATAACGCATGCGAGAGATAAAAAAAAGTAATATATAAATTTCATTAAGCTATATTTTATTTCGTATAGACATAATCTTATATATATATATATGAAGAAAGTAATTCCGTAGCGGGCATAAAATTTATCCCCCGTTCGCTATCTTTCGCGTCACGCTCGCTATCCAGAAAGAACCGACCAATGGGAAACCATCAGACCTCTTTGAACCCTCTCTATGCCAAGCTCACGCGTTCGTGGTATATATATGTGTATGTGGGTATATATATATATATATATATATATATATATATATATACCAAAAGAGAGGGTCGCCGCGCCGCTCGCGTCAACGCGCACACGCGGATAAAATTGATCCGCCTCCCCATATTTCGCGTCATCCACCGGATCTGCGCACATGTGCGTACATGCACACACGTAACTATACATATTACACACACACACATACACATACGTACACATACACACGTGCGCACGCGCGTATGAATATAAACGCGCGACGACCGCGCCATAGATACTATATATGTGTGCACTACCGCGTAAATCCGGGAGAATGTTTTGTAGCATATACAGTCCATCAGAAATGTGCTTATATGTATGCTTATATATATATATATATATATATATATATATATATATATATACATATACATATATATAGACGCACCTTCGTCCGGGCACCGCGCGCGCGCGAGCTTATGCGGAACGTGGAGGGCGCGGAGGCTGGAATCGCGCAGCGCCAACGTGGGTGGAATGGCAATGACGCCTGGGGATGAGGATGCTAATTATATTAAAGTGGGATTAATTGATGGAATGATTTAGGGTCGAAAATGAAGAGAGCGCGGAGCGGCGAGCGATGCGGGATCGTTGCAGCGGCGCGGACGACGCGGCTCAGAGATTATTAGGGGTAGAATGGGAGGCAGAGTGAGAGGAGAGAGAAAGAAAGAGAAGAGAGAATGATTTGGGTTTTTTACGGACCATAAATTTACGGATTTTATTGTTGATCGGAATCGTGCTGGTTTGATTTTTCGGAAAACTTGACGAACTCGTGCATCCTCGAAAATTCGTAGTTGGTTTATGTTGACGTCGTCAACGTATGCTAGCGATATGTTGAGAATAGAGTTATTAAATCAAAAAATTTCATCCATTTTCTTTGTTTGAAAAAATTAAATTAAATTAACTAATTTTCCGTGACAGCATTTCTTATTGTCATAAATATTGAAGATTGGTAAAAAAAAAAAATTCGAATAATTTTAATATGTACATTGGCGATTTATATTGGTTGAAATGTGAAACGCGACATATTGCGATGGAAACTAATACTTTATCTAGACAAAATGAGACAAATTTTGTATTTCTCACCATTTTTTGGCTTTCGCGCATCATTTGGCAGAAATAAAAAAGCTTATCCCGTAAATTATTTGTTACTGTGTTAAGAAAACACCATCTGTAACTTTCAATTAAATCTGTTTTACATCGACTTACTTTTCGAAATGTTACCTTCTGTGTGAAATATATGTGACTCGTCGCAATCTTAAGTTACCCGTTTGGATTATCAGATTTGTCAGTGGTAAAAAAATGGATAGAGTATGGCAGCGGAAAATTTTTTTATTTTAGCACAATATGTTGTATAGGACGTCATTTTGTATAACATAACTAATTGAATCGATAATGCAAAATTTTGGTTAAGTGAACCAAATTACGATTACTATGGTCCAAAAAAAATTTTAACCGATAGAGAATGAACGCAAGCAGAGTTCTACCTATGAGAATTTTTGTGTATTATTTTTTTTTTTTTTTTTGTTAAGAATACGAAACTTGATTCAGAAATCCTACATCGCATCATTAGATGTAAAGCTGAATTTTGCCAGGATCAAAATGAATATTTCGAGTTCTTTGTTATGCAAAGAAATAATTGAAGGGCGCGCTTAACAAATATCAAATATTTTTTATAGATTTTTCGCATAAATTTTATGGATAATACATAAATGTATAAACGTAATTAGAAATATAAATACAATCAAGATTGTAGCGCTAAGTTATTAAATTATTATTATATTTTGAAATTGGCATCTTTCATAAACTTAAGTATTAATAGGCACACATCTATATCCGATTTGGTTACCATGAACCTCATAAATAAAAACTGTTGTATTAATATTTCATAATGAACCGATTGTTATGCCTACTATATTGCCTAATTCTTTCAAGCTACACTCACACAGAGATAGATAGAGAGAAGGAAAGAAAGAGAGAGAGAGAGAGAGAGAGAGAGAGAGAGAGAGAGAAAATAAAAGTTAAAATAATCATTTATTATTCTTCCGATTAAGAATAATTCGAAAGGCTCGTTCGCTTTTTGAACTGTAATCTCGTTGCCTATTGAGTCACTGTCTGCAGGAACCCGACAAAAAATTGTCCATTTTCGCCGTTTAGGGATAGACAGAAAAAGTATCCATTTTTCTTTATAATTTCTAGTATCAAATTATTTGGCATACTATATCCGAATAAATTCTCTTATTTTGATTGTCCAAAGGACAGTAAAGAAATTATACATTAATTAAACAAATTAATGCATAAAAGCATCTTCCTGTGCTGATACCTATTATATAAACAATGGTAAGATATTACGGCCAATTTTATTAAATGTAGAATTAATGGTACTTGTGCAAACAAAAAAAAAATCTATGTGTGTGTGTGTGTGTGTGTGTGTGTACCTATCGAGCTTAACGTCGCTGCGGAAAGAAGGCGACGAAAAATATTTCGAAGCGTCAGGGCGTAGCGCGGCGTCGGGCGTCGAAGGGGGAGAGCGCGCGGACGCACCGCACCGATCTTTCGCGCGTTTCCCGTAAAAAACGCGTTGTTGTTTTTTTTTTTTTTCTTGTCTCTGTCGTTTTTTTCATCCTCGCCTCGGCCTCGCCAAGGGAGGAAAGAGAGCCGCGCCGCAGAGCGTCCCTCGCCACCCGTTCGCGCCATTGGTGCGCGCGTGGGAATCCCCGTACGTCGAGCACGGTGCGTAAGCGCGCGTGCGCGTAGCGCGCAGCAAGGGCGCCGTTAACAGTATTATATTATCGGGGCGAAAATTGCCCCGAGCGGGCGGACGAGCTTCGGGAGGGTGGGGATTCCGGAGGAGGGAGGAGGGAGGGTGCCACGAAGGAAAGGATATGTGCGAGCGTATATAATGGTGTGCGGGTAGGTGGTACATTTATGAATACTGAAAATGAATTTTCTTTCGATTTTATTTTTTTTAAATTTGCTGCAGGGATTCATTTTTGACAAATTAGTCCGTTCCATTTGCAATTTATCATTGATTTATATGTAAAATTAGGTAAAAGTAGAAAATTTTGATGTTTTCTTTGATAGTTTTTAATAACTATGATATCTTGTAGCCTATGTTTCAATATATTCATATATAAAGATCGATAATCGATCGTTAAGTTTTTGAATAAACTTAATGCAAAAGTTGGAATTTCCAAGATTTGTAAAGAAGTCGGCCGAAGAAATGGACAATCGCTGAAGATATCCAAAGTAAGGATGTTTTTTTATGTAGCCATACCAGCTCGGCTTTTCGAATCGAACAGAAAAACTGTTCAAAACAGAGAGAAAAACTGCAGTCTTTAAATCATAAAAAATCCATATAATACTTGGGTGCTCGATAATGCAGCCCAGGTTTTGGAAATGCGACATTGTCAGGTGTTGCCTTCACCATTTTTACTTGAAACTTTGTACGTATGCCAGGCTATATAGTAATAACGCAGTGGTCGCCAACTAAAAATATAATCGTCCCCTTTGCATCCAATCCATCTTTTATAAGTATTCATTGAGAGCGACTGATTGTCACGCATTATCTTCATCGGTATCACGTGTTATTATCGGTTTTTGGTTGTTGAGGATTTGGTTAAATTTAGTACAGTCTATAGATGATAATTTCTATTTTTCTGATTACTATATTTTTCTATTCCTAAATTTGGGATTTTTGTATTAAAATATCTAATTAGACAAAATTGTAAAGATCCATTCCTTCAAAAACGTGCAGATTTTAGATATCAGAGATACAAATAAAAATTGAACATCTAAAATTTTTATATTCGACAATTAAAATAATATTCCTTCAAATATTACGTTTTATCAGAAATATTCATCGATAAATAAAACGGTTATCCGGATTGTCCATATATATATATATATATATATATATATATATATATATATATATATATATACAAAATATATTCAATCCATATAAAAGTATCTTCTCATTTTATAACAGCTTAGTACATTTCATTGGAGCATTCATACAATTTCGAATCTTAAGTGTCCTTATATAATTACGAGCCTACTTATTCTTATTGACTTAATGTTAAAAATATTGGAAATCTAGTAATTGATGCACAAAATTAACGTAACGAGTTGTGCACATAATTATATAATATTTTTTTGCAATAAATGGAGCTACACATTCAAATTTCATTGCCAAATTAGATAAATTTACAAACTAAAATCCAATTAATAAATTTTTCCATTGCAATTCATGCGAATGCTGACACGCGGAATAGGGTATATATATATACCTAATACACCCCGTTGCTTTTCTCAGCCTCGCTACCTATACAAAACTACAAAGGCTACCGGCCGAAGCACAAAAAGCCGGGACAAAAAAGCGTCGGATGGTCACGGGTGAGAAAAAGAGCGTATCATACAGATAGACAGGTAGATATATAGATAGATAGATAGATAGATAGATAGAGAAAGAGTGAGGGGAGAGGGAGAGATAGAGAATGAGAGCAGGAGCGTGAACTCTATCAAGATAGTGAGGGGTCTCGTTGGCGACGTTTATTAGATTTCATTATGACATCTATCATTATACGAAAAGTCGTATACAGGGGTTGAGGTTGCGGGAGGGAGGAGCAAGGGTGAAAGAGGGATCGCCAATAAAAGTTTCCTTCTCCGCTTTATTGCTTCAAGGTTATTAAATATTATATTAAGCCTTTCAAGTGTTGTTTTATGTGAACAGGGTGAGCTTTTGTCTAAGAATAGCTAATTAATAAGAGGGGACAATTGCGTTTGAACCAGTGGAAAAAAAAGAGCGAACTACTATGTAGACAAATTCTTGAAGAGTTCCTATCGTCTAAATTGATAATGGGATATTAAAAAGAAAACAAAAAAAAAATAAAAAAAAAAAAACAAAAAATGTGTAATATTTTAATTAATAGTAGTACAGAGGTTCAGAAGTATCATCATCTTATAAACAGTCTCACCTCCTCCTCGTTTCGTAAGAGAACAGCGAAAGTTCATATTAACAGTGTAATTCCCTCGGTAAGTCCTGATTTTAGTTCGTTTATGAATTATTAACAGTTCGCACTATGGAAATTATTTTGGATCGCTAAAAATCGCTAAATTTGCAATCCATTTCTCATCCCTGCCCCCGTCCTTCTCGCCGCTTATTCAACCAGACCATAGTAATCACGTTACTGTATCGGTTAATGCCGCGAGCCGAGGTAAAGCTCGGTAGAGGATCGCAGCGATCGCCTCGCTTTTTTTTTGGCGAAAAACCACGCGGACACGCGCGGCAAAGTCGCCGAGAGCCGAGCGAGCCTGCCGTTGCAAAACTTAAAGAAAATTAGCCCGCCCCCGCCGTGACAAGGGGATCATCGCGACGAGCCGCGCGATGACACTTATACGCGTATACCGGACGCACGCGTATATCTACAGCGAGCCGGGTGCGCTGAAAGGGGGGGAACGGGGACGGGGCGGCGGGAGGCGGCGCACTTTCATTCCGCAAGTGCCCGTGTCGAACTCCCCCGTACACGTTATAATCATTGATTATGAGCTTGAGCGCCGCGGGGGTCGAGGGAAGGGGGCCTCCATCCGACCCCCCTCCCCCCCTTGCCGGGGCTCTCTGTCCCTCCACGTGTGTATTCATACATCTATCTCCCGTCGGCTCGGGCGAGCATACGTGCACGTACGTATGTGTGCGCGTGGAAATGTACATACAGGTACGTGTGCGCGCACCAGCGGAAAATAATGAAAGTAATGGAACACGCCCACTGCATTTAGTCGGCACGACCACCCTCTCTTTCAACCCCCCAGCGAGCGCCACGCGCGATCGCCCTATATCGGATCCATTGTATTTACACACACGCGCGCACGCACGCGCAAGTACGGCTGATGCTGCTCTCTTTCTACCTCTCCCCCCTTTCTCTGTACCTGCCACTTTCATTGTCCTTTATTTTATTATTTTCGCCGCATTCCGCCTTGACGTCGAGACTACCCCCCTTTTTTCCGGACGCGCACCCTGCGTATGCGTATGTGTGCGTGTATGTGGGTTTGTGCAGGTGTACGTGCGCATGTCCGATACGCACACACGGTGCGGCCAAGCGTACGTAGATCTCTTTCCGCGAGGTATTAGATGGAGCGCGCGTCCTATTCTATCTGCTGTTTTTCTGTTTTACTCTTCCCTCCCCCCACCTCATTCTTCCCCTGTCCCTATCTCTCACTCTCTCTTTTGCTTTTTATCTCTCTTCACATCGGGCATACACACGAGCCGCAATTTCTGCCATTCTGTAGAAATTTTTTCAGCTATTTCCGTCTGCCCTCGTCCTGCCTTTTCTACTACTTTCACTCCGTTCACGGTTCACGGGTTGCGCCATCCGGAGAGAATTGAGAGGTTTGAATCGATACAGTTGTCTATTTTGCATATACATGGAAAAGACACGCGTTCGGGTATTCTTTTGCAATAATAATTCAAGCTCGGAAATTTCAGAAATTGATAAATAATAATTATTAAAATTTATTTATGCAAAATTCATATTTTTATTTTAAGAGCTCACGAATGACTTGATGGACTCCATATATAATCAAAATGGTTGTTAATGTGATTAAAGTAGAAATGAAACCCTGCCGCCCCGACAGTATAACAATGAAATAGAATCGACTAGTTTTAATTTGACGCAAAACTCAAATTAAAAACAAAAAAATTCGCAAAATATAATCGTATATCTCAGAAGTGTTTTTCGAGCTGATTCCAATCTATTGGGTATTTGGTTGTATAAGTTTCGAAGTTTTCGGCATTTATTAAAAAAAAAAAAACTGAAAGAAAAATCGAAATAGAATATCTTGGAGTACTAGATTTTAAAATTTACATAATCAACATTGATGCGGTTGATATTTGTGGGGTTTGTATATGTGGATTTATGATTGGTAGTCTGATAGTTTGAGCATGGTGATCCTGGAGTATTATCGAGAGTTTTTCATGGTTCGTAGTTCACTATAAGTTGTAGGAGCATCACAATTTACAAAGATGTACCAGTTTGACAAAACTAAAATAAAAAAACTTTTTGGAAGATGAAAAAACCTGTTGAAAAATAACTGATAGAGCGACAACTCCTATTTATTCTGTAAGTGAAGATATCTTTTTTGTAAATATAGTTAAAGAGCCCAGATGTGATGCTGCAGAAAACTGCTCAACCGATCCGAATTTTGTATTCTAAAAATGTATATCTTGCGAAAATTATTTATTGGATTATTGAAGCTGTGCTATTAAAGCAATGAAAAAGGTTAAAAAATCAAATCTGGATAACAACTTATGAAATAGTTAAAATAAAAAACATAGAAGTGTTAACCAGTTTTGTGGAGAACGTTAAAATTGTTATGTATTTTAAATTGTTTTGAATACAAAGATATTGAAGTGTACTCAAGTAATGGGAACATTAAAAACTAATCCAATAATAACGGCCCGCTGTAAAATTTTTGACAAAACGTCAGTTTACCAAATAAAATCCAAAGGATCCATATACCCATTGTCGTTCGCACAATGAAAACTTCCGATCGACAACATATATGTATCGTCTCATAACTTGATTTATTCAATCACATATATACATACGCATGTACTGCATTCTCAGAACCGTCTCAAAAGTATTAACGCGCGGCATGCTTGCCCCGACAATAAGCCCCCGTCCACCTCTCTTTCATCCTATAAACTGCGCGCGGCAATGCACCGAACGGGACCGAGCACTATACACACACACACACACACACACACACACACACACACACACACACACTATATATATATATATATATATATATATATATATATATATATAGCGCACCACGCCGCTCACGGCCTCTAATTAAGCATAGCCCCCGAGAGCAGATTTTTCGATAAGAAAGCGTATAGAAAGGATCCGAGGGACGCGGTCCGCCTCCGCGCGCGCGTGCGCGCGCACCCCCCCCCCTATCAAAAGAGCCCCGTGCCCGGTATTACGCAGTTAAATGGCAGGAAGGGCGACAGAATAGAGCGAAGCCTGCCTCCGTAAACGCATTAGCGGCATTCCGAATAGAGTTAAGGACAATAAGTAAGCGACGTGCCGGGCTTGTTGTCGTTATAGTTTGCCCCGCTTGATCAACCTGCTGTCTCTCTCCCTCTCTCTCTCTCTCTCTCTCTCTCTCTCTCTCTCTCTCTCTTTCTCTCTCTCTATTTCTCGATCCATTTCTCTTTCCCCCCTGGGGCATCGAGATCTATCCCGCAGCTTTAGCCCGGGTTGATATAAATGTATATAATAAGAGCGCTTTATTTGTGGATTTAGCAAAGGGTTATTTAATAGAGCAGGGCTCGACACCTTTTTCGATCTTACGCCCGTCGAGATAAAGGGATTTGTAAAGCTAGAGGCCCTTTCGCGCACTAAAGTCGATGATGAATCAATTGTTTCTAGTGTAAGTGGAGATTTAGTGCGTAAGTTATAAAAAGGATGACAAAATTTGAAGAGCCTGGGTTACTAACGGCTAGCTTTTAGGGGTTCGGTATATTTTCCAATAGGTCAATTATAAAGATAATCGTTAAATTTTTATCTAAAATATTGTTCTTATATATAGATTATTTTACTTATCGATTGTATTTGTATTTATGTAATGCAAATAATAATCAGTCAAAGTGAAGATGACAATCTCATTACATTGGAAAAGTAAACAGCTGTCCTTGAATTTGAAAAAAAAGTTACGTTCACAAGTCGATCAAAATCACAAAAACAATAAAGCGTAAAAACAACGAAGTAAAGCAATGTTCAGGAAATGTATAATTCACATATCTTCAGAACAAAGGAAATTATCATCTTTAAGATGAACGGCTTCTCAAAAAATATCTATGCTGAGATTAATGATAAATGTCAATGCTAAAGTGTGTCACTCTCGATGAAAAAATCGCGAGTTCAAAACTATTTGAGAGCAAGACTTTGTTAACAGAATAAACTCTTCTTTTTAATTTTTCGTGTTATTTTGCAAGTCAATCGAGACTTGAAAAAACCTCCCTTCGAAATTTCTCAAGTTAATCATCATTTAATATTATGGTTTTGATATGTCTCGTTATATATCACAATTTTTTTATTACGACTTTGTCAGTATATACGATTAGAGTGAACCCTTTTCAAGAACGCGAGAGCAGTGCTCACTTTGTATAGGCTAATAACCCCTCCCTCCCTCGCTCCCTCTCTCTCTCTCTCTCTCTCTCTCTCTCTTTCTCTTTTTGATTTATCATTTACAGCTGAGAATATCAGCAGCAACTTTCTTAAAGGATTTTTTGAAATCACTGGCCTCGATGGTCTGATGCTCTGAATTTTGCACCACCAACCATTTTGAGGACCATTATTGAACTATGTAACACATCCCCATTCATAGTTCACCTTTTTCTCCATTTCTCAAGGAAGAAAGCTCCTTCAGATTTGTTTGATCCTTCTAAAATTATCGAAAGCATCGTATATTCATGGTTGAGATTTCCTTAAAGATCGTCATCTCATTGGGTCCAGCTGATATTCATCCTTCGTATAAATCGGAACGCTAGAACGACTCTTCGTCGCGTCTTGGATGATATTTGCTATACGAGAAAGTTCATGAAAATTACTTCATATATATTATTGCTAAGGCTTTTGATACAATTACTGATTTTGTACTTTTAAATAAATTAAGCTTACATAATATAACGATTCGGTCGCTACGACGGTTTATCTACTCAAGTGGTAGGCTCTAAGCAATAATTCATGAACATGGTAAGTCTTCTATCTATATCATCTGGAGTCCCAAGAAACAGTATCCTTCGTTCGCTACTCTTGTTCATTTGGGTGAATGATCAACTTTTATTTGTTAATGATATTCAAATCTATCAGGATTTTCATCCGAACAATTTGCTACAGGAGCTTTTTAATGTTCAATCGTATACACAAGCTATAGCGAGCTGGAGGAAACTTAATTGCATCTCGCTTTATGTTTCTAAATGTAAAGCCTTGATTCTTGGCAGTTAACCTTATTTAGATCAAGTTGACTTCACTACATTTTCAAGCATTGTAATCGATGCTAATTCGCGCCCGTTTATTTTTAATCTAAGCAATTCCGGATCTAATGTTCATCAATTCCAAATTGGAATTCTTAAGTTAATAAAAACTTTAAGAATATCCGTTGTGCCCTTTGCTCACTTAAATATTAAAAACATAAACTGTTTTACAGTGAACAAGCAATTCGTTTTCTTATTATTTTATTACGCAGTATGTACCGAGTCTGTAATATATAACGATCTGAACTTTATGTAATACGAACTTTTAGTGACTTTAGAAGGTACATCCTACGGCATATCCGTGTATTAATCATTCTTCGCCATAAATAGTTAAAATAATTTATGGCTGATTAGGTTATTCGTAGGCCGTGCAGCATATAAAATATTATCCAGTAAGAGACGATTTTATCTGATCTGTATTTTTTATTTTTAGTACTTCGGAAGGCTATCTACCTGGATTAATGACCAATTCACTTCAAGCTCTTATTCATCCATGCAATGAATCCTCAATTTTTCAAAGTGCAACCTTTATATATAGGAAGAGAGAGAGAGAGAGAGAGAGAGAGAGAAACTTTTTAGCCTTACTTTCAAGCTCAACTTATACGCTGACAAAATATTGCAATTTTATCTCCGTCAAAAATTACGATTTTGCGATTAGAACTTATAAACTTGATCCCGATGCGTCCTAAGTGAATTATTATCGGTCGTATTCTTCAATCAAATTCTTTATGTAGTGAGTGCCGCAGTGTCACAACGACCACTACTTACAAGGCGGAGCAAATTTATCGTGACCGTGATGAGCAATTTATAGGTACGTTGTAGATATATTTACATATTTAATAAAAGAAAACCTTCGAAAATGTAATAAATACAATATTTTCATAACGTGAAATATTATCTATTGTGAATAAAATTTCTTACGTGATTGATCATTTTTAAGAAAAATCTTCGTAAAATTATCTTCTGATGTAAAATGAACTATTTTCGAACTGCATTTAGGATATAGTGAGATGAATCGGTGAGTTCAATGAGTGTAGCTACATGGCCCTGCTTAGTACATGAACCATTCTCGAGAATAATGACCTAAGTGGCCTTCTGTCGTTTTAAGAAAGAGCGAAATAAAATTTTATACACAGATGTTATATATATATATATATATACTCTAATTCACGTTGTATATACAACATACGTATGTAATTAACACGTTCCGCTGAAAAAGTTTTTTAAGTAGTCCATTCTATTTATACTTTCAAGTTTTAAATCATCATCAACCCTGACAAACTTTTAGCCTGTATTCAGTGTAAAGGTCAATGATTTTCATCAATTCATCATATAATAATCATGAACACAGACACTTTATGTATCAAAATTAATGGACCACCTCAGAAAACCTAAAAACTTGCTCAGCTTTAACGATCAATTATTCGATTTCAAAAAGTTCTGCTGGTTTTTAATGTTCCAGTTAGTATTCTTTTGTAACAGAAGAGTTTCTACTTTTTAACCCTATCATCAGGTTAAATTCTTGGCGTTGATTAGCCATAACCTCAAATAACGTGACTTTCAAACGCAAAATTAATCAACCTTTAATAATTAGCACAAGTTTCAAACCTTGTCTGTGTATCTTTTTCAGCAATTTTAATCCAAGGGTCTAAAACTTAAATTTTTAGAAAAAAGTTATTTTTAAATTTTCTAACTAAAATTTCTCTAAAATATGTTAACGTTTTGAAATTAAAATTAAAACTTATCATAACTTTATTTCTATTCTAAAAATTTCTAATTTTTCGTAATGTATAGTATACTTTTTTTTGAATTATTGTAAATGAACTGGTGTTAATTTTGAGAATAAAAAATATAAATTTGACAATTTATAACACTAGTTTTTAAAAGCATGTTATGATAATGTTACGTGCGCAGTGTCTCATTATCCAATAAATATTTATCGTCTCGACATGTTAGTGCAATTTCCATGGCATATAAAAGCGCGATGCACTCAGCCATAAAAATAGAAGCAGTTTTATATGTACTTATCTTGACATATTTACGTAGGAAACGACATATTGAAGAAATTCCTACACTTTTGGAATCTTTTATTTTACTTCCATCTGTGTATCTTGCTATCGAGTTTTTCATAATCAAATATAATTCCTCGAAATTTTATAGTCACAGGACTTTATAGCCTTATCTTTGATTTTTAATTCTAAGTTACCTGCTCGAATGTTCCTTTCATTAAAATGTACAAATTTCGTTATATACAGGGATAATTTTAGCTCGATATCGTGTAAATTATTATAGATTTTATCAATAGTGTTTCCGAAAAAATTTTTGCTTGATTTTACTTGCTTTTCAGAACAATAAACAGCTATATCATCCGCAAATTGAGAGACTTTTACACTTTTTGGTACGTTTTTGATAATTTCGGATACGTAAAGACAGTATAAGACGGGACTAAATACTTCTCCTTGTGGAAACCCTTTACTCACCATCCTAATTTCATTACCGGTATAATGTGTATTCTATTGATCTGTCATACATAAAAAAGTGAACGAAGTTTACAAAATTTATAGGGCATCCAATAGTTGTTAAACGGGTTAATAATATTCTTATATTTACATTGTCACAGGCTCTCTATATGTCTAAAAATGATTCTTCAATGTATTGCAACTTATTTTTGACCATTGTCTCTAAAACTTTGCAGACACAGGACGATAAGTAAATTGGTCTGACAGTCTCCGTATTTGGTTTTTCAAGGAAATGAATGTAAGACATTTTCCAACTTTCTGGATAATCAAAATTAATGTAAATTTCATATGGAATGTCCGTCAGAATTCATTTATTATTAATTGGTAATGTTTAAAGAATTACATAATCGATTTCGTCCATCCCTGGGCATGAGTGAGTATTCTTACTTTTAAGTGCTAGGTTCAGCTCTGAAAATGTGAACACATTATTAAGAACCTGATTTCAAGTAACCTTTCGGGACTAATTACACACTTTAGAGGATAAATTCTATTTTTCCGTCAGTATTATATTAATTATATGAGATTTGGTTTAAGTCCATTTAATTTTTAAGACTTTCAGTAAGTTTTAGGCATGGACGGCGTTAGTCCTAAAGTTAATGCTTCCTGCAAATGATCTGTAAAAAGTCTCTTTTTCTCTTTTATTAGTTTACGAGCTTGTGTGTGGAAATTTTTAAATACTATGTAGTCTTCGTAGTATTTTGTTTTTGTCTATTTTTTTCAAACATTCTTTCTTTTGGCTCAAATAACGTCGTCCAAGTGGAGTCGTGCCATGCTACTGAGTTTCTGTATTGTTTTGATGTATATATTTTCCTCCTTGGAGTACTGTATTGAATTGCCTGAGAGATAATATTTGTAAATATGTTATATTTTTTACTTGGCTTTGATGTATTGAATTTTTAATTTAAAAAATTGTAAGATTCTTCTCAAGTGATTTGCATACTTTAGTCGATCTAGTCTCAAAAGTTTAGTTCCGAAAGATATTTTTCTCTAAATCAATAACTATATTTAGAGAATAATGATCTGAGCCTAGAAAGTCATCTCTTATTTTTACATGAATATTTTCTGATATATACATGCTAGAAAAAACCAGATCAATATTAGTTGAGTACGCTATGAGTGGATGAAGATTTCCACTCATTGTATATAAATTATCTGTATGGCTTGTAAATTCATCCGCAATTTTTTTAATGTTAGATTGACCATATGCTATATCAATAACTCTTTGAATTGGTAAAAATCTAAAACCAATTTTTTTTTCTATTATATTTTTAAATGGTAGCATCATTATTTCTAAGCTTGTCTCTTCTTTATCTTCATCGAAAATATTTAGGTTTGTTTTCTTTTTTTTTACTTTTAGGCTTTACAAATTTTTTTGATTCAGATATGTTTGTCCTATAATTTTTATTCTGTGCTTCATCATTATTAACGTGTTCTTTTACTTCAGGCGTTACTATACTTGAAGAGTCATCGGATATAGACGATGGCAGAAGATGGCATTTTAAAATTTTACTAACGATAGTTTATTTATTTTCGATTTTGTCGAATCATTATAGACATTAATTAAATTTTCTGTATTTATTTGTGTCTTTCGCTGTGAGTTTATTAGTATTTAAGTATAATATTCCGGGTGTACCTTTGCTATGTGGCTGTTTTTTTTACAAATAGAACAGTTTGCCGAGTCAGTGCTAAGATAAATCCAATGCGGCGTATTATCGTAAGTAACTTATATAACCTCTGGTAATTTTTGTTCAATTTTCTCTTTTATATACAGCTATCGTCTGAATGAGAATATGTGGGAACGTCTGGCTTGCTAGCACCAGCTCTAATATATTGAATTTGCGAACATATGGTAACGCTCTTACTCTCAAGAGGTTGAGTCAACACTTCCTTAGGAATATTCGGACTTACGTTAGAAAAAACCAATTTTTTATTTTTCTCAATGAAAGGTCTTATTGTTAGCATGTGTGAGCTAACTTACGAGTTAATTATTGAGTTTTTCTGCCAGAGTACTATTTGAGAGATATACACACTCGACTTCCTGAGAGCTTAGATATAAATTTTATTTCATTAACTTCTAGCAGTGTTTCTAACCCGTCAATGTAATCATCGATCGAACATCCTTCTATTGAGATGGTTACTATAGTTTGATCTTAGCTGGTGTTGAATTTTGACTGTAATATTGGCGTACGTTTATGTTGATATCGATAATGTGACACTTGAGAGAAAAAATCTCTTTTGCATCAATAAGAGTGATCTTGCTTTAATTTCACTATTATTTTATTAGTAATATGATACACATACAGTATACTATTTCTACTATCGAGTTTCTAAGTGTAACGCAACAATCAAAACACGTCTGCTCGTGACGTCGTCTCGGACCGATCTCCATAACAATATGTTGATTTAAATATTGCCCAACAACATCATTTAATGGTCTACGTAATTAGGATTCAAGTCCTAAGATAGTGCGAAAATGTCTCTGTGAATTTCTGATGCAATAATAACAATGA
Source organism: Sycobia sp. Sy_11 (assembly GCA_018907035.1). Lineage (NCBI taxonomy): Eukaryota > Metazoa > Arthropoda > Insecta > Hymenoptera > Epichrysomallidae > Sycobia > Sycobia sp. Sy_11. The sequence goes on from JACCIC010000009.1 coordinate 3,751,882, forward strand.
AATCATTTTGATCTAAAGCAGAATTTGGGACAATCCTTCAAATTTTTCGGTCATATATAGTATGTAACATTTTAATCCATACACGCAGCTAATTCCGTAAGGCCAAATGATATCGAAAAATCCATCTCTACACGCAATTATGCAAAAGATATTGCTAACGAAATCACTATCATTACCTTAAAAAATCAAATATACCTAGGTTGAAAGAAATGAAATTTGTTGATACAATTACCATTCGTTAGTGCACAATATGCACGTCGCAGAGTCAGATGAAGCATTCAGTGAACCAGCTTTTCGCCCAATTTCAGTTAGTGTACCTGCAATAATAACAAAATCACTACGTATTTTTAGACACAGGTGCATATTACCTGGTTTACGAATATGAAAAAATAATCGATTTGGAGCTCAAGGTCGTGGGTACCATTGCGTGCCAACCTTTATCGGCCTCGAACTTTCTAGTGGTCTATTGCCTTTTTTTTCTTGCCAATATTCTTCCTTGTCGAAATTCAAACCTGCCCACGCGGATGGATAAGGATTAAACACCCTGTACATCACACGCCGTCGCCCGAAATACAAAAATCTCTCGGCCGCCAACTGTCGCTCCCCGCGACCGATCCGTCGCTCGACCATGACGCGCGACCACCTCCGTTTCCAGTCGTTTCTCAATACCCTTTGATTTTTTCCTCCCCCTCCCCCCTCTCTGAACGCGCGCGCTCGCTCGCCCCATATGAATAACCCTCTCGCCGCGGCGCGAGGCGCGACCGAGTACAACCCTCTCTCTCTCTCTCTCTCTCTCTCTCTCTCTCTCTCTCTCTCTCTCTCTCTCTCTTGCTCTCTCGTACATGAAGACCGGGGCGCGGCGCCAGTGCGCAAATCGAATCACAGGAGCAGAAGGGAGCCGGGGCCATACGTACACCGGACAACTCGACAATGTTATATTTGTTAGCGGAAGCGTCGAAGTAACCCTCCCTCCCCACCGACGGTGTAGGTTGAAACGAGGCCAGATTGCCCGGTGATCAAGTTAAATGGCACGTGGCGCGCGCGCGCGCGCGCGAGTCTAACGCCCACCGCCGTACGTGCGTACCCGTGCGGCTGGTTCACTCTCACACTCTCTTGATCCATCTCTCTCTCTCTCTCTCTCTCTTTTTGCGCAGAATTAATCGACTCCCGATGATTCCCGCGATTTCGCGTTTGTCCTTTATTACGTGTCCATGTACACATATATATATATATATGTATATATATAGATATGGCGTGTGTGAGGGCGAGAAAGAGCGTGAGGGAGGGGCGGCAGAATGATGTAGAGAGTAAGGTAAAGCCGACTCTCTACTGATACGATCTGCCTGCGCTAGTAATTGCTTTATTGCATTCGTCCTCGAGGCCGTATTATATGGATATATATATATATATATATATATATATATATATATATATACATCTACACATACATATGTATATGAGGGAACTTCGCTCCGCGAATTTAGCCTCGCACGCATTGCGCACTCCAAATATGTTCGAAAACATATATATATATATAAAAGGGCGGAATGAGAAGGAGAGACAGACAGCCAGCGATGGGATTCTCCTGATATTTTACATATGTATGTATGTATGTATGTATATATATATATATATATATATATATATATATATATATATATATATATATATATATATATACGCCGAGATGTAGAAAATTAAGCGTGCGTGTGTCGTTGGTCGTGCGCGAGTGCGCGAATGGAACGGTTTGTGCGTCCCTCCCCCTCTCAGTTCCCCCGTCCAGCCCTTCCCTCATCGTCGGATGAAAGGATTCTTAGGGATTTCTGATTGGGCGCGTAACGAAGTTTTCTCCGTTGGTAATATTTCCATTTAGGGGCATTTAGGAGGGTGTTTGATTTTTATGGCGTTTCTAAGTGGAAAAGGGGGCGGTTCGGGTCGGATTGGCACTTATTTTTTTGTTTTTTTTTTTTTTGGCTTTAATTGTAGAATCTATTGGGGTTTTGATTTATTATAGTATGGAAAATTGCATATTATTTTATAAAATTATAAATTCTAGGCTTTTAGTAAGTTTTTTAGAATTCAAGTGCGTTTAGAAATTTTCTTGGACGGAATTTGAATCGTTTGTACTATTTTATAAAATTTATTAATAAATGTGTGATTACCTATATTTACCTATTTATTTGAAAATTTGAAAATATGCAAATACGATATTATATTTACAAAAAATGAAATAAAAAAAAAACTGAAAAATTTACTAAATTAACCCATGAGTGGGAGTTATTTAGTTCATTGGAACATATTTAAAATTGAAAAATAAGTTTTCATGTCGAGCACATAAAACATGTCACCGTAAAATATTCAGAATATTTTTTTCCTACATTTTTATTTTAAACATTAAGCCTAACTTTGTAACTAGCATTGTTTAGCTGTTCTTTTTTAATACCAATAAAATATTAATTAAATTAAAATTAGAGGTCTGCTATTTATATTTCGATCCAGACGCAAGTTCGGAAGTTCGGATCGTTGGCGCGTATGACCATTACAATTAATAGTTCCAACATTTTTTATCATATATGCTTGTTTATAATCTAAAAAACATTATTATCGGTTTTGCATTCTGTAGAAAAAAATATACTTATAATTATACAACGACAATCAGACTGTCCTTGGTTATAATCATCTCCGTAGAATCTGAATATTTATTTTTAATACCTTCTTTCCATACATTTACATTATGAAAATCGATAGAGTGCAAGTATAGTCTAAGCAATGCTCTTTAAGACCGCATATATCTAACGTACATTGCAAACGAACTGATATTCATATTTATACTTTCTCTATATCTAATACCTATCCATTTGACCAATATAATATTTTTCGCAATCCTAACAATTACTTTTAATCAACATTGATCATTCTCATCTTTACAATTATGAAATAAGTTACTTCAGTTATTATCATATTTGAAATAAGCTTTAATTTTTTTTTTTTTTATTTAATTACTCCTAATTCATTCCGACAAACTTCTTTTGCGACCCTTCGTTTTTCAAATCGAAATTTAACTCGATCGAAAATTTTAATCGACGCCGTGGCGGAGCGTCAGACCAGCATCTCGGCCGATCGACAATGTTAAAGCAGCGCCCGCCGCTACCGCCGTGCCACTTGGACGTACGACCGCGGCTCGGTCGATCGCTCGAGGTCTTTGTTCGCGTGCGAGCGGGTGGCGCGAGAGCGACGGATTTTCCCAATATCCTCCTCCTCCTCCTCCTCCCACATGAACCCGGGCGTAAGTACGCGAGGCAGGGCTCTAAGGGACTGAGCTAGATAGGGAAAAAGCAAAAACTCTGGAAAATACTGCGGGCAGCGGCTTTTTTTCTGGTTACTTTTGGCCTGGATTATCAAAATCGGGTTGCATCGATCAATGCATCTGCGCTCTTTTCAACGATGTCTGTCGACCATCCCTTGCCGCGGTAAGACGCTGATGTATAAGAATTTCAATTGTATCGGAAAACGTTTTTTCAAGGTCTAATTGTTCTAATGGCCAATGTCGCGCGTGGGCGCAAAATTTTCATTTTTCTGTCCACCTCCTATCTAGATTGGCAATTTCAAAAAAAAAATGTACTTGACCTCGCAGTGATCTTGTTGGCCAAGATAGGAGACGTGTGCGAGGTGTCGGTCGGATAGCCGGCGTAATTTCCTGATTTTTTTTTTTTTTTTTGATCAACCACGTGTTTCATCAAGGCACATAATGTATTGCTTATGTGCCAATTTTTATTAAAACATGCATTATTGCATTTACTTAATAGCGTATAATTGTCAGAGTATAATTATATTGACATTCAGAAAAAAAACGCGTGAACTAGTTTTAAAATGCAACGTTAGATGTAAGCGAAGTAGTATTATGATCTTGGGTAGATCTCGGAAAAGTTTCTAAATGCCAATGTAGATCTGTACGTAATCACGACCGGCAGTAGGAAAAATCTGGGGAAATGCGTCCAAGAGAGGCGAGGAGCAAGGCAATGCATTGGAAAAACAGAGAGCGAGAGGCAGAGGTAGAGTAGTAAGGATTACCTCGATTATCATTTTTCTTATTTTTTCTTATATTTCAATCAAACACCTTAAATGCTCTAAACATTAAAACAAAATGCGCACTCAATTTATGGATTTAATGTTAAGAGCTCGGACTCGTCAGTCAATGAATTTATTACAATAACGTGATTATTGAGATATTGGGAAAGTAAAATAAAATATATACTCAATTCTTGGATTTATTTTCACAACTTCTCAATAACCACATTATTATAATAAAGTCATTGACTAACGAGTACGAGTGGTAATAAACTATACTCGTTGGTGAATGACTTATACCGCTTACCCAAAAATTTGCATTTTTCTTTTCATTTTAAAAATTACTTCTTCAAATATTGCGTATATACATATAGATTCATACAGTCTTACATGAAAATTCAATTTCATAAACATATATACACGTATATATATATATATATATATATATATATATATATATATATATATATATATAAAATACATAAAAGAAAAAAGAGAAAGAATAGTGGCTCCATTGTTTTGCCCAAAAAAACTTCGAAATCGCAAGTGCGTAAGAATTACATTTCGCTTCGACATAAGGATTGTGGCGGGGGAATCCCATCGCCCGGGCTCTCGCCTCGACCTCTAATGATCGACGCTTGGAAATCTGCCGCGTAATCCAAAACCATCGCGTCCCGCCGATGGACGTAAATTTGCGCGTCGCTCGCGCAAATCACCGCCGATTAATATCGGAAAATCTGCGCCGTTTTTTGCGACCACGATATTAGCGCGTCTCCCTGAGCTTTAATATATATATATATATATCCATCTTTACACGCGCACGCACGCACAATATACTTGCGCGACTCTCCGCAAAGAGATGCACCAGGGGGCTCATTAGTTTCGGGCGCGTGCGGGCCAGGAATTCGATCCTCTATCCCCGCGGACAGGATGTGCGGCAAGAACTCCTTCGGGGATAAACAGAGATAGAGAAAGGGAAAGAGCGAGAGAGAGAGAGGGAGAGGGAGAGGAGAGAGAGAGAGAGAGAGAGCGATAGGGGTAGGGCATGCGCGCGATTTATATTTATCGAGAAACGAAGGAGAAAGGGAATTGTTGGCTGTGTGTGTGGGGAGGGGGCAGGCTCTGTTGGCCCGGATGAGGGCGTGGGGATGAAGGGGGTGGCAAAACAGAGAGAGAGAGAAAGAGAGAGAGAGAGCTGAGACGTCGAGTGACACGCGGCGACGTCTTGACAGCTTGTTAGGCTAACGGGCGGCGTATTCATGCGCCCCGACGACCTGGCCTCTTTACCAGCTATTTAGCTTGACAGCGCTCTCGCATACACACGTATACAAAGAAAAAGATAGAGTGAGAGAGAGAGAGAGAATGTGTGTGTGTGTGTGTGTGTGTGTGTGTGTGTGTGTGTGTGTGTTGTGTGTGTTGTGTGTGTATGAGCCTCTCTCTCACTCTCTCTCTCTCTCTCTCTCCCTTTCTCTCTCTCTCTTTTGCTAATGCACGTGCCGCGGACGGACTCACGCCCACGCCTTTATTGCGGCTCGCCTACCCCTCCCCCTCCCCCGCCACCTTATAAATGCGAGCGGGCGCAAAACACTCTTTCACCACGACGAGCGCTGCGCCTATACGGAGAAAGCCGCGCGACGCTCGGGCGCGTCGATCGTGGCTGTAATTATTTAATACGCGCGGCAATGGCCGCGTAGCCGGTCCTGTCCGTTTCTTACTTCTACTTTTGGCCAACTGTGAAAGAAAGGCGCCGAGGTTGCGGAGGGTCGCGGTCAGGCGAGGGAAGTGCGAAAAGGAGCGGAGATCGGCGCTAATCTCGAGAGGGGTGGAATTAAGCGGTGGTTCTCTTCTTTTCGGTTTCTTCTTTTCGATTTTATCGATTATCCCGACGGCGCGTCGGTGCAGGATTCATAGTCGAATTACCAGCAGCTCTTGCAATGATCGAACGTTTCATTATTTCATTACTTATATTATTGGCGATTTATTTGCCGCAGAGCAGGAAAGGATTCTAAGCGTTTTTCGAAAGGATTTTACGAAAAAGAGAATAAGAATAATCTTTCAGAATGAATTTAATGAAAGAATTCGAAAAAAGATTCGTACGTTCGTTTTGATTCCGAGCAGAAGGTATTCTGGAATTCTTGTCAAGAGGAACGTTGAAAGAATTCTACGAGGAGAAAAATCGACGAATTCTTTTAAAAAATTCTTCTCTTATTTCCATTTAAAAATCATCCACGAAGCCTTTCGGAAAGCTCAAGATTCTAAAGTTAGATTTCTAACTTTTTTTCTTAAATTTTTTTAAGAAAAAAAAATCCATATATGAGCCCTTTGAAAGTTTCTCGAAAAGAATTCTGAAATAATACTATATGGAAATCGCGCTGAATCCTTGCGCTGAAATGTACTGAAATCTCTACGTCTACGAGGCTCTGGCAATCGATGTTAACACTCTGAAAGCATTCTTCAAAAGTCTTCCGCAAGAAAAAACATCGCATCCAGTTTCGTTCAAATTACTTCGCGTTTCCATATTTGACAAGGTTTCCCTTAGAAAGCTTCGGCGTAAGGACTTTCGGATTCCTTACCCCAAAGTTTCCCTTCCTATAAATCCTTTTAGAAAGTTTGCTGAAAAAATCTTTTCTTTTCTTTTCTAAATCTGCTTACGGCATTATGTTGTGATATTTTTTACCACGAAATCTTCCGTGAATTATTTCGTGAATATTTTCTGAAATATTCCGTGAACTTCGATTATTCTTCATTAATTAATGGGTCGCCTGTTTCGCCGATTCGAATTAAATTAGTGATTTTTTTTAACGAATAATCAATATCGAATCTAAAGTCTGTAATAAAAGAAAGTTTTGAACGCAATATTAGTAATGATAGACCTGATCAATATGTCGAAACCTTAAAATATTTGTTAAAACTCTCTCTAGATTAAATCTATAATTGTGTAAAATAAAATTTTTCAAAAAAAAAAAAAAAATATCACTCATTATTATCAGCGGTGAAACGGTAAAAGAGCCCCCAATAGTTTATAATACTAATTTTATGATGCAATTGTCTGCTCTGAAAAAAAAGAAAGGAGATAGTTATTGCTGGACCAATAAACCATAGATACTGTCTATATTATTTAGACTGTCAAATCTTTATCCCAACAGATCATAGTTACGCAAGCAATTGTATAAAGATGAAAAATGCATTAAATTCACAAATATTTTTAACGGTCATACGATTCTTACGAAATAATAATTACTACTAAGAATAAAAATAGATTAAGAATAAAATCGGCCAAACTAAAAGTAATAAAAATAAAATAGAAATTCAATATAAAAATGATCGATACGCGAAGTTAGCGTAGCGACAGCCTGAACTGGGCCCATCAGTTAAATTTATCGCATCTTCTTCGACCGATCTTCCGAACCGTTTCGGTTCCGCTCCGGGCGGGGAGTGGGAGGGCTAAGCTGAAAATTAAAAATCTAAGAAATTCAGAATTGTACTTATGGACACTGTTTGTAAATTAAATATTATTATCGGTCTCAGAGTCGTTGTAAAATAATTTATTTACTGAATTTTACCGACAGCCGGTAGCCTAAACATCAGACATTCGGTCTATTCACTATATATATATATATATATATAAATATATATATATATACACGCGCGCGCGCGTACACACACACATATATAAATAATAATAGCGCAAACGCTTCTCCTTAAATACATTCCCGCCCCAATGCGCACTTTATCAGCTCGATCGACGCCGATAGCCCGCCATCCTTCCCATTCAGCGGCCCTCTTCCCCGGCATCAGGGCTAATTGCCGGCGGGGAAAAGGGCGCGATGAAGGGGTAGAGGGGAGGGCAGGGGAGGAGATAAAAAAAAATAAACTGACGCGAGGAGGTGAACGACTATGCGCGACGGCCTCCAATTATAGCGTGGCACTTTTCACCTATATATATATATATATATATATATATATATATATATATATATATATATATATATCATATATATAAAAGAGTCGCTCTCGTCGTCGTCGTCGTCGTCATCGTCTTCTTGTCTGCCCTATCCCACTTTCATCCCTCCCCCCGCCCCACTCCCCGCGCTGCCGCCCCTCCGCGGTGCATAATAATCATCTCGGCGATGTTATTACACGTGTATATACGTATATCGCGCGAGCCGCCTAATTAGTCTTGTTATTTAGTTACCGTGCCCCCCCCCCCCGAGTACGGGGTGCGCATACACGTCGGCGCACGGTACACGGACGACGAGGCGTAAAGAAAAAATGAAGATTAAAAAAAAAAAAAAAAACGCGCGCAAGACATTGCACAAAGGGACGGGCTCGAATGATATAGGGATGGAAACAATTACGAGGTTAGTTTTTTTTTTTTTTTTTACCGAGATAACTGCGAGCTAGATAGTTCGTGGTAACGTCGAAATTTGCTTTTTTTCTCCTTCTAGAATCTCGAAAGAGTTTTCATTGGACTTGTTGTACAAAAATATATGCAAAAAGTTATACAATAAATGAATACATACAATATGTTTTAATGAAAGATATTAAAAAAAAAAATTTCTATCTATATATGTTTGCGAAGGATTAATGCAAGTAGATCAATATGTTATAAGATAATTTTTCTAGTAATTATTTCGTAAGTTAAAGATAAACAAAACGTCTTTATATTCCTAGGAATACATCTAAAATAATTTTGTTATTTTTCTGATACACAGAAATAAAATTTCCATGTTTTCTGGGTCTCCGATAGAAATTTCCTGATTTCCAGGGTTCTTTATGGCCAAGTTTCGAGATCTGGCCCATTAATGGACGAAAATGATTATTTTCCCGGCTTCGTCGGAACAATATAATAAATATTACGAGGTAAATGCAATTACTTCCATAAATCATTATACAGTTTAACGACGTTCTTTTTCGAATAATTTATGAAAAAAATCGAGAAACCTATTCAATTCTCGTTTGAACCGTAGCAGTTCGAAACGTCGAACAGCAAAGGAAAATTTAAATTTAAGTTAGTGGGGGCAGTCAGGTTTGCCTTTGCTAACATAGAATATAACTTATTTTTATTGTTTTTATTTTATTTTACGATTATTTTTATTTATATTACTTTTAATTTTTAATCTAATTTATTCTCACTAATAAGTTTTATTTCAGATTCTTCGGGGGTGATAGTAAACAAGGACAGTCTGACTTTTAGTAACAAGGACAGTCAGTTCTTTATAATAGAATATATTAACTAAAATAATGACAAAGACTGTAAGATCGATAAAAATATTTATTAATTTAATTTAAAACAATCGACATAAGTAGAATTTCGAATTTTTATTTTAAAAATATACCCATATAACGTTGGTGCAATCATTATTATATGTTTGTTTGTAACATTAAGATTTCGTTAAAAATGTTTAAGAAACAAAACAAAAATCTTTAAAAACATAACGATTTATCTATGTAAGAGGTTTAAGTAGTAACATTTACATTATTTATTTCCGAAAAAGTCAGATAAATGCTCGTAATAGGCCATCTTTCAAGACCCAACCGTCAATTGCCCTAGGTATGTATATATCTATATATATCAAATTACATCATGGATCAGGCAATTATCCAACCGAATCCCTTCTGTGAAGTGTCATCGCCACTAAGACAACTATGATTTCTGCTTCGATTCAATCAATATCAATATATATATATATATATATATATATATATATATATATATATGTATGTATGTATGTATGTATATATATCATGCGCGAGCTCGCCGCTAATATCTGGCAAAACCGCGCGTCTCTCGGATATCAAATGACAACGGGGGCCGCGGGCCCGGGGCGCGGGCGTCGGCTGCCAAGTGGCCCTATCGCGCGTACGCATGCCGGCGCCGACGTTTCACATGAGAGGCAATGCGCGAGGCAACGGAGGAGCGCGAGCGAGCGAAGAATGGGGCGCGCCCGCGCGCGGATTTTACGGGGCCGATCTCGCCGCGCGATCCGGAACCGCGCGACACGAGAGAGAGAGAGAGAGAGAGAGAAAGTGATTCTCGTAGGGGCCCTCGCGCGCCAGCCTACGCGACGTGTTTAAAAATAATTACCACGGGAGATCGAGCGATAGTCACGGATTCGACCCCTCCCCGCGGCACAATGTGTCCGCTCTTACGCACGGCCAGATTGCGGGCAACGAGTGCGTTTTTCTCTCACCCCTCCTCCCCGCCGCCGACGCACTCGGCCCGCTTAATGTCGCTTTGAGGATTTTTCTATATATATATTATTGCATTTAATGACAGATCTGAGGCGTTCTTGGCAATCTGTTTTGAATCTTTTAGTGGAAGAAAAATACTTACAAATAAATAAAGTTATAGTTACGGTCAGATTACCGTGAACACCTGATACACTATCTTAAGATTCATGCTAACGTGTTAACTAAAGTTAACTTAAGAACTCATAATTTAAGTATTTTTCACCCTTGTGTCCCCCCCCCTCCCCAAAAAACATCGAAAAACCCATTTCAAATTTATAATTGCAGGGTTTTACAGGAGATTCCATGATTTCTTCTAGAAATAGAATTAATTTACAGCTTAAAATTGTTTGCATCCCTTAGAATAGAGTTTTAACCCCTATCGCGCATTGCCTGTATACAAGAGTTCTCTTGCAGCAGGAATGATGACATTAACATAGGCAACTATGTAAATAACGTGACTTTTTCCGCTTTTTGAAAGAATTTGTCACTGATTGATTTTACGGATGCTTCAAAAACTACGCTAGGAATGGAAAAAATCATCTCATTTTGAAATATAATACTTAAAGTTTAAACTGTAAAATCTCGCACGTATTATGGATTTTTGATCATCCGTACCTTTCCCGAATGCTTAAGGGTCATAAAATTGAAAAATACATTTCTATGCTAAATATTGGAATTTGCTGGAAAATACCGAATTTCTGAATATTCATTGGGTTTCCGATAATTTTTACCTTTTCTGGCTGTTGAACCGATGGAAATTTTCAAAAATAGATAAACCACTCCTGACCCAATCGCAAGCACTTCGCGGGCTGAGAATTACGAGCATTGGCACATTTTTCTAGCCGCAATGAAGCCCTTAGTAGTAAGCTAGCTCAATTTGGTCGTGGATATCGATTGATTTACTTGGCGATAATTTAGCTATTAATAAGCCAAATATTCCTGGAGAGTTATGGTTTTTATTTATTTATTTTTGTTTTTTTTTTTTTTTTTTTGGATTCCACTAAAAGGACCACTGAAGCTTAATAGAGCCTATCTTACGAATTGGCTTGAATGATCGCTGATTTAACTTTGATTTTAAAAAACCCAAGTGGCCAAATCGAGGGACCATTTACTCCGTAAAAACATTTTGATATCAATTGAAGTCATTGTCCAACTACTTGAAATCGCGCGAAATCGAAATTTAAGGTCGATTAATAATATTTTCTCATATTCTCTATAAGAATAATTTCATAATCATCAAGATGTATATTATAAAATAATATAAAGTATGGACAGAAATAGCGCGTGTACCGATTAATCAGCGAATGATGAATTTAATGACGAAGCTAAGGATGAATATTTTGTGCTTAATGAATTACATCGAATTGTGCATCGATAGAGCGTGAAATGCTAAAAACATTTATATGTTATGCAATTCGAAATAAACGGAGAGAAATTTTGAAGAATTTTAAATTAGAGCCTTTCGAAGGCATATGATTACTTAAGTACACAAGCTACTATTTCATCTACTATCTCTCGATTGGAAATCATTATAAACCCTATTGTAATTGATTTAGATATATTTGATAAAATAAATCAATTCATATGTTAGAAATTTGTGCACATATATAAGTATGTCATAACATGTATTATAAGAAAATAATATACTCTAAATATACAATGCTATGTACTATGAGACGGCCAATAATAATTAAGTAGAAGAGTGTCGAATTAAGTCAGGCCAGATATAAACGCCTCACAATGAAAATTGTAAGGAAATGATATTGTATTGTAAATTATTTGCAATAATAAATTGCGGCAATAAATTGAAACATCGCAGGATGATATTGGAGATTTTTTCCCAACAACTCTTAAAATATATTCTTTAGTCTTTAGTCGCAACCATACGAAACATTTCTAATAATATTCCTATGACGATGATAAAAGTGAACCGGGTTTCTACATTTTATCCACTACTGCTACTGATTAAATTGAAATAGTGCCTAATGAAAATATTACATCGGAACGTTAAGTTTCAGTATCCTGTTTCATAATCTATTACTACAATATTGGTTTTATATATGGCAAAGTTAATCGAGTGGTTATTTTACGCTCGTTCGAGTTTATCGCATATTGGTGAATAAACAATTCAAATAGACTTTATTCGTCGTTCTCCGATGCGATTAATGTCCGAAATACTGATATTAATTGTAAAGGTAAATTGCCCACGTTTCGACATCTACATTTTTAACATAAAATTTATAAACTAGTTCAAAAATGAAAAATGGATTACCGCAGTGACAATAACAAAGCGATTCGCGTATTGTTATCTTATTGAAATTCACACTACTCTCGATAAATTCGTTCTCGTTTCACAAAATTTTAAGAAAAAAAAATTTTTGAGAATCGCAATATACTCTTGAAACCAACGCTAAACACACTATAAGTCTTCCCTTTCGTAAAATATCAATATTGAAATAAAAGCCTATATATAATTTTTATTTTTGAGTCTTCACAGAAGCACCTAATTAGTTTTTTGTTCATTATATAAAAAACAGTTGAATTCAATCAGTCACGCACCAGACATCAAATAATTAACGTTTTATACAGGATTGTAATTAGAAGTAGACTAAGATAGATAATGCATATCAAATTATATTTAGTTCAATATAAATTACAGAATAAATAAGAAATAATTGTGAAAAAAAAAATGATTTCTCATTGTGAACAAATGATCTCTGAGTTAAATAAATTAAAACGCATACTGCTATTTTCCGGATATATATATATATATATATATATATATATATATATATATATGCTCTGCACTTTGATAAAAATTAATTAAACTGTATACTCTAAATGAATATACGGTAAATAAATAATATGCCTTCGTGAAATTATGAAAGTCCTCTGTAAAGGCAAGTGGCTCTAGATTTTTCATTTTGTCACACATCCTATATCGCTGTACACTATGTACATATATATACATATACATTATATGCACATAATGCGTACGCGCAACGTTCGTTTCAACCGCCTCTGATTCTCTGTGAGTCTCTCCGTCTTCCGGTGGCCGCACTCTCTCTCTCTCTCTCTCTCTCTCTCTTTCTCAAGTGGCCCTCATCCTTCAACCACTCCATCACCGGCGTTTAAAGAAGTATAAAGACTGAAGACGCCTTCGCCCTTTCCGTCGCCGCCTTATATTCTCTTTTACCCTACCCGCCCTCCCCCCTCCCACGCCCCTCATCGCGCGTCACCCTCACCCTTCCCTAAAACTCTTCTTCTTTTTTTTTTTTTTTGCTCCTCTATCTCTCGGACTCGGCTATTGCGTGTCGCGCACTTGATTTTTAAGGGTCGCGCGCGCTCGCTTTCAAGGAGTTTCCGCGACGCGCGCACAATGAGCGCGCGAGAGCGGGGGCGCGGGACCCGGGCCGTCGGCCCCGCGCGGACGTGTGGGAATTATTGCACATGTGCGTGTGCGTATGTGTATGCGTGTGTGTACGTGCATATAGTCGGTTATTGTTTTCGAGTGCGAAACGTGATATATTAGACGCAAACGGGATTTATGGCGCTTGTAATGTGTAGATATACGTATAGGTATATATATATATATATATATATATATATATATATATATATATATATACGCGTGCATGTCGCTCTCGTGCGGTTTCCCTTTCGTTCCTTTTATATAATCGATGCAATGCATTAAACTACGATCGTCTCTTTTAAAATTTCCAAAACTTTTAAGCACCTATTTTAAGTTATAATATTTCGTTTTGTTTTTAAATATATATATAGATACTAAAGATCCTATTTATCTAGAAATAAAAGACCTATGTTACCTAGCTCATCTTCTACTTAAATGGATTTAATAATTATTTTAAAACATTCTTTAATAAAAATATAAGATTAATTGCATTAGTAAATTTAACAATAAATTCACAAGTTAGGTAAAGATATAGACAAGTTAATGGACAAGAATTGCTCAAAGCTTACTAGCTTATAATCGATAAATTAGTGGAGATTTAAAAAACCGCATATATATATATATATATATATATATATATATATATATAGAATTTTTATAACTGTTGTTTATTTCTATTATGCCAAAATACTCGAGGATGAAATTAATACGCAAATTTTCAGAGATACTTAAATTGTTCCAAATATAAAATTAAGAATAATGTCTATTATTATATGCACACTTAAAAGCTGCCAATGTTACTTATATGCACTTACATGAGTATTAACACTTGCTTTTCCCGCGTTATTTTTATATCGTTTAGGTAATTTTTACTTTTCTTTTAAAGAAATTTGCAAAGAAGCCCAAATTTTACAAAATAAGCAATACTTTCGCCTACTAATAACAAAATATTCATGTCATATTACTATATACTCTCATATATAGTCGCATATATGTATGTATATATATATGCGACTTTGCAATTAAATAATATGGTAAAGTGTGATTTTAAAAAATCATTAAAAAATATGCTTTGGATTATTAACGCTGAAGCGTTTCAATGATGATGGGTCTGTCAATATTCTATTTTGCAGAATTTGAGAACTCGAAATTGATAAAATAATTTACAAATTCAATTGTTAATATATATTTAAATAGAGACATTACGTAACAATATAGTTCATCTATATAAAGTAGGGAATCATATTACACGATAGGCTTTGTTGAAGCACGTATTGTATTTTCATATTATAATGTGTGTTGGAAGAAACCTATATTTTACAAACTCTTGTTAGTGCGTACGAAGCGCCAGATTTTTGACGATATGAAAATATTTTAATATAAATATGTATTTACATCCACTGATCCTTAGCGTAGTGGTCAAGAGACAGCTCGCCCGGTCAACGCAATTAAGCAGCGCTCGCCGCGACTATACTAACCGGTATATGGGTGACCGCTCGCGCGTGCCTCGTCTTCGTCGAGCCCTCAGGCGTTTGTTCACACTCGACGTTCAGAGCGGGGAGGTGTCGCGCCGACAAATTCAATTCCAAAGCCTACGAAATGTGAAACGGGTATCAAACGCGAGCAGATTCAATGCGATTCAATACGATTTTAGCCCATTGGTTTTGGCCATAGGTTTTCCTCGTTGCACAGGTAGAAACCTAGAAAAATATGATGGGGATAAAACGTATGGTCTAAGCAGAGGCAATAATTATGGGGAAAGGAACGTATTAAAGGAAATTTATGTATTAGATTTTTAGGCAATAGGCGACTGCGTGGAAAGCGGAACTTTAATACTAAATTTCAGGAAAAATTTGGAGACTAATCAAGCGGAAGAATTGAATACGAAAACTTTGGGAAAAAAACAGCATAATATGTCGAATCTAGGCAATAATGAACTCTCTTGAAAGAGATATCTTAAATACACCTGGTTTATTAAGTCTAAAAGCCGCGAAAGAATCTCATTCTAAGAGCGTTTGAAAAGTAATCTCCTTAATTCGCAACGGTCAATCTCTTTCACTGAGCAGAGCAAAGTCCGAGGCTATTACACCCACTGAGCAATGCTCCGCCATCTCCTGGCTGCTGGGACTAGGTTCTTTTCACGAACACGTCACTTAGACAGCTTAAAACTTCCTCCCATTAAATTGGGATATGAACTCCATCTCTGCTAAAACGATAACGCATATCATCCGACAATTCCAAAAACCAAAAAGCTCCAGGTATTGACTGAATTCAAAAGAATACTCTCAAGATGCTATCCTACTAGTAGATCATGATCAGCTGTTACATAATTAACGTGAGTGTATGGCGCCAATACGAACCTTTTTCCAATAAGGAGACCAGAGTGATCTGCGTACCTTAAAATAGATAATCACTCAGGCGAGAACATCTGTTTACCAGAATCACAGAGGATCTTTTTCCACAATAGAAATAGAATACGAAGCACGTACATCGTACCCCTGGACATTCAACAGAATTTCAATAAAGTTTGGCATTAAAGTCTCATCTTGAATCTTGTCACCAACAACATCCCCAACTACTTAATAACTACAATTAAGTCTATCTTATAGAACTTCCAATCAGGATTGGTATATATTCCACAAAGGTCATCACCGCCGAAGTCTCTCTCTCTCTCTCTCTCTCTCTCTCTCTCTCTCTCTCTCTATCTCTCATGTGTAGTGATTCTCGAGATGAAAGCCCTCATCAGCATAAGAAAATATTTCGTCGTTTGTATATCGCAAAGAAATTGTACTCGCCCAAACGAAGCGACCGATAGTATTTAAATACTGTAGGCCAGCTTTCCGATATATCTCCGAGACACCATCGACAGCAAATTTACTTGGAACAAAATCATACATTTCATCGCGGGCAAAAATTAATACATTCGTCAAGCTTAAACCCTTCTTTCAGAAACAATTTTTCTCACCTAAAATCAAGTAATTGATGTTATTATATCTATTTTCGTACACGCATGCGTATCATAATGCGTATTCATTTTGGTGAATTGTGATATGTCATATTTATTAATAAAATATATATTTATCTATTACCCAACGTAATAATATATATAAATGAACCTGATTTAAAAATATAAAAATTTTTTTTTAATAAATTCCGATGTATTATTAAATGTATAAAACAGAAACATTTTTTCAACTAAAAAAATAGCCTCTTTATTAATATTGAAATTAAAAAAAAATCATGTTGGCGTATTATTGAATATTTTTAATTAGAAAGTTCAGCTAAAAAAACTTTTGATAGTAATTTTACCTTAAATACTAGTTCAAATTTTCGGGCCAAACGCTATTACTGCTTTTGTTCAAAGTTTTCGAGCAATATATACGGCGTCGGCTTGTCCGATCACTCCCATAAGAGAATCACTAGTGACAATTAAGTAGCGAATAATCGAATAGAAAAAAAAACAGAAATACTTTGTCAATCTCATAATCGAATTTTGGTATTTGAAACATTTTCGTTAGCTGATGATTCTTTATGTTTCCATAATATGCCTTATAAATGTTTTTACATAGAATTTGTAATGCAGAAATAAAATATAAATGATAATGATTTAAAAGAAATTAGAAAAATCTACAGAATATCATTATGTATATCCATGTTAATATGACAATCGTTTATAGCTTATACTAAAATGGTTTATTGGGTACTAATTTAATAGCAACAAATTTTAGATAACTGCGATAATTAAACATTAAGATACTTTTATAATATTCCGAATGTAACGATAGAAATATAAAAGCTATTAATACTGAAAAAACTGTAAATAATATTAAGTAATTTATAATGTATTCAATAT
Source organism: Sycobia sp. Sy_11 (assembly GCA_018907035.1). Lineage (NCBI taxonomy): Eukaryota > Metazoa > Arthropoda > Insecta > Hymenoptera > Epichrysomallidae > Sycobia > Sycobia sp. Sy_11. The sequence goes on from JACCIC010000009.1 coordinate 3,769,449, forward strand.
AAATTTTTTTAAATAGAACACTAAAAGAATTTCACTTCTATTATCCTTTACGTTTCAAAAACGCGCGCCCATCGTGAACCAATCCAGGCAAAGTATGTATAAGTGCGCATGATCGAGAAACATGTACGCTGCGCTCTCTATATAACGATATATAGTTACTGGGCAGTGTGTGCCGTGGTGGCTGCCATGTGTTGTGTTATGTTGGTTGTGTTCTGGCCTCTGCATCTGCATGTGGTCTATGTTGTGGCGTAAGTTCTGTTGTGGCTGATGGATTTATTTCCATTGCAAGTCGCAATATCGCAAAGTAGATTCCTGGTGCTGGAAAAATCAATATAAATTAAAATGAATATAAAAGAGAAAGAAAAGTATATTGAAGAGTTTGATTTTCCGTTTTGTGACGAATCTTCCAAATATGAAAAAGTTGCCAAAATTGGACAAGGCACCTTTGGGTTAGCAGAAAAACATTTTAAGTTTTCACGTAGAAGATAAGAATATTCCTTTTTTTATCATATATTTAATAATAACTTGATATTTTTATGTCTTATTTAGAGAAGTCTTCAAAGCTAGAGATAAAACGAACAATAAGAGATTTGTAGCCATGAAGAAAGTCCTTATGGACAATGAAAAAGAAGGTGTAAGTTTCTGGTTTAAGATGAATGTTATTCTATTTTACACTAAAATATTCATATACATTTTTACAGTTCCCAATAACAGCATTACGTGAAATAAGAATATTGCAACTATTAAAAAATGAAAATATAGTCAATTTAATAGAAATCTGTCGTACAAAAGGTATGATATATTGTGATCAAAAATATTTAATTCTATGAACAAAAAAGTTAATTTTGAATTGCATTTATACAATTTTAGCAACACAGAATAATAAATATCGTTCAACATTTTATTTAGTCTTCGATTTTTGTGAACATGATCTTGCTGGTTTATTGTCTAATGCAAATGTAAAATTCAGCTTAGGAGAAATAAAAAAAGTAATGCAACAATTACTCAATGGGTTATATTACATTCATAGTAATAAGGTGAGTCTAATACTGTTTATAATAACTGTGTATAATAATCATTTATAATTATATTGATATTTTTATTAGATTCTGCACAGGGATATGAAAGCTGCAAATGTTCTTATAACAAAAAATGGAATATTAAAGTTAGCAGACTTTGGTCTTGCGCGTGCATTTAGTGCAAATAAAAATGGTCAGGTAAATCGTTATACAAATAGAGTAGTCACCTTATGGTACAGACCACCAGAATTATTATTAGGTGATCGAAATTATGGACCACCAGTGGATTTGTGGGGGGCTGGTTGTATCATGGCTGAAATGTGGACAAGGTAAATAAAAGAAAATCAATATAATGTTAATATATACTTTTGTATGAATTAAAAAAATTACTAAACAGAATTTTAACAAAATTCAGATCACCAATCATGCAAGGAAATTCAGAACAGCAGCAACTAACATTAATATCTCAACTTTGTGGTTCTATTACAATAGAAGTTTGGCCTGGGATAGAGTCACTTGAATTATATAATAAAATGGAATTAATACAAGGACAAAAACGAAGAGTATGATATTGCTATAGTTTAAAAAATTATCAATATTAATATTAAAATTAAAATTCAAAAACTTCATCTTTATAGGTAAAAGAGAGACTAAGACCATACGTGAAAGATGCATTTGGATGCGATTTACTCGACAAGTTATTAATTCTTGATCCAAGTAAAAGATTTGATTCCGATTCAGCACTAAATCATGATTTCTTTTGGACAGATCCAATGCCATGTGATCTTAGTAAAATGTTAGCTCAACATACTCAAAGTATGTTTGAATACTTGGCGCCACCAAGAAGAGCTGGTGGTCACATACGACATCAACATCACCAAGGACCAGGTGGTCAAGCAAAACCAAGTTCCAGTATAACAGACACAAGTTATCAGGATCGAGTCTTTTAGCATTATTACTATCAATCTCGAAGAACTATATCAGTGTTGAAAAGCCTTTGCAATAATAGAATAAGGTTAAAACTGAACTGACATATTTGTATTCAAGAAGACTATTTTTTTTAACTACAAAATGTACTTTTGTAATTGAATTGTTTATGACATACTTATTTAAAGCATTTAGAATACTTAAGTATATGAAAAAAAAAATCATAATATATTTAATGTCATTGATGTACATTGCTTATACAATAGTTTTTTATACGATTAAATGCTGACATAAATATCTTGTATTAAACGGTTTTACGTTTAAGTAAACACATTTATATAGAAAACAGTTTGACAAATAAACAAAGCGTTAACTATATCTTCTTAAAAAACCATAATATGACTAATATCGCAAACAAGTTTATAGAAAGTAACATTATTAACCAAATAGAGTATTAAGAAAAGTATAAGTAATGATAGAAGATTTTTATATTAACATTATTATTTAGAGCTATAAGATAAATGAAAGTACAATATCTGTTACTAAATATAAAGAAATACAAGTATAAAGTTGAATATGTAATTAATAATACATGTGTTTGTCAAATAAATAATAAAAAATTAACGATTTTTATAATTGACTTAAATGTAAATATGCATATAATTTTTAAGATTAAGCAAAGAGGCTTTGTGACATATCATCCTGATTTTCTTGTGTCAGATTCAAAAAAATAACGACTGATAACCAAACATTTGAATTATTTAAAATATTGTTTAATTATTTTAACAATTGATTTCAAGAATGTTACAATTTATATTAAGTAATTTTATTTGTGATTTTTAATAATATAAAACATGCAGCGCAAGTACATTTACAACAAATTCAATTTTCAATAAGCAGAGATTATCTATTTTTATATTTTAAGAAAAAATATTTACATATACTTTTTAATCCCAATCGTAAATACATTAAATAATAATGTATCCGGTGTGCAATGATGCAAATGTATTCATATGTTATTAAAATAATAATTTATATTTTCAATTTTCAATCGAATATACAATTTTTTCTGATTTTATATACAATATACAAACGTTTTCTGATTTTGCAATAAAAGAAAAAATTAAATTTTATTCATGGAAGTACCTACTTCGTTTATAAATATCCTACCTATTGTACCTTTGTAAATTTATTAGTATAGTTTAAAACACAACACGAGAAATGATTTAGGTCGGATATGATTTATAATTCGTACAACTATATAAACGTCATAAACAAATTCGAATTTCCACGAATCAGTTCAAATTTCAACGTAAGCGCGAGGCGTTAATTCAAGTAAATAGAAGTAATGAAAAATATTGATTGTGGCGAATTTAGTACTGTGTTAATGCTGAAGTCGGTAGTTTCCTATATAGCCTCATGAATGGTTTTATTTAATTTACAATAAAGATGGGTGATAGACCAGAATCGAAGTTTATAATTGAAAAAAATGATCCATTGTTTATAAAAGGACAATGTATTAATTCTGCAGGTGCTAAAAGTGCAGTAGTAGTTTATCCGAAAATTGAATGTCGAGCCAGTCGGTAAGATATACATTATAAATAAATAAACCGCGAAAAAGAGGACGAAAAATGTTCACCTTTTAGTTTCATCATTTTTAAGTTGAATATTTAAAATTCAATATAAAGTAATTTGACAAGAATTGTCTATTTTTAATGGCTCTTTTTCAAGAGACAAAAAATATTTCTTATTAAAGTTAAATTTTGTATTAAAATTTTTTATACGACAACCAATTTATAGTAATTAATGTCTAACAAAATATAGAAATGAAAATTCATAAAAAAGTGAACCATTTTATATGCAAATATTAAAATTTGATTTTTTTACACATTTTATTTTCATTTTTTTCCAATGGTAATTTTAAATCTATAAAAAAAGTTCTAGAACTTCTTACACTTAATTAAAAATTTACTATATGAAGAGACCATATTCCATATATTAACTGAAATATTTAACAATTTATGCCATTAAAATGGTTAATGTAATAAGTAGTTGCGGAATTGGTGTAAAATAGATTGTTTTAAATAATAATTTCGTAATGTAGAGAAAAAAGTCCAGAATTCGTTCCCACGATTCCCAAGGAAGAGTATGTTCAAAATTTTAATTTTCCGTATTGCTCAAACATCAAAAATTATACAAATTTGGAGAAAATCGGAGAGGGGACTTACGGGTAAGTGTAAAATGGGACAAATTTTATGAATCTGTAAAGTTCGTCTAAATTCGGTAGATTATTAATTTTTATCATTTTGTTATAGTGTGGTTTATAGAGGGATAAATAACATTTCGAAAACGCAAGTAGCCATCAAAGAAGTGTTCAATGAAACTGAAGGGGTAAGTATAAACGTAAATTTAATGTTGGAACGAATAATACAAACTTATCATTTTACCTTCGGTATAGTAATGAAATCTATGTACAATATTTATTTATAATAACATGATTTCTATTTAAAGTGTCAATTCGAACCAATTATTTTCTTACTATTATTATATAAAAAATGAGATAATTAAATTAACGTTTAATTTAACTTAAAATTCGTAAATTAATATTAATAGCGTAGATAATTTAATCCCTCTGTATAATATGTTAAAAATTATTTTAATAAAAATATTAATGCTATGGATAATATTCAAAGACTAAGCTTGATAAAATTTTAAAAGAACCAGTTTTAATTTCAGTTTCCAATGACATCCGTACGGGAAGTGAGAATATTACAAGTTTTAAAACATAAAAATATTATAAAACTCTTTGAAGTGATCACGGGCTGGTGTAAGTTATTTTATTCAAATGAAAAAAAAAAAAATTTATTTAAAAAAATAATTTTTATAAATTCTGCTATTTTTCCTATATTACTATATATAGCAAATCTGAAAGGGGTTTTAAATAGTAAATTCTCTTTGATCATGGAATACTGCAACACTGATTTGCACCAGATTTTACGCAATCTCTATGTGGAGCTTACACTACCTGAGAAAAAGATGTGTATGAAGCATTTACTTGATGGCTTATATTTCATGCATTGCAATAAGGTACATTTGAATGACTTATATAGGAAAAAGTTTTGTTACCTTCAAAGAAATTTTTTTTTTAATTAGTATTTAGAAATAAAGTATAATGAAATAATTAAATATATTTATTTATTTATTTATTATATATTTAATTCGTGCAATTCATATATTCAACAGATGCATTGAATGAACTTATTATTAATTCCAAAATTTTCTATTGTTCTTTGTTTCACAAGTGTTTCAGAATTACAGAATTGTTCTACGACAAAAATATTTTGAAACATTATTTTATAATATTTCAGAAGCATTCCTGAAATAGTTTATAAAAAGGTTTATAATTAAATTTTTCACTATAATTTATAGATTTAATAACAGTCGTTAGCATACATTTTAATTCAAATATTTAAGATTGTAATATTTCATCAAATTTTTAAATATCTTTGAAAATACATTTTTATATATGTCAAATGCTATTTAATTAATTTAAATATTAATAATTACTTTTAAAATATTTGAAAATAGGTTTTAAAAGTCTTTTAGTAATATTTATTGCTGTATCGAATTATAATACTTTAGAAATATTTTGAAATGTATGAATCTTTTAAAATATTTTGGAATGTTAGAATCATATATAGTAAAGAATCGCATAATCCAAAATTCAAATAAATATATACATTTATTATACTGAATTATTTCTTCATTTTCACAATGCCTCTTTTTGTCTGCAAAAATTTACAGATAATGCACAGAGACTTAAAACCACCCAATATTTTTATAACGATAGACGGAATACTGAAAATAGGCGATTTTGGCCTAGCAAGACCTTTCACTTTAAGATTGGGCGATCGTACTCGCTCTGCGACTAAGCTGACAATGAAAGTTGTAACGCGTTGGTATAGAGCGCCTGAAATCATTCTGGGCGATAGATATTATGGACCTGCGATTGATGTATGGAGCGTTGGTTGTATAATGGCCGAGCTCTGGACTAGGTAAATAAATATCGATTAACAAAAAACTGCATATGCATATGAGTACTACTGATCATGAATTTCATCGAATTCGTTACTTTTTGGTACGAAGGAAAAAGAATATAAAGAATTTTCATTTCTATTGCAATTTTCATATAATATAATCTCACTTTATCAAATCTAAATATTGTAATTGTTAATTGCAACGAACACATTTGATAAAATATAACAATTTTTAAAGATTATTATAACTATATATTTTTATAAAATTATAACAGAAATGCTATTTTCCAAGGCGAAGACGATCCACATCAATTATCTGCTATATTATCTGTATGTGGTTCGATTACAAAAAATGTATGGCCAAGCGCAGACACCTTACCTAACTTTCAAGAAGCAAGCTCTTTAAGTCAGCGTGAAAGAATCGTAAGATAACATAAACAATCGAATTTTTTATTATTTAAGATATTTGAATTAATATAGATATACATGTGATGAAAAAACCATTATTAAATTATGTTTTTAAACTAAATTACTTTGATATACAGTAATTAAGTTTTAAAGATATTAACCTGCCCAAAAACGCCAGATTTTAGATTAAAACTACATCGATTTCGAGGAAGTTTTAATCTGATTAATTTAGTGCTCAAAATGCTAGAATGACTGGAAATATTCTCATTCAAATTATACTTAGATATGAACTAATCTGAAGGTGGCTTTATAAAGTCTATATTAAACCGATTGATCAGAGTTCATTTCAAAAAGTTTTGCTGAATCGCCTAAATCTGATACTATCGCGGATTCATTGCAATTGGTTTTGATCGTAATGAATTTGAATTGAATCATGGCCTAACTCTATAGTCTTGTAAATCGGTATATATGCTCATATACAATAGAATATAATATTGCATTTCAACTATGAAAAGGATCCATACGATGCAAAGTATGTTTTCAAAAATTCTTGAACGATTCCGATACAAATTGTGTACCTGCAATTTGAATTGTTTGCAATCGTATATTTTTATGATGTTCTATTCAATTTTCAGTTCCAATTGGAGTATTACACTTTCATCTGGCTTTTCCGAATAAAGAATCCAGATCCAAAATAATTTGACTCTAAAAAATTAAAACTTAAAATTAAATTAAGTTTAAACCGCCCTAATCTCGAATTTTCTTAGAAAACTACACTTTCTATTTGCATATATATTCCTCAAACAGAATTATTACATATAAAAGCATCATTTTAGATTCAAAACATAGCAGAAAGCTATAGAATGGAACCAGAGGCTTTCGATCTTCTAGAGAAATTATTAGCCCTCGATCCACGTAAGCGCATCGACACGGACTCAGCACTGAATCATGAGTTCTTCTGGACAGATCCAATGCCCAGTGGACTCAATGATCTCATTCGAAGACACGTGCAAAGCATAAACCAGAATCGATTTCCAAAATTCGATTTGCGGCACCATCTGTTCACGTACACAGATCCAGATTATCAACAGCTCGACCGCGAGGCCAAGAACGCGATGCAAAGACTACAGAGCTTACCGGCAATAGCGGCGGGCCCAAATGCTCCGTCGATGATGGATACTGATTCGACTAGTGAGGCGCAGAATGAAGCGGCAACTCAACTAAGGAATCCGCAGGCCGTACCTCTGCCGAATTGGGAGATTAATTCTCAGGAGATTAGCGACACCTATACTCTGTGGGTACTTCAACAGATGGATCAAATGGCGTTGCCTCAACTGGTGTTTGACGATTACGAGTTGATTAACCAGTACCCGACTATATGGCTGAATAATCTTCCGGATCAAATGCCGGGATTTACAAATAACGCCGATGAGGAGATGGATGTCGGAATGGATGAGGATTCTGATTCGGATGATTGTGATGAGAACGGCAATTTATCGAGAGTCCCACCAATTGATCCACTGCCAACATTTCAGCCTATGATCATTCCAGAGATGATTAGAGAAATGGAGAATATATTGGCACAGCAAGAAAGGGATTTTTAGCGCAGCAAGAGAGTACCTCCGTTGACGATCGATCAGCAGATCAACCCCCGGTTGATTAACCAGACTCAGAAATTATAGGTACTTTAAACGACATATCAACCATTGATACATCCGCCGATGCCTGACCAGCCCATTGATCCCGTGATTAATCAGGCCTGGAATTCATAGCCACCTCAATCAATAAATCAACCGTTCAACCCCCACTGAAGCTCAATCCATGAATCGCTGTGCCATCGAATCAATCGACTCCGTTCACGAGTCATCCGGTACCTGGAACTCACCATTGATCAGTTTTCTCAGATACTAAATACGGCAGGCTTCGAATTAGCCGATCCGCAAAGTTTCCGCCCGACGATTCAAGCCACAATTCAACGAAAGAATGTTTCTCTCCCTGGTCAGAGCAATGGTCCGATGAATCAATCGTTCAAATGATATGTATTTATGTCTGGTTAAAATTCGTATTGACACAGAAACTTAGGGCATGTGTTTTTTTAAGAGAATAAACGACAGGGCGACTTTTTAATAAACTGACAATGTATATATAGTTACGCCGTTGATAAAATGTTTAATATTCTATTGAATTTTTCTATAAGTTCGTTTAGAAAATATACTTTCACTGATACAATCAGAATGATTTCATTTTATTGTAAAATTATACGTATAAATAAAATGTTTCAAAACGTTATTTTAAATATTTTACAAATATTAGAACTTTCATAAGCACATATGTGATCAACTCAACTTCAGATTTCAAATTGAGAAAAATAACTGTAAATAGGTTTTACTATATATAATTATATTGTCTAATAAGAAAATTCCCTTCTTCATTTGTCAGAATTAAAAAACAAAAAAGGATCCGTTCAATTGTATCCATATTCAAGTAATAAATAATATTGCGGTACCTACCTTGTGGATAATTTTTAATATGATACATATTATTACGGTGCCTACATTGTAGAGATTTAAAATACGAACAGTAATTATAGATTTATTATTTTCATAAATGTGAACGCAACTAAATGAAAGTATTTTACAATACATGTAAAGTAAATGTATCAATAAATGACTTACAGTCTGAATTTTCAAATACCGACCAATGATGAGTTTGGTCTCTATTACGTGAAAATATTATTCGAAATCAGAACATTTTTTCGAAAAATCATGTAGTTTTTAAAAACATAAATAAAAGATCAAATAGAGGTTATATGTACTCGTGCATATAATCATGCTGAAAAAAAAAACATCACAACAGATCACTGGTGCACTGACGACAGTAGAAAACAATAATTATTATGAACTAGTATACAAGTTAGTCATTGATACATTTACCTTGCTGATATATTATATGACATTATCGAATTAATAATGCAGTTTTATAATTGTTCTAGAGCAGAATGATCTTTATAAATAACAAAAATATCTGAACGAATATTTTATCCCGTCCTAAAGAATTTTTAATATACGTTTTTAATTAGCATATATTGAAATAATAATTTGTATAGGAACAGTAACTATAACAAATATTGTGTGCACAGTACTTTATTAATTCCAATTTACATTTAATTCCATTAATTCTGCGCAAATCAAAACTCTGTATAAATTATTATATATGAATTTGTATAAACGTGTAATGCAAAAATTTTCACAAAATAATTACTGACATTACGTATCGTTGTATTATGATTATATTATCGAGTATAATTGTTATGCATAGAATAGTATGCATAAAATATGCCCAATTTTCTCGTGTCAAATCGATTGTCATTTTTAAAATTGTGTTATGTGTGAATTATGTTTGATTAAATATATATTTCGGGCTATGGTATATAATTTGTGTGAATTATTAAAGCAAGATTTAAAAAAATAATCACAAGCGTATATTTTTATTATAATTAATATCCCTTTATATATCAAATATAAGCTATTTCAATTACAATTTAAAATGATGCATAATAATTTATTATACTTTTATTATACGTAGTTGTTGCAAGTAAAGAAATCGTTGAAATTAGAAACAGCTGAATTTAAATTTCAGAAACATGAAATTACTTACATCTATTACACAAGAAATTGAAAGCAGTGCTTTATGAAAAGAAATAAATTAAGTTGAAAAATATAGCATTTGTTGTAGCTATGGAATTCAATTTTTTTCAAACGATGTTGTAAATACTCTTTCGAGTCAGTATCAGTAAAAACTAAAATATATGAAAAATGAGAATGATACATAATTATACATATTTCGTTCAATTCCATGTTATATTAACGTTATAAATTCAAATTATAAATTGAAACAGTTTATTAGTGATAATTAAGACTATATTACATGATCATTCGTGTACATTTTTACATTTCATCAACGTGTACATATTTATAATTACATATAAATCAGATTAAATGAGCAAACGTAGAGATTATCTATATAAGACTGATAATACGATCAAATTGATTTATTTCGATTCTTTATGATTCAATACCGAAAATAAAATATGAATGAGCGCCCACGTGCGATATATTGTCACAAAATTAAAAAAGAAAAAAAATTAGCCATAAATATTCGTCGCAAAAAAGATTCTATCTTTTCGATTTATATCTAGATAAAAAAAATTGCAGTCGAATTTGAAAGTTTTCAGAATTATATTGTCAGCAACTCTTTCCAGAATTGTCTTTTTTTTTATCTCCAATTGATCGCTAAAACAATGTTTAAACAGAAACTGAAGAATTAGATATAGCATATTCCGATGATTAAATCCGTCGTCGGGCTATTCTATATAATGTAAAAATGCTATATTTATAGATTAAATCGTATCCCATATTTACAAGAGCGCAGTTCATATTGTGACAGCTCGGTTTTATCGTATAAAAATAGCTTAGCTTCGGATTTTAATATTACAAATAGATACGCCTGACTGAATTGTGTAGAATATTTTTATAATTTCATTTTTTGCATTTAATTACGCATACATATTTGGCTTCAATTAAGATACCTCAAAAGTTAACGGAGAAAAAATTTTAAAATGAAGTATTTCGTTTTGGACGAGTTTAAAAAAGTTTTTAATGATAATCGTAAACGTACTTTTAAATACTTTTAAGGAATCCAAATATGATTTCTTAGCCAATATGACTCTAATATTTTAGTTCTAATATGATTTTCTAAAGTATCCTGTAATAAATGTAATTATCTTAAAAGTATATTTTTGCATTATTCTGTATAAAATAATTTTTTAGCTATTTCCAATCAACCGTATATGGATATTATTTATTAATTTTGAAATGTCTGAACCGTTATATATATATATATATATATATATATATATATATATATATATATATATTTATTCTGAATTATGAATTCATTTTATTTATTTCGCCGAAGCAATATCCAAATTTTCTGAGAATTGCGAATTATAATAATACAAAAGTATTACCGTAATAATCTAATTTACCATTATATATAATTAGATTATAGTAAATGGATTTTAAAATTAAGAATGATTGCAGTTTTGGCAATGATTTTTCTGAATATATTATTAAAATAATTTAAAAGAAAATTTAAACTACGACGGGAAAAAAATTATAGTTTTCTATATATATATATATATATATATATATATATATATATATATATATATATATATATATATATAGGCATACGATATCTGTTAAAAAGGACGTACAAAAATTTTGTGGCACATGAATTTTCAATAATTATAAAATACACATATAAAAATAACTAAACTTTTTGTAAATGTTTAATAATAATAAAAATAATAATAATTTAGCTAGTAAAATTTGTGCCACTATACTGATATTGAGGTGGAAAGGCGGTTACTTTTTGCTCTAAAATGAATGAAAAATAAGAGGGACGATGTTATACGTATGTATATCGGCGCTCTGTCAAGTTTAGCAATTACATGTAAATTTATTTCAATCATTAATTTTTGATAACATTCTATACGATTTTGAACATTTATTGTGTATATTTATCTGTCATGCCAGTAGTTTCGTTTTTTCCAGAATTTACAATGTTTTCTTTTTATAAACTAGAATAAGAACAAAAGCATGCCGTTATTTCATATAGCATTTATATTTTCACAAATTTATTTTTTAATTAATTGAAAATTACACGCATAATAGGCACTCATGCGCGCTCGCGCGGATATATTAGACGGATTATTGGGGTTTTTATGGCCTTGGGCCTCTGTCGGCTATTGTTCAGGAAGGTAAACGGTTAAAATTACAATTATAATTACAATGAAAAAAGAAATAAATAAGATGTAGATATATGGTATTTCGAGCAATTATTTGATAAATTTTTCAGTTAAAAGTCCGCTGCATGTATTTCTAGAACATCAGTACTCTTCGAAATTTCTGTAAAGTCATTTCGAAGAATTTTTTTTATTTCTTTCTTTAGATATCAATCACTTTTACAAAACAAGTAATTCAGCAATGTTTCAAAGGTTTTATAATATATATTATAAATATTTGTCAAGCTATATTATAGAGAGCTTAACTTTCGAAATTTGTATTTCTTGAAATCAATTTCTGCTAGTATAATATAAATACCATATATAATAAACAGAAAATTCTATATGTATGTAAATATGTGTGTGTGTGTGTGTGTGTGTGTGCGTACGTGTGTGTATGTATGTATGTATGTATGTATGTATGTACTCTGCTATACTTTGAAGTATGTAATTTTCATTCGGTTCCTATTCCTGTCTCTTCGAGATACAAATGGATTCGGTCCACTTGCAGATAGAGCTGTCGTCGTCGCCATACAACCCAGGCTATAAATAGAGATAAAAACATATATACTGGAAAAGAAATGAAAGAGCTAATGTGCGATGATAAAAAAGTACAATTTTCAGCTCTATCTCCGAGGCTCTAAAGAGAGCTGATTTAAAAAGATTTATTATTATGGCTCTTACATAAATCTTATACAGGAAACATTAGCTGTGGACAACAGCAAAAAAAAGAAAAAATAATTATGTCAAAAGCGTTCTACATTTCTTATGTATAGAATGTAATTAGATATAAACTTTATGAATTTCGGTACACCTACCCTTTGGAACTTATATTCATTAGAATATTCGACTCCTCGCTAATACACGGCTTCATATGATGGAAACTAAATTTACTGATTATTAATTTATTAAATAACATTGCCATTTTTATGTACTTGCATCTAAAGTTAAAACTAAGTAATTTAATGGCAATTCGAATTTAAAAATTTTGAAATTCAATAGATCTTCATTTGAAATTTTTCTGATATAATTTTTTACTTTTATTATATATACATATCATAAAATATTAATATTTTTTTTATTTTAGATAAAAGCTTTATAATAAAAACATTGTACATACAGAAATCGACGAAAGAACTAATTTCTTAATAATACACTAACATATTGGGAAATGTAGTTCATAATAAACAAAACATTTATTATTAGCCCATGTTTTTAAACGAAATAATTTTTATATATTATACTGAAAAAAATATTTTCCGATATCAAGTAAATATTTACTTGTTTTGTACCAAGTAAATCATTTTCTTAAATTAAGAAAATATTCACTAGATTTAAGAGTACGTGGTTTGATTCAAGTGAATTCTTCTTGCATTAAGTGAATATTAGGTTGTCAAATATCTCCCTTCCGCTTTTTTGCTCTTCATTCAATGCTTTATAAAAAGTGTTACAGTGGTCTGATTTACTTCAAATATGCGCCGTTTCATTCGATAATCTGTTTCCATCTAGACGGCAACTTCACAATACTCCTCTCGTAGAAATCCCTCTCCTTATTTGCGAATAACTCGGTCAGCCACTTTTCACAAGCCTCTTTTGAGTCCAACTTTACACCACCAAGGGCCTTCGACATGGATAGGAACAGGTGATAATCACATGGTGCTATGTCCGGGCTATATAGTGGATGCGATAAAACCCCTCATCCGAACTCCCGTAACTTCTGACGAGTCATCAACGAAGTGTGTGGTCTGGCGTTGTCCTGGTAGAATACTACACCCTTCTTGTTGGCCAATTGTGGACGCTTCTGGTCGATAGCCTGCTTCAAGCGGTCCAGTCGTTCACAGTAGATGGTAGAATTAAGCGTCTGGCCATATGGGAGCAGTTCATAGTGGATGATTCCCTTCCAATCCCACTAAGCACACAGCAAAACCTTCGTGGCCATCAATCCCGGCTTGGCCACTGTTTGGGACGGTCCACCGGCCTTGGACCACGTCCGTTTTCGCTTGATATTGTCGTATGTGATCCATTTTTCGACGCCAGTCACCATTCGCTTCAAAAATGGGTCGAGTGCGTTCGGTTTCAGCAGCACAGCGCAGGCGTTGATTCGGTCCAGAAGATTTTTCTGCGTCAAATGTGCACATGCGGCACCCAAACACCAAGCTTTTTAGTATCCAGCCTTCTGCAGATGGTTTGAAATGGTTTGGTGACTAACTCTCATCTCCTGGGCGATGTCACGAAATGCCGATCTAACTCGATAAATTCCATGATTTGATCGGTATTCGTCGTCACACGTTTTTCGCCGGCTGGCTTATACATGGTGTCGTTTTCACCGGCTCTGAATCGTCGAAATCATTCTTCTGCGGTTCGAAGTGATAGCGTGCCATCCCCCAAAACACCATTAATCTCACGGAACGTTTCTCTAGCGGATTTGCCTTTGACGAAGGAATACTTTAAAATAGCGCAAATTTCGGTGTTAGTGAACTCCATGTTTACACGTCTGTAACTTTTGAATGTAATATCCAAACTAATCATGCATAGCGTCGTTTTGTACGTTATATCAAGACCTTTCAAATAATGTATAGTATTGCCAGATACGAGCTCTGTAGCGCTTTGTACATATCCGCGAAATTCATAAGATAAAAAGGTGAAAGGGAGATATTTGACAACCTAATATTTCCTTGATTTAAGCAGATGCTTTCTCAATTTAAGAAAATAATTTACGTGGTACAAAACAAGAAAATATTTACTTGAAAACAGATATTTCTTTGTCAGTGTATCATAATAAATTGAAGGTACTGGTCCTACTGCCAATAATTGTCATGAAACACATTACAAATGTTCTTTTATAACTATATTATTTATTCGTTTAATCTTTGGCGACGTTTCAATTACTTTTTTCTGCAGCCCTAGTCTTACAATAGTCGGAATTTTTTTTAATTTTTATATGTACGTTGTACACAGATAATAACAATAGTTTCATAAACAAAAGCTTTTATGAACGAGTAATTATTTATATATATTTATTTATATAATTACACGGAATCTCTATTGTAGGTTTTTATAGATTCTGTCATTTTCTGCATATATATATATATATATATATATATATATATATATATATATATATTCAATCTTTTTTGTTTAGTCAATTATAGAAATCAGGATAATGAACTTATATTGTAATATACGTATAAATCTATTGTTTACTATTTTAAAAACAAATACTTCACGAGAAGTTTATAATTAAGACAAAGTCTATAATGGTAACTATAAATAATATATGTGAGAGTGCAGTAAATTTAACGTCGTGGTTTTAACGCAACGATAAAAAAAATGAAAAAAAGACGGAAAAAAAGAAAGAAAGAAAATGAAACATTTTATTTTTAATGGCTGATTATTTATAAACTTGTGAAAAAGAGGAGAGAGAGAGAGAGAGAGAGAGAGAGAGAAAGAGAAGACCATCTCGCGTAGGGTCGACCTTAACTGAATCTCCGCGCGTCATTATGCAAATACGAGAGTGCGAGAAATAAGTAGAGCCTCTGGTAGAACAATGCGGGCGCATCGTGTACATAGTAAGAGCCGCGCGCGAGACGAGCGCCATAATAAGAATAATGTAGACAGGAGAGCATAATAATATTAATTATTATTATAATAATAATTAACATATTTTTTTTATCTAAAATATCAATCGTTCTACGTGTATATATATATATATCTATAAAATAATTTATTTTTACACGCTTTCCTAGAAAATTCCTCTGAGGTGCAGGCAGCATAAAACGCGGCGGGGCTGTATATTATATGTTTATTATTATATGTCTATAATTGTAAAATTGCCATTATATCGCGCGGATGTGCGGAAGCCGCGTTCACGGGTATATATATATATATATATATATATATATATATATATATATATATATATGTAAACGCGCGCGCGCGCGGGTGAAAAAGAAAAAAGGAGAAGAGTTTTACTACTCCTCGCCCAACTCTTATCCTCGGCCGCCCTTTAATAATAACGACGCGGCGCGGGCGCGGCGTCGACGGCCTTGACACGGAGACGTAACCGCGCGCGTTACGCGCAAGACTATTATATCTCGTGCCGGCGTCGGCGCGCAACCAGCCTCCGCAGCAGGACGCGCACACTGGTGCACAACGCGATGGCGATGGCGATGATGATGATGATGATGATGATGATGATGATGATGATGATGACGATGGTGATGTTAATGATGATCCATCGAATATATATATATACACAATAACAACAACGCGCTGCATAATGCCGCATATACTTAGTCGTCCATCCGGAGCGGAAGGATATAAAGCGCACCGGTCGATTCGACGCTATATTATTCGATCGTTGAGAGTCGAGAGCTCAACGATCCGATCCATACATAAATATATATATATATATATATATTTGTTTATTTATTTAAACATTACACGCGTCGATCGAGACGTGTATTAAGGACCGCGAAGATTTTTGTTACACATCAGAGATTATTGCACAATACTAGATCGTATTATTATGTGCGAGGGTATCTCTTCTAGTGCCAGGATGGAGGGACTGCTGCTCGGAGTCGCCCTCTTCTGCGGCTGTCTCGTTATCGCAAACGCGCGAGGTGAGTGTCTGCGTGTGTATGGGAGGGGAGGGGAGGTCTAATATTGGGAGTGCTTTTTGTTTTTTTTTTTTTTCCAAATAAGGATTCAAAATCAAAGGGTTATAGGACGCTCGCAGAGCTGAAAATATTCAGTGGTCGAGAATCACGGGAATTATAGTAAAATGGGAAGTATGCGCCATAATTTTTTGATTAATTTATTTATGTACTTCTACAGAAATATAATAGGTATAATAGTATTTTTTTTTATAGGAAAGTTGTCGAACAATGGTAGAATAGTAATGTTTTGAATAGCAAATATTTAGGCAAGATTTTTCTGAATATGGAGTTTGGCGCTGGAATTAATGCCGTGCATATAATTAATAACAATAAAAAAGTAAAGATGGGAATATAATTTATATCCAAGTTTCCAAACTGCTAGATAAAGCAATTATGTGCAAAGTCTTCGTATTGTGGCTTTGATTACAAAAAATAAATAAATAAAAAACAATATTTTCTTTAAATTTTCACCAATATAAATTTTAATTCAATAGTGATTATATTTTTGAAATTTTTTTAACGAACGTTAATTTTAATTTAATTGTACGCATATATTTCATTTATTAAATTTAATATTTTTGCACAGATTTAAGAACAGACAAGTTAACAATATCGTACACATAAAATGTCGAAATTTGGACGTCGCATACGTATACTAAATCCTAATTTCGTTGATTTATCCTTGGCTATCGATCCGTCTCAATTGCGATTAATCTATTTTTATTTATTTAAAATTCAGTATTTCTCGTTGAGTGTCATGCGTTCATTTATTATTATTATTATTATTATTATTATTATTTTTATAATATATAATTGTTTACTACTACAGTCTACTTTCCCATACGATTGATCTTATTTAGAAATTCAGATTTTATACATATCTTACAAACGTCCTTTTTTTTTATTATGGCATAATTGTCATACGCGCGAAGCGTGATTGTTAAAACAAAAATTTACGCAGGCCGCGATTAACAATACGTAATTTAACAAAGACGTAATTTTTTTTAAAGGTCGTCGATCATTTTAATCTCTCGAGAATTACGACGGTATATATTACATGCGTTCACATTTATGGTATTTTTAATAGCTTTTAAAGTTAATCCTTGCTGAAAAAAAACCACTTGCTTTTTCTTTTGATTAATCACTTGACGAATACTTGAAGAAAGAAAAACAAAAAAAAACAAATAATAAAAATTATGGACATTCAATTTGATGGTTTCGCGTGGATGATATATAAGTGCAAGACATGGACTATATTTATTACATTATATATTTACGTTATAATTATATAATTAAAATTTTTTTATTTCGTCAGGGCCGGATTTATAGTTGCGATGACCTATATGAGCTATTATGAATACGAATATATATATGCCTCGTTTAACAATGATGAATCTAAAGGTTGATGTGACTTTATAGAGTTTCTTAAGCTAATTTTTTAATTGCCTATGTACCCAGAAACCACCATTTTTCCTCTTGGGTGTTACAATTTTATTTAAATTATTTTTAAATTACTAAACTCTACTGTTCTCGATGTTTGATAAAAAAAAAATTTATTTACTTATGGTTTACATATTTGTTTAGGGATTTACAAAATATTTTAAACAATCGCCTTACCTCGGTGTATCGATATATATAGTCTATTTTTTGCCGTTATCGTTAAGATGCGATAACTGTCAAGTTGAAATTTTCACAAATAAGAAAATTCTATGTTGGTTCTTGTACATATAAACAATTATAAATGTGTTTTTTTTTGTGTTATTTTAAGGGCAGATGATAATTTTCATGTCCGCTCATCAAGCGGTTTGTCAAGCGCTAAAATAAGGGGTCCGTCTAGAACTCAATTTACTGGAAATTTACAGGAAATCGTCTTGAAATGTTTGATAAAACAAAATTATTTAGATTATGAAGAAAAAAATCAATCAAACTTGCCGTTCGTATTTTCGTAAAAAGGCATTTTAAAAATATTATCCATTACATATAGTTAATATATCTATAGATGTTGATATTTCATGTTTATTTCAATAATTTTTATATAGAACTATTTTATATAGACCATGAAGATTTTAATAATAAAAATTCAGTAGTAACAGTACAATTTTTAAACATCTGATTGATATTTCCAATAATATCCACGATTCCGATTAGTTAAAAAATACACATTTGATTATCCCTATATTGGAAATTTAAGTCTTCTCATGCTTTAAGATCGAATCTGACAGTGATGGAAGATAAAAATAATATTCACATGGCCTTAAAAATGTTAACAAAGAAAATGAATAATTAAGAACCATTGAAAATCAATGAAAAATGTTAATGCATTAAATTTTATATATTTATTATGGATGAAAACGTTGATTCTTATAGCATCTCTTTGAGTCGGGAGTCGTACCGAATCAGCTAAATTGACCCTTTTTTAAAGCAGAGGACATACACAGTAACTTATCCAGAAATTGGCGAAACTTGTAAGAGAAAAAAAAAACCCCTCGCTCCCAAAGTCGTGTATCTATAAAACGCTTATATACGTGATAATATGAAAAAAAAAAACAAAACAAAACAAAAACAAAAACAAAAAAAAAAACCATTCACAGTCGCCGTATCGTCGCGACCGGCCACGGAGCCCCGTATAGTCGGCGGCTCGTCCGCCTCCAGGGGCGAATTTCCCCATCAGGTGTCACTCCAGCTGTCGGAGGGCCATCACTACTGCGGCGGCGCGATCATCGACAAGCGCTGGATACTGACGGCGGCGCACTGCACGACCGCGGGCGACCTCGTCGCCGTAGCGGGCAAGTACAACATCTACGAGGACGAGGACAGCGAGCAGGAGTCCAAGGTCGAGGAGGTCTTCGTGCACGAGAAGTACAGCGGGTGAGGGGGCCATTTATATATATATATATATATATATATATATATATATATATATATATATATATATATATAAAGCGCTTTATCTTTAGAATATCGCTTTGTAGTTGTGATCCTTTACGTTAAGAGTATGTACGTGGAAATTTTTTCTGTTGATATATATATATATATTCGGAAACACGGTGTGTGTATATAAACAATCTAAATAATTCTTATTATAATTTTGGAAAATGTTGTACGTTTTATAATAATTTATACAATGCAGAGTATACATAATTACAAAATACAATTCGTATTGAAGGTTCCATTAGGCTTGAAAAGGATCACACAAAGAAGCGATCGAAACGTCAACAATATTTTTGTAACAATCGGATGATTAACTATATATTAGTCGTGCCCAAACTGTGATAGTATGCAAAATGTTATTAACGTGAGATATAAATTAAAAGTTTTGATGATCTTATAAAAGTTGTATCTTGGAATATTTAAGACTTCGGCGCCTGTAGTGGATTGGAAATTTAGCCATTGAAACGTTGCGCGGATTAATGATAATGAAAGAATTAATTAAAATTTATTTATTTTCGAAACGGTATAACCATCAATATCAGAGATGATACGCATCTAATACTAAGAATAAAGAATATAAATGCGGTTACTAAAAAGAATTAGTATTTTTTATGTCTTATTAGCAAAAACATTGGTCACCGCGATCGGATAAACAAAATATATAATTTTGTTAGTGTCAGTAGAATCGTCTTTATACAAAATAATGCTGTCACGTGCGAATGAATTTCATTTTTGAAAATTATTTAGCGTTTTTGAATTAAATGGCTTTTTGCAAAATTCGTGAATAGTATCGCACATTAAAAAAAAAAAAACACGTGATTTTTAGAAATAAATGTTATTGTTTTTAATTGAAGTTGAGGGCTCTTCGTCAATTTAATAGATATAGGTAGGTATGTGACTTCATTTCTTTTTTAATTCGCTCTTACTACTTATACAGTGCCGATTCGTTTCGATTAATCCACTTAAACCTAGGATCTCGATTAGATTCACTTTTAGCTGTTTATTTGTTTCGAATGAAAATATAGAATTTCAATTGAAGAAGAAATAAAAAATAAAAAAAAAACAAGATTTTTTCGTTTCACTCTCGAAAGAATGTAGAACACGATATGTTTCGTCGACGGATTTGCTCCAGATTCAGCAAGACGGTGTATAATTCTGCATGGCCTCGGAAATGAGCCCAATTGAGTTTTAGGATCAATAACGCCCAGCTACCATTGCCAAGATGCGATACTTTTCTTATATACTTAGATACACGATCATTAGTAAGGAAATTGTCAATTAATTAAAGTACTGGAATAATTTATGGTAGAAAAGTTACGTTTGGCGTTAATTTGCGAAAAAGTTGTCATGAATCTATGTGTCCGTATTGTACGCGATTTCATTCATTATTATCAATTGGACCTCGATCGATTTTAAATACTTTAGTATGGAATTGATACATACGTAAAAAATGATGTGCATGTGTGGTCATATGGAATCACTAAACAAAATTCTTGAATTTATATTATATTATTCTTTCTTGACATCCAGTCCTAAAAAGAACGATTTTTCACTAGAATATAAACTTTTTATCCACTATGTACAATATTCAAATTAATTGAAGGAAAGTACGTACTGGATATTATGTCAATAAGAAATTGTTACGTACACTTTGAAAATGGGAGGAGGTTTAGATTCTAAAACTTGAGAGGTTTTAGTCTCAAGCTATAATCCGAGTTGCCTTGCTCAATCTGAACATCAATCGCCCCTTGTAATTTACAATAACGCTGACTATATAAAAAAAAAATCGTATAAAGATCGCGATTGAATACGATTTGAGCACCTCGCCCATCTCAAATACCTAATACTTGGAAATACGTATATATATATATATATATATATATATATATATATATATATATATATACATGTATATTTGTATCGCAGGCCCGTGAAGCCGTACGACATAGCCCTGCTGAAGCTCGCCAAGCCGTTCGAGTACAACGAGTACGTGGCGCCGATCGGCCTCCCGGCCCAGGGCAGCGATCCGCCCAGCGTCGGCATCCTGTCCGGCTGGGGCTCGGTGTCCAGGACCGAGGAGCGCGACATGCCCGCCTACCTGCAGTCGGCCGCGATGCCCATAATCGGCCTCGAGAAGTGCAGGAAGATGTTCGCGGCAGACGGCGACTCGGACTTCGAGCTGACCGAGGACAACGTCTGCACGGGGCCAGGTCTCGGCCAGATGTCGTCTTGTAATGTAAGTCGTGTGGGCCGCGTTTACGTGTAAATGTGTATAAATACATATATAAATAAAAAAAAAAAAAAAAAGAAGAAGAAAGGCCACGAACGCATTTGGCGGGACCGGGAAGAATAGTATACGGTTGGTCCTAGGTCGCCTTGGAGGTATCGTTATGTTTATACGTTTACTTCCCAAGCATATAGATACGTAAAAAAAGAAGAAAAAAAACATAAAATTAACGTTTTCAAAAAATTTTCTGTATAAAAGAAAAGGGTAGAATTTATTTTGTAATTATACTTTTGAAATCAAGTTGTGCGAAATATTTGGTAAGTTAGTTTCTAACAATCTAAACAAATAACTTCATTCCATACATTTTGATTCGATGAATTTTAAAATATAAAATGATCTCAATCGTATGTCGATACAAAGAAGACACAAAGTGACATATAAAATATAGGACCGGTATAATATTCTTTATTCTATTCACACAGCAGAAAGTCAGATTTTCAATTCGCCATTGGTAATTTAAAATATGGTCAATAATGATCGATAAGATATAGTATAGATATTGGAGGGGGGTCACCAATTATCGAAGGTGAATAATGCATTTTAAAACTTTTAAGACTTTTTAAATATATATTGTATAGGTATATATATATATATATATATATATATATATATATATATATATATGTATGTATGTATGTGACGTATGTGACGTATTTAAGAAATATTTTCTTCTTTCTGTGTGAATGTTTGTGTTTTTGTAGGACTTAGGATGCTCCACAGGGCCCTCTTTAATAACGAATAGCCTACTATAGCACAACCAAGGATCCCCAAACTGAGAGAGCACTTTGCAATAGAAGAAAAAATTTATTACATTATGAAGGATTATCAATTTTTAACTGTGAACGCATATCGATATGTTTATTGATCGATAAAGACGAAAATTAATGAATAGATAAATCCATTGTCCTAAGTCCAGTGCTGAAATATGTCTAGTTAATAATCAAAGTCTTTACATTTTTTAAATTAAAGTAGAGAAATTAAAATAATAAAACACACGACTAAATTACAGGCTAATAAACTCGTGTTTGAAATATGTAGAGATTTTATAGATATATATTTATGAAAAGTAAAATTATCATTTTTAGTTCAATAGTAGATTCTTTATAGCTGCAGCTAAGTGTAAGGATGAATCATTTATTTATTTAATTCATGAAATTAAAGGTATTAATACATCAATTATTGAAAAATTCGAGAAAAGTATGTGAATAATGAAAAACGTTAAAAATTTATATTATTCTATAATAGTTTTTTATATATGCAGTAGGTCGTCGGTCCATATTTTTCCCTAAGTTCAGTTTTTACATTAAATATATATATATATATATACCTCTTTGAAAAAGCGTTTTGACTCATACGAAACATATAGCCGTCAGATTTGCATTAAAATTTATACGCTTTTGTCAAGCTATCCAAAGTTTATTGCTTTAATCTGTTTAATGCCGTATATATACGTACCGTCCTTTTCGAAAATTTACGAGCAATTTTCAATTCAGCGCGAAACTCAATATCGCGCACGATAAGTTATATATATATATATATATATATATATATATATATATATATATATATATATATAGTATTATAGTGCTCAAAAAGCTCGGAGAATGGAATTCTATTCTCCCGAGAGAGGGAGAGAGGAGAAAAGTAGAGAAAAGTTCAGTTTACGACGTCGCGAAAGCTTGACCTTTCCTATTTACGTATATATATGTACATAGTTATAAAACAATGTCTTTTAATACCCGTTATTGATTTCTGAACTCGCGTCTTAACGGGAGCGGGGCTTTGCGTTGGATTAATAGATATATCATATATATATATATATATATATATATATATATATATATATATATATATATATACGTGCGTGTATATCTAATTTAATAAAATGAAACTTTAATTTAGCGCAAGACGATATATATTGATATATCGACCCCTTTTTGTTCGTACTTTATAAAAAATATATAAAAAGCACAAAATAATAGCTGTCTTATGTCGGATTTTCCGCTTTCTTTCATACGTAAATTTATTTTTAAAATTCTCATTTACATATATATTTTATATGTTTTGCCACGGCTTTATACCATTAACGCTGATTCTAATTTGGGGGAGGCGGCGCCTGGCCCTCTTAGTCTACAACCAAGAATTTTTCTCCATTTATAGATTTGCGCACCTATTTATGGCTGTCGCGATGGCACTTTTTGCTCCTCCTCTTGCCTCCTATATTTTTCCTTAGCGACGTACAATTTGGCGACTAACCCAAAAGCACTTTCAAAGTTTTGTGGATACGAACCTTAGTTGTATTTTAATTTGTTAAAATATAACATATGCATAGATATACTTATCCTTATATTTCATACCATAAAGGCACTGAAATGAATTTCCAAAATTTCAATATTGAAAATGGAACGGATTTAAAACCGACTAACCCCGATTAAAATTAAACCAAACGTTTTATAATATAACCGAAGAATTATCAAAAAATAAATTATCTATAATATTTGTTTGATATAATAATAATACCTGATTCTGATAATCATTTTTTTTTTATTGTCATGATCGAAAAAATCTGATAATTAGATTATCAAATGACACGAATATGTCATTTTAGGTAAAAAGTGATAATTAATTTAGTCCATTTTTTCATAATATTTTAAACAATAATCTTATGTTATGTTCATGGCATATGCAATTTTTATACATATATCAACGCTTTAAAATTCAACATGTTTAGAAATTATATGGTAAAAAAAGAAATATATATATATATATAATAATCTTAAGAAATAACAGAATGCAAGTAATAATATAATCATTATGATAACTTATACCTTAAACATATAACTTTTTATAGAAATAAATAAAACAAACCTGGTTTTTAGACGAAACAGAGTCCCAGTTAATGGTTCATATGGATCAATAAGTGTATTCTCCTCTGATATTAAAGAGTCTTTAAACTCATGTCAGGAAATTAATAATTACATTAATAATATTAAACTTAGAAGGTGTGAGATGTAATTTTTTTTTAAGTATTGATAAGGAACGAAAAAATGCACTTGGAGTATTCAAAACAAATAATTAAATAGATATTTTCAAAATAAATTAAATACTGTCCTACTTAACACAGATCAAAATTCTTTTCTTAACTTTTTCTCTTTTGGTTTCTGAAATATGCTTTTTCAAAAATAATTGCCACAAAAATATTAACTTTATCAAAAATTAAACGAGAACAGTATTTTATACATAATATGTTTATGAATTTTGAGAAAAGTAATAGACTTTTAAGTTACAGAAACATTATATTTTGTTATAAACAAGAGTCAACAGAATTAAACTTAAATAATTCGTGAATATTTGAAGACGATGTTAATAGAAAAAGAATTATTTTATCAGTATTTTCTTGACGAATTTATTTACATTATATGTATGGAAGATACAGATTTCTTTTTATACAGGCTATTTAATGACTTCAACCAAATATTAATTAAAATAACGATTACAATTTTTACGTGTTCGTGCACGTATGCTATTGAATATATTGTTTATTTCGTGTAAAAATCAGTTGTTGCTTTCTAGATGTTTCATTTTGCGTTAAAAAAAGAAAGAACCAGTTGACTTCTAACAAGATCGATTGAAAACAGCATTTACATATAACCATTGCAATTACTTGTACAAGTAAAAAAACAGTCTAATTTATTATAATATATATATATATATATATATATATATATATATATATATATATTTGTTATTTTTAAAACATAAAATTAATCAACAAACGATTGATCTCGTTGCTTTACAGTAAAATTGCAGTTTTAATGTCGTATTTCAAAGTCTTATATTCTCTAAAAGAGCTAAAAATAATTCCGAGCGGTGTAATGAAATTATGAAAATAACATTAAAAAGAAACTCAGGAAAATTAAAAATAATTGAAAATGACTCGTGAATTGTATATAAAAGTTTGTTTGAGAGGCTGTATTGTTCAAATTTCTTAATATTTTTTAGGCCAATAATAAATTACTTTAATGAAAGTGAAAGTATAGACTAATTGAGCAGAAAATAAGTTTTAGTTATTTTATTACTTGCAAAAACGTAAATATAATTATATAGGATACGCCAAAATTGATACTTCTGAATTTAAATATTTTAATATTGCTTACTATTCTTCTATTTTTTGTAAATGTTTCTATAATTTTTTTAAATTAAAGTATTATTTATGTTATTTGTATATAATCTGTAATTTATACATCAACATTACTTACTTTTTGCAAAAATTAGTCTGTACTCATATATATCTATATATAGTTTTTCCATTACTATGGGATCTAATTCATTTACATTTTTTTGTACAATAATTATGTCAAAAGAATAATAGCAGAATTGACAGGAATAGCTCGTAAAATAATATCATATATATATCAAGGTTTAGCAAAATGACAACACATGAATAAAATAATAACAATACTTCTTATATATTCAAAAAACGATTATCCTAAGTACAAAAGAGTCTATAAGCTAACAATACAATACAATACAATTACAATCCGTGTTTGCGCCTATAATAAGCGCGTATACGTTATTTTCTTTTTTTTTACGCTTCTCTGCGGCGCCGCTTACATGGGCCTGACTCTGGGGGGGCCCCTCCACAGGGCTCTCGTTATTACTATAGGTCGTCTCGTTAAAATTCAGCGAGTTTTTCTTTTTATGTATATATGTATATAATATAAGAGGCGCTCTCGCAATTTTCGTTTTCTTTCTCTTTTGTTTTTTCGCACAATTATATTTCCTCCCCCCGGCGTTATTTTCTCTTTCACGTGCGACTCTGCAGCACTCGTGCGCACTTTACGTAAATAATTAAAAAAAAATAAAAAAAATTTAAAAAACGAGGGAAAAAAAGAAGAAAAAAATTCGTTCGTTGATCAAAATATACATACATACATACATATACATACATATATATATATATATATATATATATATATATATATATATATATATATATATCATACTTGTGTATATATATAAGGTTTTTTCTCTAGGATTGCCTCTGATCTCCTCGACCTGCGCACTCGTTATTCGGCCTCTACAATATTATTATGTATAATACATACATACATACATACATACATACATATATATATATATATATATATATATATATATATATATATATATATATATATCATTACGAGTGGATTGCGATTTATCATCAGCGTATCTTATAATCCTGGGCGACGCGATTCCGCATATATTTATGTAACGCACATTTTCTGCGGGACTCGAATCTCTTAATCTTCGTTTATTTATTCACTTATTCATTTGTTTGTGTTGTTTTGTGTTCTATATATTTTTTTTTTTTTTGTTACCTTTTAATTAATTAATAATTTTTCAATTACATCAACCGACGCACCAGTCGCCAGTTGTCACCCTTGCGTTTCCCTCGATTGCTTTCTTTTATTTTATCTTTTTATTTTTTAGTCTCCGTGTTTCGAATATGCGTCGCAATCCGTAACAATTTTAAAAAATATATATTTTCTGGAAAAAATATATCTTAAAATTTTTTTCCCAGCGTTTCTCTCTTTCTCTTTCTCTTTCTTTCTTTCTTTCTCTCCCTTTTTTTTATCTATTGCCAGAGCCTCGAGCCCTTAGCTGCAAACGTCGATTTTATTTATTTCTTGCCCGATAGGGACGAGCTTTATTGTATATCCCCTGCAGCCGAAGAGTACTTTACTCCCCCTCCCCTCACACACACACACACTCTCTTTCTCTGTCTCCTTTCTGTAGAAATAGGCACTTTCCAGTTAATGACCTTAATTTGACATTATAAAAAAGAACGAAAATTTTTTTTGGTTTGGTTACAATTGCAGGAAAGATTTTATAAAATAATCGCGCATCCTCGAGATGATAAATTTTCTTTCATCTTTTTTGTTGTTGTTGTATTTTTTTTTTTTTTTTTATATATATATATATATTTTTGTTCTTTCAATTTTCGAGTTCTTCGTTCAATAATATAAATATTTAGGATGTAACAGCTAGTGTCCCTTCGCGGTCTCCTTGGCGATCTCTTTGGCCGCCTCCTTGGCTGCCATGATCAGCGGCGTTAACGACGCGAGCGGCCTCGCCAGCTTCAGGAAGGGATGCTTCAATAGATCCGAGGCCGGCGAGCGCTTCTCAACCTCGACCTCCAGGCATTGATCGAGAAAATTCTGAAATATGCTGGAGAGCTTCTCCTTCTCCTTTATCTCGGGCTTGCCGTTCGTCGCTATCAAGTACAGGGCTCTCAGCGGATTCTCGTTCAGATACGGCGGCTCGCCCTCGATCATTTCAATGGCCATAATTCCCAGCGACCAGATGTCCACCTTGGGGCCGTACTGCTTTTTCGTGACCACCTCCGGTGCCATCCAGTAGGGCGTCCCTACCATTGTCGTGCGCTTGTTCTGCTCGGGCGATATCTGGGCGCAGAAGCCGAAATCCGTGAGCTTCACGCTGCCGTCCAGACCCAGCAGTATATTATCGGACTTGATGTCTCTGTGAATCACCTGATTATAATGTAAAAATTCTAAAGCTTGCAATACTTCTCTACAAACGGCGGCGATCTGTCCCTCGTCCATGCAGGTCTCCGTCACTACGTCGGTCAGGCTGCCACCGGGCAAATACTCCATTACCACCCATAGTTCCTCGTCAACTAGATAACTGTCGAGATAATTTACTACGTTAGGATGCTTATTTTCTCTCATCACTAAAATTTCATTTATGATAAGCTCCTTCTTAGGCTGTACAGATATGTTCATCTGTTTAATAGCTACTTCCATCCCGGTGGAACTTTCAATAGCTGTAAATACTGTCCCTGACGCTCCTTGGCCAATTTTTTCCATTTTAATATATTTCCTATTAGGATCACCTATGCTTACAATAGTCCTTAATTTTTCAAATATTTCCTCATCCGACATCTTCTTCTTGCGTGACTTTTCATTTTGAACAGGACGCTGTTGTTCTGTTATGTTAGTAGGTGTTAACGAGGCTTGATTTTTATTTTTGTCCAGCTGTGTCTCCTGCACCACTTGAGGTAATACTTTTTGTTGAGGCGAATTAATGGTAAAGGAGGTAAGCTTCTCTTCCACTGGCTTGGTATATATCGATTTTGTGCGCTCTGGCCTTACAGTTATTGGTGGAGGTGGTGGTTCATCTTCCTGTTCAGAACTTGTCGCACATGCATCTGTTGGGGTACTACTTGGACTACTGCTTACTCTGCTCGATGAGTGTTGGGAGTGCAAACTGCTAGAAGTATGAGATGTCGCTTGATTGCGCACATTGCTTGTATTGAACGGCACCCCTCCTATATTGCGAGGGCTATTTGCTCGTTCGTGCGAAGTTTGAAAGGAGCTTGTATTGTAAGAATCGATTCCGGTGTATGTCTTCATCGTAGTCATATATTTAGAATTCTCAGTTTCCTTACTGCTATTGTCGTACCAATTTAAAACATCTAGCACTGCTTGAGGATTTTTCTTTTGTTCTTGTTTACTTATATTACTAGTTATTAACAGCCTTACCCAAGCTTCAGGCATCCCTGTGAATTCACCAGTAATAGCGTCAAATCCAACATGGATTGTATGCTCAAAATTGGTTGGATAACTTATATTAGGCTTGTCTTTAGCGTCCTTCATTTTTATTTTATGTCTAATATTTTTCTTCTTTTTGTCATCAGAATCAGGCTCTTTCGGCAAAGGCCTCATATCTACTGGAACATTAGAACTAGAAGTAGATTCTCCTCTATTAGATGTCAATCGAACAGGAGGTGCTGGAGGTTTATCGTCGTCGTCTGACATGATTAAATTTTAAATATTACTAAGTTTAAAATTATTGCCTTGCAATTGTATTGTAAAAAGTAACAATAATACTTTTATATACAATAATTCATAAAAAAATTAATACAAAAAGGAAAAGAACTGTTAACAAGTAAATCTTTGTCCTATATATACATGATGTCTTCTTGGTTATATTACGAGTTGAGACACTTGACAGCTTCAGGTATATATTTGTCTTAAATAATGTAAAAGCTTCTGAGAAACAACTAAAGCTAATAGCATATATTTTATTTAATATTTTCTCTCACGTCTTGCTTAAGTAAAAATGCACAGGTTGGTTATGTATACTTATCGAATAAATTCAATTGAAGCTATGAAAGTCTATAAAAAACGTTTAGAAAAGTGTCGGTATTGTTTCTTCTACTATATCTCACGCAAATAATGCAAAACTCTACAAAGCACACATGTAATGTCAATATTCAATTATATTTCCGTTGCCGTTCTCTCCTCCATTCTGTCCCTCGGCCCCTTTCCTCGCTACTCTTTTCACGTCTTCCTCTCCATTCGCTGCACTCTTTCACTCTCCTTCCTTCTCATAATTCTCTTTTTTCCTTCCGCAAAATGCACGGCACAAGTCACTGGAGATTATATCTATATGTATATATATATGCATGCACAGAGGGCTTATCCGAGAGAGTCGTTCCTTCAATGTACACTGATCTCTCTCTCTCTCTCTCTCTCTCTCTCTCTCTCTCTCTCTCTCTCTCTCTCTCTCTGTCTCTCTTTCTTGTTCCGTCTGCACTGTACTCTGTAGTTGATACCCCTGGCTGCTCCAGGGGCCGATGATCGTCACGCCGCTGTGTGGCAGACCGACTCACCCTTATGAACGAGCCGCTTATTGTTCCGTTCCCATTTACTCCGTTGGAGAGATCCCTCACGAAGTCAGTTATCTGCTCGTATGCTGGTTACCTCGCCGGAGACCTCGGTGTCTTTTTTACCTCGCCTTCCTCCGCGGCGGCGATTGGTGTCACCCGCACGTTTCTCGCACCTCGTCCACGGTCGCGTCTTTCACTTTCATTCGGCGTTTTGCCGAATTCGATCGCTCTCCTTTCTTTCTCTCGCTCCCCCCCTCTCCCTCACTCAAACTCTTTCTATCTATGCACACTGACAAACTGCGGGGAGAAAAGGACAGAGTTGACGCACGCGGTGATCCCTTTTTTCTCACCTCCTTTGGCCTCTCTCGAGACGACGAGCATCACCATTTGTATAATCGGGCAATTTACACACACACTCATATATATGTGTATATATATATAAATATTAGCACGCTCGCTGCTTGGCGCACACAAACACACACTTTGTTACAATACTTTAATTTTATTATCGCGAGCCAATGAACTGAGCCGACACCGAAGGGTTGCCGCCTGCTGCCGACCGTGCCGCGGGCACACACGCAAGATTCCGGAGCAGAAATTCACGAGATCTCGGGCCATGGAACGCCTTTTATGGGAGTCGCGCACGCTCTTTAGAATCCGTGCATTATATTCTTCATTGAGGGAGAGGGACGTATTTTTACAGTGCACGGCAAGCAGCAGAGAGACAGAGAGCGATGTGCTCTGGGACGACGAGGAGAAACGACGACACGACGACTCTTTTAAGTCTTCGAGTCTTGATGCGTGTTTTACGGACGCATATAAGGCATTAATATATATATATATATATACAGAACCCAGAGGAACGAACAGCACACGAGATAATACAGAGCACAGCGGTGCTGCAGCCTGTAGCATAGACTATATAAATACCAGAGCGAGAGCGGCACGAAGAATTTTTTTCTCGTACACGCGCAATCATGTGGTGCTCTCTATCTGAATCGCGTCCGATCTCAACTGCGCGCGCAGCATATTTGTCCAATACTTGCTGAGAGCTCATTCGTAACCGCTAAATTTGAATAAAAACGAGGCGACTTTTATCTATAGTTCTAGTACAAAAAAGTACTCTGAAAAAAATCTATCAAAAAAAAATTCATTAGAATAGTAAGTGAAGTACGATAAATGTATCATTTTACAATATAATAATTACCAGCAGGAATTTAAAAATTACTTCGATTTATTTCAAACTTAATAAATGTTGTAATTAACGTATAATTAATATTGTAATTATCACCTGTTATAATTTCAAACTACTGTACTTTCTATTATTAATATTTTCTTCGAAACGAGTTGAAAATTATTCTCAGTGTAATTTTCTTACTAAAAACTACATAAATAAAAGTCGCGCCTCGATTTCATTCGAAATTCTATAGCGATTAAGAAAATGAGCTATCGAACACTTGTCAGACGCATAAATAGATAAACAGAGGTGCGCGTAACAAGAGCTTCGATAATTTGTATTTGTAAATTATTTCAATATGGTATTTGTACCTTGCGGCATTTTCTGTTTAAAGGCTTGAACATATATATTACCCATTGTTCAACGATTGCTGGTGCAATCCTCTGAAACGTACTCGGGTATTCCTTTCGTATTTTTTTAATTTTCTCACTTTATCCTAGCCCTCGTTTCATATGATGAAATGTTCCTTGTGAATTTATATGATTTAATTACGGGGATGTTTCGTAAGGTGTTGTACGTGTTGTACTTAATATTGTCTCGTGAAATTTTGAGATCTTATATTCTAAGGGAAAAAAAGGAAAAACAGCGTTTTTTGCCCAAAAAGTTATAAAAGAACAAATTTACATTTACGATACAAAAGCTTTTTAATAATATTTGCAAATGCATCTGAATCTTCAAGTTGTTATTATTATTATTTTTTTTATTTCAACAGTTATTATTTTAATTGATTCATACGACTAATTAAACTTAATATAAGTGTTTATGCTAATTTTTATTTACACGTGCCAAGCGTTCGCTGAATTTAATTATAAACTTTGCAGCGGTCGAATGTACATACAATTTAATGCTATCGAGTTCATGATAACTCGAGCATTTATATACTTTTTCTTTTTTTAACGTAATTCGTGAAAAAAAATGGTAAAATACGACAACTTATTGCCGGCTAGGCCAAAAAGTAATGCAGCCGCGGCTCATGTTTGAAAATAGTTATAATTAAGTCTGTATCAAAAAATTGCGTGTCCATAGACTTCCATACAAGAGTTCTTTTTTTATTTGTTTAATAATTAAAAAAAAAAAATTTTGCTTATTGCGAAAGTGTTCTTCTCAAGCCTGATCAAGTTATATATATATATATAGCCTCTTTAAAATAATTATTGAGCATAAAAACTTATACGGCAATACTACTATTCTTACATTTACATATTTAATAACTATTTAAAGTAAAGCATCTTCTCCATTCACAGATATGTACGAAATCCTCTCTTAGATGTAATATGACTTCATAATAAGAAAATTATATTGCGCCAGCCACGAAGCTAAATTTTTCATTTTCGATGTCAAAAACGTGCTTAATAAAATCGTAATAAAATAACGGCAAAATAACGTACTTCCAAATGCTTTTCAGGGAGATTCTGGTGGCCCATTGATCGCTAACGGCGAAGTTATTGGAGTGACGTCCTGGGGGGCGACGCCCTGCGAAGGGCATTCGCCCTCGGCCTTTACCAAAGTCTCGATGTTCGTCGATTGGATATCGAACATCATGGATCGCAACTGATTGAATTGTTTTTTTCTTTCTGAAAATTAAATAAAATTCTGTTCGACAGTAAAGTCGCTTTTTTATTTATTTACAAACAATAGATATAATATAGAGTCGATCCTTTCATTATACATCCATACATCGGTGACACTATCACGTACCAAAGTCTCAGATATGTAAAAGTAAACAAATTTCCGAAAATTATAGTCATAAAAGTTTATTTTGTTAAATGTTTTGTCGAAACAATAAAGACCACATATACGTGTATGATGTAGACTAGAAGACGGGCTTTTAATGAAAAATTTTATTTAATACGCTTAATAATACATTCGTATGGTCTTGTTACACACTAATATAACTTTATACATATATCAATGCTAAATGTTTAATGTTTAATTGTAAAAAGACTGTAATGCAGGCAGAAATATTTATTAGTTTAGTATATACGATAATCCATAATTATAATTGAAGACTCGCTATATACACTTGGTGAAACACGTTTTAATAATATACAAGGTAAATTTTAATTATAAATGAAAACACTTGGATACTTCCACAATTTTAAGAATATTTATTCTGACAACGTTGTTTCGGCTATGATGCCATTATCAAAGATCGATACAAAGTGTGAACACGAGTGATCGATGCACTTTGTATCGATCTTTGATAATGACATCATAGCCGAAACAACGTTGTTAGAATACTATCCAAGTGTTTTCATTTATCATTTACTTTATACAATAATCGATATAAATATACATGGTGGTATATTATATATAATAATATAAGCGATTCGTCATTCTCCCGTGCTTACCGTAACATCATTAGATAGCATTTGCATTCCCATCTACAAATTCTTATGTTTTTAATAAATTTCAATTTTTATTTTTTTTTTTTGTTTTAAAGTAAAATTATGTGTTCTAATACTATAATATCAGAAGCTAGAATATACGCGTAGAGCTTGCGGCAATCATTTTTTTTTCAATTCATTAGCAGATAATTTACGGTCACGCCTCGAGGTTTGAATCATCATTATCTATATAGGCCTGAAGCATGAAGTTGCATACACGCAGAAATTTTTGTTAAAATTGTTTTCTTTCCTGGTTAAATACTACACTTTAAGTTTCGATTTATATATATATATATATATATATATATATGGAAACTGTATTAAAAATTTCTTTTGTTTTCAGCAGGTAATTTAATCCTCATTCGATCGTATATGATTACGAAACACACAATTCTTGTATTTTTGCAGTCAAAAAATAATAAAACTACGTTTTATAAGAATGCAATATCAAACGGGAAATGTCATTTCAGCCAAGCTTCCAACGCTAGTAATTAATCGTAATTTAAAGCAGAAAATGGCCAATGAACAATAATCGCGCTTGAATCACATAACCATACATTAATAGATACAAGAGTTTCATAGTAAAATAACGCATCCTGTTATGAGAAACAATATTTACTTACCTGTTAGATATTTTGAATATGTACACATATAGTGTGTGAAACTCGTATGAAGATCTCCATATAAAAGCACAACTCTCGTAGGAATTTTGTATTCGATTTCTAAAAAGTGCAGGAAACAGAAGGGGAGCCATGCTGAAGTCGATATTTTTCATGCTGGCTTTAATACTTGCTGTGAGTTTAAATAATTATCAATGAGATTCAATATTACAATCATTAATTCAGTTAAAAATTAAGTTAGAAATAGTAATATGAGTAAAGGAAATAATAGAAATACGTAATAAAGTCATTTTATAATGCATTAGAAACATTTTTTTAACGGAAAACTGTACAAAAGAAAAACTACCGTTGACACCCAATAGTTTCGAAAATTAACTTGAATTTCTGTACGTTGGTAATTAATCTCTCCTAGATCTTCTTTTTACTAGGTAATACGTAAAATTTATTTAATATAGGCTCGGTCAAAAAAATTTGATTAATTTTCACATATAGAATTTTGAATTTTGCCTTAAATAATGAATTATGCTGAATAAGATAAAATTTTTTTTATTCGAATAGGCTAATGCCATATTCTTTTTTGCTTTTTTGCTGGATGACTTGTGATTTAAGGAAGTAGCATCTCAATTGATTGACAAAGATTTGTTTTTTTTTTGGCCATGTTATTCTCGACAAATTTAAGAATGAAATTTCGGATGAAAAAAAAAAAAACGAGAACGGCACATAATTTTATACGTAATTATTGTTTGACGCAAATCCGACCCGAGTCCCAGATCAATACCGGTGATTAACTTGTGAATTTCAACAGGCGACACTGCAGACGCCAACTACAGCCATGTATCTTCCCCCCGAAATGGTAAATCCATTGCTCGGCGTAGCCGAAAAGGCGAGTCAGGCGTTCGACGCCATAACCGGGGCAATGCAAATGCCTCAAACGCCCAACAAGGTATAATACGTTTGCGTTTAATTCGACGTTAAGAAGTAAAGGACTTTTCACCGATAAAATCATAAATAATTCGCTTTTTTATTATTCGAGCGATAAAATCGTTTAACGTGAAAATACACTTTATTTTATCACTTTAAAGTTTACCTATATACCTTTACGCCCTTAGAACACATGGTGACTTTATAAAGTACGAGAGTTTATAATACTTTAATGTTTCTATGATTTTTCACTATTATACTCTTTGTAATTTCTAAGAATTATTTATTATGATATACGGCTTTTCCAATAGTTCATACATGATATATTAAAAAAATTAATAAATAAATAAATAAATAAATAAATAAATAATATTAAGAATTTGGATTACTGTTGTTTAAAATAATTGACTAATCTCTGACATAAAATCTGTGCTTTCTATATTATAAAAAAAGAAGAAAATGTGTATTCATCGATTAAAAATAGACATAAAGTCTATTTGCTAGAAGGAAAATCTCATACCAGTTATGAACTGAGGAAATTCAGTTTTCGATTAAACATGACTATGAAAAACGATATATTTCAATTTCTTTCGAAGTTCCTATTCATATCCAAATTAATTTTAGATAATGGAGATGTCTGGAATGTCTGGAACGTCTGGAATGACCCCAATGCAACACGGACAAGGATAAAAAGCTTCATCGACGAAATTTGCACTCTTATCATTATTTGACTTATTATTCCTATTTATATAACTTATGTATATTATATATATGTATGCCTTATACCATACTTTATTCTCTTATGTTACAATAATTTCTCAGTAAAGCTTTAGTCTAAAATGTCTGTTTTGAAATTATACAAATCCAGTTTCACTATCATCCTTTTTCTTTTTCTTCTATTTAATAGACTATTTCCATAGATCGGATTTAATGACCATTTATTACATTATATTTAATTTTCTGTGAAAAGTTTGCGTCATTATCTGATCCTTATGAATTTTAACGATAATTAAATGACTATAATATTACTAACATTTTTCATGCTTAAATTAGATCGAGCACTATAAATATTTATAGAAGATTTCAGCAAGTGCCGAAAAATTCCTAAAATTATATGTGAAATTATTAAAAAAATTCTTGCACGAATTGAATTTAATGTCATGCGTATGTAATTTTGTCAAATTTACCTTACTATGCACACTTTAGAAATGTCCTAAAAATATTTTGATATAGAATATAAATCTTTTCAATTATATTATGATTTTAAGAATCAATTTAATACAACTCCTTTTGGTTTTTAATTGTTTATGTATGCGATGTCTTATTACAAACACAAAAAGTTGTGTAAAATAGCGTCATTAATTCTAAAAAAAATCCTAAAAATTCTAATTTCTTCGTTAAACCTAAGTTGTCGTTGTCATTACCGAAATAAAAAAACCAATTAATTTACAATTATGAATAGAAGAAATTTTCTTAACTTTCTCAAATGAGTATCTTATTAGTATATACCTTTATATGTGAAACAATGCATAATACATTTTAATTCATTCCAAATAATTAAAATTGTTTTATTATTAAATTTATTAAACTTTATACAATTTCATAAACTAATGATTTTTTAAATTCATCATTAATAGCTGCATACAGTTAATATTAGACGGTAATTTTGTTATTATTTTTATCGAATAAACAACATACAAAAAGAAACTGTGCATTTAATCCATTATATTCTTTAAACAATACCCATGTATAAATATTCCTGTATCATACCTGCATCTGATCCGATACCGATAAAATCACTGTATCGTATTCGCATTTACGAAAATCGCGCCTAATTCATACCATATTCGCATACGTCGTCCGTACGCTATCGAGCTGTCGAAATACATACGTTCATCGTAACAGAATCACATCCGATTGTCGTACTTTATCCCTATTCAGAATAAACGCGTATAATTCTAGTTAGATTCGGATATTTCGTTCGCATTTAAATTGAATAATTAAATCACATATGGATGGCGTGTGAATCACGTATGGAGAAAAATTTGCATTTTATCAAAGTTCAAATCCAATTTAGTTGGACAAAATTACTTTAACATAACGATTTTTATCATGAATTTAACTCAACCTCAAATTGATACTTTTTAAATTCATAAAAAATACATGTAGCTTAAAAAGGAAATTTACACCATTACAATTCAAATGTGATATATGCATTTAACTATTTATCATTGTTACACACAAGCACATGAATTTAAATAAAATTCTGAAAGAATATGTAGAATATAAAATATATATTCTGTGCTTATCAAATTTTTGTATAAATCATGATCCATATCGGAATAAAAAAAAACATGTTTTTTTATATAATAGTAATGGCAAAGACAAGTTCCATAAGAAAAATGTGCAGAAAATAAAGTATGATGCATTAGTAAAATTAGTAAAAAACTTTTTTCATGATTTTCGCCATTAAATTCTTCGTTTCGCAATTTTTTCCTGCGGTATTTCTAATGTATTAATATTCTGTATTATCGTTTTTGGAAGTTTAATGATATAATAATAGGTAATAAAATTATTCAAAAATGAAATTCGTTTATACATTCGTTCGAAAAAAATAAAATTGAAATTCCCAAAACAAATGAAATGTAGATAAATTTAAAACTTAGCATAACAAAATATAATACAGTAAACTCATATATATATATATATATATATATATATATATATATATATATATATACACATTAATTATAATATTTAACATTTTAATATATAACCGTCAATAATATACTATATGAGTATATAGATGTTAAAAAATTTA
Source organism: Sycobia sp. Sy_11 (assembly GCA_018907035.1). NCBI lineage: Eukaryota > Metazoa > Arthropoda > Insecta > Hymenoptera > Epichrysomallidae > Sycobia > Sycobia sp. Sy_11. The sequence continues at coordinate 3,808,227 of JACCIC010000009.1, forward strand.
ATTTGTAAATAATATCGTAAAATAGGAATTAATTTTTGTTTCTTTATAATCAAATGCATTGAAAAGAAATTTAAATTAATAAATATTTTTATCGGTCTTACAGTCTTTATAATATAATATATTAGCTAAAATAATGAGTCAGACTGTCCTTGTTTATATTCACCCCCGAAGAATCTGAAATAAAACTTATTACTACAATAAATTATATTAAAACTTAAAAATTAAAAGTAAAAATAATTTAATCATTTCAATAAGATCTTCTTAAATTGAATAAATAATTTTTTTCGGCATTATTTTGGTTTTAAAGGAATTTTATTTTTATTTAATAATCCTGCTATATCATCTCAAATCAATACAATATTATAAAATTTTGTTTAAATTTAATGATGATTAGTAATGGAATGCAGTTATTTGTACAGGATACCCGTATCAGATTCGGACCAAAATTCCGGATACGATACAAGCGTTAAAAAAATGGGGCATTACTAGGACGAATCCTACAAGATTACCGTGTCAGATTCCTATTTTATGTACGGCGTGCTTACCATATTCAACACAGAATCGCATCGAAATTTTTACACGGGTATTTGAATCACATGAGCATAACCTCGGCATATACTACATTGATTTAAAATTAGTTTTTTTTTTGTACTGCAGTCCTCAAATTGTGCTTTAATTTAATTACATTTCGACACGACATCCATCGGCGTGAAAACAATTGTAATGTGCAGCGCGAATTGATAAGAATCTTCGTGGATAAATCACACATTACCACCAACATTTTCTGTTATAAAACTTATCAAAAGCTGAATCAAATTTCCTCTTTTTTTTCTTTTTTTTTTTTTTAATTTCGCCTGTGTTTATGTTCTAAAGACATACTAAAATAACGAAAAGCATCTAGGTTTTACCAGTTAGAAACTGCAACGTAGCGCGGACTGTGGAAGTAGCCATGTTCCTGAAATTGGGACTGTTTCTCGTCCTGCTTTGGCTTGTGGTATGTATGTTATCTAAGTGACTTTTACGAAATTTTACATTATTGACGTTATACGATTTTAGATTTAAAAATACCATAGAAATATATTTTTTTTTCTATTCATATCATATTTGCACAACAATACGTATAATTAGGTTGTACTTATTAGTGTCAATTTTCTGTACATAACATGGATATACGATTATAAAAGTATATTATATCTATAATCTTAAAATCGAATCAATTGATAAAAATCTGCACAAAAATTCCATTATTAGTCAATTATTTATTGAATTTATTCATCTTTTTTGTACAAAAAAAAAACTTTATAAACTTTCTTAATAACATATTTGATTCTATATAGTTTATTAGAACGACGCTGACAGAGAGTTCGAAATCTAACGAGGTAAGTAACGATTTTCTTTATCGTATGTATATTGATTATACGCCTGCTGAAAATGAGAAATGGTTTCTCAAAGTTAATTTATATTACATTATTTAATATTTAATTAATCCTCATCATGACGCTACTTAATTCTAAAATTTTACATTAAAATTTATTATAAAACATAATTAAATAAAGTAATTTCAATGGCTTTTAGTGGACCTTATTTTAATAAACTTTAATGGGAAATTTTATAGAGCTAAGGGGCGTCATAGGAATTTAACTAAATCTTCAACGTAATTGAATTAACTTTACAATAACCCATTTACACCGGGCATATATAAGTATACTCGAGGGCTCGTTCCTCGTACCGTCCCGTCCTCGGAGAATGTCGTGCAGCCTTGTCTGACAGGAAATTTTTGGCGATTAACTCCCCCCCCCCCCCCCACAGATCGGCGAAAAGGCGCTTAAGGCCGGGGACACGACAGGATCGGTGGAATCGATTGCCGGCGAAGAAGCGGCCGATGGCACCGAGCTAGTACAGCAGGGGACGCAGCCTATCATCGTCCGCCATGCTCAGGGATCTGTACTTCAGCATCGCGCGTTACATATTTCGCAAGATCAGAGAATTGCTTGGCTTCGATTGATTACCGGCTGCAATTCGTAAAATCGCTGTAAAAATTGTATACATCGAGTGCGTACGGAAATTTCGTAGAAGTTGTAAATAAAGAAAAAAAAAGAAAGAAAAATAAATAAATAATAAGAAAAAATAATCAAATGTCACAGTTAAACGTTACGGGTATATATAATATTATTTTAGAATTTCTGAACAATAAGGATATATATATACATGCATACATACATACATATATATACATGCTTGTGATTTACAAAGTAAAAACATAATTATATAATTCTATATAATCATAGCTGGCGTACACTTAATGGGCGTCAAGTATGGAAACTAACCGGTTCGGATCATCTTGGACAGACAACTTTCTTCCCCTCCCCCTTTCGCCGCCCCATAATCCTCTTTGAGCACGCAACATTTGGTTCCCCACCGCCTTTATTTGACCCCTCTGTGCGTTTATATCTACAGTTTACGCCGCAGGTACGAACGCGTGACAGGCATAAACGCGTTCGCCCCTCGATTATTCCGATGAAAACCCTTGCCCTTCTCACGAGGTCATTAGGGCTAATTGCGATAATGTTTAATGTTGGTTTTTCCCGACCCCCACAGCCCCAATCCCTTTCAACGCCCCTATCTGCGCCACACTTGTGACCCACACGTGTACAGGTTCGACTAGAATTGCATCAAGTTGTCACTGTATATTTTATCATCATACTTCAGTCGTCGTATATATTTTTCTATAATAATATGCCGAATTGCGTTAAAATACTCCATTGAAATGTTAATGTTAGGAATTTTATATATACCACAATTTAAAATAAATACGGGAATCTAAAAGCGTAAAATGAGATGGGAAATTTTATTTGTTTTAAAGAAACTTTGTTCCTATGATTAATCGTTATTTTATTATTTTGAAACATATATATATATACACAAATTTATTTACGTACATAACTAAGCTGTAAGTATATTTATAATTCTACCAAATTCCAAAATTTCCCAAGGCAGACGTTTTTCCTAATCGCAGTCATTTGAAAATATTGGACCAACCTTACATTTCACATTCATGAATAAAATATATCTATTTAATATTTGTTTTTAAAAGTAAGTCCTTCATACAACCCGCGAACTGTATCGCATTAAAATTAATTAATCATTTTGTAAAAATGCTGATAAACGAATGAGCGCTGTGTCAAAAGTGCAATACATATGCGCACTAATAAAACAAGAAAAAACGTATCGTTACGATCAGTCTGAAAAATGGACTGTATAAGGTAAACTGTAAATAATGAAGAAGAAGAAAAAAAGACAAGGTGACGGGCGTAATGTGCTTTTGATAAAAAATTGATCGTTTCATACGATGGCTTTGTCTCATCATAAAAAATCGCGCAATCTATACGCAGAAATTTAATCATTACAATGTTATATTTGAAGTACTGAAATGGAAACTTATCAAAAGCCATTGGTTGATTAAATCTTTAAAAGTAAGAATAATAACAATAATAATATAAAGTACAATCGTTCGTTATCGCGTGATTCATCCTGTATACAGTATTTTTTCTCTCTCTCTCTCAAATTTGCCGTTTATTATTTTGTCAATGATGCGCCTGCTACATGTACATATATTTGAAGAATAATTGAAAATTATGCCGAAGACATTATTAAAGCCGGTTTAGCAATATAATTTAGTAAACGAATTTCTATATAGCTTCGCAAGACACAAGACTGCGCCCACATTCGTATAAATATTGGGAGGAATTCTAATAACGAAGCTATAATATATCGAGAATGAACTTCTTTACATTCCTATTCGGATATTAATAAATCTTCCAATATATCAGTCACTGAAATGAATGATAAATGTTCTATATATATATATAGAATTTGATGTTCCTGCAAAAGTTCCACAAATATCACTTATAATATTAAAAATTTTAATATTAATGAGACGACGTTTTCATTTATAACGAACAATTATATCAATAAAATCATAAGTCTCGATTCCAAAACCGAAACTCGAAATGTTCATTAGTAAATTATTTTTATTATCTATATATATATATATATATATATATATATATATATATATATATATATATATATAATTCCGTTATTCTAAATATACTCTTTGCTAGTTATAATACACGTTTAGCAAATATTTATCCGAGCCCTATAGTTTTCTTTTAAAATACATACATACATATATACATATATACATACACACACACACACACACACATATATATATATATATATATATATATATATATATATATATATATGATTCAGCTTATATCGAACGAACTATTAACTCTAATAAAGTTTGCTCGTTCCCATTGTTAAATCGATTTTTTTTCTTCAACAAATGACACATTATACAACTCCCCATTAAAATGTCACACAGATCTCGAAATAATATAGTTTATATATCGGCGAATCTCTCCGTTATGCTTCGTAATAACGTGGAATCAGATAAAGCTATGGACTATGTCGTCCCGAGGGCGTTGGGTAATAATAATAATTGTGACAATAATAATAATAATTGCCGTTGCGGTTTTGTAATCTGTCGGCGAAAATCTGCAAAATAGCTGAAATGCGCGCATTGGCGAGAAATTCACGAAACGCAATGGTATAATTTCGCTAGGGCGTCTCGTTCTATAATGTTCAGTATAAGAATGTGACGTATTATTTATTATTGTTTTTGTTGTTGTTGTCGTTTCACTGCGTCGTTTATCGGTATTATATTGAAAGATAATCGTATAAAAAAGAGTACATGATAATATGGACGGTGTTATTTGGAGCAAGAAAGACGAGATTTTCGTCCCGCTGTTCAGCATCTCGACTTTCTCGGATAGGAAAAATGAATTTTTAAAAAGCAGCCTTCAGCTGGAAAATCACAATTTTCAAAAGGAGGTTTTAAAAATTGGCTACTACGAAGTGAGTAAAGCGATCGGTGTATGGAACGAATAAACTAATATATTTTATATCATCTATATTTAATATCTATAAATTACCGACACTACGACTATAGATATTTGAATTATTTATGGATTAAAATTATGGATTAAAAATCTTTATTTTCGTTAATATTTTTCCTATAGGAACAGAACATGTTGACTTTTATCGATAACGGTACCAAACTATCGGGTGCTTGCGGAGATATCTGGATGGTTCTAGCAGATTATTTAAACTTTACGTAAGCAAATGAAAAAATTCATTAAGCAATCGATACGACTAAGTAATGACTATATTACAAAATATAAAACAATGATTGTTTAAGTAATATAAAATTTTTTATCAGCAAAATAAATTAGGAGACGAGTTGCTAGTGTAAAAATAAAGTAAAATAATATAAATAATATAAAATTGATAAAATTATAGTAAACTTTAGAATATCATCTACTCATATATTTAAAAAAAAGTAAATTACATAAATTTTTTTATACAATTTTACAACATTTTGGTATATAATATACATTTAGAAATAATTTTAAATAATTACCTGTACATTGATTATAAAAAATGTTCTAATTGTTTTTTGATTTTGTTTTGTTTTTTTTTCTTTTTTTTTTGTTTCATAAAGAGTGGTTCCAGTAAAATCAACCAGCCGAAATTTCGGCAGCAAATATTCGAATAACAGTGGATACACTGGATTATTGGGATTACTGTATAAAAATGAGTCGGATGTTATACCTAGAGCCGGAATACTAACTTATCAAATGTCCTTCTTGGATTACACGTTACCGTTTTGGAAGATCAGGTAGACACGCGGTCGATACTAAAATTTCCCATCAAAAAGAAAAAAAAAATAAATCTCACGCAAACTTTATTGTATATCAGGGAAAGAAAAATTATTTTTCGTTTTTATTACTTATTTTTTTTTTTTTTTTTTTAATTTTAGCTACAAATTGTACATACGGCCAGAATGGAAACACGACGAAACGTGGATACTGCATTTATTCGATGCGAAAGTATGGATGTCGATATTTCTTCTGTTTCTTATATTTTTCATCGCTGGCTATTTCTGCGACCAAATACTGACGAAATTTTCGAATAATCGAAGAAACGCCAATGCGCAGGATCACGTATTTTATACAATAGCCATCGCCTCGACTCTGGGTTTGTATTCATCGACAAGCAATATTTTTATACGCGCGTTAATAATTCCTCGATCGAAGAAATTTTTACGAAAACCAATAATACAGCACTATTTTACGCGCGTTTTCAGGATCAATTCCGCACGAGATCTACGTCAAATCGAAAATTGTCTATTTCACATTGAGCATGTTCTCGTGGTTGATATTAATCGCGATTAATTCTCACACGATTATCCACATGATGTACAAGAAAAATGTTTTACCATTTACCGACGTGCGGAGCTTAATCAAGAAAACGAACTACTACATCCTTGCCTTCGAGGGCTCCATGGTTAAGGAAGAATTCGAAGTGAGCGTATAAAATATAATTATTCCATTTATCAAATCCATGAAAATTTTCCACGAATTTTTATACAATACCTCGAGTTCAGAGCGAATTTTTAAAGAATTATCAGACACACACACACACACACACACACACACACATATATATATAGTGGCAAGTATAAATATTTTTCAGGAGGAAGTTTGGAAACACATCAAAAGCGTAAAAAGTTACAAGCGACTGCTGTACCAAACATCGGTGCCGATACTTTTTAACTTGGCTTGTTCCACCGACGACGAGAAATACGCGGCTTTCGAGGCCGAGGACAATTACCGGGCTGTAGGCAGGCATATATGCTCGCTGACGCCCGCGCGTACCGCTTACTTTTCGATCTGGATCGGTTCGGCGGTCAAGCACGGGTTCAAGTATAAACGCAGCTTCGACATTGGGTATATATTGAATGCGCTCGTAAAATTTCTCTCCATTACAAAAGAATGATAAAATTGATGGGAGAAAATATCAAATATATTGTATAATTAGATGTTAAGTTTAATTTTTTTTTTTTTGTTTTTTTTTTTTTGTTAATGTTTATAGTAATGAGAACGTTTGTTTCGCAGAATTTTGAAAATGTCGGAGGTCGGATTGATAGATCGTTTGCAAGAGAAATGGTTGGATTGGAGAATGAAGCAAGTTCATGCAGTGCCATTTGAGTCTATCAGTTTGAGCCAAACGTATTTCATATTTTTTATCTTATTCATAGGGATTGTCCTGTCCCTATTGATGTTACTCGCTGAGTATCTTACGTATTCCAGAAGCAATTTGAAGAAAAATCACAATTAACCGAAAGGATCGAGAAGCCTTGGTTTTTAAAATACTCATCATCACTAAAAGGTGATAATTTTAATCGCATTATTACGACGATGAGTTATTTAGATATAAACAAAAAAAAAAAAATACTGTAATAAACAATAATTATATCATGACTCTAATTTTAATATATTTTTCATATCCTGGCGAACGGCGACACGTTTTCAATTCCCAATAAAATCTTAATCTTACGTAATTTTAAGGACTGGGCCGTACATGATATTCAATTTTTTAGTTCTTGCATCTTGTTATTCCAATATACCATAATTTTCAGAATATTGTGTGGAAATTTCAGATTGTACTCAGCAAAACCAACGAAAAAAAATTGAATATTCTAATGTCACGTCGATAGTTTGCCTCGATTTTTATTATGTATTAATGATAACGATTAATGTAATTTTCTGGATTGTTTGATAGAAATTCGACATATTTTTTTTAATTTCTAAGATATGTGGATTAAGTGATATATTAAAATCGTTAGCTTTCAGATTAGAAAAATTCACATTAGAAAAATGTAATTTATATGTATAGAAATATTGTAAATCGATGTACAAAAACACGATGGTCTATTTAGCTTACAGTAAAGCTTAGGATAAGCCTTAATAAATTAAAAAAAAATCCTTCTACTTCCCAAGGATATTTGTTAATTTCATTTAACTGAGGATATCACATAATGATATTTATACAAAGCCTATGCAATCAATATACTTTTTCATTAATTTCATTCATTTCATTACTTATATGTATTTAGTATTTTTATAAAATAATTGTTTTATATAGAAATATTTCAATATCATTGCATAAATATTTTTAAAATATTTTACAAGTATAGATATAACAGATATATCGTATGAAAAAAAATATTCAATAAAATATACTTTTAAAATAATATTTAAAAATATTTTTCCAAATGTCTCTAAAGCTGATCGGTATAGAATAGGAAAATATTATAAAATATTTTTAAATAATTTTTTTTACCACATATAGATGTTACTTACATATCTAAAAAAAGTCAAATTAACAATTTTCGTCTTTACGAAGTTATTGAAGATCAGGTTAAAAAGTTTTTCGCTGCATTATATTTACAATATTATTCTTTAAAAAATTTTTACATTGTTAAAAAGTTTAATGCCCTCGGCCATGTACATAATAATGACCAAATTGCGCAAAAACTACTAACTGCTACTGAGAGTACGGCGAGTAACATCTAGGCCACTTATAATGGCAAACAGCTTTATTGAAATATTTCATGATAATATTTTATAAATATTTTAAAACGTTCTGTAAAATTCTTGAAAACATAAAAAATATGTTATTAAAATTTTTTTCAAATATTCTGTATCATATTTAAGAAAAATACATAAAAATGTTTTCCAAATATATAGTTTAGTTATATTTCCAACATTATTCATAAAATATTACAAAACATATATGTAAAAAGTTTTTCAGAACTCTTTTATTAATTTTTATTTACATATTCTCTTCTAATATTTAAAAAAATTTTAAATATATTTTGTAAATACGAAATTCAAATGTTTAAAAATATATTTACAAAATATTTAATAAAATTTTAATAAATTATTCAGAAAATATCTTAAAAATATTTTAGATGTACTTTAAACTATAAAAATCTTTTGATATATTTTGTTCTGTGAGGTAATTAAAATAGAAAGAAGTTTCTATTTTAATTCAAAGAATGATAACAGCACAACATTGAAATTAAATGCATATATTACAAAAAAATTCAAGCTAATTATAGTTCTAAATTTTAGCATCTGTTATACCAATATCCGTGATACTTATAATAAGAATTATGATTTTTAATCAATTACAGAAAACCCACATATCGACTTATATAAACTTCAAAATTAATTAATACAGCAGAAGTTTATTCACAATATCAATTTCAGGCTAATCGAGAATGTAGAACCCTCTTATCATTTATTGTAATGCATTTGAATTCATCGCCAGATAATTAAAGGAGTCAGCAACATGGTAAAATGCTTTGAGTATAAAATTTCTCCCTGCTATATCATATATTTGACTATTGTCAGAATAAGCTGAAAATTTGGAATTCATTTATTGAAATAAATATTTATCATCGTTATATTATATATATATATATATATATATATATATATATATATATTTATTTATTTATTTATATAATATATATTATATATAATTCTTATATTTATATAAGAAATATATATATAATCATATACAACATTGAGATGAAATCAAATATAATAGTTACCATTAAATCGTTAATGCATCCACAATACCATTTGCTACCAGTATAAAAATTTTAATGTGTTATTATATTGTTCAAAATTTAATTATATGAATTTGAATATATATATATATATATATATATATATATATATATATATATATATATATATATGGTCCATTCGTATAGCTTGGTGCTATATATACTTTACTTATTTAAAGTACCAGTTAAGACAAAAAATAATCTAAGTTTTATGAAAAATCTCCAAAATTATTGGAATAATAATTATAAATCCTTGTTCATTAAAATTAAATGAGAATATAATAGAATATAATTCCCATGTATTATTTATACCTCATTCATAATTATATTCACATATCTGTATACCTTATCTTTATCGAATACATAACAAAATGGGATTTAGAAGGTTACCAAATAAGTTTGTCTAAATATAGTTTGTTTTAATTTTTGCATAAATAAATTTATTTTTTACGAAAGTCATAGCATATATATTTGAGTTTCTTAAACTCGAACACGTTTTGCTAGATTATCATTTCATACAGAAACATAAAGAGACTGATTCATTCAATCATTAGGAAGCAATGTGGTCAATTAATTGAATATAAATTGACTTAACCCATTGTAATATTTTAAATATAATTAAGGTATTTAATTAAAATATAACAAATAATCTTAAATCCTATATAAACTTTATAAAATCGTAAAGTATTTAAAAAGTTGTAAAAAAGTATTCCATAATCGCGCGACTATTGCCGTAAAGCATCATTTATATATTAATAATTGAACAATATCTGTACCAGTAGTTGTATGCAATATGCATTATCGTAACAATTTTGAAAAATTGAGAATATATGAATATGTATGAAGATTTAATTTTTTTTTTATATAAGTAAGCATATCGTAACATTATTGTTTAATCGCTTTACAGTGTTTTTGTTTTATCAATCGGGACAACTTTTATATAGAAATTGACCTTTTTTTTTATGCCAACATTCAATATTTGAGGGAAGTTTATATGATATATTATGCAACGTGTAACGAAGCGAATCATTAGATACAGAGTAACTTTCAATATATTGTCCTGTAAGCGCATTATTATACATATATAATTATAAGGCACATATCCGCTCTTAACAAGACATTGTCGCAAAGGTAAGCGATAAGCTGGATATAAATTTGGAAGGATTCTTGTCGAGCGGATGCGATGATTTCCCTAGATTCCTATACCATCATATTATCAATTTAATTCTCAAATTAATCATGCCGATTGCAGACTATAACTGATAAGTTAGCCGAGGGACAAAGAGCTGCGCTAAAAATTGACCAAATTTGTTCGGCAAAAATCTACGGGGGCAGCCCACGAATTTTATACGAATCTACGAAATGTATCAGCTCCCCGTTGACGTTCTCGCACGTGCAACGTTTCGATTAATCTCCTTTCGCGAGTCGGCGAAGTGCCGGCATTATCAATTAGCTCTCAATAATCGGCGCGGACTTATGGAAAAACAAAAAAGTGACAAATTGATGCGCGTTAAATTCGATTCGCTCCGTTTGCCACGCTGCATTACACTATCGTCATAATATTCGCGATATAAAGATATTCGAAAAATATTTAACAACGTTCTCTTAAGCATAAATTGTCCGTCGAAATAACATTTGTTGCGGTAAGTGTCAAGAGTTTTGTAAGAAGATAAAACTATTAAAAAATACGTCGCTTTTACTATTCGTTTCATTGAGAGAATATATATATATATATACTCTCGAGCTTTTACATAATTTATACACAGGAAAGAAATAATACCTATACGCGCAATTATACGCAATGATAATATGGATATATATAATACTTAAAAAGTAACAGTGACAAAAAAAAAACAGGGAAGTTCTTTGCACCTCTGTATCTCGGGCCAAAGGAACGGAAATAAAAAAATATAATTTTATTCCTCTCTCTCTCTCTCTCTCTCTCTCGTCGTACGTCGTCCTTTTTTCTTCGTCTTCCTCTTCTTATTTTTGGTTTCCTTTTAATTGTCGTACATTCCTAAATATTTCCTGCAGTTCGGGCAGTAATGATGCTTTACCAAACAGCTATCCGAGCAATAGACGCATGGCACGCACGGCCAGCAGCTGAAAAACAAATAAAATAATAAATAAAGAGATATCGATGAGTTATTGCGTTTTATTCTGGAAATTTTTTTATTAAGGATAAAAATTAATCGAGCCATTATACATTTTGTTTATTTCAACGAACGAGTGTCGATTAGTTACAATCCGAAGTGATATTTTTGTATACATAAATATAAGGGGCTGTCGAAGTCCTATGCAACGCTTATATTAATGGCAATTAGAGCTTTTTGAAATTTTTTATTGCAACTTCGTAGCAAAAGTTTCTCATTTCGATACCGTTTCACTAATTTGCTTGAAAAAAATCCAACCGTTACTGATTCAAATAGTATGGAAATATTTATTATTAAATTAAATTGAAATTATTAAATATGAATGTTTTAAGCTTACATATTAAGAAAAACTGTACATTTGAATCCCCTTTGAAATGGCCCTGATTAGTTTTACGAGTTGCCAGCTTTATTCGTAAAATATGTAGGATTAACTAAATTGTTTTTAAGACATTGTAGTTTTAATTTTAAGTTTCTAGATAAGACTTTTTAAGAAATATGAGATAATATTACGTATAGAATAAAATAGTTTCTTGAATCACGTATAAATTTTTTAAAAATATATGTAAGTGTTGTCGAGACGTTGAGACGTTTTGTTAAATTTTAGAACTATTATAGGCTATAAAGAGAATTAAATGATAGGGATTCGTTGAAAATATGATGCAATTTTTTTTTTAGTATTATTTAGTGCAGTTCAGCAAGAGAGCGTTATTGTTTCTTAATAAATTAATAATAAACCCGAAGATTTTACGGTAAAATAGCTCGTACACGGTTTCACAAATAATTGGCCGAATACTTGCTATTGAGAAAATCTTGAGGTTTTCAAAAGAGGTCAAGTGGTGTTATGCTTCCTAAAAGCAGTGATCCGTGCTAGGACGGGAAATTCGGATAATTTCCTTAAAAGAAAGCCATTCTAGAGACTTGTATTGAAATAGGTCGTATTCTGACTCTCGGAAAAAAAATCGAGAATTTCAAAATCCGGGGAAGAGTTTGGGCTGCGATCGGCGCGAGAGGGGCTTATCGCTTGAAATTGAACTCCCTTTTCGAGGGGAGAGAAGAGTCTGTAAAATAATGTCACAAGAGCGTCTTTGCTACGGTACGTGTCATTTTTGTATTTACTACTTTTATATATAAACTTATTTCATTCAAACGTTTGTTGTTGTTTGGTACTTATTTTTATAAAAATACCAACATTTGTTTTATTTGCAATAGCAACAGTATAAAATAAGCACGAGTAAAGGATGTGGTTATCGAAAATTTGAAATAATATACTATATATAGTATAAATTTAATCGAAATAGAGTATCAATTATGTCGATTTTACGCTGTCGGTAAAAAGTGACTTTACGATACCTCCTTTTAATAAAATATTTACGTATTATCATTTTTGTTATTTTCTTATTTTTACACCGGGAGTAAAATTTTCTAGTAAAAATTACAATACTATTAAGCAATTAGACAACAGACTGCAAAAATCTGATAAAATTAGCATATCTATAGAAAATTTTCTAACCGACAATTTAATAATTTACGATCGATCTAGTAAAATTTATTAATAACTATAGTAATTTTTTACATTTTACAGTCTGTGATCTAAATATTAACAGCATTGCATGTGTTACTATATTAATTTAATTATGAAAATTACAATACCACTAGAAAGTGTTATTTTACTATTTGCTCCAATAAAATACCAGTGTCTAATGATTCCAATTCCAATATGTATCTAATTGAGTTCCAAATTATTCTTTAAAATTAGTTTAATACATTCAACTGAAATCAGCATTAGTATTTATGTATATAATAGAAGAAAAAAAAAGACTTTTTCATTGTCTTAAAATATAACGAATACAACATTATTACATAAGCTAGTAAGGGGGCAAAAGAAATCTCCGTCGTCATAAATATATATTTATGTCGAAAACAATAACGACTTCGAACCTACAGCATATCGACAATAAATGCAAATTGGGTCATACAGTTCATTTTTTCTGAAAGCGATTAATAATATATACATAAGCATGGGCGCGCTGAAAATGTTTCACTTGTTTATCGGTCATCTAGACCGAAAACAAGCCCATAAATTTAATCGAAAAATGTCGACATTCGCACGCATACGATAAGCATCGAGTTTGTGCAGAAATCTTAGTCCGGTGTGATATAAAACGAGCGTATCGTAATGTGACTGTATAGTGTCTATACGCGCGCGTCTCAAATCTGTAGAGATTATGTCAAAATAAAAACGTAAATCGGCGTAGTAATAGCGTGCGTGCGCGCGCTACTATCAGGACCCTCTTATCAGAAAGGCTTATTATTATTATTATTTTTTTTTTTTTGTATTATATTGTAGATATATATATATACATGGTACTCACCCTAAGATGCAGAGCAGGGCGGCGATAATGTGGGTCTTGGTCGAGGAGCTGGTCTCCACGGACGTGGTCACCGTCGCGTGGCAGTACGGGCAGGGCATCGTCTGCGGTTCCGGCCCCAACTGCGGCGGCTGCATGATGACGACGTTTGGTCCTAATAATACGGCGGTGGAAATAAATATCGATTATTGCATGATCCATACGCTCGTCGCGCTTTCAGCACATGGCGGAGCTACAGATTTTCACGATTGTTAACGAACGCGCCCCGTATTGCACCGAGGATCTGGAAATTGCATTTTTAACGCTTGCGCAGTCAGGTAGCCGAGTTTATTGTTTTAAATTAAACATACCGGGCGTACTGTAACGGTTACGAAATTTATACGAACTAAAATATATTTTGTGCCACGGTTATGATATCGTTGTAAGTGTACTTAAATTCACAAGACGTAATAAAAAAAAAAAACCAATTTCACTAAAGCATTTGGCCAAAAGTAATTGATCAATTCTTAATAAAAGTAAACGAATATTTATATGCGTTTAAGAGTTTCGTTGGTCATGTAGATTTCATTATATAATTATGAAACGCGATTTGGCATTTTCATACATAGAGATTTCGATTTTAAAAAATAATTCGTTTATAATTATGACAAAGAATTTTGACAAAGTGTTTTGAAAATAGATAAATCATTTATAGAAAACGTAAATTTTTAATAAGTATATTCCTTATAGATACGTTGTATTTTATACCGTCTAAAATTAAACTAACGGTGAAAATATATCATTGTACACTTATATAAAGCAAGAGCGTAATTAATAAAAATCGATCGCAAGCTAATGCGTTTAAGAATTAAGCTGAAGCTCGAGCTCGAGCTTGAAAAAAAAATCGTTTCCGATTCTAATGTATATACGTATTTATTTGGCTTGGAGCAAACATCGACTTAGCAAAAATTAAACTTTCTTGGCGTAAATGAAGGAAGCGAGATGAAAAACGTAACAATTATAAATATAGAAGCAAACGAGACAGATGCAATGACATTTTTAACGATCGTAATAGATATAATTATTCTAAATCTTTACGATGCAACAATGCTCTATTGTTTTATTATAACAATTAAAAAGCCTTCAATAACTAATAAAAGCTATACATTGGCAGACATTATTTTTCTTACGACAATGTCAACGGAATATTATGGAATAATTAATATTATATATATATATATATATATATATATATATATATATATATATATATAATAGGTAATCAAAAAATAAGGTGTTTTCCTCTATAAACTTATCTACTAAGAAGGCGTCTAAATTAAATTTTATCAGTGACTATTTTTCTCGATTTTTCTAATACAAAATAAATTCTAACAACTAAGAATTTCTATACCAAAAAAGGGAAGAAAAAAAATTCACATAAACAATTTCTATTCATATTGTCTACGTTTTATTTTTATTTTTAATAAACACAATTTTTACTAAATCGTGATTCATTTTGAACTGTAACTCGTGAAAATTGATATGTGTGTGTGTGTGTGTGTGATTTAAACGGTCAAAGAATAATTATAGCTGTCACGTACTCTACATTTTATCTGTCGCTTATTTATTTTATCTCATTTATACTTAGCATATAGGTTCTGGTTGGGAAATTTTCAACGATTGAAATAATGAATCATCGTACTGAACCTGCATCGTCGATTAATGCTCACATAACTCGTTATCTCTGAGATATGACTCATACTTTGTTGTAGTAGTATTGGCTTAATGAAGATATAAAATATGTGTAAGGATTTATTATATTAGTGATTAAATGGGCTATTTTTTAACATCTGTCCATTAAGCTCGTCATTTACATTGTTTGTTATAATTACGAAGCTATGATTATATTCGATCCAATTATTTTTTATAAATCAATTACTGAAATCAAAAGTGTTGCTTTATAGAACAAATATAGAATTTCCTTCAGGCGAAAATAAAAGATAAATTAAAAAAAAATTCTTAATTTTTTGTAAAATAACGTAAATGATTTACGAGAAAATTTTTTGAAAAGTTTAATTTATAAATTCCGTTTATTACATGAAAAACAAAAGCGTTCACTTCATAATCAAATTAAATCCTTTTTTTTGTAATTTTTGAATCGTGTTTATATTGAAACGAATCGGAGTTCGTATAATAAATAACCTTATATAGTATTATCAGGTATTAGTTATTTACCGGAAGGCAGTACCTGTTGCGAAGATAAGATACTACACAACTTTCATATTCATCCGCTTGGACGATGCGTGCGACAGTTTTTTTTTTTCTTAACACACGCATATATACATACATACTCACGTACACTTCTTATGCAAAAACAATAGATGTATTTTTTTTTTCTCTGACGCACCTATAACAGGTGGCGGCTGCATCATCATTCCTCCGTCGCTATAAGGAGGCGGTGGCATAAATCCCGGCGGAGGGGGTCCGTGCTTGTTCATTGTTAATAACTTATTATATCTGTAAATTAATCGAAACAAAAAAAATCAACATTTTACTCATACATTTGCGTTGGTTCTTTTCTTTTTTTTTACTGTTTTTTTTTCTTTTTTTTTTTTATAACTATTTTATAAACTTATCGATTGATTTGTTACACACGGCTGTGGAAAAAAATAAGAATCATAAAATAATCGTTTCGCAACGTGAGATACGACAAGTTTCATGGTAAGTCGCAAGAGCTTTTGTTATCAATCGAATAACGAGGGATCGAGGGATAGCAAGTTCTTCGGCCGTTTCGGCTGTGAGATCCATTTTTTACTCGGGGCTACGGAGAATGCGATTTGGATGCCTGGATTTATTTACCAATTTTACGTTGGCTCTGTGTAATTTACCTCTTTTGCCAATTCCGAGATACAATTGAAGGAATTTTTTTTTTTTTTTCATTTTTTTTTTCAAAGAAAGATAAGGTTTAATAGGTTGCGCGCAGTAACAGCGGTAATTCCATGCGGACAATGCGCTCGTCCGAGCTTATATAGATCGATACTTCTTCGTAATCTTATTCTTTGAGAATAAAACAGAAAAAAATAAATGAAAAATAAAAAAAAAAAAACGCTCAATCCTCCATCATCGGTCGCTGCGATCGCGAGCGGCTCCCCCGTTTTGCACGCCACGGCCCAGTCCGTCTTACGAAATGTTTCCCGACAAATCGTGAAAAAAAAAAAAAAATTCTCGGAAGGACAATTGCGCGTCTCATTGCCGTCAGTGTTGCGTGTACGGGACGGGCGAGGGAGGCGTCGCGTACCTTTTTATACGTTAACACAAAATTTACGATTCTCGTGCCTTGAAATTATGTCTATCAGTTCGGCCCCCCCCCCTGCTATCCCTGTGCAAAGGATATTTGAAAATTATACCGATGCGCGAAATGATTTATTTGAGAGTACTTCGATCTTCAGTTTTAAATAGTCGTCTCTTTGACGCGCTGCGCTTTATCAAGAGGCATGCTTTATTGTAATAATTTAACGACTCGATTATACGTATAGGCAATTATAACGTATTTGCAGAAAATTATTTTCGCTCCGACTTTTCATGAGAAATATATTTTATCTATACTTGCTTTGACGATTTAAAAAAATTTTTTTTTTTATATATTATAACTGCGTTTTCTGTGAAATTTAATCTTGAATTTTTGAGTTACGTTCGATACATAGGTATAAGGTGTATCTAATAGACGTTTATTCTGGTGTTGACGTTTATTAGGTACATATCTTACTCAATACTTAGATAAAAATTATTATTGATAAAATATTTTTTACAGCAAGTTTCTTGTTGATTCAATAGAAAGATAATGAACGTGCAGGATGAAACTGTGATCAATTATTTCAAACAATTTTTCTTTTTTAAAATTTTATTTACAATTTTATTTATTTACTTATAATTTAATTATAATTGCACATATGTTTGGAGATTTAATGTTTATCAAAGTCGTTTTTATTTTAGTCTTTATTTTATTTTATTTTAGTTTTCAGTTTAGTCCCTGATGAGGAGCCGTAGCGAGCTCGAAACGTTGGACAACTACAGCTGATCTTCAATTAGATAATGGTGGTAGGAACAGTCAGATTGCACTTTACTAATAAAGAACTCTTTTTAGCTAATATATTTTTATTTCAGATTAATCTACAGGGGTCTGACTGTCGTTATCATTTTCAATTAATTATATATTGATATGTATTAGTATTGATATAAATATATATTGCTACTATTATGTATTAATTTTAATTTATTTAATTGGACTGAAAGACCAATACAAATATTTATTAATTTTGACATAGCTAGTCACATATTAAAGTTTGATCATTATAACTTTCGAATTAAATTGTTATTTTGTTAGAAATTCGGTTATAAATTTAAATAAATGTCAAATATCAAAAGCAATATTTGTCGTTGAATTCTAAGGTTCTCACTCTGAATTATTTTTTGGATTTAACTTTTTGTACATTAAAGCCGAACCAGAAAAAAATTGAGAGAGAAAAAGTTGGAGAGACAAAAAATGCATTATATAACCTTGGATAATAGCCTTGATTGGAAATGTAAAGGTCAATTTGTCAGGTTTAACTTATATCCGGAATAAGATCAAATTTTTCTCATAACCATAGTAATTAGAGTTAAATTTTTCACCAAGACTCACTAGGCTTTCCCTCCGATTTTACTCCCTTCGGATTATCGCTAATAATCTCTCGACTTATAGGCACGGTATTATGTGGATTACACATTACCCGTGTATAAATTTAAGCGAGTTTAATAGCCGGCTTACGTTTGTATAACGGTATGCGCAATTTTCTGAACGACGACATTTAACATTAGCATTCAAGTAAAACCGTCATTATATATACATGTATACATATATATATATATATATATATATATATATATATATATATATATATATATAACAAGAATTAACTGATTAACTGCACCAGGGTCAGTCTATACAGCTACTTCTCCGCATTGTTCATATTGGAAAATTTTGTTCTCAAAAATTGACCAGACTGATATTATATGATGTGTGTGTGTGTGTGTGTGTGTGTGTATATATACATACATGCAATTTTTGCTGATCTAAAATTATTGAAACTTGTGTAATGTGCATACCTATTCTCTAAGATTGTTATTTCAAATACAATTGTTAAAGAATATAGCTTGGGATCGTTGTATTATAATGATCTTCTCCCCGGAAATTCTTACTACAAGCGTACAAAAAAAAAAGAAAAAAAAAAACAAGAAAAAATATTTTCTTTTAATCTTTGACCGATTTGTCCCCTTCACAGTTGCGCAGGTGAGGTCAACACTCGAGCCTCAGGAAATCGTAACTTCACTCATACAATGCGCCAACAGCGTGGAAGGCGAAAGATGTACGTAGGCTACATAGAAGCGCGCGCGCACGCAAACTGGGACAGGCGCTCGGACGTTTTCATTGATGCAACGATGTATAGTAGTTGACTATATAATAAGGCGAGAGGGAAACCGCGCGGGCGAGCGGGCGCGCTCCGATGATGCGGAAGCGCGTATTATGCGGCGCGGTCGCCGCGTGACGCGCGTCGTCGTCGTCGTCGTCGAGTTTATGAGTCATTCCTGATGTTTACGAACGATTACGCAGCGTGCGCGTATAATAATAATAATAATAATAATAATAATAATATGTGCAGAAGAAAATCCGAGGGGGAAATCTGTCGGATTCCATTGCACCCCAATATATATATAGAAAGATATAATGCACGAGGAAAGAGACGATGGCGACAAGGACGGGTACTGGACGGACTACTGTATTATATGCAAATATCACTACACCGCTCGTCGCGCGCGTCGCGATTGGCTGGACGATCCACGGAGTACTGTAAATATATATAGGGGAAAAAAATTATACTGCAATAAAATTTTAAACTTCTCCGATCCCAGTGCGCTTCGATGATCGGTTAGCCTGGGAGGGGCGTGAGGAGGGGGGGGGGGGCATCGCGTATATTATTAGAAAAGCACCCGAAAACTGTTTCCACCGCTACACGACGATTTGGTATATTTTTGGAGCTCGCGCTATTGTTACGAAAGTTTAACGGACGTATATGAGCCTTCGAACAAAAAAAAAAATCATCTGGGTTCGATCGTTTTCGAGCAAGTTGTTTTTTTGTTTTTTTTTTTTTTTTTTTTTATTAATGTTTCGATGCGCTGATTATCTACACGCTAGGAATGTCACGTATACAGTAACATATTTGATATAGAAATTCCAATTATGAACCGTGAAAATCGTGACTGAGTTACAAAAATATTGTCCCTGAAACTATACGAAAAATTTCGAAAACCACAAAAAAATGCTAATCGGACTTTTTCGAGAAAAATTTCACGGCAACCGCACGTTCCCGTCAATAATTAAGACATACTTTAGCGCAATTTAGTTTCTATGTAATTTCATCAGCTTAATACGAATATAGCGACTGAAAATGACGGCAGAATTAATTATCATAAATTGAAAACAAGTAAAAAACCGCAAAATGACTCATACTAAAAAGCGTTCTTCTATATCGTTACCTACATTGATAAATCTCAATGAAATAAAAATCTCTCAATGAATTCAAATAAATAAAAATTTTCGTTCCTAATGGCCTACAAGTTCACGCGCACGCACGCACGCACGCACCGACCCACACACACACACACACACACACACATTCAGAGCATCACACAATACTATAGAATTTCTCCCTTTTTCGTTAAATAGACTAAACAGCCTTTATTCAGTACTGGTAATACAGTTTTTTTTACAAGAAGAATATAATTACGCATAGGTGATAAGGATTTGTCCAAATTGAGAAAATTAATTCCGATTAGCTTCAAATTTAACCGTGCAATAAATAGGATCCATTATCCACGCCAGCATTCGAAAAATTTGAAATATACTTTCACGTTTATATTAATAATTAAATTGAATACACTGTCTATAATTAGATGAATGTTTTTTTTTTTTTTAATTTTTCTACGGGTTATTTCAGATTTTCTGCGTGTTATTATAGTGATTACAAAAATTTTTTTTTATCTAAAAAATTACTTCTTCACAGTATAGTCAATTTAATCAGAAAACTTTTTTAAGAACAAAAAAGTACTTAATGATAGAACTAGATTATAGTTATTGAATACACATAATATAGAACGAGTAAGACATCTTTCGACGTGTGATTTGTTTGAAATATTTTATAACTTGTCAAGCATATTTTTTTCCTTTTTTTTTTTTTAAATACGATGAATCATGATTGAATATCTACTTTTTATGATCAACGCCATCGAATATCTGAGATTTTAGCGAACACGTACACTACAATAAAGTGTAGTATTTCTATGAAGCGGTTCACAATACATAAACTTCTCGTTGTTTGAAAAACAATGGTACTCGTTGGTCGGTTTTTCGGCATTTCGCTCCGTGCCACTTGTTCGTCGAAATTTCATGTAAATCACTGTGGAAAATTAATTTACCCCGATAATTATACACGTTTTGCGATATAGGATGCAATTAATATTAGATAATATTTTTATAAGGTCGTCTGTATCGATGTCAATAATTAGTTTGACAACAAGATAAAATGTCGTGAAAAAAAGAGGGGAAAAAAAAACGGGACCAAATGTAATTTTATCTTTCAGTTTCAGTAATTTAATCCGTTAACCGACAATCTATCCTGTCTCCCTCTCACTGCCGTCACCGCCCTCTTTACCCCCCTCCCACCTCTCGCCAGGAGGGCTGCGGCAAAATAAATCCTGTATACACATTATAATTGACACCCAAACCGATGGGGAAAAAGGCCAACGCTTCGAGTTCTGGGCAATATTGGATGAATGCATTTTCGGGAGGCTCTAACCTGATGAGGATTGCATCCTCCGTTATTCAACAGGTGAAAATCGACAATGAGGAGACAACGCATATCTGGTGACAATTCAAATCATTCGAGTCTCGAGCTATAAACGGGCCAATTTATTCTGGCGTCGGGCGCTCGTATGCCGTATGTCTGATAGTTTATTTAAGTCCCAAGGCTCGAACGTGGATAGATTGATTGTAATTTTATATCGGATGAATAAAGAACTACATGCGTATCTGTGTAGTGTATCTGTTGAACGTTAGATTGTTATCAAAATTTTTTATCTTCTCTTAATAATTGGCATTATTTGAAGAAATATGGGTAGAATTCATAAAGATTAAAAAGAAACGCATAACAGAATATTTGATAAAATTTCATTAAACTTACGAAAAATTCAATAACGCAATAAGTTACATAAGCACAGAACAGAAAACTAAATTGATTACAAAAATTCTCGTTACATCTGCTAAGAAAACATGTATAGAAAAGATTTTTATAACGTTTAATAAGATACACGATTAATTTTTCGTAAAAATCAAATTACGAAATTGTTTTGTAAAAATTTTCTATCCATTTCAAAGACCATTAATAGACGAAATAATTTATAATAAATAATTTTTTCCAATATAAATGAAATACTATTCATGTAATTTATAAAAGTTTGGGAGAAAAACAAATTATTAAAAAAATTGTTTTCTTCTTCAACGATTTCTTAACGATTCGGTTAAAATAAAGGAAAAAAAAACAACTCTTAAAATCGTCAAATAATGATTAGAATGATAAAAAAGACAATAATATATAATATATGCTGTTATGAGTGTAAAAGCATGCGTATATACCGCGTTATTTAAACAGTCGTAAGATGCTAAAAAATGTATGTGTCAAACGTAACTCCTGACTTATGTAAGTTTCAAGTAAAAGAAAAAAAATCCTTTAAGAGAATTCGATACTTACTGAACAAAAACGAATCAATCGTAGCTACGTAATCATAGCTCGGCAAGAGTATAAAAAATAAAAAATGTAATGAAAAACTTTTTTAAACAACCGTCTCGATTACCTTATTTATATGTACAATGCATTAGTTATGTAAATGCTGAATTCATGTAATGCAGTATATATTTTCGACCAAACAGCCAGAGTAACGGAATTTTATAGCGGAGTAGGTACGCAAACATAGAAAGAGAGAAAGAGAGAGAAGAGAAAAAATTGAGGAAAAATGCGCATACTTCATAGCTAATCTAATTAGAAAATTATTATCGCTACAAAAAGCATCGTCCAGTAAAATAAATTAATTACTTGATTTACCAAATAACAACCTAAGCCACATAAAGTCAGCCGCAAAGTTCAACAATATTTTATTCGCCAATTTATTTTGCTATGAAAAAGTAATTGAAAAAGCAGCCGAAGGAAATGTTTGTTTTTTTTTTTTTTATTTTGATAAATTTTCATAAACTTAAGAAAAAATGCAAATCAGCCCATGATATAATAATAATAAATATATACATATGTTATACTGTCTGAGGACTCACGCGAGCAGTTATAACCAATCCAAAATGAATGTGCCATTTGGTCAAGAGACGTACGTGTTGATCGTTGACTAATATAGAGTTAATTATGTTATCTTCGCTGTACCTAACATGTTATAGAAATTAATGTTGAATCCAGATAAATTAATTATCAAGGATACAGAAGAGAAATTGATTTTTTATTGGAATTATGTTCTCACATTGGTTTATGTAAATATAATTATTATCTTTATCATCTTATAAATATCATTAATGAACAACGTTATAAAATATATAAATAAATTTTAAACCTTCACAATATTCTTTGCTGTCCATTAAATATATGTATATACGAGGGTGGCCCCAGAAGTACCCTGGTCCAACACATAAAACTCAAAAATTTTGAAAAAAAATACATTTATTTTTCGACATAATCTACTTTCAGCTCTGTACCCCTTTTATAATAAGAATCGTCAAGCTCCTCATAATAGCCAATGGCGATTCGTTTCAATGTTCTCCAAAGCGTAGTGTAAAGTAATATGGTATGTTACAAACGCCGCGAATAACGACTCCGGTGTCTTATCTACTGCAACTTACGGCCGTGCAGTGCTCCGTCAATTATGCGATATTATCGATCACGGGATTAGCTGGTATCATCGGGAACACTTCCGACCACAAGTAGACAAAGTATGTTTGCCTAATCGTCCTGACCTCAGTTGTAGGGTATGTTATAGATCCCGTGAGTAGCGACTCTAGCGTCTAATGGTTTGGGAGCCAGCGACATTTTTATGTCATATATTTATCCTCGGTCGAAAATTAGTTTAAGCGATTCGTTCAAATGTTCTCTAAAACGTAGTGATCGTGCGCTGTGTCAATTCATCAGTAAAAATGTTAAAAAATTCATGAAAACCAGGTTTTATGAAATAATTTTGAGTTTGGAAAAAAATTGTTGAAACAAAAGTTGTAGATCCTGTTGAAACGAATTTTTTATGTTCTATCCATTTTTGCTCTAAAGCTAATAATTATGGAGAAAAACGCAATTAATTATGAACATTTCGAGCTGCTATCGACCCAAATCATAGTCGATGCGTCAGCGATCTACCCCGCCGCTCAGATCACACATGGTACAAGTACTTTTTAACTTTAAACTTTGCTCATAAAATTATAGTTTTAAAGCGAAAATCTATCGAATTTAATAAATTTATTTTCGGCGGATCTCCAAATTTATAATTATTTGATATTTGTATACTGGTATGATGCATGTGACAAAATTCTATAAAGGTGCTTGCAAAGTTACAGAAATTATGTACGCTCGTATCACATTCGGTCAGAGAATCATATAACAGATAAATATGACAAAAATTTATTCAAATGGAAAAAAGATTCTGGAAAATTTATTAGGTGATTCGATGACAATGCACCGTGCGAGATAGTTCCTGAGTCCCCGAAAGCGCGTGCTACAACTGCAGTTTTACCCGTCAGTTGTCATTTATCCTCGTAAAATTCTTTTTCCATCTTGTTCTACAATACATGCAAGTTCGTTCATAATAATTTTTAGAATCGCAACAATCTGAAATGTATGTCCGCTGAAGCAATGAAAAGTACGTTCCCTATAACATAAGCGTGAGTAAAATGCGCTAGAAAACGCGTGCTTGAACTGTAGTTTAAAATTTGCAGCTTCAATTCCAAATTGTTGCAGACCTAATTCTTATTGCAAATAAACTTATATGTATTGTAGAACAAGATGGAAAAATAATTTTACGAGGATAAATGACGACTGATGGGTAAAACGGCATTTGTAGAACGATGAATATTTCGCGTGGTATATATATTTTTAATAAAATAAAGAGACTATATATATTATTTTTCTAACTTAAATATTTTTGTGATAATCAAATTAGAAGCATGCATGTTATAGACAAAGTTCTCCGAATTTTATTGTGAAAAGCAATAAAAGCTTCGTATATAATAACTTTAAACAAAAGTTGGAGAGCTACCTACAATTAATTTTTCACATTCCATATGTTTCTACTTTAAAACCACTGCACTACATTCTTCAGTACATTCAAAGGCATCATTTAAACTAATTTTCGGCCGAGGATAAATTTGTCACTAAAATCTTCCCCCTGGCACCCGGATTATTTCGCCGGATAGCCTATAGAGACCGGTGGGCCCGCCCTCGCCGAAAATCAAAACCACCCGATTGGCCTGAATTTCGACAATGCCCTCACCTGCCTCGATCCGCCGTCGCTCGATTGGCTGGCCTCGGGAGGGCCGGCCCTTCCTTCGGGACAACGGCACATTGCCGATTTGTGCGAAACCGATGCAATGTGTCGCGTCCTGCTGTCAGGACTCAATCAGTCTCGCCGAAGCGGTTGTGCCATAAGGTTGTTTTATTGGGACAGTCTCAAGTTCATATATTAAATCGTACTCTCGTACTCATATATTAAATCGGTGATCTTGCAGCATCGCATTACACACGGCATTATTACCAATTCATACAGTTCATACGACTACACGGCATTATTACCAATTCATACAGTTCATACGACTACACGGCATTATTACCAATTCATACAGGTAAGTCAAACAATTTATTGCTATAGTACCGTTCAATTTCTAAAACAGTGCGAGACATCCTTTTTAGTGAAAATTAACAGTAAGCTCATGGGTAAAATAATAAAATAAGACAACTGTTTATATGACGCGGTGTGAAAATCTGATTGGAATGAAAAATCTGAAGAAAAGCTCTGATTTTTTTATTAATTAAATTTTTTAAAATCGAAATATTTTTTAATTACAATTTAAATATAAATCTGACAACTCTAAAAAATTATTCTTATTCTATATTGTGATTATTTTTTTTATAATTATATGAAATATAATTTTAATATATTTTTAATATAACTTTGTAATGAAGATCAATGTTCTTAATTCACCTTTATGGTAACAATGTAGAGGATCATATTTTATCAAAACAATAAATAGTTTGCACATTGAAATATTTTGATTTTTTAAAAATCCCTGCAATGATATTCTTTGCAGAAATATTTGATAGAATAATAGAATTATATTTTTGAATTAATAACGTCTTAGAAATTTTGATGTCTAATTAATTATATATTAAAAAAACAACAATTTGGCGCAATTTATTTATTACAATTAACCATGTTCACAGACATGAGTGAGAACAACGGTATTTGCGTCCTCTGCGACAAATCATTGGATGCCGGCGAAGTTCAAGTGCTGGGGGGCGATGGGATCAAGAGTTTAATCGACGCCAGCAGGAAGAGGCAGGACGAAATGCATCGCCAGCTGAGCGATCTCGTCGAATTGGCCGTGCACGCCAACTGCACGAAATCCTACACGTCCCAGAAGTCGATCAATTACGCGAAGCAGAGGCGGCAGCTCCGCTCGCAGGCCGCCGCCGATCCGTCAGCGAGCGGCCGCGCCCCGTCGCCCGGCGACGGGGCCGACCAGCCCCACGACCCGCTGACCGCCGCGCTCGACCGCGAGGCCGCCCGCTCGGCCCGCTTCGTCAAGGACCACGTGCTCGCCCGCGAGGACGAGCTCGAGTTCCGCCTGCAGGACATCCTGAACGAGTTCGACGGCAACTGCTGGGCCAGCGCCAAGTTTCTGCGCAGGTATCTGCGCGAGGTCTTCGGCTCGCGGGCCATCCTCCACTTCTGGAGCGTCGACGACGACGACGACGACGACCTCGAGGACGAGGTCCGGGACGCGCACCGCGACGGCCCGGTCCTCACCTTCATGCGTGGCGGCGCCGCCGCCCGACGGGGCCGGCCCGAGATCGGCGGCGACCGGCGCGAGCGCGACCGCTCGATGGTGAAGCTGGCCGCCCACATAATCGCCGACGACATACTGGCGCAGGGCAGGGACGCCACCACGTTCCCGGCGACCGGCAGCTTCCTGCAGAACAGCCGGGACGAGGTGCCGCGCAGCCTCTGGTTCTTCCTGTCCAAGGTGCTGCTGCCGGAGCGGGCGCCCGGCGACGAGGAGGCCGCGAGGCTGATGGTGCCGCTTGCCCACACGCTGATGGCGGCGGTGCGCGAGGAGAGCGGCGACCCGGCCAGCGCGGCCTCGCTGCCCTCCGTCCAGGTCGGCCTCGCCTCCATGATCAAGAGCGAGGTGGGCGACGACCGCGTCGTCGACTCGCTCAGCACCCTCGGCATCTGCGCGTCCGCCAAGAATCTGGCCGCGTTCGAGGCGAAGGTGGGCCCCGGCCGGAAGTCGAGGTTCGACGACTCCTTCGCCCAGTACGTGTCCGGGCAGTACGGCTACGATTGCCAGCCGGCCAGGAGGTCGTCGGCGAGCGTGCAGAGCGCGCCGTCCTGCAGCGCTTCGGCCGGGAGCGCCGCCTGGTGCGAGAGCGCGCCCGGCTGCTCCAAGAATCTTCTGTAGCCGGTGAACGGCGAATGGAGAGCGGCGTGACTGTGTGCGTGACTCTCTCTCTCTATCCCTAACTCTCTCTCTCTCTCTGTCTCTATTCCTAACTCTCTCTCTCTCTCTCTATTCCTAACTCTCTCTCTCTCTCTCTATCCCAACTCTCTCTCTCTCTCTCTCTCTCTCTCTCTCTCTCTCTCTCTCTCCTACTCTCTCTCTCTCTCTGTGTGTATGTGTGGCATGGCAGAACGGGGAGGCGATTTGCGCGGAAAGGGGGTCTTTTTATAGATCATTGCGCGCGCGATTCGATTCCAACGTTTGTCCATCGCTTGGGATGTTTGATCACACAAGTTTAGTTAGCAGTGACGAAATTTTAATAAATAAATAATTAACCAGTAAAAGTACATTTTATATAACTTCAACTATGTGTGCGAATGAGTTTATTATGTAAGAAAGATGAATGTTTTTATATTATCTTATCAATTGGTTTTTTCAAACATTACACATACATCAAATATTTTTATTAATAAGTTACGCAATAGATTACAAGCAAATTTATAAAAGAATATTACGCCGATTAATTTTTACAGTGCTGTCAAATTGTTTCAACTGTAGCGCATTATGAACAACGAGATTGTAAACAAAAATATCCTTGTCCATTGCTGAATAAAGATTGAATTATTAACCACAAATAAATTGTTTATTCTTACTCCCCAATATAAGACCCCCTGTATATAAAAATAATTTCCATATAATAAGAGTTGTTCCTGCATGCTTATATAAATGTGATAAAAACTAAATTTAAAGTATATGATATAACTTCAATTATCATAGATTATAATAATAAATAATAATAAATAAATGCACGATAAAAAGAAAAATTATTTATATGATTGATTATTTAGATTTTATCAATATATTTTATTAATAACTTTTAAATGGTGGAACGCTGATAAATTATTAAATGACTGAATGTCTTCGATTTTTTACAAATTAGATTTCAACAATAGATGATTATTGCTACACGCTGCGTCAAGAGTATTCGTAAAAAGTTATGTAACTATACAGTTGTCGATGTATAGTTTTTTCAGTTGAAATAAATGTGTATTAATCTTGTGGAGATTTCAATTTATCAAACGTATATACTTTATTAACAGTATATCATTTTTAACGCTCGTACTTGATACTTATATAGTAGTATAACGTACATCTGACCGATGCGATATGAAATACAAATTAACGATTTTTCTGTTTTCTTTTTTTTAAACCTAAAAATTGCAAATTTCATAAATTAGTAAACATTTCAAGTACAGTCAATGCGATACTCAAGATCGTGAGCGAAATATTGTTATCTATTGAAGCTTCTTTTTAAACTTTGTACAATTTACCTGACAGGTTTTCCTTTAAAATGCGGTTTCGACAAAGCTTTTAATGCTCTCCGACAGAAGTATTTAGCCTGCAATTTCCTTATTTTTCCGATCTTAGAGCATATATAGAAGACAAATTAAAAAGGATTTAAGAATTGGCAATATTTTCAATCGCATTTCGTCACGAATGTAAATTCGTGCGTTAAAAATGCTAATATATGATTTAATCATTCATTATTGTAATTGTGCGTCTCAACAAGACTTTAATGAGTGCTAACTCGTACATAAGCACAATTAAGCCTCATTTAAAACATCCTCGCGTGCGTGAGTGACGAAACATATAATATACTGTGTATGTAGCTAAATTTTAAGAGGAAGTAGGCGTAACACTTGCTTATTGTATTTATATACATATATATATCGACATTGATTTTTTTTAATAGTGCTCAGGGAGTACTATTTTTAGGGCAGATAACCTTTTTATTTTTTTTCTGGTTTCAATTAGAAATTGGTTTTGTAGGACTGATGAAATACTTACAAAAATATTTAATATATTAATATATTAAATTATATATATTTAATATTTATACTCGGCAATGTTGTTCTTCGTCTCTCGCTCTCTCTTTCTCTCTCAACATTTATAAATTCTTTATATATATATAAATATATATATATATATATATATATATATATATATATATATATATACATACATTGTTTTTCTTCAAAAAACGTGATTTAGATGTTGTATGTAGTAGTGGATATAATTTATACAAGAGACATTCTTTATGTTACTTGTAAAAATTAATATAGGCACTAAGGAATACAAAGATCTCTCGAATACTTTAAAAATATTTTTTTATTATCAAAAGTCAATATGTAATTCGTTATGTTTATAAAAATAAAGGTACGAGTCTGCAAATAAAATGCATTTTTTCGTCATTTTACTTAATTGTGATAATGGTAACAAGTAATTTTTTATTTAAAAAGAAAACACCGGAAAAATTTAACTTTCAGATGAGTATTCATATAACAACAGAGATAAAACTTTTTAAAAAATACCTCGGCCAAAATTAGCATGTATTTGTTATGTACAATGAAGAACGACAACTTCTAAATATTAAGTAAAAAAAAAATTACAAACTACTATAAATATATATTAATTTCTATACCACCGCGTAGATTAAAAGATTGTCGACTACTCTTTTACATCAGTGAGTTGAAAAGTGCATTGTGCCAATAAATAATATTATATGGGAAGATTAAACTATTCTAAACACAAATGTTAATTGTACCTTGTATTGACGTCAATATCAATTTCTAGAGTTTTTAAAATTTAATTTATAATTGTTTTCGTTATAAAACTTGGAATATTGTTTGAATGCGTCATTAGAGCAAACGTAAAGACATTTTTAACTATAATTTGCAGTAATCTAATGTTTGCATACAAAACCTCATTTGAAACATGCAGGAGTAGTTTAACTCAGCCGGTAAAAACGGGTAAAAATTGACATTTATAAAGTTTATAGTTATATAATAATATCTTTTATCTGTAACTAAACCACATGGCTGCAAAGTTTCAAGAAATTAATCAAAGTGAAAACGAGAACTTTTTTAAAATCTCAATCATAATTTTTGCTCAATCATAAATTTTCATTAGAACATTGTAACAATGTAGAATGTAGGAGTAAATATAATTTAGAACAGAGACTTTTTTGCTCGATCGGTAATAATTGGCCTCGATCGATAGTCCCTTAATAATATTATATTTAAAGAAAGTTTAAGTCTCGCTTATTTAAAAAAGAATTGTTTAGTTAGAGCGGAAATGTTATGTAATGAATTATATTTCAATTTTTTTTTTATTTTATAGTTATATATTGACCTTTGTGTATTAAAGATATATCACGGTTTGACAAAAATGGTTCCAAATACTTTATAGTTTTATGTGATGTTTAATAATAGAAAAAATATTCTATGCAAAAATTCGGAAAGGCTAATGGGCTCTTTTAAATATGATAGTAGTTTTAATTTAACACAGTATCTTATGAGAACACGGAAAGTTTGATTATTTTCAGCCATATCCAAAATTATGAAAAATACCCAATCTAATTTGCATGAAAAAGATTGAGATATATATATATATTTTTTTTTTCATGAAAACATTGAAAAACAGTTATTTTAAGTCGATTGTACTATCCATGTACTTTTTTTTTAAACCGAGAAACAGCCTCCGATAACGCAATCAGTAATTTTAACTTTTGAAACGCACCCAACCCCTTTCTTAAATTGCGATACATCCTTAAGAGTGTCGCGCGCGCGTGCCTCTCCGTCTCGCCATCACCGCCGAAAAGCTTCGAAGCCGCGGGCGAGTTTACCTTTGCTCGCGAAGTAATGTATACGACTTACTTACTTCGTTGGCTCATTTTTTTCTTGTTTTTTTTTTTTTTTTTTTTTTTACTCCAGTCCGCGCTCTCCGAGTTCGCATTATCGATTGCCGGAGGCAGACGCGCGACCGGCGCCAGGAATCTTCCCGGCATTTTCCTCGCGTCGCGTCGCAATTGTACGCTCGCGCGCTTTACGCGTGTATTTTATAATATATATATATATATATATATATATATATATATATATATATATATATTATATATATAGGGGGAGAAATAAAGAATATCCTGCAGCCTTTGCAAGTGCTGTGTATCTATATTAGTGCGTCTGGAGAATGATTTTATTAGTGAGGGTCGACGTGTTTGACACGGATAATATAAGAGACGACACTCGTGTAATGGAGGGTATTTGTTGAAAAAATAAAATAACTTTTCATAAAATAAAACAAACATAAAATAAAGAAATAATAATAAAATAATAAAAATACAATGCTCTTTTGCAATCGTTCTTAACGATTTTCTTGTCCGCTTCGCAAAACTTTTCACTGCGATCGTATAATTTATTGCAAATTTACACACAGCAATGAAATATGCGCGTTACAGCCAAGGGTATCAATGCCTTCATTTATCAATAATCAGTACGCACTCTATCAATGAAACACGAACGGGATATTCTTCGTATTCCTACATATATATATATATATATATATATATATATATATATATATATATATATATTCATATTGAATCATACAAGTAAACAATTGAGATTCCCTGATCGTGTATAAAATTAGTCTATACCTCGTGCGAAATAATCAAATTATCGAGTCATGCGGCGCACAAAATAATCTCCCGTCTTTTATAATCGCTTGATAATTTTTATGGTTTTGTTTGTGCGAGACATGTATTAAGGCACAGTCGATAAGAAAAGCTTGTGTGATGTAATTTTCAAAAAAAAGCCGAAATTAGAATGGTAAAAACCGAGGGGCTGCTCACTTTTAAAGAGAACAAGAGGACAAAAGTTTGCAAACCAAATAGAGCCATTGAGAGCCAAAGAGAACCACTGGGAGCCAAAGAGCAAATATTAACTTCTTGGCTTCGGAAATACTTAATCCTCGTGAAAATTTTCATTATAAATCGAAAGTTACTCTTGATATTTTTTTCATCCGATGCACAATTTTCAAGATAATGTCGACTTAATAATAAACAAAACTGAAATTTTTATCAAAAAGTACATCTTAAAGAAATTCCCGCGGTCCTCGCCTGTGCGCAATGAAATTTAATAAAAAAAATATTTACTTCAAGAAAGCAGAATTAGATATTATATAGCGAGTGCCTAAAAATTACCGAAAATATATATAATGAGAAATGCTCTCATCTTATTTTAGCGTAATAATAAGAAAACAGTCCCATTTGGTATTATCAACAGAATTTAGTAATAATTTTTTTTATATATTTAATGATTGAATATATAAATAAAATGAAACGTCCACCTACACACACACATATATATGAACGATTTCTGGAGATTTTTTTTTTTTAAAGGAGTAAGTTAGTTCGGCAACGGAAAATCTCTAACGGCTGCCATCGCGCGCGGTAATGAGTGGTGCACCAGGCTGGCATTAGCACTGGGGCGAGGATGGGCAAGCGTTGCGTTCATTCGTTCACCTCGGATATCTTGTCCCGCTCGATTTTCTATTGCGCTAAGATGCCCAAGACTCCGCGCCCGCGTCAGTTTTCTTATCGAGTTAAACAGACGGTAAAAATGAGAGCGCCCATTGAATGGAAACCGAGTTCAATTGGAAAAGCGTTAATTTTATTTTGCCCGATATTTCTCGCTAATATGTATATACCGAGGTATAGAGAGCCAAAAAAATTTGTAAATTTAACAGAATGTATTTTCAGTTAATGGCATTTAGTCGATACAACTAACATTTGGTTAAAACGCAAATTGTTCTATTAAATTGACGAAATATTAGTTAAATCCACTAAATCTTGATAACTGAATACATTTGATAGATTCACAAATTTTAATTCAATTTATATATTGTATACGTGTGGATATTTATACGAAAGGTTTATTTATGCAATATATTATTTTGTAATATATCGACTTATAAATATAAAAATTTATTTAATACTTAATCTTCTGTTTTTTTTTTTTTTTTTTTTTTTATTAAAGATTATATATATTGGTTTAATTTTGATTTCTTTAATATAGATATAAATTGATTGAACCGTCTAAAATTGTACAAAATAACTTATAAATGATGTAAAGAATATAACTTTATATAAATTAAGTATAAAACTTTGATTTTTTACAATTTTCCAACGGTTTTTTTTTTCAATGTTCAACAAACCCGCTTTCAATTAACCGCGTTCCACTATTTGACGATTGCGTCGCTCTGATGGCAATTTTTGCAAAGCAAAACTTGTGTTATAACAACAGGGGTTTCCGCCTTTTAGGCCTGTACATACCACCCATACGATCGTGGTACGTATCGATTTCTCCGCAACGATTTACTGTGCGCGCGCGCGCCTGTATGCGAATAAACTTGGCTGGAATGTTGATCCACGTAATATACATTGTCCCGGACTTCTTCATTGTTAACGCGTGTGAAGTATCGCGCACGGCATCGCACGGTTCAATCGGATGCATAAGCAATAAAAATTATCGAATCCGATAAAATATTACTTGGATTATATGTAAGCCTTGCTTAAAGACAATAATGTAAATATAAATACTTATAAGTTGTCAACTTGTCGAGTGGTCTGGTCGGCTCGATTACGATCCCTGCCTGCGTTCCAGCTCACTCACTCACTCACTCTCTCTCTCTCTCTCTCGCTCTCTGTGTGTAACAATGTGTATGGCAGATGTTTTCTTATTTGCCGGCGTCTCGACTGCGATATAAAATCATTTTATAAAGTTATATTTCTCGAGTCTGATATTTTACTTCGTAATATTCCACGCCGCGATATGCAAAATTCTAGTAAATATTATTAAAAATCCATATATATATATATATTTATAATCAAGGACTGCCAGTGGGCATTTGCACCGAGACTTAGTCAATCTACAATTGATTATGTTTTGATTTTATACGAATTAAAAAGCTCGGATCCATACAATGGTGCAATTAAAAGACGATATAACCTTTCCAAACTACAATTATTTAACATATTTTTCAAGATCTTTTCTTCGTGTAAACTAATTATTTTCATTATTTTACGTTCGTTTTTCATACATTTAGAAATTTGCTTCTCCGCCGTTATCGATGCGATGCCAACTTATTTATCAACCATACATACACGCGCATTCGCATGAGAGCGTCGTTGATTCTCTTCATTATAATGCCAACGAGCCGACTTTTTGTGCTCGTAATACAGCGAGGGGAGAAAAAAATTTGCGGAGAAAACGGAACGTAATTCTCTTTACGATTTACGACGTTTGTTTTACAATAAATCGCTCATATCGCGCGCGTACCGCGTAAATATTGTGCCCCGCATTAATAATAACGCGGAGCTTTAAAAGCGGCGCTAAAAAAATTCAGAAAATTCAAAACTCCGCCGACTGCAATGTATATATATATACATCGACAAGTCTGCGTACACAATAGCGACGAAGATAAGACAATAAGGAAAGCGAGACCGAAGGTATACTATACGTAATATATATATATATATATATATATATATATATATATATATATATATATATATAATAAACCGACGGCGAAACAATTTCGATTGATAGAAAAGAATATACAGAGTTAGAATTCTCTCTGGAACACGATCCAGGGACGCGTGCATTACATCGTCTCCGATTGCCACTTGTCACTACGCCGTATGCACGCGTTGCACCAACGGTCATTCCCTCGTTAGGCATACCACACGCACGCAAACGGAGTGGCGCATCTGCCTTTTTTTTTTTTTTACACGTACCGGTCTCGTATTCTTTGCCCCTTTCCTTTACCGTATATAACAAACGCACGTCTTTCGTTTCGTATAGGGCAATTATTATATACTTACACGTTTACATAGGTGCACTCACTCGTATATAATTGTAATTATATAAAGGAGAGAAAGAGCTGTGTAAAAAAAAAAAAAGTTGATCGATTCAATGCACATAAACTTGGGTTTCGTTTATTTTTTTAAAAAAGGTACTTCTATATTATTTGAGAATCGCTCGAATCGATTAACTTTTGTTTATTATTTATACAGTAGAATTTTTATCCCTCGATGTTTTAGTATTTTTTTTTTTTATTGCCATTCGCATGCCACGCGCTAGACTCTCGCAAGTCTCTAAGCTATTATTGTATTTACCATTTTAGCGCGATTATTCGTTCTTGCGCATTTCTTTTTTTTTCTCTCACGGGAACTTTATAACTATGTCAAGGAGCTCAATAAAAACATTCAGAACAAATATATTTAATTAGCTGCTCGTGCGGCCCCCTTATTTATTACGAAAATGTATGAAATTTATTTACTTTATTTTATTTTGTCAAATTTTGCAAGATTATGATTTTATCCTGCGCGTCTGGGACGCGATGCGGGGCACAAGCATGGAACGAACGAGATTTTATAGAGAATAAAGAAAATGAGCAGACAGTTTTCGATCGACCGGTTTCTTATTCACATATGAACTCCATTCATTGGGCAGTCGACGTGAATCCGGAGGATACGCCCCGAGTTATTTTTGGACAAGAATATTAATCGACGCAATGAATAAACCTTTTTTTTTTGGCTCTATACACCGAGCTTTTTCGACGGATTATACGGTTAAATATTACGTGTATTACAGGTGATAATTAAACTAATTGCGCTATATAAATATCACTGACAAACGCTTAAAATTATATTAAAAATTGCTTTTCTTCTTCTTTTTTTTTGATTATTATTAAATAACAATATAGGAGCTTTGTGAAACGTAGCAAAAAGTTGTTAAAACGTCAAGATCGAATGCTAAAATTGACCACATTTCTGAAATTACTGTTACTGTTCTCAGTGCACAAGGTATATATATTTATATACATATACATATATGTGTATACATAGAGGTCCGAGTATAATATATTCCAAATTGTCGTGTTTCATCGATCGCGCAAATTTTCTAAATACGATTGCACTTCACTAGAGTCCTACTTCCTACCGAGAAACTTTTGCCCCCTCCCCCCACCCAAAATCTCTATTTTCCATCGCAAATGCGTCGTAATTTTTTTCCCCTCCTTCTTTCCTCAAGAGCAATATTTGAGAAACGACATTCTTCCGTGTTCTTTTTTCCTTCTGCACAGGGACGTCCGAATTTCGAACTTCGCAGAATGGGGAAATTTACACGATTATTCGCGCTGTAAACAGATCGATGGTTAAGCGGGGTAGCATAAGTCGGGCACACGCGTGAGGCAATTAGTCGATGGAGGCCGTGTAAATTGCGTGGGAGGGGCCGCGGTTCGTTCATAAACATATCTTGAGACACCGTTATCTCGAAGCGAATTTTCCGAGGCAGGAGAAGACTCAATGCACATAGACGTGTTAAATACGCGGTCGTCTGTGCATTAGTCATTTGCGATCAGGAGCGCGCCCGTAAAGTTAACGTATCGACGCAGCTGAAATTTTGCCCGGCGACAGTCGCGACGGGTCCCTCCCATTTTCTTCCGATAAGTATTGTGCTATATATCGTCAAATTTTCCGTACCGTCAATTTCCATTCCCATCGGGCCACGACCGAGGGCCGAATTATTAGCCGTTTTGCCCTCGTTGTACGCCGAACGCCGGCAGGTATAATCGGCACACCCTGTATAACATACTCTACGTTTCGAAAATTTTTCTGGCTCAATTAAGCGGCTTACCAGTCAATTACCTCGTATCTCAATATCGTGTCGGTGGTAATTCTGATTAAATCCGAAAATTGCATGAATTCACACGTTTTCCCATTGTCGTGGGATTTATTTTAAAAACACAGCCCATATAATTATCGTACCGACAGCGTCTGATAAATTAAATCTCGTTTTAATAAATCTCGTCACAGCGAGCACAGTAGGATTACCAAAATAATTAGAAACGGTTTAGCAAAATATTAATATTAGTAGCCTTGGGCGTATTGAAATCAACGCCTCTATATAATCGTCAATATATATATATATATATATATATATATATATATATATATATATATATATATATCGTACATATACGCGACTCTTACCTGTTCCGGCGAAAAACACGTCACAGTCTCACCCACACACTCACGCACACAGGTACACACGCGTCTGCACACAGAGCAAACGCAAAATATATTTGAATATATATATATATACAAGTACAGCTACGCGTTCAAGAAAAAAAAAATAGGCACGTAATAATACGAGTGCACGTGTGCTATTTACGTTATATGGGCAGCACGCTTAAAAACGTGCGATCGCGCCAACGCTCGACTCGGAACTAAAAATCTTCCCGGTCCCGACTCCCGCGCGGCCGCGACGCGCCGCGAGGCGTCCGTGACTCAATACACGAACTTCATGTTTATCTCCCCCTTCCTTACCAGTATACCTCGTCGGTGCTGCACGCACATATACGTGCTCGCGTCGCGCTGTAACGTCCGTCTCTCTCTCTCTCTCTCTCTCTCTCGCTCTCTCTGCACGCCTTGTTTTTGCCCTACTTTTTGGTGTTACTATACGTGCAACTGGTATATCGTTAAAAAAGGTGTGCCACTATAGCCAATGTCTTCCGTTGTCATATATATATATATATATATATATATATATATATATATATATATATATATATATATAATTCTGGTTCGCTCCGCTTACTTTATTCTTTTCACGCGTATATTTTACGATGTCGAAATCACATTCGTTTTCGTCGCCCAGACGACGACGACGTCGATGCTACACGCACTTACAAGATTGAGCTATCGTCTGCACACATTTTGCAATACCATCAATTGATAGCATACATCTTTTGTCTTCGAAAAAGACAAAAAAAATCGTTTTGAATAAAATTTGCCATTGCGTATTTTGTTATTTATCATTTTTTATTCAATAGACTAATGTTATTATTCACAATGAGGGATATAAAAAATTTGTAGCAATGTTACAGAATTGAATAACATATCTGTTGAAAGTCTATAACAGTGTTATAGACTTGAATATATATTTTCGTATTCTTATAATTTATTGTGAAGCATTATTTTAATATATCTGTCAATTCTGGTATACGTATAGGCAATATGTCTAGTAAAAATCGTACTTACGTCCACTGTGCTAAAGTCAACTAACAAATATTTTTATGCATACCACATCTTACATACGGCGTCTACGGAGAAATATTGTGCTTTCGTTATCTGACAGTAGAAAATAATTTCCAAGTGTCTCAGGATGATTTCGATGGGGACATTTTGTTTGACAGGTAGAACAAGAAACTCCCTGTAGAAGTCATCCCGAGACACCTGCACATCGTATTCTACTATTACGAAATGACAATGAAGACTGGATGTACTTCGCATACTATACTGATGTTCATATATCCTCTGGTTCACAATGATTTTTTTTATTTTTTGATGTATTAGTTTATTTTATTTGAATTTTATTTATTAATAATTTATAAAAATTATATATTTTAATAATTTTTTTTAACTTTTACGAGGAATTTTTACTTCAGATTCTACTGGGATTATTATAAACAAGGGTAACCGCTTGACTGTCATAATAATTATCATATCATCAGATTATATCATATCATATCATAATCATACTAATTGATAAAGGCAAAGCGGATTTTTTTGTAAACGATAAACAAAACACTAGCGAACCTATTGCTATGAAATTCAAAATATGTATTATTTTCATCAATAAATTATGAGCGTATACATTAGAAGCGGCGTATTATAATT
The DNA here is from genome assembly GCA_018907035.1 of Sycobia sp. Sy_11. Lineage (NCBI taxonomy): Eukaryota > Metazoa > Arthropoda > Insecta > Hymenoptera > Epichrysomallidae > Sycobia > Sycobia sp. Sy_11. The sequence continues at coordinate 3,847,717 of JACCIC010000009.1, forward strand.
TTATACGGATTATATAGTAAATCAAATTCTGCGTCGACTCCGCATATCGTACGCGTAGTAAAGTAGTATGTGCGCGTGCGCAGTTAACGTTCTTAGTAGTCAGTTGCACTAGTGACCAGTAGGTGGCATTTGAACTATGTCAAATTATGAACTGAAAGTAATAAGCTTAAACAATTAACACCAGGTCAGTTTATTTGCATGGTCATATCCAACTTTGGGAGTAGTATCCTAATGAAATTGTCATTTTAATTGGTCATTTTAATAGGCCGTTTTGTTCTTCAGGTTAATCTGACACTTTCATTACCTTGGACATCTTTTCAACATTTTATTTTTGCTTATCTAGGAAAATTTCTTCTCTCTCTCTCTCTCTCCTCTCTCTCTCTCTCTCTCTATATAAGGTGGTTATATGCCAATTCATATTAAACCAATTTATAAAGACTAATTGTGTTTTTCATTTTACGTTAAACAAATAAACTACTAAACAGATTCCTTTAAAATTTGAAATATATATTCTTTATGATCTTCGGAGGTAAGGATTATTTTCAAATAAACGGTAAAAATATTATGAGATTTTTATCAGCAATTCTGAACTACGGTCGCTCGTATAAAAAATATCGAGGAAAAAGTATATTTCGCAAACTCGAAGTTATCAGAGTTTTGTTTGACAGTGGTTCCGTTGTCTGTGACTTCTGCGGGAACTTTATGAAAATATGATATCATATTTCTTGGGGTTTCGTGATGATCGTAGAATTCGTCATGACCTCTAGACATCGTATTATCGTCAAAACGAAAAAAACCCATATAAGCCGTGTGTAAGTGTCTATATCTATATTATATATATATATATATATATATATATATATATTAGTTCGAGGTTGTGATAAAACCTATTTGCAATCATTTCTTTGTTCAACTAAAAACAAAAATATAATTTGTCGTCACAAACTATATTTAGTATGATTTAGCATACAAAACCATTTTTACAAAAGAAGGAGAAAGAAAGACAGAGAGACGGAGAGAGACAGAGACAGATTTTCTCACATAAGAGAAAATAAAATTTACAAAAATCAAAAGATATCCATAAAGTGTGAGTGTAGTGTCAGATTAATCTGAAGAATAAAAAAGGTAATACCGACTAACGTCACACCTTCTTTAGGATAAGAATTCCAAAGTTGAATATGAACATTCTTTTTTTTGTGACGCGGGGAGGGGAAATCTTCTAAAGACACCTCTCGAAGAGAGGTAGTGTCGGATTCATGGAGCCTTTGCTCGTATGCCTACCGACTAAAACCCCTCCCTGCAGGGATTCTTACCCGAAGATATCATTCCCTTTATCTGTTGCGATAAAAATTATTAATGGAACGGTGTGGGGGTGGGGGAGCAGGAGCGGGATATAGATAGGGGGGAGGAATTGGTGAGTTTAGGGGCTCTGCCTTTATGGGGGCAGAGGCTTGCGTACGAAAACGAATCACGGGGGGGGGGTGGCTGATGGGGTTACGGATCGTTGATCAGGTGGCAAGGCTCTTCTCAAGCGATCCGTAGATTTAGGAAGGATAATGCGCAGGGATTGGATTCCTGAGTTCGGGTGCTGTTTCATTGATTCTCTCAGATTTTTGGCGAATTTATTCGCGTAACGTTGAGAGCAAGAAAGTTAGTTTCCTTAAGTACATGAGTGTTCTTTAAGTACCAAGGGATGTTGAGTGAAGAGCGTAGTAGCCTCATGTAGATGCCTTGCGTTATCTCTGTATACGTAAATCTAGGCAGAATCCAACCAAAAACCGGCCAGGAAATCTTGAATATCTTTGGAGCTTCTTCATGATTTCATGAGAATTCCCGGTTGGAATCCTGAATGTTCTTCTAGTGAAATCACTGAATAAGGTTATTTAAGGAAATTCATTCATGATTCTCGACAGGAAACATATACATGTTTCTATTATCTGTTTACTTACTATTATATATATATATATATATATATATATATATATATATATATATATATATATATATACATACACCCAACGTCCAACATTTCTTTTCATACTAGAAATATATAAAATATGAAATCGTATTCTTCAATACATATAAACGTAGCTTTTAAAGTATTCTTATCTTCCCTGTATGAATTTTTATTGGACAAAAAAATAGAAAATTATGAAATTAATTAAGCCTTGTGGGCATATATATATATATATATATATATATATATATATATATATAGCAAAAAGTATTTGAGAAACAAATGGTAGTCGTAGCTATATATTCTTAGAATCCATTCAAGTGTTTATTGATGCACGCCTGTTATGAACTATACGTCCAAATATTTTGCTTACCATGCATCGAAGCTATTTAAAGAGGTCTGCGTGTAATGCAATCACTCAAGCCTTTTATAAACATCCACAATCTCTATTGGTTGTCGATTGTCTATGAACTCCAGATCGGCGTTTTTTCGGGTGCAGAAATTGTGTATCTGAGATTTTATGTTTTTCGAATGTGACCAGTATTTGAGGATAGTTGCCATACCGTGAATTCATATACCGTGAATAGTTATTATTGTAGTTCTATAGACTCATTTTTGAAGTATTTAAAAGTGCGTGTATTGTATACGCATGTGCGGTGGCTGCGATTATATGTTAACATAACAATGTCCCGCGAGAGAAATGCTTCGGTGGATGCGCTTTTATTCTATATCAATTATCGATCAATGTGCGGAGAGTATTGATTGAGCGCATCATAACATATCACGGAAATACATTTGTTACGGCTTAGAGATTTATATTTAAAATTTTGCTGTTTGACATAAGTAAATTATTTGTGCGTTAAATTTTTTATTTTTTGTTATCAAAAGTTTCTTTTGTTTTCAAAAATAGACAAAAAGTTTACGCAATACAAATTTTATTTTTGTGAATTTACTGGGTGGACAAACAAGGACGGAATATCAGAAATAGATATTATACCCACTACATGGTTATCTTATGAAGAAAACCGACAAAGCTGCTTAACTCCATATCCTGAGCCACCATACACATCAGAGATATTAAAATTTCTACAATCTCAGGTGAAGTTGTATGCATTTCCATTACCAAGTTGGCCAAAATGGTCAGTCGTAAAAGTGGCGTAAGTAAAAACTTCTGATATAATCAATTGTGTATTATTTATAACTGTTTATTTGTAAATAAGCACATATAAACAAGCAGAGAGTCAGTTAAATCGACTTCGATCTGAGGCATTCGCTTTTAACACGAATCGCGGCGACGGGGAACAAACAGCTGTTGTTCATACCAATGAATATCGGAGAAAAATATTAAATTCAATTTTGACTGTGCCTACATTAACTTCTTCCGAGGACTCATCCAACCTTGTTACATCGTCTGCTGAAAGTTCGTGTGAAAAAAAGAAAGTAATTTTAAAAATTAATAAAAATAAATCTGGTAAAATTAAAGTTTTGATTATTTAAAAATCTAGAGTTTAATATATATTTTTTAATAGATAAAAAGAAACAAAAAAGGTGGATTTAACGGTGAGAAATGACGTCATCAAGGCACAAAAAATACAAGGGAAGATAATAAGAAAGATTATGTTGCAGAAATCGTGCATAACGTAAGCGTCAATAATTCTTATTTAGACATTTGTCTAGAAGAGACTATTGAAAATTTTGAAGACACGAATGACGATAGGTAGAAAAGGTAAAGAAGTCAATAGGTAGGAAAAAAATAATATATTCCATTTATTGAGGTTATATACATATTTTTTTTAATATTCTTCAAAGTATTTTTAATTTATTTTAAATTAAAAAATGTCAGAAGAATCCTAGAGAAATACCGTATGAAAATTGTACACGTCAATATTTATAATATATTTAAAATTTTATATTTATATTTTCATATTCTGAAGAGTTTATGATTAACAATATAAATACAAGGCCTAAGGACCGTTTACTATCTGAACAGAAACTAAAAAAGTCAAAAAATAAGTTTGAGATGTATTCGCAAAAGAAATTTTCTCCAGGAATATAATATATAATATACTTTATTTGTTGAGTTCTTAATATTTAATCGAAATTATTTTTTAGAATCAATTGCTATACCATATGATCAAATTTAATCCGGACTAGTGCATTTAAACTCCGCGCATAAACTGAATCGGTAACATTTTTTCCCTATATTGGCACAACCATTCTTCATGTCCATGTGAATTTTGAGCGCTATATCTCCATTAGTGTATGTTTGTTAGTTGTTTCTTTTCAACGCAAAAAGTTTGTCTGGCGATAATGACTATGGAAAAAAAGTTGATCCACGAGTTGGCTTGAAATTTTGTGTTTCCAATGGAAATACGGCTATGAATTCGTTGAAAATATTGCAGAAGTGTTTTGGGGAGTCTACTTTATCGTGAACGCAAGTATTTGAGTGGCACAAAGTATTCAGTGAAGGTCGCGAAGTCGTCGCAAACTTAAGTTGCCCATCCACCGAAAATCAAGATGATGCTCATAATTTTTTTCGATTACCATGAAGTGGTTCACCATGAATTCGTTCCAGGAGGTCAAACGGTCAATAAGGAATACTACTTGGCCGTTTTGAGGCCTCTACGTGAAGCAATTCGTCGTAAACGACCGAGTTTGTGGGCAGACAATTCATGGTTTTTTCACCACGATAATGCGCCGGCACATTCCAGAATTGATTGTGTCTGATTTTTTAGCCAAACACGAACTTAAAGTCATCGCTCAGCCACCGTATTTGCCCGATTTGGCTCCCTGTGACTTTTTTCTCTTTCCCAAAACTCGAAAATCCGCTTCGGGGAACGCACCATGAGTCCATATTCAATATCGCTACACAAACTTTTTGCGTCGTAAGCAGCCAGCTGGCAAACAGACACTAATAGAGATATGGCGCTCAAATTTCACATGGATATAAGAAAGGTTGTGCCAATATAGGAAAAAAAAAATTTTACCAATTCAGTTTTCGCACAGAGATTAAATGCACCAGTCCGAGTCAAATTTAATCGTATGGTATTAACGGCAATAAAAAATTTAAAATTAATCGTCATCGAAGGTCAAAGAGATATTCAACAACTTTAAGAGAAAGTCATGAGATTAAATGAAAATAATTTTTTGAATCATCTTAAAAACTATAATTTAAACTTACCAATAAAGAATATAAATACGTGCAGGCTCTTAGATTTTCAATTAAAAGTGTATATAGAACTAAAAAATAGTTTTGTAAGCAATATATTAATTTTATATATTAAACTTTAATTAAAAATAAATTATTTCATCTTATTCACTTTTTGATTCAAACAAAACATTTTTTTTCTGCAGAATGCAACAATCAAACATAATTGAGAAAGAAGTGGTGACAATGCTATAAAAAGTATTAGTAATATTTTAAGGATTCAAGATAAATAAAATTGCATAAAAAATTTAAATATTTTATTGATAAAATACATAATGATTGAAAATGTTTTATAGATTAATTATAAATTCTCACCGAGATAGACCGGAGATCCAATAATAGAGAGCTTCTTCCTTTGGGCATTGAGTTCCACTTTGGGAATTCGAAAGATTGGGCTGGTCGAATGAAGAATTCAAAAGAATCAATATTTTATACTAAATATCTAACAATATAATTAAGTAGAAATAAGCTTTTTATATATTAGGTGTACAAATAAGTTTCCGCCGTTTTAAAAAGATGGCGCCACCGATAAGATAACATCGAAATTGTCAGCTGTAAAAAATCGTATAGTATATGTTGATATCTAGAAACAGTGTAACCTTTTAATACCTCTGACATTTTGCTAGTATCACTTAGTTTTCATCATTTTCAGATGTCAAGTTTTGAGCCAAGTAAACGTCATTTGCGGGAATTGTTAATTTACTTCTTTCATAAAAGCATATGGCGATGTTAATTTGAGTGAGAGAAGTTGTCCGGCGTGGTTCCTAAAATTTAAAAGTGGTGATTTTGACGTGGAGGACAAAACACGCAGTGGAAGGCTCAAAGTGTATGGTGACACAGAATTGGAGGCTTTACTGGAGGAACATCCGTGCCAAACACAAGAAGAACTTGCATAATAATTAGGAGTGACTCAGCAAACTATTTCACAACGTCTCAAAACCCTGGGTATGATTCAAATGCAAGGGAATTGGGTTCCTTACGAACTGAAGCTAAGAGTCGTCGAGCGTCGCTTATTCGCTTGCGAACAATTGCTCAAAAGGCAAAATCTCAAAGGATTTCTATATCAAATCGTGACGGGAGACGAAAAGTGGATTCAGTACGACAACCCAAAGCGTAGGAAGTCATGGGATAAGCCCGGGCATGCCTCTACTTCGATCGCCAAGCCAAATATTCATGGCAAGAAGCTAATGCTGTGCATTTGGTGGGACCAGCTTGGAGTAATCTATTACGAACTACACAATCCAACCGCCACCGTAGAACATTACCAACAACATCTAATGCAATTGAGCCGATCATTAAAGATTAAACGTCCACAATATGCCAAAAGGCACGATAAAGTCATTTTTCAGCATGACAACACTCGGCTACATGTTGCAAAAATCGTAAAGTAAACGTTAGAAACACTGAATTGGGACGTTCTATCCCATTCGTCGTATTCACCAGACATTGCTCCTTCAGACTACCACCTATTCCGGTTGATGACTCATGGTCTGGCTGAGCAGCACTTTACTTCTTACAAGGAATTGAAGAAATGGGTCGATTCGTGGATCGCTTCAAAAGACGAACAATTTTTTAGACGAAGTATTCATTTGTTGCCCGAAAGATGGTCAAAAGTAGTAGAAAGTGCTGGGCAATATTTTGAATGACATTATTTGTACCTTTTTTTACAATAAGTCTTATTTCTTTATAAAAAACGGCGGAAACTTATTTGTATACCCAATATTTTATAAATATTAACCAAAAATTAAAATGTGATTATGTTTTTTATCATTGTAATATTTTTATTACTTAGTTAAATAAATCAATAAATTTTCTAATTTGATATAATTTTAAAATTATATTAGTTTATGTCATCCTATAAATATTAGTCATTAATTTATATTTTGAAATAATAAATAAAATTCATTCATATTCACTTAAAAAATAACGACGAATGTATCATTTATAAAATCAGGTACAATGCTTAAATCTGTTATCTTTTATTAGGCACATAATAATCAGTATTATTTTTTATTTTTTATAATGTAATAATTATTTAAAATCCTTTATTGGAAAACTAATGGTAAACCAAATAGGGCACTTTTCAGGTTCGTTAAGAAGGCGAATCAACCTGTTATAGCTTTTGTGACAAATTAATGTATTTATACAAACATTCAGAGCAAAACTGTTGATACTTTCATAAATTTCTTTAAAGGCCCGCGAAACTATCCGCTTGTTATTTCAACTTCATTCTCTTGAACGAATATCCAAATCCTGTGTTTCTGATCTACTATTAAATATTGGCAAATATTACGAAAACAAATATTGGTTTTATATTTTCATTAGTTTTACACACATATTTAATATGTACTGCTACAGCTCGAGTCACTTAGTTATGGTCTCTCCGTACCTGGACAACTCGTAGTGATATAGAATAATTATATGCGCAGGATACGTACCTTCATTGAATTGATATTCTAATATCCGACGTTGCCACTTTTTATAGTTATTGATAGTTTCCTATAACCCTCGAATAAAAATATATTTCGATACGGGAGTGAAAGGCGATTATTTGCCCACTGATGCAGTTTATTCCCGAACGAAACGACGGAGATAAGTCACACGAGGTAAAAATGAATTAGCGCATCAGTTTCGATTCGTATTTTATACGATGAGAGCTAAAAAATTAGACTAAAATTTTAATTTACATTTTGTTGCATCTGTTATGATAAGGTTAGCTTGGTGTAAACCGTATTTGTACAATTTTAGTCCATGCCCTTTGCATATATTCAACGGATTTGAGAAATGATAGATGTTATTATGATAAGTTATATACAATGCCAGCTCTAATTCATTCATCTGCTTATACATTATTTCTATAATTCTATGTTTTATATTTCTGAAACATAGCTAAAATTGCTTGTCAAGTACTAGAATCAATATCAATTAGACTTTAGTGTTAAGCTAAGATTAATATATGAATAATATAAAGTTAGTTATGGAATATAATGAAGAAATATTATTGCAATATATAAATAGTTGCGAAATATTTCTATCTAGTTTTTGTCTACTTCGAGGAATTTAATGAAATTATTAAATTATAGTTACTCGATACAAATGCAGCAAAGCGTAACGAAATACATGCAGTTATTGCATTAATTTACTCGTAATTGTATCAGTCCTGAAGTATCAAAAGATAAAAATGTAAGAAGTACGTATTTATGTGAAAGTATAGATAGAACGTAATTGATCTATAAGTTTAATACATACATAATTATTACAATATTTAGGAATTTTCACACTGCATAACTCAATAAGAGCTTATGGTTGATGTGTATCTATATTTCAATATAATGTCGTGGTTGGTCGATATTTGTTCAATTCCATTTTTCCAATAGATATTTTTGCCAATAGTCAATTTTTCGGTATATGTTTTTCTAGTCTCTGCATATAATATTTCAATATTTAAATATTTAAGGAATTTCTCGACCTCCAATTGTTCCATTCCTTTGCTTTCTGGTTATAAACTGAATCTATTATACATAATATTTTCTGAAGTAATATTTGCAAGATGTTCATGTTACAATAATACGAAGAAAGGAACTGAGTAAAACGAAGAGGGAAATATTGTTCTCGAAGAATAATGTAACAAAAAAGGAGATAAGTGAAATTAGTACTTAGACACAGTAATAAGCGAAGACATTAATGGACGTTCATAAAATATGCATTGAGAGATAGACAACCTGAGGGTTCTGCAGCAAGAGACTCGCTCATAGTGATAATCGAACTTCGACATGAAGAAGAAAGGTAAGAATGCACAATGCAATAACAAAAATTTCAGAATTTCACCTTTGCTTTTATAAATCATTTAGATACTTCGTAATTATTTTCGGTATTATTTGAACAAAAATAGATTCTCATTTCTCAGTATAGTAGCTACTTACGCTTAACACAAAAATGTTAAATGATGTATTATTCAATTCAACACTATACATATATATATATATATATATATATATATATATATATATATAAAATATATAATTAACTATATATACAGTTAATAATAATAATAATAATAATAATAATAATAATAATAATAAGAACAACAACAACAACAAATATTGTATATCCATTTTAATTAATGAAATAGATATTAACTCAGTCTCCGACCAGAACATCGAAAAATATTTCGATTTTAATATGAAAATCTTTGCATTCCTTGGATTACATCTCACATTAAAAAACGATGAAGAAATAAAAAAACCAAAATTTCTGGATACACTTCCGATATTCATCACGAATGGATTAGGAATGTTTGGCTTTTTAATGCAAGTCAATTTAATAGCGGAATCTCTAGCGCAGAATGAAAAGTTTTTGGCAACTCAAATAAGCAGTCACTTATTCTCTAATCTGTTATGTATCAGTAAGGTATATGTACTATTAAATAATCATTAACACGATGAAACACTATTTCATTACTCGCACATTATAATACGTATAATACACTGTATAATAAAAGATAATATTACCAAATAAATTAATAAATATAATTTATCCGGCTTACAGTTTGTTTTTTCTAAACTTATATAATTGTAATAGGGATCAGATAGACCATTAAGATTTTTTGTGCCAGTCTACTAGATATTAAATTCATTTTTTTTACATATTCATTCTAAATTATTATATATTGACATCTATGAAAAGTTGTATTTCATCTTATTAACTAAAATTTTACTATAAAAACAAATAATATACTTAGGGTTATCGTTTGGCGACTACTATGACACATATGCAAATCGTACTACGAGACATCTCGAATATTTGGAATCAGAATCCTCCAAAGAGAGACCAAGAAAAAATATTAAAAGGAGCTGCAAAAACTCTTATATTCTGTAAAATTTTTTTTACGTTACTTGTAGTGCCCTAGCCAGTTTCAGCATACCGCCAATTCAGTGAGTACGTTCAAATTTTAATTGTTTAATTTCAATGAATTCATAAATATTCATTAAAATAAACAATCTTTATTCTTTTCTTAATTAAATTTCAGTAAACTGTTTGTTCAAATTTAGTCATTTAAGCAAAATTTTGCAATTCAAATGCACATAAACACTGATCCTTATTAGACTTTGTCATTTCTACTTAATTAGTGACAGAAAAGTGAGAGAGAGAGAGAGAGAGAGAGAGAGAGAGAGAGAGAGAGAGAGAGAGAGAGAGAGAGAGAGAGAGAGTGAGACAGGAAGAGAGAGCGAGAGACAGAGGAATTTATAAGATGAAGTTTAGAAAGTTAAGGTATAGGAAATACAATAAGATTAATCAATTGAATATTACCATAAATATATCAAAAAATTTTTTTTAATTGTCCAAATAAATATAAACATTAATAAATTAATTACAAGTAAGTCTATAAAACGTAATACATGTAAGTCTATAAAAAGTATTATTAGCAAAGCTATTTTCTCTTAGAAACATTTATATATCAATTAAAATATATTTATTAATCTTTTCCTGAATTCTACACGTACCACTCGCATTAATTGAATTAATATATTGACATTTGCTTTTGAAAGAAGTAAATCAAATAAAAATAGTGAAAATTACAATATTCTTGAAAAAAATAGATTTAGATGATAACATAATTATATTCAATAGGTCAATTCAGGTTCTCAAAAATGAACTAATACTTGTACTCTAAATTTCTTATGGAGCTCAAAATTCTATTATTTAATGATCAGGCCTGAAAAGTACAGATTGCAAATGCAAAAATAATTGGTTAGCATATCAGTCCCTCATAAAACTTGTTTAATCACTATTATCGATATACTTGATTACCTGGAGTATTATCTGTATTAAAGATGCTACAAAAGAAAGAGTCACAAAATATATATGAGATTTAAGTTTTTATTCCCAGATGAGCTCTCGAATCTGGCTTGAATACACAATTCCTCTGTGAAAGGTATAGCTTGTCGAATGTCCTTAAAATATTCGATGAAATAAAAAAACTCATTAGTTCCTGTACTAATTCGTTTTCTGACATAAACCTATCAACATTTTAAACAAACTGTTCTTTAGATATCCTTACATCCTATATATCTAGCCGAAGCCCCCCTTTGTTCAGAATAAGACTTTATTACAATCCCTTGTTAAACCTCTGTACCTCCACAAATGAAACATCCGAGCCATGTAAATTAAGTGGTGAGCTGTTACTGTGTGGGCCTTGCACCCAATTCTCCCAAGGATTAAAAATTACCTGTAATAAAATCATTTAAAGGATCTTTAAATCTTTATAAAACTCAAAACGTGTAATACAAACTGTAAATAGTTCTAGTTCCATTGAACAAATAATTCTTTGTTTAACTTGTACCATCTTGGTGTTTCAAATAATCGAATAGTTGTGAAAGTTCTGAACTTCTTGAACTTACTGAAATCCATATTGAAAAGCCGAAGTTCTTTATTGTTAATACAAACGTATTTATAGTAAATAGATTAAAACTATCAGGATACATTTTTATCCAAAGTAAATTCATTCTTACACATTATTTCATTTTTAAAATACATTGCAGTCATCAGCATAGATCTTTAAAATGATATTCTGTTGCAAATTTGTTATTGCATTAAATTTTATTCTGCATTTTTAGAAATTTTATCTTATACCAATTTCGAGAATTGAAAAATCAAACTTACGACTATTCCTTGCGAGTATTCATTTTGAAATACCCCTTTCCAATAAACAATGCGCCTATTTATTTTTCTGTGTTATTGGAAGAACAGTATCTGCTTTGGGCTTCGGGCTTATATTGGATATGCTGCGATACTATGTTTGCCCAATTAACAACGCATGTTTCTATACAATTCAAGGTATATCGCAAATATATTATATAATATTTAGTTTATTTTAGATTCATTAATTCAAACATTATTTATTGTATTACATTACTTCTAATGATTCGGATACATTTTTAGATTCTGCAATACGATATCGATACTTTAATTAATGGCGAATATATTGAAGAAAATTTACAAAAAAATTTTATCATTTTCGTGAAAAGACACTTACAGCTTTTGAGGTAAATTTATCATAGATTAAAAATTATATCATTATTCAAAGACCAATTAATAATTCTTTATATAAAATATTCTTTAGTATTTGTGAGCTCGTTGAATATATATTTAGCCCCGTAATTCTAACTACAGTTATGTTATCTGGATGTAATATTTGCGTTAATCTTTTTCAATTAAGTGAGGTATTTTGCTATATTTTAATCTAAATTTATCAAAAATGTGTAATTAGGATAATTATACTTATTATATTTTTGCAGTCACTTTCCCACGGTCAGTATTTCGAGTTATCGGTTCATATTTTTCTTTTTACAACTACGTTTCTTCAAATAGTATTTTATTGCGCCTTTGCTGAAAAGTTGACCGAACAGGTATTGTATGAATTTGTTCAATTAATGACAAATAAATAAGAAATAAAATTTCATAAATAAGATGTAATCGAACGTTGCACATAGTACTCGAAGGTGAAGAATATTTAACAGGTGTTTCTTAATTTTCCTGAGTGTAGTTTTTTATAAACCACTCCTAGAAGGTGATAGCCGATAAATCTACGAGAGTTGAAGTTTTGCGACTGAACTCACAAAATGATTTTGATGTAATCTAGGCTCGGGAATGTTAAAATCTTGCTCTTTCAATCGCTAATAATCATTTGTATCTATACCTCGAAGATGAGATGAAATAAATTATGAATTTAAAATCTGATCTTTTACATGATGTTTTATTTATTAGAGAGAATACTTAATGCTTTTTTACGATGCTTAATGATGTAACATAGTACTTGAAGATGTTTTCATTTTTTTGTCTACTGTTACTTTTGAAGGATGCGGGTTCTATGCTTAAAAATTAATTTTAATCAATTGGTAACGATTTGGTTCGATGAAAATCTGATATATAAGCGAATATATGTTTGTATGTAAGAATGTATGTCTTCAGCAGTCGCCAAAACTACTGCACCGATCGTTTTTAAAATTTAATCACGCATTCTATACGGTCAGGATTAGATGAAAAGCAATTTAATTTTTAACATTCAACAAAAAAATTTAAGAAAAAAAAGAAGATATATTTTATCAACAATTCCACGACAAGCGCAGAATAGTGAATGAGATGGCACGAGCTTGAATAATATAGTATAGATAAATATAGATACATCTGTATGGATGTCGCATATCCGTCAAGTGAGGCATAAAGGTGTCGTTTATAAGTAACGGATCCAGATATTCAGTTCACAGCAAATGTGTATAGTGAGGCATTGATTTCGATCGAAGATGTATGTTTGCCAATCATCCAGGAAATGACGGTTACGATCAGATTTCGAATGACGGTAACAATTTTGGATGGTGGTCGAATAGCTTATTCAGTTCTGAAGTTGCTATTAAATTTACATAATATTGAGACGCGAACGTATAATATAAATAAAGATTCAGGAAAGCTCAAAATTCTAAAGACCTTTGATCTTCATATATTGGATGAATGTATATTCGCTCAAAAAAAAGCATCGGAAGTATTTGATCATACTGAAAGACTTGAGAAGAAAAAGACAATTTCGGAGGAGCACTAATTTTATTATCTGGTTATTTTCAACCAAGTTTATCAGTTTATAAGATATATAGCTATATTAATTAGTACCTGCATCGATGGGGAATGCTAGTATAGTTGATGTATGAATGTTTCATAACTTGACCAAAATTTCATTGTTAGAATTTAGTTCAGATTGCGAAACGACTTGGATAGGATTACCCGTTAGTACAATATTTTAATAGGAAAGTTTTATCGTAGTAAAAAGTGAGCTTGATGTTGGTGACTTTGTTCCATATCTTGCCATAAAGCTGTCGTTGTTCCTAAAAAAAATTAAAAAATTAGTTTTAGCAATGAAAGTAGCTGTTTTAATATTTGAGTAATATTTAAATAGTTATATAGTTAAGGGGGGTAAGGTATTCAAACTTTTTTTGGACATTTTTTTTTATTTTTTTTTAATGAATGCTTTATATCCCAAGAATATTGTGTTGAAATTTCAAGTTAATGGGAACAAAATTGACAACGTTGTGAGTATTTGAACATTCGTTGCTCCAAGTAGGATTTTTACATATTCGTAATTCTGCTTGACAATTGTGCGGCCCGCTTACTTGGAGAGCGATTGTATTATTTTATAAATCCTATATTCATTTATTATTGAAAGCATCTTTTTGGACATTTCTTGTATATTTGAGTTATACAGCCAGTACATACGTACATCAGCTAGTCTAAAAGTTTGGCTTTGTTTACTTTGGTACTCGCTCGGTTGCCGGAAATTTTCAACAGTAAATTAATTCTTGCTGTTACTATATATATATATACCTCTACAATTGTTGAAATTGCAGCTAATGTAGCTGCATGTACTTTCAGTGAAGGTTCTTTTGCTCTATTAGCCATTATGAAAAAGATGCAAATCATTACAGGGTCAAGTTCCTACGAATGGGCGCGACAAGTTGACGAGTTGCGAATAAATAGAGCAGAGGAACAAGCGTCACACGACAGTAAAGAAGGAACAGTTTTACGTAGACAAATACAAAAAGATGCTTTAGACCATGTAGATGAAAGTGTTTTGCTATATGGATCTGGTATTAACGATTTTATATGAACCTGAAAGACTTATAAAGTTTTATTGTGAATTTTTTAGTTTACAAAACTTTTAAGCCGTTTCCTGCAAACTGCCATTTTTGAAGTCGGTGTACATCCTCACAAAAAATCTACTAAACCGATCGGCTTGAAATTTTGCACAGTACATCTTTACATAATTCATCAGGTAACGCCGTCAAGTTTTTTGGTTATTTTTATTAATTCTTAATTTTACTGTGACAAATAACCCGATTATTTATAGCAAAATTCGGATTTTTGGCTTCTTAGGGCTACCAAAAATTCTAAAATTAAAAAAAAACTCGACAGCATTACCTGAGGAAAAATCTCCTTTGAAGAATGCACTTTGGTTTTTGCAATTCCGACGATTCTGTGGTGCATAATCGTGTGCACCGCAAAACAACTTTTTCTCAAGGAGCCTCCGGACATTCACTGTCAATCGCTTAATTTTCAATATTTTTCAGTGAAAATTTAGGAAAATATTGTTCAAATGATACATTATTATATGCAAATTGACCGCGTAATCCGGATGTATCTGTGTCGCGAGAAAAAATTATTAAAAACATGCCTGTTTTATACCGAATTAACCTTACCCTCTCCCCCTTAAAATACTAATGCATTCGTTTTTTATGCTACAATCACTGTTGATAAGATATATATTTCTCTTGTAAATTATAAAAATATAATGTTATACTACTCAGTATCCGCTGTTGCGGCCGATAAGTAATCAATTATGAACCGTCAATGCACTGCAAATTTCAGATCACACATGTCTCACCGAATAGACGATACAACTATACATCTTAGAAATGTCTCCTTAATAAAAAAAGAATTCTTAAAATTATTAATATTTTCAAAGAAACTATTTTTAATATGAAAAAAATATTTTTAAACTTACTAATGATATGCTCAATAAATATTTTATTTATTACATTTACACCTATAAATAGAAAAATTTTACACCCTTTAATGATAAGAATCTTATTAATATTAGTTATTATTTTAGATTTATTAAATATTAGAATCTTTTATTCTCTAAAATTTCTTTCATATATTATTTTTTTAATAATAATTGGAGGTCTAATAATTTTATTCTTATAATTTACAAAATTTAGTAATAATATATTCTCAACGATTAATTAAAATTTTTCGATAAATTGTTTAATTAAACTATTAATAATTATGTTATTTATATTTATTCTAATATTAAAAATTGAGTTTTAAAAATTTTTAGAATTTCCAATATTAAAAAAACACGAAATTGTTAATAATTTATCATCATTTAAAGGTTTTTCTTGCTTATACCATTATGATAAAAATTTAATAATAATCTAATATAATAAATAGAAACTATCGGTTTATACTCCCAAATATAAATTTTATAGAAAACGACGATACAACGTTTTGGGACTTAAAAATGAAGTTGTGTCATGGATTTCTAATAAATTTCTATTTGACAATACCAACCGATAGTTTCTATTTATTGTATTTATATACACACGATAGAAACATCACACTATGATTAATAACTTTAATTTCAATAATTTTTATACTATTCATAATAACTTTAAATGTTGAAGTAATTATTAATGAAAATTATTTTTACCAAAATTTCATTGAGGCCAAATAATATCTTTAATAAAATCCAATAAACTATTCAATATCATTTACTCTTCTTTAGTAAGATTATCTACCCTTTTAAACGTCTCAGTATGATGAAATTTGAGATTCTTACTAGGACTGTGTTCATTAAATCATTTAGTGGAATTTGTTATCATTCAATTTTTTTACTAATATTGATTAAGCATTTAATAAAGTTACTCATATTATATACAAGATGTAAATTATGTTTGATATTTGTTAATATTAGACGAAACATTTACCAATATTCTTTTTTATTTTTTAAAACATGGATAGTGGAAAGTATAATTTTTGTCAACAACAATAATAGCGGCATTTATAGGATATATTTTACCATGATTTCAAATGTCATTTTGAAGAGCAACTGTACGTACAAATTTAGTTATCTCTTATTTTGGAAAGTCAGCTGTTTTATTATTTATAAATTATTATTGTACTAAGTACTAATTCTAGCTCTCTACAATCAACTACAAATTTAAAATTGAAATATTCTTTCACCCTGACCGATCTTTTTGCTTCCTTACATATTTACCATAGAGTCACGAATTTGTTATTCGTATTATAAAGTAGTATAAGACACTCGGCCTACAAGTGGTTAATCGGATGCAAACTTTGCTAGATGACTTGTTTCGCTTGGCCGCTAACTTCAGATCATCCCGTAATGAATCACTTACCAGCCTTGCGTCGTGATGTATATTTTATATTTTTATCAGCATTAAAATTGTTAGATTATAAAATAATTTACTATCAGCTCTAGATTGACTATCTTATTCTCAGGTAATTTTAATCCATTGCCATGAAATAAAATTTTATTTTACATACACAATGTATAAAAAATGCTACGCGGATAACTATCAATTAAATGAATTAATCAATCTTAAGCTAGTCAGATTCGTGTATCAGAAACATGAAGTATATACATGATTTAAACCAAATTAAACCAATTATTTTATCATCAGAGTTTCATCCCATTTCGAAGCTCAAGTTTTTACATTACTTTAGAATGAATTCACTTTTAATCGTTCACTTGAACGTTCCCCATTTCATAAGGGGAAGCTGTTAAGATATGGTATTTTCTTACTTGCAGTTGTAAATAAATTGGATATATTGTCTATGCCAATAATTTGCTTTTTAAACGAATTTCCCTACATTTTGCACTGTCTTTTAAGAAAAAAACGTTTGAAGCAAAAAAGAGTGAATGGACATAGTGTGATGAAATTAAGAAACAGTGCATTTATGGATATAGGTTCATTAGAAATTTTTGCATTAAATTGTATTTTTTCCTTCAAATTCGATAAGAATATGGAATATCAGTTGAAAATTGCTCTGGTTAATGTAATTTGTAATAAGTACTATAAATTTAATCAAGTTAGTACTATATCTTGGGGTCGAAGAGTATTATGTCCTACAACTGTGCACTTAAACTAGATGAAATCAGTTAACCATATACATCAGAACCTGTCGTTGTCATTTACTTGACCAAAAAAAGTACCAATTTTTTACGGATTATACAAACTTGTACTTATTTTCATACTCATAACCTTCAGATATTCAACTTTGATCTTATTTTTGGGTACGATCCTTATTTATTTGTTAACTATATTATATTGAGTTGTCAACTATATGTCTGTATTATACCATGAAAAATGTATTTAAACTATCATGTTAATCGTATTGAAATGAAATTACTTCACCATTCTTTATTCAATAATTAACTTTAGAAGATTTTTGTATATATTTTTTAGTTCGTATTAAAAACTTCAAGGTTTTAGATGAATAAAATAAAGTATATTATTATCCTTCTTTCAGTTATGCGAATAGAATAACTTTTTCTAAATGAGTATAATACAGAAAAGGAATTTGATTTTCTTTTTTTTATGGATAAATCGAAAAAAACACATTTCCTTATTTACATCTTTCAAACTTATCCAAAAGTATTAATTAAGTTCTTTATAGCTTATTGAATTTATGAAAAACGTTCATATTAATAACACGAAATAGCAGATTTTGTCCTTTACACTATTTGTACAATATTTTCACGAAATAATTTGATTATCTAATATTTTTTTATCAGTCAGCGTCAATAGCCTCTGCAATTTATAACGCTAAATGGACCGACAAAAATGTGAAATTTGGAGTTTATCTTCAAATACCTATTTTAAGATCTCAGCGTCCAGTTCAATGCACAGCTTATGGATTTTTTCCTATTGGACATACACGGCTTACGACGGTATGAAGTCTCAACTAATTTCTAAATTTAATAATACATCACTTTATTTTACAGTAAATTTCTTATTACTTCAGGTAATTAATACCGCATTCTCATATTATATGATGTTACGGACAACAACTAAAAATACACATTAGAAAATATGAAAAAACTGGTCACGTTTATTAGCAAATAAACTAGTTAATTCACTTTCATCTATATAAGTTATATTGAAATTGTTATAACTGTAGTATCTTTACACATATTATACTAGTTTTATAAGTAATTTTCTCTAAATAAGCTTGGAGTAATTGTTATCGTATTTATAAAAAAGATCTATACTATCACCTATCAACGTTTATTTATTTAACTAAATATATTTATTTTATATATCTTATCTTTTATAATTTTATTATTTATTAATATAATTTTTTTAGTTAATGTGATCATTGAAACTAATAGCACATTTCTTTAGCACATTTCTTGCTGTTGTTAAAAAATACGATGATACATTTTTTTCGGATTCACAAGATTCGTCTCGTCCACCTGCAGGTCTTGTGGCTTCATGTGTTTGATACCTTTTGGATTCATTAGATTCATTGTGGATAAATTCTCCGCACTTGTTTGCCCTTCGTTCGTCGTTATTAAACACGGGCGAGAACATCTATGAACATGAGTGGAAAATCCACAAATATCCTGGCATGATCATGTGGCACGAGTTAGGTCGTAACACCGCCTATGCTCGAAGCAGCTCGGCACTAGGACCTAATATGATAGGAGCGATCTGCATATATCCATACGTGGGTCGGCGATTGTTTACATCGTGTATGTTCATATAGTGTGAAATTGGTTAATTGTCACCTTCGAGTCTGTGCAGCCTACAAAACAAAGACTACCGATCATCTAATCAGGTCCGTTAGCAGAGGACGAACATCACTCTGAGGTGTTGGCGAAACTCGCTGCCTCCATTGGGCACCTCGACGATCTCATAGAGAGGGCTGTCCCCGACATCCAAACTGCGCTTGTCTTTAATCTTCGGACAGATTTTCCTTCTCTTCTCTGATCGTATTTAGGTAAGTGTACATCCGTCTGATCGAAAGGTAAGAGAGCTCTCCTTTTGCACGAGGTGTGATCAAAAAGTAAGATGAACTTTAAATGGCGTGAACTGCTTATATTCGATCTTCGATTTTTTTTATTTTATGTTAAATTAATAAAGTGGTTTAAATTCAGCCAAGAAGGCCGAGTAAATACCAAAGACAAATCTCACTATGGAAGACCCAGCACGTCAACAACTTACGAAAACCATAAGAGAATTTGCTGATGATATAGGCATATTATTTGGTTTGTCTCAAGCAATTTTAATGGAGATTTTGTGCATGAGATATGTGTGAAATTGCTAAATTTTGACCAAAAGAAATGTCGCGTAAGCATCGTTCAGGAGTTGTTAAATAACACCAATGATGACTCAGATTTGCTCAAAAGGGTAATGAAAGGTGATAAAACGTGAGTATTTGGTTATGACGTCGAAAATAATGCCCAATGATTTTCTGATTTCACCGTTATTGTAAGTCGCTACAAGTCTGTAATTAGGCTCAGGTCTTTTCCCTCATTATCCCTACTCCTATCTACTCCTGCCTCTATTATTGTACTTACTATATATACCTCTGTAAATTTCATATTTTCTTACATTTGTAATTTTGAAGATGACGTTATAGTCGAAAAAGCTGTCAGTTTTTCGAAATAAATAAAAATTGTGAACATATCCAAGTGTACTTATTAAGTGTTCCTTACACTATATTAATTTACAAAAAAAGCATGTCAAATTCAATCAAACCAATCGTTATTAATACACCACGATAATGCATCAACTCACATCTCACTGCTTGTTCGTAATTTTTTGACTAATAGAAAGACGGTAATCTTGACTCAGCCACAGTATTGGCCAGATTTGCCCCTCTGAAACTTTTTCCTGTCTGTAAAATTGAAAACACCCTTGAAAGGATGGCGTTGGACTACGATTGCGGAGATAAAGACCTGATCACTCTATGAACTCAAGGTTATACAAAAAATTACTTATCAGGAATGCTTTGAAGGTTGGAAAAAGCGGTAGAACAAGTGTATTGTATTTGAAGGGGAGTATTTTAAAGGAGACAACATAAATATTGATGAATAAATAAATATTTTTTAAGAAAAATTAAAATTCCTTTTGATTACACCTCGTATATGAATGGCCACTTGGTATGTTTGATTCAATACCAATCGGGCCATAATTTTATTGTAATTAGATAATTTATAAGTAGTTTATAACTTATATGTATTCACGTTTTTTACAGTCTTAGTTTAAATATAGTTTTATTTTGATTCAATTGTGTCATTTCTGGCTTTTCCCTCCATTCAAGCATTGTGGTCTTTTATACCTTTAGAGAGTTGCATGTTTACGTTGATACGTATTATAAAATTTTAATTAAATTTCTCCAAGTATTATTATTTATGCACTTCACATTTAAAAATAAATTTTCTTAATTTTAATATAACCATATCTTAGTTTTAGAATTGACTATTATTTATTATGATTTTAATCTAATTATTTTACTATATTTCACACGAATAGTTTTTAAACACTATTCATTAACGCAAAGTACACTTTTCTGTTTTCAACAATTGTTCAAATATAGAAAAAACAAAAGTATTTAAAGTGAATCTGTTTGTAATAAATTTATAAATTTTTTAATAAAATTTATATTGTTTAAGGGATTTCCTAAAATTATTGATGTTACCGATTGCATTGACATTCGTCTTCCAGTAGAAAATTGAGGAAATTGAATGTTTTTATTGTTCTATGATATTATATACTATTAGACTCTTATAGATAAATAGCAATAACATTTTTTTGCTAAGCAGTGATTTTTGCTAATTGATATTTAACCCACATTACTCTTTCTAGGAAAACATGCGAATATATTTCAGACTTCTGTACTTCTTTAATACGGTAACAATCAGCTTTTTAATATTTATTTACAGAGAAATTATTCAGTCAATACTGAACTGTTCCAAAAATTCTCCTCTGGCACCAGCCCCATCCACTTATTCATTTTAATGTACATTAAATTTTACTCACGCATTTTAATGTACATTATTTATTTTATATTACACATAGCTCTCTTTCTCTCTCTTTATCTCTCTCTCTCTCTCTCTCTCTCTCTCTCTCTCTTTCTCTCTCTCACTCTCTCTCTCTCTCTCACTCTCTCTCTCACTCTCTCTCTCTCTCACTCTCTCTCACTCTCTCCCTCTCTCTTTCACTCTCTCTCTCTCTCTCTCTTTCTAGGCCACATTGTTCTGGTACATTCATGAGTTCATCAGCTCTTTCAACTAGGGCCATGCGCACTGTCGGACAGGGCGCTCCACCCCGAAGATTATGATTATACCTGCTTCCTTATCCGTGAAGTATAGCAATCTCGCTGCTCTATATATTTTAAAGGAAAAAAAGTACACTTCGAGAAAATCCAATATTTTTGATTTTACTATTTAAAGAACAGTCTTTATTATATTTATTTTACATTTTTTATTGGTATCATTACTTACCGTGTGATCTGCGATTGGATCTTATCGTTTGTATATAGGCAATATTTTCTTTTTCCGATTTCTTGATAACGGTTGTTTACATAATAATGTAAAAGTATGATTAATATAATAACCATAACCCCGATTTTGAGTCGATATAGATCTGGAAAAGATAAAACGTGGAAATATAAGCCTCTAAAAAAAATAAAGTGGAAAAAATTACATATACTCTTATATTCTTTTAATATTTCTTAAATTCTGTTTTCAAAATTGTATTCTGTTGACTTTTTAATATTGATAACTCGAAGGAAAATATTGTTAATTTCGGAAAGTTTCGTAGGATTTATGACAAACGAAACGCAATAATTTTACTCTTTACGATATTTGTCCCGAATGTCATCATCTTTTAGCATATGATTTTAAGAACACTAAAAGAATAGATAAATAAATTCTTAGCAAGTATAGAATTTTATTTTGCAACTGTGATTTAATATGATTTTCATGCCAATGTTTGAAGAGGATAATTCTAACTAAAGACAAATAATCCGCATTAAAAAGTATGTATAATACAATTCCAGATTCAAATCCTCAGTTGGATATTTTGTTCTTGGAATGCTAACGTGCAATTCTAATTCTGGTTCAACATGATTTCAATTCGTGGGCGGATTTATAGATGTCAAATTCGCGATTCTTCTTAAGACAATTCTAATTTCAAACACAAGTAATTTTTTCCTCAAAGTTGTACGCGAAGAAGGATATGTGAAGAATGCAGAGAATAATGACTTTTGCCCCTTTTACAGCTGACCATCGTGTAGAATTCAATCAATGACGTTTATGATAAGGCTGTGTGGCTCGTGAAGAAATTTCAATGTTGGTTTATTCAAGCCTTGCTGAAATCAAGTAGCAAACACTACTAAGGATAGAAGCAGCCGACTTCCACGTGAAAAGCGCATTAGAGTTTATTTCATCTACTATAAAACGTGACCGAATGGTTTTATTATGGTCAGTGGTGCAGCTGTTTAGGATAATCCGCGGTGCATGTATTTTACACTAACCCTGTATTTTTCTTTATTTTCCCATGCGTGACAATATTTTATTATGTCTCAAGAACCTGGAGATCTCTTATATCTTTTGTAGTTTCATACAGAGCGTTCACAGTTTTTATTTTTTAACAGTTTAGATAGTCTTTTGAGACTCGTCCTGGTGAACAGACGTTCTTTCCTCGTGTTATAATAAATATGGTTGGAGTCCGTGAGTTCCAAAACCGCTATTGCTAAGATTGTTATCCCCAAAACCGTAATTACCGAAGTGAACGTTTTTTCCAATCACAAGATGTTTAGAAAATTGGATTTATCTAGTTTTACAATTTAAAAACAAAAAATATGTATTTAATATTTGTTTTTAAAGAAATGATAAGTTGCTACGTAACTTATAAATACGGGGTGTGTTCAAAAAATAACAAGAATTTTCATTTTATGAAAAAAATATTTATTTATTCATCCATATCTATTTTGTCCCCTTCAAAGTAATCTCCCTCGGATATAATTCACTTGTGCCAACGCTTTTTCCAATCCTCGAAACACTTTTGAAACTCGATCTTTGTAATAGCTTTTAGCTCTTTCAGCGATTCGTTTTTAATGTCATCTATGCTTGTAAAACCACGGCTTTATAATATTCTCTTTATTTTTGGAAATAGATAGAAGTCACATGGAGCCATATCTGGCGAATGTGGAAGCTGAGGCATCATTAAAGTTTTGTTTTTGGCCAAAAATTCACGAACAAGCAATGAAGTGTAAGCAGATGCATTATCGTCGTGCAAAAGCCATAAATTGTTTTGCCACAAATCCGGGCGTTTTTTTCGGAATGCTTCACGCAAACGGCGTTGAACCTGTAGGTAGTACTCCTTATTGATTGTTTTACTTTGTGGCAAAAATTCATGATGCACTATGTCATTAAAATCGAAGAACACAGTGAGCATAACCTTCACATTAGAACGCACTTGTCGAGCCTTTTTCGGTCTTGGCGATCCAGAATGCCTCCACTCGACATCATATCCGTAAATCCATGTTTCGACACTTGTTATAACACGTTTTAGTAGTTCTGCATCGTTATTAACTTCATTTACCGACTCGGCAACTTCCATTCGCCGCTGTTTTTGTTCCAAATTCCACAATTTTGGAACAAAATTTGCTGCCACAGGTTTCATATCTAAAACATCTGAAAAAATTCCATGGCATGAGCCAACTGATATGCCAAAATCATCATCGACTTCTTTGATTGTGATTCGCCGATCGTTCATAACTATTTCTTTCACTTTTTTCACGTTTTCATAGGTTATTGATGTGCTTGGTCGTTCAAGTATATGTCCGGGTCGTTCGTCATCTTCAACATTTTCGCGGCCATCTTGGAAAAACTTATACCACTCGTAAATCCTTGCTTTACTCATAACACTCACCACATGCCTTTCTTAACATTTTACAAACTTCACTACACTTTATTTCATTTTTTACGCACAATTGAATACAAATTCTTTGCTCCATTTTTTTCACAAACGACAATCGCCAAGCTCGAAAAAAATACGTCTAACATTAGCAGCTGCAACTCAATAAGTAAGCAATAAATATTGCTGATAATTTTATCGTACTTCAGGGGCATGCGTACCAACATAATAACAAAAATTTTTATACAGGCGGACTCTTCAAACCCGCGAAATTTAAAAATTCTCGTTACTTTTTGAACCACTTTGTATGTCTTATAATCATTTTTAATTTTTATCAAGATTCTTACGACGCATGAACATTTTCAAAATTCATTTTTGTTATGATTTTAGATTATGAAGAAAAACCAAATTGATATTCGTACTTCATATAAAAAATTTGATCTTTTCACGTTACATATCATAGTACTTTATACATAAATCTAGATAGATGCAGCAAAGACCTTCAATGCTTGGGTTTCTCCTCTCATTACGTTGTGATTCATCGCTGTCACTAAAATGAGACGTACTTATATCATTCATGGCTATTAAGCATGTATATAATATAAAGCTAATATAAAGCAATAATATATATTCTAAATCTTCCTTATTTTCTCACTTTCCACATTTTATTTGGATTTAAGTTCTGCTTTCCGTCGTAAATGCTGTTACTTAAGGTTATTTATTGATCTCTCAGAGGAAATTGAGTCAGTTCTTCTCCGACTTTTCATTAAATATTTTAAAATGTTTGTTTAAAGCTTGTATTCCTTGTTCGACTTTTAGTTGTATTTTCATTTATATAAACATTTATATGTTATTATTTATATTATTATATTTTTCATATTTACCAAATATTCTTTTGGGGAAAATGATCATTGAGAATAACAATTTGGGGACCGTGGTATCGAACTAATAAATACTATTTCCAAGTATATATTAAATTTACCATTATTATTATTATTATTATTATTATTATTATTATTATTATTATTATTATTATTATTATTATTATTATTATTACTATTGTATTAATATATATTAAATAGTCAACAATGTTCAAAATTTTTAAATAAAAATCTTTAAAAGTATACACTAGATGACAGCAGGTTTCGCCTTCAGACAGCTGTTGGATTAATCAGTGGGATGACAGTTGCGGGCATATTGGTCACTTGTCGTCTTACTGTTGTACAGGGATTAATATGAAGTTTTTTCTGGAAATAATCCTTTCTATGTTAGGTTGGTATTGGATTTAAGGGCTTAAGATTTTTTGATTGCACGGAATTTTGATACAAAAATAAGTAGCACCCTTGAAAGAAATGCATTATTTATGATAAGACAGAAATGACGGTACAAGCGTATAGTAAATTACTGCGTTACGAACGATTGCGGAATATTTCTATCTCATAGTTTTTATCTATTATATCGAATAAAATAATTGCTACGCTATACACAGCAAACTTTTATACGAGCGCGGCAAACCGCGCCGAAGCGGTTTTTTTTTTTTTTGTAGCCCTAACATTAATGCTCGCGTTGTACTCGTGGATCGCGAAATACGAAGACAGAGAGAAACTATTAATATAAGAAGATGCTCAACACGCAACAAAGTAGCCTATAACTTTAATAACAGTTTCGGGTATCATCGCCATAGACGCAGTTCCAGAGAATGCATAATTGAGTGAGAACTAAAGGGTATACGTGTATATCTGGTATATATAGGCGAACGAACAGTGTAGCGGCCGTGAGCCCTTATATTAATTCGTAGTGGGAGAGGGGTTGAATATATTCTTTCGCATTATTCTTAGCTGTAGCTTGTTAAGTATTGATATGCCAATGCTCGCGTATATTTTCCTCGATCCGTGCTTATCACCTTGGAGGATGCATCTGAAGTTCGATCGCGGGTTATTTTTCTATCATATATTAAAAACAGTTATTCTATGCCTGTCTCGCAGTAAAGTACAACGGAACATTATAATAATAATTACAAATTTTACATTTTGCAACATGTATGCAACATATATCAACATATATGCTAAGATAATGGGCTTTCTCAGGATAATTTTATAAGTAATGCACAGGCACTTTACTAAAATGAAATAAATGAACATAGATTCTTAATAAAAATGTTTTACAATGTCCCGATCCAAATATGATCAATACGATCCCATGTCGCGTAAGTTGCACAAGGTTAATATTCGCACACACGCGCCTCCATCAGTGATCGACTGCTGCTGCAACTAATCTGTCCCTTCTCGACTGCTCCAGCAGCGCTCTGCCCTTACACGTTTAAGAATCATCTGTACTTGTTTAAATACTTATCCAGATTTTCACATTACGCTATTGCATTCGTACTACTTGATATCATTCTAGAATATTCTCTAAAACGCACGCGCACGGAAACAATTTACTTTTTTACTGTTTTATTCTTATTAATTTAATTTTTGTGTAATTATTGATTTTAATCATTTTCAATATTATAAAATTGCAGCAAATTTTTTTTCTACGTAGTCCACAAATTTAAGTTGTTTAAGATACATTCTTCTGCAATCCAAATGTGTATATTTTTAATTTAGATTTCTCAATAGATGAAATATAGTGTCTTGGCTTGAATAGCTCTATTCAGCAAAAATTCCCAAAAACTTTGATTCGAATAATATGACATTACTATTAGGTCAAAAAAAAAAGGAATAGTTTAGCTTTACGTATAAACTTCTATTAAGTGGAAACCAGTAGTTTATGTTCGTTTAGCAGAAGGCTTATGATTTCTGGGGTTCTGTCATGATGAATTTTGGTACGGATTTTTATACCAATAATGTATCAAGAATACAAAAGAAATGTAAGATTATGAGCAACTGAAACACTGTTGTGATAAAGGTGAATGCGTATGGCAATAGAAGCACTGCCGCTCGGGTTCGAGCAATGTTCACAACAGTTCCAAACTGGCGTTTATGTAAACAAGAAATTGTGTGTTTAAATGTATAGGGGTGCAATTATGTGTCGAGCCACATATATTCCCTTAGTATCCTTATTCACTTTTGCCAAATATATTTATAGACCTCTGAAAAAAGTAAAAATAATAATATAAAATTAGATTTTGCTATCGCAACATCCTATTTCTACATCCAGCTAAATTATAAAAAAAAAATTGTACATAACTTAAGTTGTTGCTTAGCACGAAACGAGGTTCGCTAGTATATAGTTGGTGACATCGGCACAATACTGTTATACATTGAATATAAATAATTGCGAAATAGTTTTATCTATTTCCCATCCACGTTGAATAAGATAATTGGAACGGCACGTTATACTTTGTCGAATGCGGTAAAACGCGATGAAGCTCGTGGAATTTACGGATGTAATTTGTCCATCGCAATTGTGCAGGTGCACCAAAGACGAAGATGTAAGAGTATTAGAAGTACGTATATATATATATATGATAAATGTAGATGGAACACAACGAATCTATAGGTTTAATACCAGTTTATGTTATAACAATACACTTCCGGACTGCGCAACTTAGTAAGAACTAAAGGATATATGTATATACTTATACACAAAACAATGTAACGATGAGCACTTCTTATTCAATTACCTTCATTGGTACCCTTAGTTTCTTCAACTTTCGTTATTAAGGAACTATAGTATACCTTGTTTCCATCGCTATTACCTTCCGATACCGTAGAATAATTGCAGAATATGAAAATTGCCTAAGCGTATTACAGAAACAAGCGATAATTGTTCTTCTACTAGTACGAACTTTATTTTAGTTGTGCAAAAAATAATGTTAAAATTGAAATGCATAACAATTGTATATAACAAATCTAAACGCTATGAGCTGTCAAAATCCTATATCTATTGTTCGAATATATTAATTCACCCGAATAGCTTGAAATAATCGAACAACTCGAACGTTCGAGTTGTGAAAATAGTTAGAGCTGTTTCAGTAGTTCACAAAATTCGAACGGTTCGAATATCTAGAAATAATTAGTTCAACCAGGCACACTTCAAGACATTTCGGTACTATATCGAATGGTTTTATCAATATGAATATATAGTGCGTATATTGTCTATAGCTATATATATATATATATATATATATATATATATATATATATATATATATATATATATATAGCTAAAAGAACAAGGAGGAAATGTGCCCACGAAGCAAATATCTGCACAAAAAGTATCTAAGGAATAGCGTATATTCACGAAGATTTTTAACAAATTTTAACCATTCTCACATTTTTTCTTTGTATACTTTTCGATTTTGCCCTCTCCGTAAAATAAGAAATATAGGAATCAGAACTACTATAAATCTATCAAAAATATCGGGTTATATAATCATATGATTGATTATATAATTACATAATAATATAATACAATTAATTAATATAATGCAACATTATCAATACAAAGCAACAATCCGGACCAGAAGTAACTTCCGGTAAATGCAAAAAACTTTAATTCACTAAAATTTTTGGATACATATTGTTTACGCTTAATGTAAACTCCCTATATCATAATTATTGAAATATTGTTCAGGTTCTGATTAATTAATTAGTCGCAACTAGTACCAATTAAAACTTTTTACATATACTATATAAATGTAAAGCTTCAATCGGGATAAAAAAATGGATGGTAGTTTTTTGTTTTGCAATTGCTAATCAATTAGTTTTTTAATTTAAATACAAATTATTAAACTGGAAATATGCTTTTTATAATTCAAACATATTATTTCATTTGTAAGGTAATGTTTTTATCAGATATAACATTTTTAATATTATAATTATGTACATGAGATATAAATAATAAAATGGATATTATTAAATATTAGTACTATACAATATTTAAAAACTATTGTGGAATATTGAATGTTTTATGACTTTTATCAGTTTCCAATGCTCTGAAGTATTACAAATATATTTGTAAAAGTATTGTTTTGAAAATAGTTTTCCTTATAAATATTTAGAACCGAATTCGAAAGAAAAATAACATTTGAAGTGAAAAAGTTTTTATTGAAATCCAAAAATATTTATACTAAATTAGTTTCTTTGTTGTTATTAATTAGAGTTCAGCTGAATTCATACGCGTTAATGTGTGATTAAATATGCAATAAACGTGCTTCCTTTGAATGGAGACGTTCATTGAGCTTTTTGCATCAAATATTTGTTTTTCCTTCCGATCCCGCATCGAGAGTAGAAATTTTCATTTTAAGAATTTAACTGGCTCAATGTTATACTATTTATTACCAATTGGTAGTTATCTTGTACATGTCTTAAAACTTTATTGCGCTAATTTTGAAAGTAATCAAAAATACCTTGTTCAATCTTGTCCAAATCCGTCGCCCATATATTTCAAAGAATTTTCGTGTCACTCGCACAGTAATCCCCTCAAATATCCGACAGAATTTGTTTGAATTCCTTCTCAAAAGTATAAAATACCTGAAAAAATTATCAATAGAGATACAAACGTAAGTAGCACGCGGAATACGATGCGAAAAACAGCACCGTACTTACATATCTTTTATGAAGAAATTTATAAACATGCGTAAGTAATTATTTTATATTGATTTTTTTATTTGTTTCAGAAGAAGCTTCGGATACGATAACCGAGAGAAATTTAAAAGTTACAAAACATATTCTGGCTATTATATTGTGTTCGACATTCACTGTGTCTGAGAAAAAATTATTTACCTGATACGCTCTCCTCTCCTTGAAATTATCCTGGAATACTACGGTATCTGTTGTCCCGATGAGGAATATATTACATATTGTTACAAAATTCTATATATATATATTTTTTTTTAAATATTCATTTCAAATTAATAGATTTTTATTTAGGTATTCAGTTTTCTATGTTTAACAAAATATAGTTCGGTTGTACAATTTCTCAATTTATGGTTATATTGAATGCTCGAAAACTTGATACTTTATGAAGCAGCTCCTTCAATAGAGACGGTCGTGCTACAATAACACCAAGAAACGTACGGGGTAAAACGAAGAGAAAAATAATACGATAATGAAGAATAATGTAGAAAAATAAGAGATAAGTGAAATGAATACTTGGACGTAGTAATAGCGAAACTACTGATGAGGCTTCATAAAATATGCAATGAGGCGTAGACAATCAAAAGGTTCTTCGGCAAGACGCCTGTTCACAATGCTTATCTAACTTCGTCATGAAAAATAAGGGTAAGAATGTACAATGTAATTGTAAACTTCATAATTTCACGATTTTTTTTATTATAAATCATTTAGTTACATCTTGATTACTGGCAGAATTCATTTAAAAAATATTTTATTTTCACTTCTCAGTTACTGCTTACACTTCTTGATTTTTTTCTGTTTATCCAAAAAAGGTAAAACTAAATAATGTAGTCGAAACATGTCAATATGAAATATATAAAAGAAACACCCAGTTATAAGAGCATATTTTAACATACATATAATAAACAGTGTATATGAAAATATAATTAATCAAATAGATAGGAATTCATTCTCGGATCAGTGCATCGAAAAATACTTCGATTTAAATGTGAAAATCTTTGCATGTCTGGGATTAAAGATAACATTGAAAAGCAATGAAGAAATACAAAAAACAAAGTTTCTGAATAAACTTCCAATATTTATTACGAACGGATTGGCCCTTTGCAACGGCATAATGCAATTCAGTATAGTAGTAGATTCTTTGGCCTGCAACGAAAAATTTATGGCAACGCAATTAAGCAGTCACCTATTCTCTAATCTGCTATGTATCAGTAAGGTATTTGCATTCAGAAATGATTATTAATGCGATAACATATTTTATTATTTGTGCACTTGCTATATAACAAGTAATAAAAGAGATGAATATATATATTAAAAACTGTATCTCTATGTAGTATAAGTCAGCTACAAAAATAATAAATATAAATCGTAAACCTTTAGGGTTATCGTATGGCATCTACAATAACACAATTGCAAACGTTACTGCGAGATCTATCAAATATTTGGAACCAAAATATTCCTCACAAAAATCAAGAAAAAATATTAAAAGAAGCTGCGAAAACCGTTGTATTCTGTAAAATTTTTACTACTGTTACAATTAGTTGCATCGCCAGCTTTGGTGTGCCGCCACTTCAGTAAGTAATTTTAATTTTTTTTCCCTTTATGTCTGAAATACCACTGAAGTAAACTTTTTTCTCGTGTAGTAATAATTTATGAAAATTGTTATATTAGAGATACATATCAGTTCTTTTTATTACAATTTGAAATTCATATTTCAATTTTTAGCTGGTTAGCTAAAATTTATTTATTTGTTAAGATATATATTAATTATAATTAAAGAATTACAAATAAAGAAAGAGAGAGAGAGAAAGAGAGAGAGAGAGAGAGGGAGGGAGGGAGGGAGAGGGGGTCTAATAGATTTTAAGATGAAGTTTATAGTTATGAGCGAATTATTAACCTACAATATAATATTTTGTTGTAATATAACAAATTAATAAATGACGTCTATAATAATATTTTTGATGACGTAGAGGTTTGAAAAGATTTTTGTTAACAATGATATTTATACTTTTTTAAATTTACCAATTTTGTATGTTTTATACTGTTCTAGAATTCTATTCGTGCAATTTTTAGTTGAATTCAAATTTGAAATGAAATTTTACAAATGGTATAGAAAACATGAGAATATTATTGTACTGAATTCAGGGAATTAAAGTAAAATAATATCAATTTAGTTAGATAGAAACATCCATACGTACAAAGAAATATATATATATGCGAATACTAACGATACGTCAATGTAGAAAAAGGTCAACAGAGATACTAGGGCTTTGCATCCAGATGATTGTCGTCTTCGACTCTTTCGTAGTTGCTTGCTGTGCGCGTATTTCCTATCGTCGCGAAAACGCGCAGTTCTTTTATAATTTGTTGGTGGTTCAAATGTCTTCTTTCTCTTTCTATTATTCGTTTCTACAGTCTGAGGGTGCTCAAACTATGTAGAAATGTTCTATCTCTCGATTATAGATCCAGATGCATACTGAATTATGAAAAGATACATACAAGTTTCTCTAGCGGTGAATAATAAATCCAATAGGTTTATATTATATCGGAGATCACCTCGGCGATAATACAAGTCTCTTTTATGAATAGCTATTTTGTAAAAGGAGCTTCGGATCCCAACATATCTAGATCATCCTCTATAAGTCACAGAGTTACACGAGCTTTCAAACATTTTATTCACAGAGGAGCCGCAGATTCTTGTCTCAATACTCGATTAGTCTATGCAGGATATATGACTTGTCGAATGTCGATCGAATATTCAATCTAATAAGCAGAACTCATTGGATTCCACAGCAAAAAGGTAGTGTCACACACTAGTTGCTGAATTCATAGCCTTCGCTTTACCGACCAGTTGTGTTACGAGATCTTTATACTTAATCTGTATCAGTATACAATTGCGACTTTTAGTTGACCTACAGATTTTAATGGGTTCCGAACCACTTGAAATTGGACTTTAAAATTTAATTAACTAGATTCTCAAATACATTTCGTTACCAGTGTATATATTGCTGGTTGAGGGAAAGTATATAAATAAATATGTATGCAAATAATGTTTACATTCATGTAGAAATATTGTAGCATCATAGATGAACTCGAACGAAATGATAAATAATCATTGGTTATTTTCATCTCAGTCTTAAAATGTATTCTAATTAATAGCATTTGAAATACAATTTATTGCCAATTCATTCTTGTGATACATTTTTTTTTATGTATTTTTTAGAAATCTTCTCTTTTATTACCTATTTCGAGAATCAGCAAATCAAACCTATGACTACACCGTGAGAGTATTCATTTTAAATTATCCATTTCCAATAAACGATGCGCCCACTTATTTTTCTGTTTTATTGGAAGAACAGTACCTGCTCTTTGCTTCGGGTTTTTTTTGGATATGCTGCGATACCATGTTTGCTCAGTTAACAACGCACATTTCTTTACAATTCAAGGTATGTTCACGCACGCGTTAAGAGATGAATAAACCAAATATCTTCATACTATATTAAATGCTGTATTGCTCATATTTTTGGATTATATATTATATGTGTTACATACGCATCTAACCTTTTTAATTATCTCAAATTCAGTAGTTTAGACATTATTTATTACATTACATTACTTCTAATGATATGTATACATCTTTAGATTCTTCAATACGATATAGATACTTTAATTAATAACGAATATGTTGACGAACGTTTACAAAGAAATTTTATAATTTTCGTTAAAAGGCATTTACAGCTATTGAGGTAAATTTATGATAAGTAAGAAATTATGCCCTTACGTAATAAACAAAAATAATAATCCCTTACATAAAAAATTCCTTAGGGCCTGTGAACTCGTTGAACATATATTTAGTCCTATAGTTCTGAGTACAGTTTTGTTGTCTGGATGCAATATGTGCGTTAATGCTTTTCAATTAAGTGAGGTATTTTGATATATTTTAATGTAAATTTATCAAAAATGTGTAAATAGAATAATTATACTTTAATATTTTTGCAGTCAATTTCAAAAGGCGACTATTACGAGTTCTCGCTTCATATTTTTCTTTTTCTGAATACGTTCCTTCAAATAGTCTTTTATTGCGCTTTTGCTGAAAAATTGACCGAACAGGTATTGTATGAGTTTATATTAATTAATGTTAGTATAATAAATAGAGAAGTAATAAGGATTCGACTAAATCTATGCTGAGGCAAACTATTGACAAATCGCTTTATCGAACTGCCACTGATTGATTTAACTCAAACTTTGCGCAGGGATAGAATGCAAATAATATTGAATGCGTTTTTTTTTAAATACTTCTTTTAAGGATTCGTCGTTTATAATACGCTCCAAGAAGATGGTAAGAGATAAATTGTTTATAGACAAAATTTGAAATCTTCTCATTAAATCGAGAATGTGATAAACGATAAGCAATTTCAATGAGTGATGGTCAGTTAGATCAATGACCTTCGCGATATTCAGTGTAATGCATAAAAGAATATCAAATTTTACCTATACAATTTTTGGATTGATGTATTGAAATTTTTTATAACAATAGTAATTTTATTCATTAACAACGAATATTTAATGCTTTTTATCACGCCTTACTGAGTATATAATAATAATAATAATAATAATAATAATAATAATAATATTTATAAATATCATGCATATATTACAGTAATCTTTTTAAATATTGAATTCCTTGGCGCGATAGTCCCGTGTCTACAGGCTGCCTGCCTTACAATTATAAAAAATTCTCTTAAAATTTTGAATTTGCTTGTTTATATTTGTATTCTATATTTTAAATTTTACATTTTATCTTCGCATTCTCTTTCTGCTATTTCACTTCACTCCTCAGTTTTTCATCTACCTACTGTTTCTAATTTTCCACTATATTTACATAACATATCTTTCACTGGATAGCCTCTTAGAACTTCTATTAGTGATCTCCTAAACTTCTCTCTCATACCTGATAGCCCTTTTTTCCTTCACCATCGTTCTCCACTTTTCATCCACATTTACCCTATCCTTGCCGCAGTTCAAACATGTTATACATTTTCTTCTTCTTCCTTGAATGCCCTACAGAGTCCGTTTTTCAAACCCTTACTTATTTTCTTCCTTCGCTTCCGCATCTCAGTTTCGTCCATTGTTTTTTAATTTCACGATCCGACCTTCTCTCGTCCCAGTATTTCTCCCTTCCTAGATTTACTTTACATGCTACATAGTCCCTACAATATTCTGACTTATCTATCTATTCCAATTGCCCTGTATTACTTGTTCTCAATTTATTTTAATACCTCTTTTTAAGTATTTACTTTAGGTGGCCTTCTCTTGTATTAAATTTTTTCTAATACTTTCCCCGCCTCCCATCTCTTAACACCTTTGGAATTTTGATTCCCCATTTGACTGTGTAGCATAATACCTGCAAAAATTTTATCCGATCGGTTTGAAGATTTTAATTTCCGTTGTTAGACTATTTACTTATTACCACAGTCTGGAACTGCTTCAATATTTTTTTGTCATTTGTCGTTTCATTTAAGAAACTGGTGAACCTTCTGATGGGATAAAATAATTAATATATATAAACTTATTGTCTTGATCAAAATTTCTGTTTCTGTAGGTTTAATCCAAACTATTTAAGTTTCATTTTCCAAAGGATTTTCTATGTTTCTAAATAAACAATTAAATTAGTTTAATAAATAATTTATTTTCTCTTAAATTGGAGTAAACTTTAAATAGTTGTATAGTAATATTTTTTATTTTTCTTTTGTAAGTTTCGAAATCATTTTTTATAATTCTATCACAATTACAATGGTAATATAATTATAAGATTAATTACTATCATTTATATTATAAAATAGTAAATATAAATTTATAAATTTGTAATTAATCTTATAAATTTATAAGATTAATTACTATCAATTCAAGATTAATTATCTCATTCTCAAGAAATTCTGATCCATTGAAGTGTAATGAAATTTTGTTTTACATAAGAAGGCCAGAAAACTCTTTCCTAAACGTACAACGATAAATGTGCGATCTTATTTTTGAAGAAACGCTGGTAAGGCGATTCGTTACCTATATTCAGTTTTTTACTTTAATGAAGAATTCCTTTTTATATTTACAATTATTTCTAAATAATCATTATATATATATATATATATATATATATATATATATATATATATATATATATATATATATATAGTAATTCAACTTATAGTCCTTGTTGACTCTTAGAGGTATGAAAATGGTTGGAAGAATTACACAATAGCTTATTCGGTAATTTCAGGATAATAAAGATATAAAAATTTTAGATTCATTTTATTTGAATTTAATTTTTCTGTATTCAGGTGTTTTAAATGAATTTTTTTATTAATAATAAAATTCCTAAGTGCTTCTTAATTCTAAATAATTCTAAGTATTATTCTTCTTTTCCTTTTTTTTGCACGTCACTTTATTTATGCCTTCTAATAATTTCGCTAATCAACGATGGTGGCCATGCTATGTTTGTAAATAAAGCAAATGTAATTACAATGGTAGGTGCTTGTATTTTATCATTGAAATTTTAATCCCTTGCTATAATGATCGAGCCATTGTAGTCCTCTGTGATAAGTTTCTTTTTATACAGTACTAGGCCTATAATTTTATATTATTTCAACATAGATTTCATAATAGATGTGTGTGTATGTTTAAATAATAATAAATTAAGGTAATGATTAATTTATTATTATTTACTAAACTCTTAAAATGTATAAATTATTAGTTTTTCATATCAGATTTGTGATTTCTAAGACTTTTTCGTGTTTAATTTTAATACCGATTTTTCATACACTTTAAAAGATATCTTTCATAAATATTCTGCAAGTTGTATTAAAACATTCTATCGTTTTGGGTAGAATATAAACATGTCCATTATTAATTTCCAAGAAATTTGAAATTATCTAATTAAAATAAAATTTTAACAATAATGAAATGAACGAAAAATAGAGTTTTAATTCATTTTTTTATCACACATATCAATATAAACACAAAATGATAAAAAAATCATCTCAAAAGATCCACTTAAAATGAAATATTCGGATAAACGTCCAAATTTATTTATTTATACATCGCTTTCAGCTTTCTGTATCCCAGGAATAATAATTAAATACTATTAAAGCTTATTCAATCTGATACATAATTTTTTAAAATTAAATATTAAAAAAATTAGTAACAATGTGATCGTTTATGTTTATCTTATACATTAGACAAAAAGATCTATATTAAATACGAAAAAGCAAATATGAATATCTAGTGTAATCTCTATATTGCCACACTAAATAATTTGATTATCTAATATTTTTTTTAACAGTCAGCGTCAATAGCCTCTGCAATTTATAACTCTAAGTGGACTGATAAAAAAGTGAAACTTGGAGTTTATCTTCAAATGCTCATTTTAAAATCTCAGCATCCATTTTATTGTACAGCTTATGGATTTTTTCCTATTGGACATACAAGGCTTACGACGGTATAGAATCTGAACTAGCTTCTAACTTTCATAATATATTTCTTTATTTGACAAATTATTTCTTACTATTTCAGGTAATTAATACGTCGTTCTCGTATTATATGATGTTACGGACAACAACTAAAAATACAAATTAGATAGAGTAATAAAAATTCTTATAAGCACTGTTATAAGTTATATTCGATATATTTTTCTATAGTTGAATAAATAGTCTTCTATATAATTTTTATAATTATATAGAAAAATCCCTAAATAACTGCTTTCTGTATTTCAACCTAAAGTACATTTAAGAGGGTGAAAAGGGATGAGTGATTTCCCTTTTTCTAATATGTTTCTTGAATAAAGAATTTAATTAAAAATATTATACTTTATCACAAGTTATATCATATTTACCGAACATCAATCCATACAATATCATCGGAGAAGCTTGGTTACAGTAAATTTTTCAAAAAAAAGTCTTACTTTTTCATACAACTCTGTGCCTCATTCTGATAAAAAAGCACAAACTATTTTTTTCTATTTTTTAAAATTTCTTCAATTTTCTTTATATCTCTCTTCTTACACATTCTCTCTCTCTCTCTCTCTCTCTCTCTCTCTCTCTCTTGGTCTATTTCTCAATATTTAGCTCTTTCTACTTTTTCAACTTTTCATTCTACATCACTTTATACGATGAATCAATCTATTTCTTAACGAAATCAAATACCTTTTCTTTTTATTTATTGAACGAACAGGTAAGTTTTCAGCGTTTTTTTACGAAAATGTGAGATTTTGTACGAAAACAAGGTTCATATCCTTTAGTCAAAATATCGTCAATTAGAAGCTAAAACGTTTTATCATCTTGCTAGCAATTTATGAATTCCGGATCACAAAATTTCTCGTCTTTCGAATCTAAGAACGTATCGAGCCACTTTTTAATTCGCTCTACTGAACTGAAAGGTATTCCCATAAGACCGTTCTGCATTGATCTAAACAAGTCAGTGGTGCCAAGTCTGCACTCAAAGTCATTCCAAAATCACTATTATTATTAGTTTTCTATCAATTGAAATAGTTCATTATTTAATAATGGAAGAACCATCTATGATATCTGAATTTAGTTATTGATGATTGGCTAGTTCGCATTAGTAACAGAAATATATATTACCGTTTCAACTATTCCCGATATTGATTCATAGAAATCATACTTCTACGTTCAATAATATTTAAATTACTAGCGCGAAATAATAATTTTAGCCAACACGGTGAGTAAGATATAATTTACTGTTATCTATCCACTAACAGCTAGAACATGTGATATAAATGCATATTATAATTAAATTTATATTGTACTGATAAGTACGCATACCAGATAGGCTGATAAGTTCATAAACTCATAAATACATAATGTTTAGTTATTATCAACGTTCAAAAGATACGTGTATAAATTTGACATTTGTCGGACAATTGATTCGTAACATATAGCATTGCAAGTAAAAACAGAATTTCGTGTATTCATCAAAAATAAAAAATACTGTTGATCCTAAGGCTCGGTTTGATAAACTTTAATCGGAATCTGCACCAGGAAAATCAACCGTTGAAAAATGGTTTGTTAAATGTAAACGAGGTAAAATGAGCATCGCAGGCGATACATGCAGTGGACGTCCGAAAACGCTATTAGCTACGACAATATTAAAAAAGTCCATAAAATAAATTTAAATGATCGGAAAGTGAAGTTGATCGCGGTCATAGAAACTTGAAAGATATCAACGGAACGTTTTGGACATGTTATAGATGCTACGCGTGCTTACAATTGATCAAAAGCAACAACGTGTTGGTGAATCGGAAAAAAGTTTAGCGATATTTAACCGCAATAAACACACGTTTTTCATCGATATTTTACGAAGAAAGAATCATGGCTTCATCGCTACAATCTAGAATCCAAGGAACAGTCTCCCGAATGGAGTAGCTTGAAAAAGGAAGTACCGTCTATAGTGATATTACGTAGCGTTTTTGGAGGATCCGAAGGAAGAAACCATGACAAAAAGCCCCATTTGAAAAAAGTGCTGTTTCGTTAAGACAATACACCGTATCACAATCAATAAAAATGATGAAAAAATTGCATGAACTCGACTATGAATTACATTTCCATCCATCTATTCTCCAGCTCTGGACCCCAGGGACTTTTTCTTATTTGTAAAACTCAAAAGAATGCTCGCTGAAAAAAAAAATTCAGCATTGGTAAAGAGGTAATCACCGAAAGTGAGGCATATTTTGAAGCTAAAGAGAAATCTAACTATAAAAATGATATAAAAAAATTGTATGATTGTTATAATCGTTGTAGCTGTCTACAACCCGTTCTGTAAAATTATATTTATCTGTAAAAGGACTGTAAGGCCGATAGAAATTTTTAATGATTTAGTTTATCAGTTGATATACGTAGAAAATTTTTAATTGATTAATACTAATTGAAATACATATTTTATAGTGGCAATTGTAGCGAACACAAGTTTATTGGAAGTACCCAGCTATGTTGATTTATCAATCATCATGTCAAAAGCTGCAAAATGCTTAAAGAAATGTCTGAGAAGGGTGTAGTAATTAAAGGCGAATGTAGAGCAGTACCAACGCAACAGAAAAAGAATTCGACAGGTATATGAATATTCTCTCATGATAATGGACAAGAATCTTACAAGGAAGAAGACGTAAAAGAGCTGGTAGCCATTGTGGATGTGGAAGACGATGATATTAAACTTTTGCAAGAAAGTCAGAAATTATTTTCTTTATTTAGATATTTAGATTTATTTGGATTTTTAATGAATAATTACAATATTTTCAGATTATAGTGTAAAAATCTATCGTTTCTTTTGTTGCTTATCGTTGCCTGGCAATGCGCTTGCGTAAATTTGACGCAACTGGATGACAAACTATGTCGGCGCACACATGCTTGGCCCGTGATGTTATCTGCTCAGATAAACCCATCCATTTGCGTTGTAATTGCGCAAGGGCATTGCCAAGCAACAAAATTTGAGCTATTGCCGGGAATACTTAAGCGAAAGTGGCTTGAAATAAGAAACAAGGTATTGCTTATAATTTTGTCGCTCGCGGAATTAAGAAGCAAAATGTTTAAAAGTTATGCACATGATTACACATATAATTGATTATTAAAATAAACAGTATAATATGATTTTTTAAGAACAATTTCAATTTATTTTTTATTATATATATATATTGTAACGAGCACCAATACGTGCCTTGATGTTCGTTTACGAAGCAGAGAGAGACAGATGACAGGCTATAGTCTCTCTCTAACTTCAGCAAATATCAGGGAGTGGAGGAAAATTTAAGTTTAGTTATCATCTAACTGCTATAAGGAAGATTAAATTAGTATTATTCGCTCACCTATAACCCTGTTATTATATATATATTTAAAATATAACTAGAATATATATATATATATATATATAGATATAGACTCATGCAAATGTCAACATTTTTCCCAGATGAATTTGCTCGAAAACCTGCAAATGTTTTAAAATATAGTCAATTCAACGCAACGGAACTATATCAAATATTATTATACAGCAAATTCTTGAGAATAGCTTATTGGGAAGATGTTCTAATAACAAAATGTATAGAAGGTGATTTTATAGTTGTTAAAAGTTCCTCTATATATCCTGTTTGAGCTGAAAACATATTTTTCTTTATATAGAATGATGTTTCCGCGTCAATGAGTGTTGGGAATTCTTTGCGAATGAACACTCTACTGTCATTTAGATCATTAATAAATAATAAATAAAATGATAAAAATTGCAATGATTATTTTTAACTTTAATATTTTATTCGTTAAGTTTATATTACAGACACGTTTACAGTTTAGTCCTTCAAGACGAACTGGAGCACTTCGAAACACTATTGCAATTCCACAACATTCAGCAATACAAAAGACACAATTATTATCGAAGTAACTGGGTAATGTATGTATATCTCTTTTTAATAGTAAAATTTTTATATACACGAATATTTTAAATGAATATAGATTCTATTTTTAATTGAAATTAATACAGGTGAATATAATAATTTTGTAATGTTGAGAAATTTTATTGTTATCTGTTTTATCATTAGTTTACTATTTTAATATATTTTTCTATAATATATATGTTCTAAATTGAGATTCAAATTCATATTCTTTTTTATTTCGATTTTAATTATTTGATTTTTTACTTCAAAAACAATTTTTTATTAATTCTTATAAAGATGTTTTTTAATACTGTTTTTTTTATACAATTATAAAAGAAATAATATTTAATTTATTTAAATTACAGCTTCTCCCGTGCTCACGATTATCGACAATGAAGAATTTAATATTAAAGGATTTGTGTAAATTAAACGACTCTAATTCGTTCAATCTTCAATCTTCAATCACCAATTGCTGAACCTACAAAACTTAGACGTCAACAATCATCAAACATATCGAATATTTTACAGTCGGAGCAATCAACTAGTAGAGCAAGCATGGTTTTAGTTTTTGACAAAATCTGGAAAACATCTGGAGAGTAACACACAAGTAAAGCACCTGAAATCGCTTGGAGTAATTATACAATGTACCTAAATTTAGCAGCTAGTAGAATTATAATTCGTTAATTAAATTAACATTTTCTTAGGTAAATAAATATTTCTCTTAATTCAAATAGTCACATTCGAAATTTAACGTATTTAAGCTTATATAAATTAAAAGTATACGGTAGAATAAATTATTATTTTTATATAACTAAAATTATGGATTTTATCATTTCAATATATTTGGAGCACTTTGGACACTATTTCTAAACTGATATAAAGTTTGTGCCGATGTCAACCTGATGTCAGCTTAAGGATCAACGGGAGTACACCGATGAAAGAGTGTTGATGTCTGACAATGGGTCTTTGACCTTATCGACGCTCCGCCGTTCAGTAATGGAACTAGCAGATGTGGCTGTGCCACGCGCATCTCGTTGCCGTCTTCTTGTCTAGAATCCTATCCTGGGTGCGAGGTTTGATGATAAGGCGTTGATCAGCTTTACGAGGATTATGACGGTGATAAATACCTTCTTTTGAAGATACAACAAGTAGAAATACATTGTTCCAGTATTCGTCTTGTCAGCCAAGGGTTCCGTATTGTGCAGCGTGGCCGGGTCAAGGAACTGGAGGGTTCCTTTGGGTGCCCTGCATGAGGAATGGCGAAGGGGTCCGTTAGAAGGAGTCATCAAATTAAGTATTCTGATCCGTCCTCTTTAACGACGGCCCAGTGACTCGTAGGTAAATAAATGAATGGTTAATATAAATATTAATTAACATACTATTTTCATTTCTTCAGAACAAATAGTTACGTCCTCAACCACTTGATGAAAAAGGAACGAGTGACCTTTGCACATATTCCTGAACGTCTGTCATTCAAACTGTGGGTGAAAGACTGGCAAGGCAAACTGTAAATCAAGAAACATATGATGCAGTTATAAGTATAAATACTATTCACCAAATACATTTTATTTATAAATAATAGAAAAAAATTTAATATTTTATTTCAGGAACAATATCTTCTAACAATATCTTGGAGAAGTGTACCTTTCAGATTTAATTGCACCATCCTATAAAAACTGTTTGGATTTATATGAAGAATTATTAATGCATATTTTTTGGAATGAATCCAAGAAAATTAAGAGAAAGTTCAGGACAGCTTGTAAATGTTTGTATTAATAACTTCATATTGATAAATAATTTTTAAAATATTTAAAATATTTTATTTTAAAAAAATTAGTTTTTATTATAGAAGCGATAATAGAAAATATCAATTTGTTAGATAATTAAATGTACGCTGATTTATCAAATGCTATGAGTAAAGCTTTACAAAGTTTGAAAGAACAATTTAGAAACCAGATCAATATTGATGCAGATCATAAACCAGAAAGAAGAAAACATCGTCAGCATGTAGAATACATTCGGCACGAGCAATCTATCAAAGATGATGAAGAATCCAACAAGGAGGAATTATCATAACGGATGCTTCTTTGTAGGGCAGCGGAGCTCCCCGGAGACTTATAGCTCAATAAGTCGAACGAAATCGGTTTGTGTGCACGCAATAAAATAAAAGTAAATTTTAACTTTATTTTAAACTTATCTTTATATTTAGTACGAGGGGGGCTCCAAATAAATCACGAAATTTGTCATAACTTTTTTATTTATTAATATTTTTACACCAAATTTTTATCATCTTCAAAGTATTCGTCTTTGACTCTAACGCCATTCTGCAAATGGTGCTTATATTGTTCAAAGCATTTTTGAAATTCATTTATCGAGATTTTCTTCGGCCGTTCCTGCGATTTTTGTTTTACCTCCTCCACTATAATAAAACGCTTTCCTCTCACGTCCTTATTAAGTCTGAGGAACAAAAAGAAATCATAAAGAACCAAATCCAGTGAGTAGGGGTGTGAAAGATTCGCATCATGCCATTTTTGGTCAAAAACTGCTTTACGGCAAGAGTGATGTGGGCGTTCCCTTTGCTCGCCTGTGAGAAGGCGAGTGACAAAATTGGCTACTACTCTTTCCATGTGGAGATCGTCGGATAAAATACTCTGAACTTAACTCCATGATATTCCACTCATATAACTTAACTGATTAATAGTTGACCGACGGTTTTCACGTACAAGAGGATTGATTTTGTTAACGTTTTCATCACTTCTAGACGTGACGGCGTCCTAAACGAGGTTGGTCTACAACTGACATTTCTCCATTTTTCAAATGCGAAAACCACTCGTAGATTCTAGTTTTACTGAGTGCAGCACCCACATAAGCAAACTTAATCAATACAATCGTTTCTGTGATAGATTTCACTAACGGCAAACAAAATTTCACAGCTGCGCGTTGCTCTCGACAATTGGCTCTCACGTTTTCGCCGAAATGGATAAATGTGTTTCACTATAAATATTCCTACGGATGAAACGATACACTTACAGTGACAGAACTTCGTATACTAACTAAGGATACGTTTCCTTAACGCCTATCTGATCGAGCAATGACTATCCCTATTCTCGACCCACTACAGCCCAATTCCCGTTACTTTTGCACCTCCCCTCATATATACATTTTTATACCCCGGTGGATC
This sequence comes from Sycobia sp. Sy_11, assembly GCA_018907035.1. Taxonomy (NCBI): domain Eukaryota; kingdom Metazoa; phylum Arthropoda; class Insecta; order Hymenoptera; family Epichrysomallidae; genus Sycobia; species Sycobia sp. Sy_11. Next base: position 3,892,572 of record JACCIC010000009.1, read on the forward strand.
GGAATTTAACAAAAACCAATCATCGTCAAAAAGGTATTTACTTTACAAAAAATCCCAAGAAAATGCGCGCATATATATGCCTAAAGTTAGACTGTTAGGTTAAGCCTTTTACATCATTATCCTTCTAAAGAGGGATTATGATCCTTCTTTACGTATATAAATGTACCTAAAATATTTTGTCTTACAGTGCTTTAAAAGTCCGTCCAAAATTTTAAGAAAGAGAATCAAGGTACTCACATATAAAGCCATTATAATTATATTAAGACAATCAATATCTGAAGATGTAAAAGAAGGTGTTTATGAACCTTGTCTTTGCAAATGGTTTATTGAACGTGGCCTTATTGCTTCTGTTTCTTTATAATTTTTTCTTTGAATTTTCTATTCTTTACTAAATCGCGTTACTTGTACTATTCTGAATGATAAAAGTTGAAAATAGTAAATTTATGGTAAATCGTTATAATCTTCCTATATGATGTTCTATTATACCTGAATGAAAAAAATAATCAAAACAACCGATATCACATTGAAAATAATGTAAATTTAATTTATTTAATAACTTAATTTATTTTCAGTATCCACAATATATTAAACACTTTTTAAATTATCCTAAAAACATATTCAGTAGTTATATTAGAAAAAGAAATCAAATAACTTTTTATGTTAGACAATAGATATTTTTGAAGATTTAATCACTTTAATATAATTATTAATGGAACTAAGATAATAAATCAATAAATCAAATTTTCTTGTATTTTGATAAAACAAAAAGTAACGAATGTAGAAAAATTAACCAGATATTTTATTAGTTCGTGCAAATTACTTTAGATAATAAATGCGTATGCATTTCAATAGCCCTGTAGACAGGAAGTTGAATGATATTGTAAACAAGCAATTAACAAAGTGGAAAGCAACACCAGATTTTCTGCCCTTCAGATCGTGTGCCGACCATTTAGCATTTAATTATGCTTCGAATGAGAAATTTGACAAGTCTGTCAATATTCATGCCATTATTTTTTATTTGATTCATAAAAATTTTTTATTTAGCTCACATTTATAATTTAAATATAATAATGAATTTAACTAAAGTAAAATCAAATTTAGAAAAATTTTATTAGTATAAAAATTTTACAAAACTCATTTCATAATTTATTCACCACATTGCCATTATTATCGTTATATATTCAGTAAATTTTTAATAAAATATATTTGTAGATGCTCTATTCGACGATCTAAAAGCAGGAACGACAATAGATACAGCATTAAAGTTTATTAAAAGTAGCTTCCATTTCAACGAGGAATAGATTGTAATGTAACTTGGAACAGCATGATAGCTCAGCGCGATTGTAGAACTTAAACAACGAAATATTCAAAAACTTGCGAAGGTAATGTTATTGCAATTAGTCATTTCTTATACTAATAAAATATTACACAGTCATTTAATTTAAACTTAAATAAATGGTTTTTAATTTCAACAGATTCAATACCTATTAATTCAATATTAATTAGTTTTTCAATGTTTTTAGACGAAACGAATTTCAAGGATACATAAGAACGTATTTGAAAGACGTATATAGTAGAGCTGCGTAAGAAATTTTTATCCAGGCACTCCAAAATTATCTTTTTTTTTCTTAAAGAAAAATGAAGGACTTTTTTGAGGTACTAAGCAATACTCGGTATTAGTACCTTGTCACGTGGGTTACTCAGCGGCGAGTAATAGATAATATATATATATATATATAGGATAGCCAATAAATAATGCGCATAGTTCAATGTTAAATAGAAGCTAGTCTATATTTGTATTATATAATAATATAGCTAGGTACTAACAGCGGTCAGTAAAATAATTAAGCGACCGATAAGAACCGACAAAATTATAAATTAAAATGAAATAACGTACTTTTCGTTCGTAGAAAAGTGCGTTATTTTTCGATAGAAGTCTTCGTTATCGGCACTTGTTGAGGAAGGCACCTCTCAAGTGAAGGATGGGAAACAGCAAAATTCGACCGACCGATCCGTTGTCTCTCGGTGCAAACTCTTCAACGAGGTAAAGGCGCTCCTTTGCTCGTTTGAAGATATAATTTCTTGTGTAGGCACCGGTGCTACCTTGCTAACGAGAAATACTGCATGGAACGACACTCGAGAAGGCCAACGAAAAAGGAAAAATTCTATTTCTGAGTAAAGGCGCTCCTTTTTCAGAAATCGAATTAGAAAATGTATTGTTTACGAGGTGCTCAAAGTTAAAAAGTCAGATTTTATCTCTGAGAAATGGCGCTCCTTTGTCAAAAATAGAATTAAATGTGTATTAATGACGATGCGCTCCTCAAATTAATACACACCGATCGTCGAGAAATCGTAAAATCCGCCAAAAAGTTAAAAAGTCAAGTCAGATTTTGTCTGGGACAAAAGGCGCTCGTTTGTCAAAGATAAAATTAAATGTGAATTAATGACGAGGCGCTCATTGAATACATCTAGACTAACGCAGAGTAAAGTTTCGATAAATCGCGACAATTCTCCGAAATTAATTGTAGCGAGACACATCGAAGGAAATTAATATATGCTAGAGAAGTAAATAAGAAATTAAAATTAATAGAATTATGTATAAGATAAGTATTTATTACTAAAAGTATAACAAGTTTATAATTAATTAATAAAAGCGTATAATATTTTTTAAATAAGATCAGGCGCTCCTGAATTATTTAAGAATTAATAATTTTATATTATTGACGAGGAGCCCCTCGGAATGATATAAGAATTAAATACGATAAATTACGAGGAGGCGAAAACTCCGGCCGTGGAAATAGACAACCAAAGTAAATAAAGAGAGAGAGCGAAAATCGGTCATAGCAGATAATAGGATTAAGAATTTGAGTCGCGACGAAACACGCGGAAATATAGAATTATAATATAATAGAAATTACTAAATAGTAAATTATTATAATATTTTTTGTTCTCCTTGTTTTTTTTTTGTTATAAGGGAGTCACTAGCGAAATCGGAACAGCATAGCCGATTATTATAATTGTTACGGACAGACACTCTAATATGGTAAAGTAACTTAGGCAAATAGGGTTGAGACTAGATATATCTTAGTTCGTATTTTTACAATAACTTTTATGGTTTTAGTTTGTGTTTTATATATATTTTTAAATATCATAGATTGTAATTTCATATCTGTTTAAAAATAGAAAATTAAAAATGTGTATAATGTTTAATTTAAAGCTATTGTGAATTAAAAATACTTTTATATATGTACATTAGAGAGTTGTTTGTAAGGTCTGCTCATGATTTTGTTAAGTATGGAATCAAGTGATACTCCGTATAGTTTAAAGTATAATTGTAAACGGGAACTAATGCGATAAAAATAAAATCTTTAAATAACATTGTTCGCGTAATAATATATAGGCTCGATATAGTATATATTGTAAATAAATAAAATACTTTCTCGGTATCGTCATATCGAGTCCCATATAGAAAAGGGAAATGTAACGCGATCTCTCGAACTCTTAAACTTCGGACAAACAGGCTTCGCGTGCATCAGAAATACAACGAATTATGATGTTATACTAATGTACAACAGAGATTGGAAATTGACAGATATTCGTTTTAAAATAGTAAGTTCATAAAAAATTACTTTGTGATTTTTTATTATGTAAGAAATAAGAATCATAGTTACTAATATTATGGTTATAGTAACGATCGCGAGCGAACTCTCGCAACAAGCCCAACTATATTTACACATAACGTACATGCTTTATCCGTGCTTGATCCATACGTGATTTATACATGCATGATCCGTGCCGTGACGGGAAAACCGAACATTTTGCCTTAAAATATCTTGTATACGGAATCACACATATGGTGAGCGAATACTTGCTATGGGAAAATCTTGAGGTTTTCAAAAGAGGTAAACAGGTTATGCTTCCTAAAAACAATGACCGTGCTGTGACTTATATTGAGATAGGTCGTATTCTAGCTTTGAGAAAATGTTGGGAAGTTCGAAATCAGGTGACGTGTTCGGCTTGCCACCTCGGGCTCTCCGACCGTCAGGCTGCGCGAGAGCTTGGGCTGCGATCGGCGAGTGGGGCTTATAGCCCAAAATTTGATCCCGAGTCGAGGGGAATGTAGTTTATTAGTTTATAAAATACGTTGTATGAGAACGCGCTGAATTATTGTTCTCTGATCTCAGTCGATATTGTATTATAATATTATTATTTTAGTTCTTTGTTATTCAAATTTTATTCAAGCTAAATTTAACCATTGAGATGTTGCGAGCGGTATATATAATTACATTTAATTATTTATTTATATAATTATTATTAATTTATCAATTATGTATTAATTATTATTCATTTGTTCATTTCCGTGGAGACATTTCACTTGTCTGTAGAAACAACAAAAAAATAAAAAGATCGTAGAAACATCTCTATAGTAACCAAGGCAAATTAAAACTGCGTGAAAACGCTTGAGCGATTTACTTTTGCTTTAGCTTCGAAAATCTCAGCACGTTTATAAAGTATTATTTTACAAAACAGTATTGTTATTTTGTTATTATCATAATCAAACATCCCAGCGTATTGTTCAGTTATAATAATATATTTTGTTTTGCTTATCGTTCTTTCTTATTATTATTACTATTGAATAAATAGAGTTACTTTTATTAGAATAAAAAATTTCAAAGAGTTATTCACCTAATCCATCCACCCGTCCGAACATGATCCTCCATTTTCATAAGAACCCAAAAATGATCTAAATATTAAACTTGCAAGAGGAAGATGGGAGACGGTTCGTAACAACCTTATAGTCAAAGAAAAGGCAAGGACCAGATAGAAGGAGAGAAGCTTCTCAAGAGAAAAGATAGGACATGATATATATTTCAATTGTGATGGGTACGAGTGTTCTTAGTGCCTTCTCTACTAAAAAAAAAATATAGTATCAGACGCTTAATTGATTGCACCAAATCAAATCCATTAAACCTGTAAAAATGGTTTAATAAAATGAATTTATTAATTTAATTTAGTTTTGTATCCGACAGTGTTTCGTAGTTTGTAAATTATCAATTTAAAGTTTAATTTTAGTTATAGAAATGTACTTAGTCATATGGACATTTTTTAAAAATTTAAATAGAAGATTAGTTCTATTATTTTGATTGGCAAATTAAAGTTTAAATTCATTTTTTCACTATATTTATATGTACAGCTGATTCCTTATGAGAATATAATAAAAATATTTACAATTGTGCACTATCAAAATAGGAAATTCACAAGATTGTAGTCTGAGGATGAAAACCAGGTTATGCGATTCAATGTGATGATTACATTTTAGTAATTTCATTATAGTTATTTATATTTTTAATTATAAATTTCTGTATATATTTTATACTATTGTTCAAACGTAATTGAACCTTTAGACTGCCGGGATTTGAAAGAGCATATCGCCCTCAGAAAACTGGTATATAAGGTATCTTATATCAACGATTGATCATACACAAAGTGTCGATCAGGGGGTGCGTCAAAATATTGATTTTCCGGCAGGGAACGGAACTGCTAATGTTAAAAATTTCAAATTTTAAAAATATTATTTTTTAATGGTAAAAAGTTCTTCTTTCTTGATAATAATATTATATAAGTTAGATTTATCGATTTAGTTAACTATTTAAAGTATTTTAACGGGTTGTTAGTAAAATTTTGGGGTTGTTTTGAAGGTATTTCACCCCTTTAGACACGGTTTTCAAGTTTCATTTATTTTGTAATGCAACTACACATTTCCGGAGTATTTTTTGACTCTGAATCCAATGATTAAATTATAATAAGTCCAAAAACCATCCCTAAAATAGGGTACTCATCACAAACTACCCCTTTTGTCTCGCGTCAACGATTACGAAACACCCTCCTCTTTTGAGCGCGGGCTTGGGACCGACTGTGTCAGAGTTATGTTTCTTTTTTTTTTGTGTTTTTTTTTGTTCTTTTTTTATGTTTTTTTGGTAATATTATACAGATTTTAAATACTTTGGTGTAAGAATTCTAACTTATGGTAAAGATTCTTGAGTGTGATAAATTTCAAAACAAGGTTCAATACATAGAGCTTTAGAACATATTGAACACTCATATGTAGATCGGGACTTTTTATTAAGCATATGACATAAAGCACATTGACGTGGTAATGGTTTATCAATCTTTTCAGATTTAATTTTTCTAAGAAAATGGCGACCGTTTAGTCGAATTCCAGGTGCAAGAGATAGGGTTGGAACTTTTTCAATGTCTAGTTTTAGAATTTCTCTCACTACGCTCAATCGAAAATCGGGGAATGAAATTTCAGTTGAAGTCAGCATTTCGTATAATTTAGGAGAATTCGTCAACATCAAGTCAAGAAGATGAAAAAATAGTTTTCTATACCATTTCATACATTTTCGGATTGTCTCTGCCATAGACAACTGTCTGTTGATATCATCAACTTTACCCATATTTTTGTTATAGTCATGAATACAACTTTGTTTCATAATATCTTCATTAGTTTTATAATGTTTTTTACCAGTGGCACAGTACTCAAATTCGTGAATACTTTGAACTGTCGGTGTGAGCAACTTGTGTTTCACCACGATTCAACTTCGAGTCAAGAGTAGGTATTACTTTTCGATTCTTTTTCACAGTTCCACAAAGGCCAGTTTATTTATCGTGGAAATATTCCGCAAGTTGTGGTGAAATGTACCAATTATCAGTGAATAATTGACGTCGTCCATTACAATAAGGCTTGCATAAGATGTGCAACAATGTCACCAGAAACGCCTAAATAAATCATAATCAGTGTCTGCACCAGTGTATACAATAAAATCTAAAAGAAAATCTGTGTCACAATCTACTAATTCAAATAACTTCAGTCCAAATCGTTTTCTTTTCAAAGGTAAGAACTGTTTGAACTTAAGTCTTCTTTTCCACAAGACTAAGCTTTCGTCTATACAAAGTTTTTTACCTGGAATAATTGTGCTAGAAAATTTATTTTTCAAATAATCAATCACTGGTTTAATTTTTTTTCAAAGGGTGGTTAGAAACCTCTAAATTATTAGAAAAATGAAGATATCTTAAAATTTGAAGATATCGGTTTCGGAGCATAGTTTCGCCAAATATTGGAGTACACAACAATGTATCCTGGCTCCAATAGTGATTCAATTGTCCTTTCACAACATGGCCCATTTTTATTGACAAAGCGATAAATATCCATAGTTCATCTTCAGTCAAGTCAGTCCATGGTTTCATGTTTTTTCGAGTTGGCTCAGGATTTTGCTCTTGAAATAGGTTTGTTTGTTCTACAATAAGGTTTACAAGAAATGGGTCTAAAATATATTTAAAACATTCTAATGTTGTTATTTTATTTATTGACACTTCAGGACGTAGTTGAGCTTTTTCAGGAAAATCTTTTAACGACGGATAAAAATAAAGATCAAAGTATACGTTAGGTGCTTCGTAGTCATCATTTGGGATATCATTTGAATCAAGTATCACTCGCAATGCCTCTATCTCTAACATCTTCTTTAGGCTCTGATTCCCCACTACTCCAAACATTGTTTTCTACATTCATTGTATTACGCAGTTTGTATAATAAGAAATAAAACGAAAAAATACTGTATTTTCAATAAAAAATATCTAAATTCAATAAATTTAGAGTTCAATCTCCCAGTTTTCTTATGCAAGAGAATAATTTATAAATTTATTTCTGATTCACTATGTTAATTTTTCATAAAAATTATTTTATGAAAATAAATTTATTTATAAGCCACATGCAAATAAAGCAACATATTTTTCCAAAAAAACCTAAGATGAAAGCATCATAAATGTGCGAGGGAGGAAGGAATGGCGGGGGGGAGGGGGGTTGAAGTGAAAAAAATAAATTCAGTAACTAAAATTTTTATCAAAATAATAAAATATATTACGTTGATAATTTTAGATATTTGCAAACAAAGCAACGCATTTTTTTCAAAAAAAAATAATACAAATGGTAGTACAAGGCATAGAACGGGTAAATAAGGGTAAAGAAGGGTTGAAAGGGGTGGGGAGAGATAAATTTATATTAAATTGTATTCGATTGTAGTAACAAAAACTTTTTTGAAAGTATATTTCGTTGCAATTATGGTCAGATCGATAAAAAGAAAAAACCGCTTGTGCAAAGTAAAAATGATAGTTTTAAGGGATGTCGGGTGGGTGAAAAGGGGTGTAAAGGGGTAAATTTATCTTAAATGGTTGTAAAAAGTAAAAATTCTATTAAGGTTATGCATATTTTAGTCTAAAAATAAAGATTGAAGAAGTTTTTTTGTTGCGTCAAAATATTGATTTTCTGGCAGTCTAAAGGTTAAATTCGATCGAAAAATTGCATGAGATATTTTAATGAATTGTCTACATATTATCGACTGTAAAATGTGATCGCCCATTAGTAACGATTGTGCTGCGTTTTATAATATCAATAACATATCAATAACATTTTCCTTCCGCGACTCATTATCATATATAAACCTATCAGAGTTAATAGTTGCGTTTTATTGTATTGCCTATATTTAACATATTCAAGAAAATAAAAACAAAAGAATTTAAAAATATTCAAATGCATTAATATTTTTGGACCCGGGATCCCGTCGACAATCGAATACTGGCTCGTAAAATTAATTAATAATAGTGTATACTTTAATTTAATAATGTAGAATTTTATGTAAGCCTTAAAAACTTTTCCCTTCATTTTATGAGGAATAATAAAGTAATAATTTACTCCAATACAATAAGAAAGATTTTTCCATGTGTCGTTCACGAAGTAGAGAGAGACAGACGACAGGCTATAGTCTCTCTCTCTCTCTCGGGGCATATGAAGAGTTAGTTTTTGCCTGACTGCTTCAAGTAAGATATATAGATTATTACATCTTTGTTTTTACTTTTGCTCTTATTTTTCTTCAATTTAAAAAATGTAAATATTTACCCAATTTTGGTCTTGTTCTCGCGGTTTTGAAATAATTGCTAGTTGAATAATTTAAATCAGTAATTTGTGAATTACTGAACGTATCTTCTGTTGAAGGAATTTGGCTAGAAAAAAAGAGCTATCTATAGCCACAGTAGACAGCACGAAAGATTACAGACCCGTAACGATTTTAAATTCTCACTAAGACGTAAGTGATTGTCTTTTTATTATAGTTCGATCGAACAAGTGATTAAAATCAATCGGCACCGGCTAGTTGCTATACGATCAACTAGCTACGGGGAATAAAAGCCGAACTTAACTTAATTTTATAAATTGAAAATATTTATAACGGTCATGCGTATATTCGTATTGCTTCTGTGCGTGAACGTTGGTTCGAGCGGCAACCACACGTACACAAGCTAACCTATAATAAATAGCTTGTGTGCATCGGTGCTACTGCGCAGCTTGTTTATGCGCACAAACAGACTGAAACGAAGTGTCATGATATAGATATCACCTTATATATTTTTGACACCTGCCGGGTGTTTAAATAATTCATATAAGTTCTCCGCGACAATTTTATAAATTACTTTTAATATTTGTGATAATATTTTTTATAATATATCTTTGTTTCAGCCAAATAAATATTAAATAGCGGGTGCACAATAATTAAATAAATGAAAGTAGTTAAATAGCTTATTACTTAAATATAATTATTTTTAAATTAATAACAATTACTTAAATATTTAAGTGACTATCGGGCCTTGCCGCCTCCGCGGTACCCTTGGTCTAAAAAGAGAATCGTATTTTATAAATAATTTATTAATAAAATATTGAATTTAATTAAATTAAGGTTTTAATAAAATAAATTAACCAGGCTGAAACTGAGAGCCGAGTAGTAAGATTAATTTCTTACTAAGAGAAAGAATAGGAAACTAAGGAATATAGATATATTAATAATAATAAATAAAATTTATAATAATTTTACAATTATTTATAAATTAAAATAAATGTATTAATTTCTTCCGGCCAAGGTAAGTTAGACTTGAGCGACGGTAAGTATTTAAATTATCGTTATCTATATCCATAGTAACAGGACTAGATATATTAGAAGAAATATACCAAGATGATATTTAGTACTTTGGTTACCCTGTTACAATATATATTATTAAAAATGCAAAGAACCATAATGAAATTACTAAAATTAATTTAACTAAAATTCTAAAATTTGATTAAATGTTATTAATAACATTGTGGTTAGTTGTATTTAAAAAATAAAATCATCAAAAGATATCCAAAGTAATGAAAGTGTCAATTTCACCTGAAGAACAAAAAGGCTGATATAAACTAAAACCTCACCTTATTGGAAAGATTAATCCAAAGTTCGATATGAGCATTTCAATCACCTAACCTAGTATTAATAGTTTAAGCTGATTATTTTGAGTTGAGATTCGACAGTTGATATTTCAAATCGCCACCTACGTGCCGCTGGTGGAACTGACAGCTAACAGCGTAAACTCGCACGGCATTACTTTGCTACGCGCACTATACGCGAAGTCGATGCCTAACTCCGTTTATTATCCCTACCCAATTCGAATACGCCGCTTATAATATATGTGCACATAATTTATTGATTAAAGTAAGCTTATAATCAATATAAAACATAACCTATGTCCATCCCAAAATAATATAGAATATATATTTCAAATTTCAGAGCAATCGGTTCAGTAGTTTTTTATTAACATGTCCAAACGAAAACATGCTCAAGCTTTAAAAATTAGCATAATATGATATGATATAATTATAATTATAAGAACCGCCATACTATTCTTCTTTATAATAACCTTCGTAAAAACTGACAAAAACTGCTGCGAAAAAATAATAAAAATAAGAATGAATATACTATTTTTTAACAAAATTATATATGTCCTACCTCTATCCGACTCAACCTTAAATGTAAATCATATTAATAAAGAATGATAACTTTTGTCTGATTTATTAGAGTCTAACTTTAAATTAACATAATTCCGATTCCTTAAAACATGAATTTTTTCAAGCATTTTCCTCTTTTATATATATATTTTGAATTCATTGTTTAAAAATATTTACATTTTAAAATCAAAAGAATTTATCAAATCTAAGCGATGCTGTTCACCACCGAACGTACTTCGCAAAGTATACTGATTTTCATATATATTCTGTTTTAACATGATTTTTTTTAATTTTTTGATTTATTATGTTAATTTAAACAAATCAATTTATCAAAATTATATATTAAATTAATAAATATTTTTATCGGTCTTATAGTCTTTATAATATAATATATTAACTAAAATAATGACAGTCAGACTGTCCTTGCGTATTATCAGCCCCAAAGAATCTGAAATAAAATTTATTACTAAAAATAAATTAGTTTATATTAGTTCATGAGAATGAACCGTAGCAGTTCGAAACATTGGACACCAAAAGAGAAAATAAGATAGAGGGGGTAGTCAGATTTCCTCGACTAACAGAATATAGTTTATTATTTTTATTATTTTTATTTTATTTTCTTGTATTATTTTTAATTTTTAATCTAATATATGTTTAGTAATAAGTTTTATTTTAGATTCTTCAGGGGTGATAATTAACAAATAAAGTCTGACTGTCATTATTTTAGTTAATATATTATATTATAAAGATTGTAAGATCGATAGAAATATTTATTAATTTAATTCAAAACAGTCGACATAAGTACAATTTTTAAATATTTGAATGATTTTTTTAGATTCTACGGTGGTATATATAAAGGAATAAAAAACATTGTAATCATTCAAATGGAAATCTCTTGCTTGGTATATTTTTTATTATTAATTTACTAAGATCTGTCTGTTAATAAAGTAAAGATATACATTATTGTATTATTACTAATTCTACTTTCATATTGATTAAAGTATTAAATCATCTGAAGCCGATCGTATATTGCCTAAAAAGATTTATTCTGTTAACGATTCTTTGCATTTATCAATTTATATAGTAAGGTCCAATAAATTATTTTCAATAATCATTGTTTGGATTGAAAAATCATCAATTCTTCTATTTTTTAATCTGTTCGATCAAATGCTTTTCAGCCATTTAAAACAAATGTCTACATCTTATTACAAAGAAGCTACCAACAATCCGCCGAATGAATACTGTTACGAATTGTTTTTTAAATATGGCAATACTAAAACCTGCATTAAATTAATAGTGCAAATTTTTTGTGGTCACGTGAACAAGATTCTCATGTCAGAATTATAATACGTAATTTTAAAAACACCAATATAGTAATTTATGAACATTTGAATAAAATACAAAGGAGGCATTAAAGTGTAAAAATTTGTAATGCCATACAAAAATGCGTAACTTTTGGATTTTGTAAATTGAAGTGTACGCAAGGTAACTGTTATATTCATTGCTTCAAAAAGCGAAAAAAATCTAAAGATTAAGTTCTATCGAGTTTATATGATAAACTATTTCAAAGCTTTGAATTCACTCGGTGTTATGACTCATGAGTATAAGGCGCTAATTTATCCAGTACTGGAGTCGTTGTTATCCAAGGATTATTACGGGCTTCGAAAAACAGCGGATCTACAATCAATCAAGAACCTCAAGAAAACTCTTCGACATTATCTACAAGACGATCATAGTAGTAAATTGATTTTTGTCGATCAGAGGTACGTAACGAGTTACAAATCACGATAGCTGTAAAACGTTTTAACGTAAATTATAAGCATGCGATACGAAATAGGTCCTGCGAAGAACATGAAAAACCCAAAGAATCAAGAAAAGTAAAAGTGTTCCCAGCAAAACCTAGTGCCATTGATTTATTGGTTGTTCAGGCCAAGGAAAAACCAAGCCGATTTTGTAAAAACGAGCATGGCAGTCTAAGTATTATAAAGCGAAGGAAATATCACTTGCTACAATCGTAAGTTGACTGATACAAAAATGGGAGAAAAATATTAATCGAGAGCATAATTTTACTAGTCTTGGAACAGATAATACCGTCTTCTGAATACTTTTTTCGGGCGAGAAAAATCTTCGTGGTGGCCCTAGATCGAAATATTAAATAAAATTTTCCATAATATTACATATAACATGTGATGAGGTCTATTCACAATGGACGAGGGTGTGGAGATAGATAGAAAGAGGAGAGTGAGGTTCGAAAATTAGACTACTCCTCTCCTATGGAGTCCGCAGGACGATAAGGAGCTACGAACTTATCTTCCACCTGAGGCACCGTCGGTGCTCACTACTGCAACCCAAGCCGTAAAGAAAAGGAAAGATCTGCCAAATAAAAGTCTAGTCCATGACACTTTACAGCTGTATCTGTTTCAAGAATCCTGCGTTTCTGATCTACTGTTACGTATTTGTGAATATTGCTGAAAATTAATTACCGTTAACATTCATTTTTTTGCAAATATATTTAACATCTTCTATTTATTACAGGTATGGCAATATGACCAGTAGGCGCAGTAAGTAAATTCGGGATCATTCCGTATATTCTAAACACTCGCTGTTTCGATGCATATTGCTACAATTCGAATCGCTTAATTTTGATAAACTGTATGCGCAGGATATGTACTTTCGTTAAACATTATCTTCTAATATCCAACGTTGCCACTTTTTATTGTGATTGATAGTTTCCTATAACCCTCTAATAAAAGCATATTTCGACACGGGAGTGGAAGGCAGTTATTTGCCCACTGAGACAGTTCAGTCTCGAACAAAGCGACGGAGGTAAAGCACACGAGGTACAAATGAATTGGCGCATCAGTTTCGATTCGTATTTTATACGACGAGAGGCAAAAAATTACAATAAAATTGTGATTTACATTTTGTGGCATCTGTTATGATAAGGTTAGCGTGGTGTAAAAAGTGTTTGTACAATTTTAGTACATGCCCTTTGCATATATTCGCCTGATGTGAAAAATTCTATATGGTATGATGACAAGCTATATTCAATGTCAGCTCCAATTCATTCATCTGCTTATATACTGTTTCTAAAATTCCATGTGTTTTATATTTCTGAAACGTAGCTAAATTGCTTGATAAACAGTAAAATCAATATCAATTAGATTTCAATATTGAGGTAAGATTAATATATAAATAATATTATTGAAATAGGTAAATATTAGCGAAATATTTCTATCTAGTTTTTGTCTACTTCGAGGAATTTAATGAAATTATTAAATTATATTTACTTTATACAAATGCAGTAAAGCGTAGCGAAATACGTGCAGTGATTGTATTAATTTACTTGTAATTGTATCAGTCCTGAAGTATCAAAAGATAAAAATATAAGAAGTACGTATTTATGTGACAGTATAGATAGAACATAATTGATCTATAAGTTTAATACATACATAATTAATTACAATATTTAGGAATTTTCACACTGCATAACTGAATAAGAGCTCATGGTAGACGTGTATCTATGTTTCAATGTAATGCTGTGGTTGGTCGATACTTTTTTCAATTCCATTTTTCCAATCGATATTTTTTCCAATAGTTGGTTTTGGAGTAAATGTTTTTCTTACATCTGCATATAATATTTAGATATTTAAACAATTTTTTCACCTCCAATTGTTCAATTCCTCTTTTTTCTGGTTATAGACTGAATATAATAGACGTAATATTTTCTGAAGTAATATTTGCAAGACGTATATTCATGTTACAATAATACGAAGAAATAAACGGAGTAAAAGGGAGAGAGAAATAATGCTGTTCGAAGAATAATATAACAAAAAAAGAGATAAGTAAAATTAGTACTTAGACATAGTAATAAGCGAAGACATTAATGTGCATTCATAAAATATGCATTGAGAGATAGACAACCTGAGGGTTCTGTAGCAAGAGACTTGCTCACAGTGGTAATCGAACTTCGACATGAAGAAGAAAGGTAAGAATGCACAATGCAATAACAAAAATTTCAGAATTTCACTTTTGCTTTTATAAATCATTTAGATACTTGGTGATTACTTGCGGTATTCTTTGAACAAAAGTAAATTCTCATTTTTCAATACAGTAACTGCTGATACTTTCTTGACACAAAAAATGTAAAATGGTGTATGATTTAATAAAAATAATTAAATATATATATATAATATTGTTGTTATTGTTAATAATAATAACAATAACAACAATAACAACAATAACAACAACAACAACAATAATAATAATAATAATAATAATAATAATAATAACCAGTGCATATCAAATTTAATTAATGAAATAGATATCAACTCGTTCTCCGACCAGAACATCGAAAAATACTTAGATTTTAATGTGAAAACCTTTTCATTCATTGGATTAGACGTAACATTAAAAAACGATGAAGGAATAAAAAAATCAAAATTTCTGGATATACTTCCGATATTTATCACGAACGGATTAGCAATTTTTGCCGTTTTAATGCAAGTCAATTTAATAGCGGATTCTTTGGCGCGGAATGAAAAATTTTTGGCAACGCAAATAAGCAGTCACTTGTTCACTAATTTGCTGTGTATTAGTAAGGTATTAATCTGTATTAATAAATAATTGTTAACACAATCAAACACCATTTCATTAGTCACACATTATAAAACCTATAATACACTGTATAATAAAAGATAATATTACTAAATAAATTAATAAATATCTTTATCCGGCTTACAGTTTGATTTTTTTAATATAATTGTAATAGCTGTCAGACTGATCTCTTCATTAAAATTTTTCGCATTTCCCAATCTACCCGATGTTTCGTGCCAGTCCACTAGACATTAGATTCAACTATTTACATATTAACTTTAAATATTATATATTGAAATCTATTCAAAATTGTGTTTCATCTCATAAGCTAAATTTTAAGCATAAAAAGAAATCGTATGCCTAGGGTTATCGTCTGGCGACTACTATCACACATATGAAAATTGTACTACGAGACATCTCAAATATTTGGAAACAGAATCTTATGAGCAGAAATCAAGAACAAATATTACAAGGAGCTGCGAAAACCCTTGTATTCTGTAAAATTTTTTTTTACGTTACTTTAAGCTCCATCGCCAGTTTCGGCATACCACCAATTCAGTGAGTACGTGAAATTTCAATTGTTTAATTACAATCAATTTATAAATATTAATTAAAATAAACAATCTTTATTCTTTTCTTAATTAAACTTCAGTAAACTGTTTGTGTGAATTTTATAATTTACATAAAATTGTGAAATTCCAAGTGCGCTTGAATACTGATCCTTATTGTACTTTATTATTTATAAGTGATTGATGACAGAAAAACACAAAGTGAAAAAGAGAGAGAGAGAGAGACAGGTGAATTTTTAAGATGAAGTTTATAAAGTTAAATGATAGGAAATAGAATATGATTAATGAATCGAACATTGTCATAAATATAAAAAAAATATTTCATTTAATTTTCAAGATAAATAAATAAATTCCTAAATGAATTAAGTCATACAAAAATATTTTTCATGATATTGAATTTTGAATGAAGTTGATTAGCAACGCTATTTTCATATTAAAACATTTATATTATCAATTAAAAAATATATACATATACTTTTCATGAATTCTGCACCTGCCACTTTCTTTACTTGAATTCATATATTGACACTTGCTTTTTAAAGAAGTAAATCAACGAAAAATGGATAAAATAAAAATATGCTTGAAAAAAATAGATTTAGATGATTATATAATTATACTCTGTTGATCAATTTGGATTATTAAAAATGAGCTAATACATGTGATCTAAATTTCTTAAGGAGCTTAAAATTCTGTTATGCAATGATAAGGCCTGAAAAGTACATATTGCAGGTGCAAATTAATTGGTTAGCATGCCAGTCCCTTTTAAAACTGGTTTAATCACTACTGTCGATATACTTGATTACCTAGAGCATTATCTGTATTAAAGATGCTATGAATTAAGCTTTTGATTCCCAGAGGAGCTTTCGAATCTGGCTTGAATACACAATTACTTTGTGAAAGGTATAGTTTGTCGAATGTCCTTAAAATATTCGATGAAATAAGAACAAACTCATTGGTTTCTGTAACAATTCGTTTTCTGATATGAACTCATCAATATTTTATGGAAACTGTTCTTTAGATATCCTTAAATCCTATATATCTAGCCCAAGTCCTTCTTTATTCAGAAGAAGACATTATTACAATCCCTTGTTAAACCTCTGTACTTCCGCAAATGAAACATCCGAGGCATGTAAATTAAGTGGTGAGCTACTAATATGTGGGCATCACATCCAATTCTCCCAAGGATTAAAAATTACATGTAATAAAATCATTTAAAAGATCTTTAAATCTTTACAAAATTCAAAACGTCTAATTCATACTTGTGAAAGTTATCAACTTTTTGGCCTTGTTGAAATCAATATTGAAAAGCAGAGGTTCTTTATTATTAATACAAACGCATTTACAGTAAATAGATCAAAACTATTGGGGCATGTTTCTATCCAATCCTACTAGAATTGTAGATAATTTGAATTATTTTTTCTTAAATTTATTTCCAAACATTATGTCAATCTTAAAAAATATTGCAGCCCTCAGCATAGACGTTTACAAATATATTCTGTTGCAAATTTGTGATTGCATTAAATATTATTCTGTATGTCTAGAAATTTTCTCTTTCAATACCTATTTCGTGAATCAAGAAACCAAACTTACGACTATTCCTTGCGAGTATTCATTTTGAAATACCCCTTTCCAATAAACAATGCGCCTACTTATTTTTCTGTTTTACTGGAAGAAGAGTATCTGCTTTTCGCTTCGGGGTTATATTGGATATGCTGCGATACTATGTTTGCCCAATTAACAACGCATCTTTCTTTACAATTCAAGGTATGTCAGAAGCATTTTTATAATATATTATATTATATACATTAATATTTAGTTTATTTTACATTCAATAATTTAAAAATTAGTTATTGTATTATGTTACTTGTTTATGAGATATATAAATTTTTAGATTCTTCAATACGATATAGATACTTTAATTAATGGAGAATATATTGAAGAAAATTTACAAAGAAATTTTATTATTTTCGTGAAAAGGCATTTACAACTTTTGAGGTATATTTATCATTGGTTAAAAGTTATATCCTTATATAACAAACAATTAATAATGCATTATATAAAATATTCTTTAGTATTTGTGAGCTCGTTGAATATATATTTAGCCCTATAATTCTCACTACAGTCATGTTATCTGGATGTAACATTTGCGTTAATGTTTTTCAAATAAGTGAGGTATTTTGATATATTTTAAAGCCAATTTCATTGTAAAGAATAAAACTATAATTATACTTATTATATTTTTGCAGTCACTTTCCAACGGTCAGTATTTCGAATTATCGCTTCACATTTTTCTTTTTATGAATACGTTTCTTCAAATAGTATTTTATTGCGCCTTTGCTGAAAAGTTGACCGAACAGGTATTGCATGAGTATATTCAATTAATGATTTGACAAATAAATAAGAAATAAGATTTCGCAAATGAGAATATAGTAAGGCATATTATGTTAATAAGTGGTACAATCTGAACGTTAGCAATCGTTTCAATCGAACATTGCACATGGTGCTCAAAGGTGAAGAATATTTAACAGGTGTTACTTAATTTTTCCGAACGTAATTTGTTACAATCCAATTCTAAAAGATAATAGTCTATATATATGATGGTATAAATAGATGAATTTGATATAGATATACAGATATATCGATATATATCTCCATCAAAAATTCAATTTTATTTTAAATTATTCTATTTTATTTTATTCCACGCTGCAGAGTTGTTCATTTTTGTACAGAAATATTATCCTGGGAAAAAATTATCTATAGGATTATAGATTTCGATATAGAGTATTTAGTACGAAGATGTTATTTAATTCTTTAATAAATCGGTTACATTAGTATCTCGGGCGAAGCTGAGAGGGGGAATGTTAGTAGTTAATGTATGAATGTTTCATAAATTGGCCAAAATTTCATATTTAATATTTAGTCCAGGTTGTGAAACGGCTTAGAATGGATTACCCATTAGTACAATATTTTGATAGGAAAGATTTTTCGTGGTAAAAAGTGAGCTTGATGTTAACGACTTTGTTTTATATCTTGTCATAAAGCTGTTCCTGTTCCTCAATAATTAAAAAAATTAGATTAGCAATGACACTAGCTATTTTAACATTTGAGTAATATTTAAATAGTTTTATAGGTCAAATAATAATGCATTAGTTTCTTATGCAACATTCACTCTTCCTAAGATATTTTTTTTTCTTAGAAATTATAGGAATATCATTTTTTATATTTTTATCAGAATGGAAATTGTTACATTATAAAATAATTAACTAGCAGTTGAAGATTGACTATATTATTCTCAGATAATTTTAATCCTTTGATATGAAATAATATTTTATTTTACATACAGAATAGGTAAACAATACTACGCGCACAACTGAATCAACCTTAAGCCATGTAGATTCATCTACTGGAAACATGAAGCCTATGCAGGATTTAAACGATACAAAGCCAATTATTTTATCGTCAGAATTTAATTCCATTTCGAAACTAATTCTTTTGTCATTTTAGAGTGGAGTCATTTTTAGTCATTGACTTCATCGTTCTCTATCTCATATAGATGAGCCTCAACATATGGTACTTTTTTAGCTGCAGTTAGTAATTAAATCGAATATATTGTCTAGTCCGATAATTTGTTTTTTAGTGAATTTATCTACATTTGCCACAGGCTTCTAAGAAAAAAATCATTTGAAGAAAAAAAGTGTAAATGGACTTATGTCCTCAACCTTATATTTTTTTAGCTATTACCAATGTAAGTTTGACAAATTGCAAATATATTACGAGTGGTTTTCAAAAAGTAAGTTTCTCTGTGTTGTAAACAAAATAAAGGACTAGGATTAAGTTATAAAAATAATTTGACACAATTCATTCACTCTTAAACAATTTTTCAACGTAATCGCTTTATACTTCAATACATTTTTTATATCAGTTTTTAAGCTTAAGCAAATCTTCCTTAAACACTTTTTGAATCTACGGTTTTGCCACTTTTTCAGTGTCATTGGGCTCATCGTATATAAAATTTATTGTAACGGAGCGTTGGCATGAAAAAGTATGACTTTATTTGAAAACTCTACTGTAACCTTCTTCGACAATATTGTATTGAAGCTCGGTGGATTTGATATGCAGGGGACATCATTTCCAAAATATGATCAATAGTCCATTGCCTGTTCTCCTGAATAAATTTTTAATCCGCTGCAATCACATCGCCGGTAATGGCGCTTTTTGGATATCTTGTGTGCTGCTCATCGTGCACTTCTAAGTGTCCGTCGAAAAAATCTTTGCACCATCTTTACACCATCTGCACGCTCATACAGTCTTTATCATAAATAGTTTAACCCTTTTACAGTTAAAAAACGGATAGCCTCAAGTAATTTCCAATCGGTTCCACCTTGTACTGGTATCTTCATAATTGTCGATCTCGTACTGCTGAAAAAGTATACTTGGACACTAAAATCAATTTCGTCCTTATCGGTCAAATCTCAACAGAAACTATGATCAGTTCAAATCCGCTAGGTAGTGTCTGAGAGGTGGCGTCTGAGAGCCTAACTAGAAAAATTTACTTTTTGAATTCAAATTCAGCAGTAAAATATGGATTGTCAGTTGAAAATTGCTCTGGCTAATATAATTTGTCATAAGTACTATAAATTTAATTAAATTAGTACTCTATCTTGAAGTCGAAGAGTATTATATGTATTCTAAAACTGTGCAATTAATCTGAATCATCTTAGTTAACCACATATCGGAACATGTCATTGTCATTTTTTTGACCAAAATAAGTAACAATGTCTTACGAATTGTACAAACTTGTACTTCTTTTCATATTTCGATCCTTCACACCTTCAACTGTGATCTTGTTTATGAGTACAGTCGTTATATGATTCGTTCGCTATATTATTCTGAATTTTCCGCCTTCGTAAAGAATATCTCTTTTATATTGAGAATCCTTTCTGAATAATCATAATACATGTCTGAGCTATATCATAAAAATGTTTTTAATCCGTGTTATTAATCGTTTTGAAGTAGGAAAATTACTGAACTGATTGAATTGCCTTTAAACTAGTAATTTCAGAAAACATTTATATATTTTTTTAAGTTGGATTAAAAAATTCTAGAATTTAGAGGTACAAAATGAAATATATTATTATCTTTCTTTTAGTTATTCCCGTTGTCTCTCAAATTTAAAATAATGAGAATAAAATAATTTTTTATAAATAACTACAAAACAGAAACGGAGTTTTATTTTATTTTTTTAATGGATAAATTCCAAAAAGCCGCATTTCCTATTTACCTCTTGTTATAAGTATTAATTAGGCATTTTACAGCTTATTTAACTTGACGCATAAGATTCTAAAAGTTCACACCGTCCTAAATTTATAAAAAATATTCATATTAAAAATACAAAAGAGCAGATGTTGTCCCTTCCTCTATTTGTACATTGTCTTACTAAATAATTTGATTATCTAACATTTTTCTTTTACCAGTCAGCGTCAATAGCCTCTGCAATTTATAACTCTAAGTGGACCGACAAAAATGTAAAATTTGGAGTTTATCTTCAAATGCTCATTTTAAGATCTCAGCGTCCATTTTATTGTACAGCTTATGGATTTTTTCCTATTGGTCACAAAAGGCTTACGATGGTATGAAGTTAAACATTAATTTTTAAAATGGATAATATATTACTTTATTTTACAGTAAATTTCTTATTACTTCAGGTAATTAATACGTCATTCTCGTATTATATGATGTTACGCACAACAACTAATAATACAAATTAGAAAATATGAAGAAAATGATAACGATATTGCCAAATAAAGAAGCTAATTCACTTTGATCTGTATTAGTTATATTTAATGTCTAAAAACTACAGCATCTTCCCATAGAATATTCTAGTTTAATAAATAATCTTCTATAACTAAAGTTGGAATTTTTCTTGAACTAAATCATAAAATAAATAAACAATTAATTATTTTCTTTAAATAAATTGGAGCATTCGTTACCGTACATGTCAAAGAGATCTATACTATTACATATTGTATATTATATCATTTCTAATTTCATTATTATTTACATTTTATTTTTTGTAGTGAATGCGATCATTCAAACTAATAATAATTTTCTTTAGTCAACTTCGGAGCAATAACATTTTAATCATATTGGAAATTTTACAAAAGATATACGTCTATTAAATAAAGTAAAGTTCTATTAATTAATATCTTTGTGGAAAAGGAAATCTTGTAAGCTGTTAAAAATAAAAAGATAGATTTTGATGATGAAGCGTCTTGTGAATTTTAAAATCTGCTTGTGTCTTCTCCGCTCTAATCTTGTAAATTTACACACGTCATCACTCTTGCTCGTTGTCGAGAAATACGGCGTTACATTTTCTCGCTTTCAAACGATGCATCTCCTGAACCCCTTATGGCTTTAATGTGTTTCTTGCCTTTTGGATCGGCCGGATTTATTGTGGATCAGTTCTCCGCATTTGATCGCCCTGTGTCGTCGCTATTAAACACGAGCGATAAAATCGACGAAAATTGGGCTTTGCCTGAACGGGGAATCCCCTAATATCCCATAATTAAACGCAAGCAATCGCTGTGGCGCGGATCGGGCTGCAATACCGTCTATGTTCGAAAAATCTGGACACTAAGGCACTAAGATGGTAGGAGTGATCTCCGCATCTCCATTCGTGAGTCTGCGATTGTCTACATCGTGTACATTAATACAGTGTGACATTGGTGAACTGTCATCTTCGACCCTGTGAAGCTTACCAAGAAAGGGCTAGCGATCAGCAGATCAGTTCCACTAGCAGAGGACGAACGTCACTCTGAGGCGTTGGCTAAACTCTCTCCCTCAATTCAGCACTTCGGCGATGTCACAGAGTGAATTGTTCCGGTCTTCGAGGCATCAAAACTGCGCGCGTTTTTTATTTTCGGCCATATCTTACTTCACAACTTTGATTGTATGTAGGTGTGTGTAGGTCCGTTTAGTTAAAAAGTAAGTGTTGTCCTTTCGTATATTTTTTCCTTAAGTTTTGAAAGTAGTATACTTTTAAAGGAAATATATATGGTTCAAGGGATTTCCTAAAATTATTAATGCTATCGATTGGATAGTCACCGATCCTCCAGTATAAAGTTAAGGAAATTGATTTTTTTCTGATTGTTCTATACTACTAGAATGTTAGATACAATAAAAATAAAATTTTTTAGCTAAAGAGTAATTCTATCAAATCGTCATTTAACTCACATTACTTTTTACACGAAAACATACGAATATATTACAGATTTCTGTACTTCTTTAATACGGTAACAATCAGCTTTTTAACATTTATTTACATAGAAATTATTCATACTTTTGTTTTGTTGCCAAAAAAAACTTTAACTTTTATAGAAGAATTCTGTACTTAGAATAATATAATTTTATTGGTGCAAATTATAACCTACAGTCCAATTTCTTGTGGCAAGAGCCATTGATTGGTAAGTTTATATATGAAAAAATATATGTTGGAAGTAACAAAAGATTTCAATAATTAATAACAAAAGAAAAAAATTTTTAACAGTGAAAAAAATTTAATATGAACAGTTTTCATATAAAAATACGTATAAGATAGGGCCATTGTCAGAAAAAAGCTAAGGTATATTTATATTTTGATTACATTAATGTATTTTATCAAGGTAGAAATAATTGGTTCTCCATATATAAGTTTTCTATATCGATTTTTTTCGTGTTATTTAACGTCGCTCTATTTATGCTTCCAAATATCGGTGCTAATCAACGACGGAGGTCTACGATGTGTTTGTGAACAAAGCACGTGTAAATTATTACAGCGGTGCCTTGTGTCAATCGGCCGAGACCGGCGGTTTTGAACTCGTATCACCAAGTTACTAGTCCTTCGCTCTAGCGATCGAACCATCGTAGGCCTCTATATCGATTTTCAAAGGTCAAAAGATATATATAAATTTTTTTTTCTTTTGCAGGTTATCGAGATATATGTTAGTGATTGCCACACAACACAATTTCAATTCTGAGAGGACAATAGCAATGTACCGTTTCAAATATTCATCAAAGAAAATACTTCAATATCTTTTCAGTATATTGCAGATTAGTTTATAATCAAATGTATGATTTCTGAAAAAAAAACTATTTTCAATGACATTACAAAACTTGGAAAGAGTAAATGGTAATAATTTTCTTGTTTATGAATAATTATTTTAATATCTTGAGATCGATATAATAAAAAGACTATGTATTATGTTTGTAGTCCATATAGATAAGAATAAAACAAATTTATAAAGATGTATTTTTTTTCATAACCGTAGTGGTCATATGACTTATAACTTATGAGTCAATGCAGATGGAGCAAAATAAAAATTTAGCTTCAAGTTCAACGTTTTGCTGAAAGTTCTTCAGAAATTTGAGATTACGTCCAGATTATAAGAATCGTAATAAGAAAAATTCGTATTTATTATAATTATTTTACATTTTTTATTGGGATTATTACTTACATTGGGAATATTATCGTTTTTCGATTCATTGATAACTGTTGTTTGGTTAAAAGTATGATTAATAATATACATAATCCCGGTTGTGAGTCGATATAGACCTGGAAAAGATAAAACGTGCAACTATATGCACATAAAAAGAAGCAAATTGAAAAAAAAATTACAAACTTTTTGTTCTTTCGTTATTTTTTAAAATTCTGCTTACAAAATTTTATAATTTTGATGTTTAAATATTCATATCGCCACGGAAAATATTTTTCATTCTGGAAAATTTCGTAGGAAAAATTGTACTATTTACGCTATTTCGTGCCAATTTCGTCACCTTTCAGCATACGAATTTGACACAACTAAAAGAATAGATAAATAAATAATGTAGCAAATACTACTTGAGATAGAAACAGCCGACCTCCACGTGAACGGCGCGTTAGAATTTAATGCATCTACTGTAATACTCGACCGAATGGCTTGATTACGGTCAGCGGTACAGTTGTTTAGGATAATCTCCGACGCACGTGTGTTACACATATTTTATATTTCTGTTGATTTTTGCACATCCTGCGTAACAATATTTTATGCTGTTTCAAAAACCTGGGTTTCATTATAGTTTCATACAGTGCTCAGAGCTTTTATTTTTGAACAGCTCAGATAGTCTTTCAGAGATTCGTCCTCGTGGACAGACGTTCTTTCCGAGTATTATAGTAAATACAATTTCAGAGTATATTTCTCAGGTCCATTATTTTTGCTTCCATACGTCTATTTACCACATTATATTATTATATAGATATTCAATTCTAATATTCAATGTTAAAGCTTTGAAAAGAACACGCGTCCACAAATGTTTTTAGTTTCTTGGTTATTGACAATATTGAAGTTCAAACAATTTTACGCACGTTAAAATATACCGTCACTTTAGCCTTATTGCTTTACATTAAGTAATTCTGAACATATTTCTCAGACTTTATTTTAGATCTAAACATATTTATTCAGCTAAATTTGAAAATATTCACCATCCAATGATCAAAGCCTCTCCTTGTTTATAACTTATTCGGTTATTTTTCGATGCTTAGGTGATTGAAATTATTAATACTATAAGCAACGATTAAATTATTAAATAATAATCCATATTAAATGTCCAATACTGTCTAAAACATGCAGAAAAATATCTTAAACAATTATACATTATAACGGAACACATTTCGCCCTCAAGCACCTGCTGTATTTATCAGTGGAACGGCAGTTGCAAGAAATTGGTCTCCTGTCGCGTCACTGGCGTACAGGTAATAAAATTAAATTAATAAATATTTTTGCCGATTTTACAGTCTTTATACAATAATATAATTATACTAATATAATGACAATTAGACTGTCCTTGATTACAATCACATCAGAAGAATCTGAAATAGAAATTGCTACTAAAAATAATAAAATAATCTATATTCTATGTGAGTGAATTACCCGACTACCTCCACTACCTTAAATTTAAAAGTACCTTACCGTCCCACGTTTCGAACCGCTCCGGTTCATCTTCAAAGACTAAACAGGGAATAAAATTAAGTAGTCCGGATTATTGTTATTCTATGCGAGGTTAGAATTGGATTTAAAGGCTTAAGATTTTGGATTGCACAGAATTTTGATACAAATATATGCAGCATCCTTGAAAGAAATGCGTTTATTATTTATGATAAGACATAGATATGACGGTACAAACATATAGTAAAATACTGCATTACAAACAATTACGGAATATTTCTGTCTTATAGTTTTTATCTATTATATAGAATAAAATAATTGCTATGCTATACATAACAAACTTTTGTACGAGGCCAGAAAAACACAGCGAAATTCTTGCAGGTTTCTTTTTATGCTTTACCATTAATGCTCGTCTCGTAATCGTGGGTCGTGAATTACAAAGAGATAAGAAACTATTAATATAAGAAGATGCACAGCACGCAACGAGTTAACCTATAACTTTAATAGCAGTTTCGGATATCATCACAATAGACGCAGTTCCAGAGAATACATAATTGAGTGAGAACTAAAGGGTATACGAGTATATATATATATATATATATATATATATATATATATATATATATATATATATATAGGCAAACGAACAGTGTAACGGCCGTGAGCGATTATATTAGTTCATGGGGGGCGGTTGAATATATTCTTTCGCATTATTCTGAGTTGTAGCTTGTTAAGTATCAATATACCTATGCTCGCGTATATTTTCGTCGCCCCGTGCATATAACCTCGGGGGATGCATCTGAAGTTTGATCACGGGTTATTTTTTTGTTATACATCCAAATTAGTTATTCTCTTTGTATGGTAAATTGTAAAAGTACAGCAAAAACTTATAATAGTCATTGCAAATTTTGTACATTTGTAATCGATATATATATATATATATAGTGACGGAGATCGCGAACGTCGCCTGCGTTGGCTATCGCGCGTCCATAGACTCTCTCTCCCGAGGGGCAAATCACTCGCGGGCTTCGTGAAACAGCTCTTTGCGGCTCTTTGGGGCTCCCGAGGAAACTCTTTGCGGCTCTTTCGGGCTCTTGGGCTCCCGGATCAGCGTCCCAATATGTATTTACTTATATCTATTTATTTGTATAGTTATTTGTATTTTACAGGCCCGCGACAATACCACCTACGAAGAGGTAAGAAAGGAATTTAAGTAAGGAAAAATTATATCTATTCAGTTTGAAAAATTTAGGTTCAAGCGTTTGGCTATGACCAATTTGAATGGATATTCGCTATTTCTGAAAGAATAATCTGGTAAAATAAATAACACGCATTAATTATTTTTTGTGCCTACTCTTTTACAATGTTTCATTTAAATCAAATTTGAAACATCTTCGGACACAAAGTTTTTACTGGACTAAAAATTAATATCCTCTCATCGACTGCGTTTAACGTTTAATTTAACAGTCTTCTAGCTCACTAAATCGATTCCTAAATTATTTTGATTCATAATAAAGTTGTTCTAAAATCTGAATAATATTTGAGTAGTTATAATTACAGAATATTAACTTTCTAAGAATGGGATTGAATCGCTGAATAACTGTAACGTATAAATAATATTGTAAATATTCATTTGGATTCTAAACATATTATAATGGAAAATAAATTTGAATTATTCTGCTTAATCAAAATATAGCTTTCGAATGCAAAATATCTCCTTGTAAGGATCCACTGCAGTTGTCATCTATAACGGCGACGATATTGACTACTCTATGTAGTTTCCTACTCTCATTTATGACCCCTAGATATCACTCGCGTATCTCACAAATAAAGTCTTGTTCCTCTTCGACTTTCTTCAATGAAATCGTATTTTTATGAATTTTTAACCTCTTTTTATATAAATTCTAAACCACGCATAAATTTTTAGAAGTACGCATCTCTGTTACGAATATCAATTATACACATATATTTTCTGCTCCACAGAATCTGAATGCCCCAAAAACTATTTATAAATCATTTAGATCTCAAAGGTCTACATTTATAAATGTCTTATACAACCTGATTATTTCAGTCTATCATTATTTAATATGTGCAGTTACGTAGTTCGCAGTTTAGAAACTTGCGTATTTAACTGCACTAAAAAATCTGATTGTTTGCTGTCAATCTTATACTGACACGGCAGATGTGGTCAATACATCATCTAACAATCTGTATTTAAATGTTCCCAATTGTATGGGGCACCTTCCAGCGATAATGTGATGATTTTTTCAATAGTTGAGCTCTAATTGCATCCAGCCCCATATTGTCTATATCCAACTGATGCAGCCATAAGTAGTATATCCATCCTAGGACGCCTATGCTTTGCAGATCCAGAAGCAGTGATTCTCTAAATATAACTGTTTCCAATCCCTCTATTGCAGCTTCCTTGAACAGCTGATATTCGTCAATCCGTGGTGCAGTCACAATACAATACTGGTCCAGAAAGTGACATTGAAATAGATTAACATAATTACTGTTTCAGATTGTACATTGTGTACATCTCTTCTAAAATCCTCCTGCCCCGTCACTGCCAACTTTATTTTCAGTCCAATTGGCGCGACCACACTCATTGTTTCGCCCTCATCGTTTTCCATCTCAAAATTTTTATTTGAAGCGGCAAATCTTTTTTGCTTTGAGTAAAGTAATTAATAATAACAATATGATATTTTTCTCAAGAACGCTTTTCATGCAGTATGATTCCATTACCAACCTTGTTCCACCTTCAGTATATAAAAAGTTCATAGGCGTTTTTACAGCAATACGAGCATTTTTTAGCCATGCCAAACAGAAGCTAACGTCTCTATCCAAATGTTCATGTAAAGTTCTATAAAATAAGCATTTTTTTATAAAATAAGCATATTTTATAAAATAAGCATTCATAAGCCAACTTTACGTAGTATTCATCAATCTTCGGCTATACGTATA
Source organism: Sycobia sp. Sy_11 (assembly GCA_018907035.1). Taxonomy (NCBI): domain Eukaryota; kingdom Metazoa; phylum Arthropoda; class Insecta; order Hymenoptera; family Epichrysomallidae; genus Sycobia; species Sycobia sp. Sy_11. Next base: position 3,921,524 of record JACCIC010000009.1, read on the forward strand.
TAATCAATTCTAATCAACTATCAGCATCACTGACCGACAAGTTTTGTAGCAGAACTCTATTGGTGAATCATACCGCAAACTGTTCATTTCACGCAGAGAACCACTTGGCAATCCTGGCATTTCGAATGTTCTGTATGATGCAGCTTGATACTCATAAACCTATTAAATACCTGCGATATTTTACAATCATTTTATTTTATTCTTTCTCTTTGTATTCACTCTGAGATTCTTCAGATACAAAGCTGTTATCTTTACCTCAATAGAAACTGTACCCAGTATATTATATATTTTTTTGGAAAAGCTACATAATTCCCTGTGAAACCATTTACTTAAGAAGAATCGCAATGTGTTAATCAATGTTTTCAGAAAAAAAATGTTTATAACTTTTTTATTCTTATTATTTGAATTTTTCTATAATTATTAATTTTAATATTGGATGTACAAGTAAGTTTCGAGCGCTGATCAAATGATGGCATCACCAGTGAATCCCGGACAGAAATGTCGGACCTCATGTGTTATATTTGTAGGATGTGTATCTATCAGCAACTTTGCAGCTTTATATTTGAGCATTTCTTTCGGTATCATTTCTTTTATAGCGCAAAATCATGATTAACGCTACTTCTATTCTTTAATATGAGGAAAAGTGCGTTGAGGCCTATGTTTTGCTTTCGGAAACTTATGGGGCGGGATGCATTGGTGAATCAACTTACCGCGAGAGGTTCAAACGATTAAAAATTAATGATGTTGAAATTGAGGACAAGGATCGCTCCAGAAAACCAAAAAGTTTTGAAGAGGAGAAATGAAACGTTTTACTGGATGAGGACCCATGCCAGATTCATAAAGACCTTACTGCATGATTGGATAGTTTTCCTGCGCTTGAAAGCATTGAGATTCATTTAGATAGAAAATCCTGCCTGACCCGCCTTAAAGTCCAGACTTGGTACCATCTAACTACCACTTTTTTCGATTAATACAGAACGCTCTTACGGGAACACACTTCTGTTCAGTAGAGGGAATAAAAAATAGACTCGATACGTTCTTGGGCTCAAAAGACGAGAAACTTTGTTGATCCGTAATTCATGGATTGCCAGAAAAATGGGGAAAAGTTATAGCTTTTAATGGACGATACTTTGAATCTAGGATATGTAACAATATTTTTATAATATATCAGAAGTGTTCAGCAAAGCTTCTCCAAAACTTTGATTACAATCATATGTTGCGCAAGTAGAACTTTTAACTTCGACGGTGATAATATGGTATTTTACTATTAGGTAAAAAATGAATAGTTTAGTCTTATATATAAGCTTCTAAAAAATAGAAATCAGTAGCTTATGTTCTTTAGCAGATCTATGATTTCTGAGGTTCTGTCATGTTGAATTTTGGTACCGATTTTTATACCAATAATGTATAAAAGTAAATAAGTTGATATTTTGACTTATATGTTAAAAAGTACCATATAAATCTTGAATTTATTTTCGAAATTCTTTTAATACAATAAAACCATTAATCTGTGATTTGCTAAAAGACAAATAAGAATATAATACAAATCAACATTGTATATTTATGTATATGTATATTTATGTATTATGAATAAGATTTGTTTAAAACTCCTTTGTATATATGGTATCTAAAATTTTTCTTTTATTAGTCTTCGTCAGTAGCTTCTGCAGTTTATAACTCTAAATGGACCAATACAAATTATAAATTTAGAGTCTATCTTCAGATGATCATTTTAAGATCTCAGCATCCATTTTACTGTACAGCTTATGGATTTTTTCCTATTGGACATACAAGGTTTTCGACGGTATGAAGTCTCAAGTATTTTCTAAATTTGATAATATATTACTCTATTTTACAATGAATTTCTTGTTACTTCAGGTAATTAATACATCATTCTCGTATTATATGATGTTACAGACAGCAACTTAAAATACAAATTAGATAAAATGATAAATCTTGATTATATTACTATTTAAGGTACATATATTAAAAATCTTGTGATATTGCATTAATAATTATGCATTACACGACACTATATTAGAAATCTTATTTATATTATATTGATACATATAAAAGATATCTCACCTTAATTTGTAAACTTATTAAACAGTGGAACAAGTAATTGAAAATTCTTCAAACATATACCTACTAAGTAAGCCATGAAAATCTGAAAAAACGGTATTGGTGTTGAAAAAAACATAGATGTGAAAATACTATATATTGAGCATTCAATTTTAAAAATTAAATGGGACATTCTTAACATGACTAAACATGACATCAGACGTATGACTCATTGCCTACGAGGATGACGTAGCATTGGTCATGATCAAATGCGACTAAATTATCAAGGACTGAAATTGGCACCGAAAAAGACTAAATTTTGCTTTTAATTTTCCCAAAGAATAGATCTGATATTGTGGATAACAGTAGGAAAAGATTGACTTTAAACTAAGAACGAGGTAGGCAAAGGTATGATCCTACCAGATGAATGTTAAAAACCGCGTTGATGCTATGAAATTCAATCAAGGGCGGTTGTGATAAGAATCGCGTAGGGGATGGAAATACATCGCAAAGAAAATGTGGTTTGCATGATCGCAGGCATAATTCCGAATTACCTACTATGAACCAACAGTAAAAGAATTTATCGAATAAATGAAATAGTTGGAGACCGTAGGAGGAGACCTCGGCGGGGTGACAGACGAATACGTTCACATGTCAACGTTAGATTCAATGATCTATACCTGAAATTGGCTCGTAAATAAAAAGGATACAGGGTGCGATAGATTATTGCCTTACTTCATTCTTCTCGGAGCTTCTGCAGGATGGAATCGGTTATCTCGCTGGAATGCAAGTACTGTAGTTGTACCTCTTACGATGGGGAGTACTTGTTTTTCGCGTGTGTCCATTGAGCCAAGCTATGATAAGGCTTTGGAGTAAAAATAGAAATAGTAAAGTCAGAAAACATGAATAGAGATATGACATTAGAAGTAAATAGCTGATGGCTTATTGAAAACTACGTTATAAATGTTATGCGGAATAAAATAACAGATGCATTGTTCGAAAATCGGATGAATCTGCTAAAAAAAGTAAAATTATGAGCAACCGAAACACTAGTGTAATAAGAATCAATTCTATTGAAGAACTGCTGCTCGGATTCAAGCAATGTACATAACAATTACAAACTTGTCTCTGTGATAGAAAACAATTGTTTGTTTAGAGTATAGGAATACAAGCACGTGTCAAGCCACATATAGCCTCTCAGTTGGCCTTTGCTAAATGCATTTACAAACTCCTCAAAAAAATAAAAATAATAAGCATTTTTCTTATACAAACATAATCATATGACATTCAAAACACAAATTGATTCATTAAATTCAAGGAATACAATTCGAACGCTCGAATTGTTGAAATAGTCGGTTTGAGTAGCTCAAAAAATTGAACGGTTCGAATTAGTAGAAACAAATAGTTCAACCCAGCGCAACGCACGAAATGTCGGTATTAGATCGAATAGTATTTTCAATTTGAAAATGTGGTAATAAATTTACATGCAGGTATATTGCCTATAGACATATATGTAACTAGAAGCGAAAGTGGAGAATACACAGAAGAAGTTTTTTCTGGTATCACACATTATTAACTAGTAGGACAAAACGCACACACGAGAGTTTTTCGTTTATAGTATTCTGAAAATAAATCGTACGGCAAAAAAATGCGAAAATTAAAGCTTGGACTCTATACTAAACTAATATGTTATGCATAAGAAAGAAAAATATTGTATTATTATAATACAGGATTAAAAATTCAAATTAAATACATATTTTTTATTCAATGAAATTTTTTATATACTTTCATGATCACTATCGTTACAATAAGTATCTAACGAATTCATAAAAATTTTCAACAACTTTGAACCATCCTCACGTTTTTCCTTTGTCTTCTTTCCAATTTTGCCCTCTCCGTGAAATAAGAAATATAGGAATTAGAACTACTCTAAATCTATCAAAAATATCGGGTTACACAATCAATTAAATAATTACTCAATATCATCTGAAACTATCAATACAAAAGCCACCATTTGGACCAAAAGTAAGACTATTGTAAAAATAAAAAAATTCCATCCACCGAAATTTTTCGGTACTTATTGTTTGCAAACTCCTTGTATCATAATTATTTAAATATTTTTCAGCTGATGATCAATGAGCAGCTAATAGCAATTGAAACTCTTTACATATACTGTATAAATGTAAAAATTCCATCGGGATAAAAAAAAACTGTCATGGGTAATAATTTTTTGTTATACACTTTTGAATTCATTAGTTTTTTAATTTAAATAAAAATTATTAAACAGGAAAAAAGATGCTTTTTCTAAAAAAATATGTTATTTATTTGGTATGACAACATTTTTACCAGATGTATTATTTTTAATGTTGTACTTATGTAAATAACATATAAATAACAAAATGTATATTATTAAATATTATTATTATATATAATAATAAATAACTATTGTAGAATATTAAATATTCTACGACTTGTATCAGTTTTAGATGCTCTAAAATATTACAAACATATTGTTAAGAGTCTTATTTTAAAAATAATTGTCTTTATAAATATTTAGCACCGAATAAAAAAAAAAAAGATTTTAAGCGAAAAAGTTTTAATTGAGATCCTCAAATGTTTATACTAAATTAATTTCTTTCTTATTTATTAATTACAGTTCAGTTGAATTTACAAGTGTTAATTTACAAGTGGCGATTTACTATGCAACAAACGTGCTTCCTTTGAATAAAAAGGTTTATTCGAGTTTATTTTCTTGAAATATTCATTTTTTCTTCCGATCCCGCGTCAAGAATAGACATTTTTATTTAAGGAATTCAACTGGCTCAGTATTATACTATTTTATTACTAATTGGTAGTTATCTTGCACATGGGACAATTCTGGGTTTTAAAATTTCACTGTTCTTCTTTTGAAAGTATTAAAAAATACCTTGGTCCTTCTCGTCCAAATCTGTCGTCCATATATTTCAAAGAATTTCCATGTCACTTACACAGTAATCTCCTCAAATATCCGACAGATTTTAGTTCCTCGTACATCCGAAATCCGTTGTGTCAGTTGCAAGCGAACTTCTTAAAAGAATATGATACCTGGATAATTTATCAATAGAGATAAAAACCTAAGGAGCTGGCGGAATACGATGCGAAAAATAGCACCGAATTGACATATCTTTTATGAAGTAATTTATAAACATGCGTAACTATTTATTTTATATTGATATTTTTATTTATTTCAGAAGCTGCGGATACAATAACTGAGAGAAATTTAAAAGTTACAAAACATATTCTGGTTATTATATTGTGCTCGACATTCACTGTGTCTGAGAAAAAAATTTTTTACCTGATCCACAATCCATTACGAATACTTTCCTCTCCTTGAAATTATCCTGGAATACTAAGGTATCCGCTGCCCCGATAAGGAATATATTACATATTGTTACAAAATTATATATATATATATATATTTAAATATTCATTTCAAATTAATAGATTTTTATTTAGGTATTCAATTTTGTACGTTTAACAAAATATAGTTCAGTTGTACAATTTCTCAATTTATGGTTATATTGAATGCTCGAAAACTTGATACTTTATGAAGCAGCTCCTTCAATAGAGACGGTCGTGCTACAATAAAACCAAGAAACGTACGGGGTAAAACGAAGAGAAAAATAATACGATAATGAAGAATAATGTAGAAAAATAAGAGATAAGTGAAATGAATATTTGGACGTAGTAATAGCGAAACTACTGATGGGGCTTCATAAAATATGTAATGAGAGGTAGACAACCTAAAGGTTCTTCGGCAAGATGCCTGTTCACAATGCTTATCTAACTTCGTCATGAAGAACAAGGGTAAGAATGCAATTGTAAACTTTATAATTTCACGATGTTTTTTTATTATAAATCATTTAGTTTCATCTTGATTACTCGCGGAATTCATTTAAAAAATATTATATTTTCACTTCTCAGTACTGCTTACACTTCTTAATTTTTTTATGTTTGTCCAAAAAAGGTAAAACTAAATAATGTAGTCGAAACATGTCAATATGAAATATATAAAAGAAACACCCAGTTATAAGATCATATTTTAACATACATGTAATAAACAGTGTATATGAAAATATAATTAATCAAATAGATAGGAATTCATTCTCGGATCTGTGCATCGAAAAATACTTCGATTTAAATATGAAAATCTTTGCATGTCTGGGATTAAAGATAACATGAAAAACAATGAAGTTACTGATTGATTTACTCAAACTTTGCACAGCAAACAATATAACACCGCGTCTTTTTTAAATTATCTCTTTTAAGGATTCGTCGTTTACAATTCACTGTAAGAAGATGGTAATAGATAAATTATTTATTGACGAAACTTAAACTTTTTTGATTAAATCAATAACTTGATTTTAATGAAATCTAATCACTGAAAGAATAAAATAATATCTTTTTCTATCGGTGATAGTCAGTTAGATCAATAACCTACACGCTATTCAATATATTGCGTGAAAGAGTACTAAATTTTATCTATATCGTTTTGTAAATAACGTATTGAAATTTTTCGATAAAAATAGTCATTTTCTTCATTATATAAATACAGTTCATATAAATACTCATAACTACAAACACTTATCGTGAATTACACTCGGATAAATTTCTTCAATTTTGTCTAAAATCTACATTAAATGCGACTACAATGTACACAAAAGATACTTTTGAAAATTCTACTGAAACTGGCCAAAATAATGTTACACTCATCACAATAGCATAAAAAAGTGGAATTGCTTTTTAAAACGAGCTTTTTCAATAATACCTACTCAGCTGATTCGAAAAAACAAAAACGCGTATAGGATTGTTACCGTAGTATAACTGTATATATTGACTCATTTCTCGCCTCCCTCACATCATAGCTTTTCAGTTCTACGCGAAAAAAGTGATACAATATATGTTAAAAAGTACTAAACTTTTCAATAATAAATTATTGAAATAATAAAATATTATAAAATTATATATTCTAAAAGTATATTCTAAAAATTATCTAATTTTCTGTAAAATATACAATAAAACTTTGTACTAACCCTTTATTTTCGGATCTGTGACTAAATTATCTAACTATTTAGTAAAGTTTCATAAAATTTTTGTAAAATTAACTTCATTTGTTATCTTCGTGTATAAATTAAATAAAATTGCAATAAAAAATGTCTTAGAATTAATGAAAAAATATCCTCGAAATTTTTCAGAATTTTTCGAGGTAACTTTTAACTTTTCAATTAATTTGAATTTTTTAAAAATATCATTTAAGGAATCTGAAGATTATTTATTGGATATGTTTACATTTCTCATTAGGTTTAAGTAACACTGTCTATCAATCATAATAACAAACGACAGCTTATTTGTATCTATGAAATTGCCACATACTAATTTGATACTGGATAAATTTTTTACTAAAAATATAGTTCATTTTAAGTAAAAAAGTTCCTAAGATTTATCCTCCAAAAATGAATGTTTAAAAATTTTAAATATTTGAAGTTTAAATTTGTTCAAAAAGTTTGATCACTCTTTAACTTGCAATTAATTAACAATTTTGAAAAATTTAAAATGATACTTTGTGTTTACATCTCAATTACTACTTTTGAATGCTTAGAAACTAAAACTTTGAACCAAAAATCTACTAAAGCTATATGATGTGCATATTAAAAAATGTTCAACTTTTATTGTTAAAACTATTGTTTCTGTAATAAAATTTTGGATTGAAATGATTTAAAATTGCTCAATAAGATTTAAGCAAGAAAGAGAATTTTGGAGCTTACAAAAAAGTTAATTAATTACGAATTTACAAGAAATCAAAGGAATTAAAAATTTTGAACTTCAAAAAACCATATCTTTTTTATATTCATTTTTTAAAAAGAAGGATTTTTAGGCAAAAAACATTTTAAAAAATTTTATGTGAAATGCACATCTATTGAGCTCAATTTTTATATGGGGATTATAGTAATATTTTAGAGATGTCCGTAATATGTCACATGAAATATTTCTGCATTAGTTCATAGCACCTAATAGTGGCGTAAACAACAGATTTCAGTAATATAATGTTCAAGAAATATATTACCTTAAAATTTTTCGGACATTTCATATAATAGGAATATTACAAAGATACATTACCGAAATATTTCTGTTAAATTAATACAAAAACTATATTTGAAATGTAATATTACAGACATATTATTATAATATAACTTGGCAGCTGGCATAATATAGAAATCTTCAATGTAAAGAACAATGGTAAATGTATCATATATATGTAAAAATTGTATTTAACCATTAAAGAAATGATGTTAACATTCATAATTTGATTATATGTATATTTATAATATACAGTATTAAAAATCAAATAAAGTAAATATAGAAATATAAATACTCGAATTGATAACTTTTGTTTAAAATATCTTTTGAAATTTTATGTATATTCGGAAACAAATTTGAAAAATTGTTATTTTTGTAGATTTTCATCATCTTTTGTCATAAAAATTTCATTTGCATAAAAAATGTATTCATAATCATATAAATATATAAATTTTCAATAAAATAGGGCGAGAGAATTCGTCAGAAGTTATTCGAAAATCTTAAACGAACAGCAAAGTCGTATGCACTTTTCATTTCTTTTCACACTCTTTTCAGAAAACTGTATTTTGAATTTTCTTGATGCTTTTAAACCATGCAAGAAATAAAGCAAAAAAATTAAACAGAATGACAGAAAGAGAGAGAGAGAGAGAGAGAAAGAGAGAATATGAACTGAAGAAAGGTCTCCTGAAAGTCGGAACGCAGTTTTGTATGTACAGGTCCGCTGTAATAAAACGCCTTTCTCTCTTCGGTTGTTTATGTAACTACAAGGGTGCAAGGGTGCTCAGCCATCTCAGAATAGTCTGACATTGTCAAGGTCAAAGAGATAGCGTTTGGCTTTGTAAACCCGGAATGGCGCCTATAAGGATTACACATCTCCCCTGGAATCTCTGCTCATAATACGATTCCCTTTTTTTTAGTTCTGCTCTCTACCGCTAGTAAGCTGTTTTCAAGTATTGCTGTATGTCTCTATTGCCAGACTTAGCCAGACTCTTGCATAGCGGCTAGCGGTACACGCGCACGTGCAGCTGTATAGACATAAATAAATGATACATAACCTAACTTAACCTTCTCTAAAAGTTAAAATCGCGGTAACTAAGTTCTTTCCCATTTCAAAACTTAAAGATTTAATATATACTATAGTATTTATATATTAATAAATTTCATTAAATTTATATTGTAGTTCATTAATAAATAAGTATTTGTAAGCTTAAATATTTATAAGGTAATTATTTTCTACTGAATTATATTTGAATTTATTGATACCTATGAACATGTTGTTCATTTTTAATGAAAAATAAATAATGTATGCGATGAAATAATAAAGTACAAACGAAGTATATTTATTACTAAGTTTCTATTTTCTTTCTTATGTATATGTTTGTTTTAATATTTGTATTGTTGATTGACGTATATGATTTTTCAAAATCTACTGTAATATAATTTAATTTCTTATGATTGTTTCTGTATTGATAATTAATAATAGTGCTAATTCTTAAGATTTGTTTAATAATTTATTTAAAATTTATTTAATTTATTTTATCCTATAAATAAAATTATAAAAATTAAACTATAAGTATTATTAGAATAACTGTTTTATACACACACACACACACACTAAATATTAAAAAATAATAACATGATAATGTTCAAATGAATGCAGATAAAAATATATAGATTTAAAAATGCCTGGAGACACAAAAAGAATTAATGGACCTGAAACTACGGTACCATACAGTATTTATGTCGATTTAACAACCAAACAAATCAAATCTTCAATTAAAAATAAACTTGTTAATAGAGTAGATTCCAGAAAACATGATGAATTTAGAAAAATGTGTAAGTAAAATATTTAATATTAAGAAATCTATTCTTTTAAATTAAATATTTTTATTGAACTAGTCATAAAAGTGGGAGTTGTAAGCCAAGCAAAAGGTTCAGCTTATATTGAGATGGGTAATACGAAAGTTATATGTTCAGCTTTTGATCCTAGAGAAATTCCAAATAACACAAATTACAATACACATGGACAACTGTACTGTGAATTCAAATTTGCTCCATTTTCTTGCTTGAACCGAAAAGGCCATCAACAAAATGCAGAAGAAAAAGAGTATAGTCTCCTCTTACAAAGAGCTTTAGAGCCAGCCGTGTGCCGGGTATTGAAAATAACTACATCATAAGTAAAAGAGAAAAATTCATTCTAAATCTTATAATTAACTTTTAGGATGAATTTCCAAATTTTCAAGTAGATGTATATGCCCTTGTATTAGATAATGATGGATCAGCTTTAAGTGCTGCTATAATGGCTGCAAGTTTAGCATTAGCAAATGCAAGTGTACCTATGTATGGAATAGTAACTGCAGTGACAGCCGTGAGTTACAATGTTTACTAACATTTTTATTATTTTTTAATAAAAATTGATAAGGTATTTTTATAATCTGTAGGGCATATATGATGATTTACTCATATTAGATCCAACACATGAAGAAGAATCACTTTGTTTATCAACTGAGAAAAAAAGCAATTCTATTAATCATGGAATAATAATGCAAGCAATGTTATCACAACATGATCAAATTTCAGAATTTTTTCTTGTAGGAAGCATAGATGTAGATTGTGTAAAATTAACTATTGAAACTCTCAATCAAAATAGTAATTTAATTTATCCTATACTACAGGAATCTCTTACAAAATTAGTCATTAAAATGCTTAAACAAAATCAAGAAAACAAATAGCATTAGATAATAAATATTGAAAATAAAAATTTCATTTAAGTATTACCAAAAATTATTTTATTTAAAAATATGTGAATTGAAAGAAATAATATGTACATTAATCTTCTGGCTTTTCTGGAGGAGGACCACAGGGTTGTAACATTTTTTCCATGAGATTGAAACGTACTCTTGCCTTTGCTTCATTTTCAGCAATAGAAAAAAAATTTAATAGATCATAATGTCCCATATATGAACTACAAGAGTCTCTATGTTGATTTACAAGCCATTCAAATTTAGTTGTGTCGGCATGACCTGTGCCTATATATTTTGACTGAAGATGCTCTAATTGACTATGAATATTGTACCGTTCTCCCATTCTGTAAATAGATATATTAACTTTAAAATAGGTTATAGTTTAACTGCATAATTTTTTATCTGCTTCGAGTGTAAAAAATGAAAATAATTTGTATAATAAAAATCAGAATATAAATGAAATAATTTTTACTTTGTTGGGAATCGTTTAACTAAGATAATCTATTAATTATCTTAGTTCCCAAAAAAATTAGTATTCTAAAGATGTTATTTTTCGTCAAGTAAATAACTTATATTATTAATTATAACCTGTAATGTAATATTTTTTTATTAAATATAATTATAAAAACCTTATTGTTTTCTAGACCACCAGTAAATTAGAGAGTTATACAGAAGTGATGTTAACGATGATCCTATCTGTAATGTTTACAATACAACACTGAATGACTGAACTATAGAGGGTAGAGACAGGTAGAGAGAAGGAGTGGAAACTCCGCTCGCTTTACATGGGAAAAGCTTATCAAACATTAGCCGGAGATGGTAGTTCAGATTGGTCCGCTAGATATCGCTGTCTTCGAAATCCCGCAATGGTTCTACGTGCAACAGAAAGAGAAAGCAAAAGCCAAAGCGAGTAAGGGGAAGAAAAGAAGCAGAAGTAGGGGAGCAGAGATTTATCTTTCCCTTTTTCCCACGCTCGCTGCATACTACTATTCTTTTTTCTTCAAATGCATGTATTTAAACGAGCAACCTCATACGGTGTCGCCGACTCGCGGCCAATTATATCCCGAACTCCTGATCTCTATCCTCCATATCGTCCATTTTCAGTAAACTCCGTAGAACAACTGGTTGCTGCTAGTCGACTCTATAACATATATAGAGTCGAATAATGCGTATAAGCAAGCATTAGTTTAAATATTACATAATTGAATTTAAATAAGATTTTTTAAGAAGGTTTCAAATCGAGTTTTAATAGTTTTTATTACAGACAATCGAGTATAATTACTTATAAGGAACGAAGTGGAGTCCTAAATGTTTACTTCACATACAGTTTTACTTATTAATTAATTCATTTAATTTCGATTTAAATTTAGAATTAAATGAATATAACAATTATAAAACTTGTATGAGTTATACGCATACTTGATTTACATATTTTGTTTTTTACATTTAACAGATTTATTTATATTTATGAATTTATTTTATAAAATATATATCTATAGGTATTTATGAATTTTACAAATTTATATATAATTATTTAGTACGTGTTATATATTATATATATGCATAATATACTAATGTGTGTAAATATGACTAAGACTTTATTTATTCTTCTAAATCCAATTCATCCTCTTCAAAATAATTTCCTCTGGATACAATGCAACTATGCCAATGCTTTTTCCAATTTTTAAAATATTTTTTATACTCGTATTCCGGAATGGCTATTAATTCCTTCACCGATTTGGTTTTATTTCTTCAATTGAATCAAAACCGTGTCTCCGGAGTGGTTTTTTGAGTTTGCTAAACAGCCAGAAATCACACGGTCCTAAATCAAACGAGTACGATGATTGCGGAACGATATTGGCTGAATTTTTGGCGAAATGCTCACGTAAAATCAATGCAGTGTGACCTGGTGCATTATCGTGATATAAAAACCAAGAGTTGTCTTTCCATAAATCTAGCTTTTTGATACGAATAGCTTTACGCAAACGACCTATTACACTCAAATAATATTCTTTGTTAAACGTTTGGCCGGTTGGAAGGAATTCAGAATGCACCACACCACTATAATCGAAGAAAACAGTGAGCATAACCTTGACTTTTAAGCGACTATGGCGTGATTTTTAAACCTCTGCTCTCCTTCAGCACGATATTCGCTCGATTGATTGGTTGTTTCTGGATCGGAAACATAGACAGAAGTCTCATCTCCAGTTATTATGCGTTCCATCTTGTGCTGTCAGTCCGAAAGCATCGTTTCACAGGCCTCCATGCGACGCTGTTTTTCCAAAAAACTGAGTGTTTCTTAGCACCGATTGAGATTTCAGTCTTTTCAGGTACAAAATGTCTTTGAAAATGGTGTTAGCTGACTCATTTGAAATTCCAACAATATCAGCAAGCGCTCTAGTAGTTAAATGATGATTTTGCAGAACCCATTCTTTGATTTGGTCGACGTGTAGTCCATCAGTAGATGTTCTTGATCGTCTTTGATGTGGTTCATCTTCAACACATTCTCCACCTTCTTTGAACAATTTGTGCCAATCAAAAACACTTGCTTTTGATATTAACTTCTGACCAAAGGCCTTCTACAATATTCTGAACGGTTAGGCGACCGATATTTCATTTCGCGCACAAAATTTAATGCTACTTCCGGCTACTTCTTTGTTGAATAATTTCAGCCATTATAAAAACCGAAGAGACAACTTTTCTTTGTTCACAAAACAAGCATAACTATATGACAAATGAAGATAACTGCGTAAAATTTGGCACAGATAACTCTGACAGTACTATAAACTTAAAAATAAAGACATTTTTCCGAATCGATAAACCCAAGAAGTTTAAATTGAAAAGTCTTACTCCTATTTGTGAATAGTAGTATTTTTCGATTGCTGATTTAATTGTTTTTCCAAAGTTCCAGACATTTTTTGCGTATCCTCTTTCGCCAACGGAGCATAAATTCAATGTAGTACTCCTGATCGACTGTACGACCTTGTGGTCAGAATTCCTGATGCACTACACTGCAGTAATCAAAGAAGACGGTGAACAAAACCTTGACATTTGATCAAATTTGGCGTGCTTTCTGCAGTCTTGGTTCTTCTGGGCTTTTCAATTGAGACGATTGGGCTTTAGTTGCGACGTCATAACTAAATACTCACGATTCATCGCCAGTTATAACACTTTTGAAAAAATCAGCATCATCATTGACTTCAATCATCTTCTCCTGTTTTTTGTCTTCCTTTTATTCATAATTAAGTAGTTTTTGAATGAATTTCGCTGATACATATCTCATTTCCAAAACATCCAAAAAAATAACATGGCATGAGACAACCGATATGCCAATATCTTCAACAACTTCTCTGAAAGTGATTTGACGACTATTTAACACAGTATCTTTCACTGCTTGAACGTTATCATCTGCTGTTGATGTGTTAGGACGTCCTGGGCGACGTTCGTCTTCGACATCATCTTGGCCTTCTTGGAACAGCTTGTACCACTTATATTCTTTTACTCAAAGTAGACTCACTGTATACAACTATTAACATTTCAAGAATTTTAGAGCACTGGATTTCATTTTTGACACAAAATTTAATGCAAACTCTTTACTCAATTTTTTTGGTAAAAGAGAATCGCCGAGCACACGAAACACTTACAACTTTGTATGCCTGTACCAACACAAAATAAAAAAAAATCGATAATCGAACGGACGTAGCCCTTGATATTTGCAAAGTCACCTTATTATTTGAACATTTGAACTATTTATGACCTAAAGAATCATTTCCCGCTGGAATTTTGGCCTAAAAAGCAGTTTTTAATATAAAACTCCGTGTATGACTATAGCAAATGCTTAGAAACATTTAATTTTTCTATATATATATATATATATATATATATATATATATATATATATATATATATATATATATATATATTAATAGCTGATAATAGTAAATACATAGGAAAATGTTTAGTCAATTTTATACTAAGACGCCATGAACAGAACCAAAGATTATGTATTTAGTAATACTTTAATCATAAGATTGAGGCGATAGCAATAAAAGAATTTGATGAATGTGAGCATGCAAAATGTAAGCTTCGAAGCTAGTTATCTTTTCGTGTATTTTATAACAAATTTATATAAAATACTTTCCGAAAGTTCAAAATATATTAACACAAATCGAGGTCTACGATGGCTCGATCGCTAGAGCGAAGGACTAGTAATTTAGTGATCAACAAAAGCACCGCTGTAATAATTTACATGTCCCTTTTTTACAAACATATCGTAGACCTCCGTCGCTGATGAACACCGGTATTTGGAAGCATAAATAGAACAACGTTAAATAACATAAAAAAAATATATATATATATATATATATATATATATATATATATATATATATTAACACAAAAAATATTCTATAATTAAATTCAAAATTAGTTTACTGATATAGTCAGATGTCCTACTGATTGTGATAAAGAGAAACAATCATATATGTTCGTAGCTTATTAAGAAATTTATAACTTATAAATCTTATATGTATTTTATAAAAACTTGATATAAAAATGTTTCTAAATTCAATAATCTATTAAGACAAAAATACAAACATTATAATATACATAATTATATTATAAATCTTTTCATAGTAAAACAAAAAAATGTTCATATACCGGAATAATATTTATACAAAATATTTTTGTAACATCTTCCGAAATAGATTAACAAAAAATAAATTATATAACGCAATAATGTCTTAAAACAATGGACCATTAAAACAAATTGCTAAGTGCATTTTATATGCATTGCTATAAATAACAGTATGTATAGTTTACACAAAATATATCTAAAACTCTAAAAAAAAAAAAAAAAATAAATAGTTCTAACGGAATGCAGCTTAATAAAATAATGAGATCGTTTACAAATAGCCGAGTTTATTTTCGCATTATTTTGTCCACGCTTGGACTCATAAAAAAGAATTAATTATCTTCAATAATCGATGTTTTAAGCTGAACATTCTTCTGCTATTTATTCTGATAACTCATTATTACGCTCATCTAAATACATCGATGATTCAAGATAATTAATTTTTTTTAAGCGTTAAAAGAAAGCTATTGCACCATCTATTATATACCAAAAAGAATGATAAAGGTAAATTTTTCTTATTACCAGTTATTACGTTATCTCTGTTATTACAATCCACAGTCGCGGGAGCGTGGTTGGGATACTCTCCATATAAGATCACGTGGCATTTAGAGAGAGGTTCAAACTGTTTTGAAAATATACTTGCAAAAGTGGTATTTATAAGTTATTGTAAAAAATATGACATAAAAAAGTTAATATTGTTTAATAAATTAGATGTATCAACAGAGGAACTCGGCCACATGAATAAGGATTTAGGATTTAAATTTAAATCATATTTCATTATATGGTTTATGTAGTAATATATCAAAATACAGCGGGGACAAATATTTTGCGCTTTGATTATAGTCTACTATATTAACTAATTATCCCAGTGAAATAAAAATTTCAATTTCTTTTGTAAATAATTCTAAACTTATTAAAATACCTATAATATGATAGTTATAATATTTATACTATGCTACTCTTCATAATATAATTCCGCAGTACTGTCTTACAAGAATTTAATTCGAAAATTATGAGGATTTATAAAAAATTACAGCTTTTTGATAAATTACAATAAATTCGTATAAGAATGAATTTTACCAATTATAATAATATTCTTATTTTATATCTTAATATGATGAAAGCAGAAATGATTATTTCAGATTATATAGCATCTGGAACCAGCTGGAACTCAAATGGGAATTTTTATCTCCATGGATCGATCTATTATAGTTCTTATGTTCGACGTAAGGTGCGCCAGCGGAGAAGTTGTTGAACTTTTTAGAAACGTTTTTACTCTTTATAGAATATCATTTTTTATATATCTGCTGACTAAAAAACCAGATCATACCAACACTAATTAATTTGCAATTAATCACAATTTTATTACAATATTTTGGAATTTTTCAAGTGAATTTGAGAGGAAGTTATGGCAAAAGTTTTGTATAAACTAAGCCGGGAGTTCATAGGACATACCCAAGATGTTCGCAACCTTGCCGTAGGTGCCGATGGAAATATTGTGTCGGTTTCCAGAGATAAAACCGCCATCCTCTGGAAATTCGAAGAGTGCGTTACTGATAAATTCTTCGAATTTAATTTTCTTTTGTTATCATACTTTGTCTTACTGGTTAATCTATTTTTATATTTTTTACCTAATTTCTATAAAAAGATTTGCTTCTATTTTGATATCAGATACTTTTATCTAATATATTTTTATATTTATACTAAAATTATTTTTTAAATAAGACCAAAGTTTTTAAAAATATTTTAGAAATTTTTTCAATATTGATTAATAGAACGTTTCTTGATTATAAAAGTAAAATATTAATGAAGAAATATTAAAAAGAAAATTGTTTACATTTCATTGATAATTTTTTAACTAAATATTATTTTACTTCTTTTCTAAAATTCAAGGATTATATTGATTAAAGTTTATTTTCTTGAACTTATCTTGAAAAGTATCGTGTAATATGAGCAAACTGTAGTATACTGACTTATAGGTATAAAATATTTCTAATAACATTTTTTTCTTATTTCTTAATAATTTATTTACTATTCTATTCTACTTGTTTTATAAATGAAACATGAAATTGTTCAGACTTTTTTTATATAATATTAACATTTTGTTATGTTTAAATTAAATAGTGGAAACTATATTGGAAATGTAGTTATGACTGGTCATAGCAACTTTGTTAGTTCAGTTTGTGTAATTGATCCATCCGAACAGTATCCAAATGGTGTTATTGTAACAGGCAGTAATGATAATCACATTTTCATTTATAATCCTGGTGATTCAGAACCAATACATAAAATAAAGGGACATGAAAACAGTGTGTGTGCTTTAAAGAGTAGCCATGTAGATAAAAACTCATTTCTTAGCAGTTCATGGGATATTACAGCAAAATTATGGAATTTAAGTAGTCTCAACAAGCCTCAAACGTCATTTATAGGCCATTCTTTAGCAGTTTGGTGTGTATCTGATATGCCCAATGGTTTGGTGATAACTGGGTCAGCAGACAAAACAGTGATTGTATATTTAAGGGATGGACAAATTTTACACAAATTACAAGGACATACAGATTGTGTTAGAGATATAACTGTTATAAAGGATAATGAATTTTTAACTTGTGCTAATGATGCATTAATTAAGCATTGGAATGCAACCACTGGTGATTGCTTGGGTAATTATTATGGACATTCAAATTATATATATAGTATATCAGCAATTCGTGATGGAACCTTGACGGTTTCATCTGGAGAAGACAAATCTCTTATAGTCTGGTGTAATGGAGAACTGAATCAAACTATCAAACTACCAACTCAGTCTATTTGGAGTGTTAAATTTTTACCTAACGAAGATATTGTTTGTGGAGCATCTGATGGACTAATACGAATATTCACAGTTAATCCGGATAGATATGCAGATTCTGAGACTATTCAACGATTTGAAGAATCGGTTGCAAATGTACAAATAAATGCAAGTCAAGAACTTGGTGGAATGAAAATAAATGAGTAAGCATACAGATTATAAGAATTACTTAGTTTAATAAGAGATTTGATGTATTTCTAAGATTCAATAGTTATTTTAAGTAATGCATTGCTCAAGTAATTATCAGAAACTTAAAAAATTTCATGTGTTATGTAATAAGCAGTTATTGATTAACAATTCAATATAAAATTATACTATATTTTAAATCTCAACTATTTCAATAATAATTTTTACCAGGTTGCCAGATTCTAATGCATTGACTCAACCAGGAAGAAAAGATGGTGAAGTAAAAATGATTAGAGAAGGCAATTCTGTGAAAGCTTATAGCTGGTCGCAACGTGAATTAAAGTGGAATCTTATTGGTGATGTGATGGGAGCGAACAGTGAAAATTCTGGGAAAACCTTACATAATGGAGTGGAATATGATTATGTGTTTTCTGTTGACATAGAAGATGGAGTTCCACCTTTAAAGTTACCTTATAATAAATCACAGGATCCTTGGCATGCTGCTCAAAAATTTATAGATGACAATAATCTTAGCCAATACTATTTAGAACAAGTAAATATAACTTAAGATTCATAATAATTATTTTAAACTACAGTTCAAGAACATTCCGGAAAGTAAAATTTTATCTTTTATTAAAAATTACAATATTTTTTTTATAGTATTGAACATTTAATAAAATTTTAATGCATATATATTTCAATATTTTAGGTAGCAAATTTTATAATAAAAAATTCAACTTCTGCAGCACCTATAAATAATTCACCACAATTTGCTGACCCAATGACTGGAGACAGTCGATACATACCTAGTTCAACAGTACAAAGTAGTGTTAATTCTAATTCTGCAACTGTAGAGTCTTGTAAGCCTTTAAATTCTTCTGTATCATACATCCCATTAATGAATTATTTAAAATTGGAACAAGCATCCTTAAATTCCATTCATGGTAATTTCTTGATGATTCTATTAAAATAATTATCCTTAGAGAAATTAATTTCAAAGGAAAATTATGAGAATTTAGATGTATTAATTGCATCATTGATGTTTAAAACCTTAAACTTATAGAGGTATTAAAAAAAAAACGTTTCTAGAATTACAGCTTTTTAAATGTAATAGGTATGTTTAGCATATGCAAAAATAGTTCCTTTAAATTTAGTTTTTACTTTTTATTATTTTAATTATATTTAATTTTACAAAAATGTGAATATTTTGTACATATGCATATGTCAAATCTACCTATTTACTATTGCATTATTCTTTTACTGCACATAA
Organism: Sycobia sp. Sy_11; assembly: GCA_018907035.1. Lineage (NCBI taxonomy): Eukaryota > Metazoa > Arthropoda > Insecta > Hymenoptera > Epichrysomallidae > Sycobia > Sycobia sp. Sy_11. The sequence goes on from JACCIC010000009.1 coordinate 3,941,323, forward strand.
TCAATAGTAATTTAATTTGTTTATTACTATCATGAATTCGTTTTAATTTATAAACTATAAATATAAGGTTTGACTTAAGCAGCATTGAAACTAAAAATTATGTTCATATGTGAAAAATTAAAAATTTATAATGATTTAATTTATAGTATTTTTTAATTGAATTTCATTATATAATTTCTCATATTTTTATTAGGATCTGATAATAAATCATAGTAAAATAGAGTATTTTATTAAATGATTTATAATATAAGTGATTACATTAGACTAACGTACTTCCAATATTTTAGAGAAATTGAAAGAATTTAATACAAAACAAGCTGGAGTTCAGAGTGTATCAGAAGAGATGTTGCAATCTATCATGCAACTTATTAGCAACCAGAATAACGATATAATAGAATCTAATGCAATAAGTAATTTAATATCTCTTTTAAAGTGGCCTGAAGCAATAGTTTTTCCAGTTCTTGATATTGCACGTCTTGCTGTACTTCACAAAAAGATTAATGATATAATTTGCACAAATGAGCTTTTAAATTTGGTTCAACCACATTTAAGAAAAGATGCTGTTGCATCTAACCAAATGTTAACATTTCGTCTATTAGCAAATATGTTTTCTCATGAGCAAGGCGAAAGACTTTGTCTTGAACACAAAGATGAATTATTAAACTACATTTCAGATTTGCCTTCAGTTGGAAACAAAAACAATCAGGTTCGTTTCAAATTAAAAATCAAAATAATAATTAAATGTTGTATTGCGTTTTATTTTTAAAATTTAACAAAGATTTTTTACATTAGATATGTTAGAAAAATTTTGACACACGTTAAAGTATTTCTAAATATAACTTTTACTGTTTTCATAAACCACTCTTAATAAAATAATGATTAATTAAAACACTATATTTTAGTAATATTAAAGAAATAAAGACTAAAAACAAAATGAATAAAATAAAAATATTATTTTGTGGAAAATAAATCAAAAATATAAATTTTCTTTGTCTACATTTTTCAGGTCGCCATATCGACGTATATTCTAAATTTAGTGGTCGCTCTCAACAAAACGAATGATTCAGCAGGAAAAACGCACGCTCTTAGAGTTATTTGCAATCTTCTCTCAGTTTTGAAAGAGGTAGAGGCTGTCTTCAGAATTCTTGTCAGTCTTGGTACTCTGTTGGTCACGTCCAATGACAATGAGCGCGCTGTGCTCACGAACTTCGTTCGACAATCTGAAAACGTTTTTAGCATTTTAAAAAAGGTGTCAGAAAGCGAAGATTCCAGTACTCAAAAAAAACTCATCTGTGTTTCTAAAGCAATTATCGATTTAATTGTTTGAGAAAAATTTTTTAATAATAAGAATAATCATGTTAATATTTTTTCGTTATTTTTTATACTATTAAGTATTGCGATGAAAGGAAAAGAAAAAGAAAATTACGTTGAATAAAAAGAGAAGCGTTAAGTTGTGATTAATATTTTTAATTATATATTTAATTTGTGCATTGGATATATTTTAAGTGAAAGTAAAATATTGTATTTTTAAAATATTTGATAAGTTTTACTTTATGCGAAAATAAAGGTAAGTAATTTATAAGTGCCTGTATTTTGGCTTAAATAAATCCTTTTCTAACAATTTTTTAAGAGTTTTTTTCATTTTTAATAGTACTAACCTATTTTTTAGCAATTTTGTAAAAAACGCTCCGTCTTTTAAAGAATGTAAAATGAACATTACATTATTACAATTTTTATTTAACCGGATACTCTACATTTATTTTATGTAAAGCATAAAAAAAAACTCGTAATAATACTAATAATTTGAATGGAAATAATAATAATTTGAAAATTTGATAAACTTTTCAGAAACTTTAAATAGACGTTAATAATAGGCACCAATCAAATTTCTAATAGATAATATAATTAATATTCAAACTGCAATATTTATTGAGCTAAATATTTGTAATTAAATATTTTGAAGTGATGCATAGAAATTAGTTTTTACTTTCATTACATTTTTTATTTGTATTTGTATTACATTTTACACAAAATTCAGACCAAAAAGAAAATTTGGCAGTAAACGCGACTATCAGGCAAAACAGAAAACAAAAGAAACAAAGACGTAAAGAATCGGATACGTAAACAAAGTGTTTGTTTTTATTTATAGAATTTCAAAAATATAATTGCTAATTATGGAGAAATCGGATTGTTCATATAAATTAAGCCGAGAACTTATTGGACACACGGACGAAGTTTGCACTTTAGCAGTGTTTAAAAATGGAAATATTGTGTCAACTTCTAAAGACAAAACGTCAAGATTATGGAAAGCAAAAGAGTAAGTTATTAGCAATTTGCTAAAAATGTATCTTCTCAACAAAGAGTCGATCACAAAGATGTTTTTTTTAAATATAATTTACATGTTAAAAATGATTTTGTTCATTATGATTGAATTTCTTTCAAAAGACAAATAAAAAATTGTTAAATGCTTTATAATAAATTTTCTTAATTAGATAAACTTAGAATTCTTTTCAGTAGACTATCTAAGAGATAAAATCAAAGTTGAAAATAAATATGTACCTCTTTCGTTTTCATTTTCATTGCAATAAATGTAAAAGTAATAACCAATTGAATTTGATAAAATAATGTAATTTTTGAATTTACGAAATCATAACGTGCTTTATATAAGTATGGCTTAGTTGTTACCACGACTAACTATTTTTGAATGTTAGTGTCAATGCAATTGATTATAGATGTACAATTGTGTGTATTAAAGGAATAATGATGGAATAATAAGAAATGATTATTCCTAAATTACAAAATTCTTTCATTCACTCTAAGATGTTCAGGGCTATTTGCTTTAAAATTTTATAGGGGACCAAATAGTTTCAACTTTGTAATTGTTTCTAAATTGAAATCAAATTCAACTAATTTCATTAATTTAATTTAAAATTATTTCTAAATAATTTGAAAGCATGTATTTTTATTATTTTGAAAATATTTACCTGAACTAAATTCTTTTTAAAAAGTATGTCAGGTATTGAAAAAATAGAAACAAGATAATTTTTAAATATATAGAATGTAGATCATTAAAATATTATATTTAATAATCTATAGAAATCAAATTAAAATATATATATAAAATACAAGGATTAAAAGAATTAAAGTATTGCTTTATTAACATCTTAATATACATGTACGGATATCATTAATGGGTTATTGGATATCAATTTTTATCAATGGAATAACTAACAAGAAGCGCTCCATTTTCAATAATATTAAATGTAAATAATAAATTATTGCAGATTTTAGTTACCCATGTCCGATATTTACATCTGTTATATATTTTGCGATCAATATAGTTTTATTCAATTCATCAAGGAATGTGTAAACGGAACGTTTATTAACATTTGATATAATCAAATATACATCAAATTTTAAAAATGTGGTAATTCCAGCGCTATTGATGAATTGGCTGGGCACATTAGACTGATTTAGAATATAGTTATCATAAACAATACTTTCATCTTCACATGTAATTATTATTAGACGGATAGACTCCCGAAACAGGCCGCCTTCCAATTTTGCTGTAAATGTATATATCTACCTTTTTGGGTTATTAATTATAAATATCGCAGTGGATTAGACGAAAATTTAATTTTCATGGTGAAATTCATAATAAATATCGTTATTCAAACTTACCCAAATTAGAAAAAAAGTCCAAAAAATAAATAAATAAGAATGCAGTTATAAATAAAAAAGATATTTGTATTTTTAATTAATTTACAATTGTTCTAGGATAAATTGCTTTAGTATGTATAAAGTATTTCTCATTTTTCAATAAATGGCTCATAAACTGGTGATGCTTCAAACGATCCCAAGGCAGAAAAGTTGAATTTTTCTACAGAAATATTGTGTGCTCCGAAGAAATGCATAGAACAAAAACTATGTATTTTGATGAGGTCTACAACTTTTTTTTGAAATATTTTTGAAGATCTTTCTTATTTAACAAAAAATTTTTTTTTTTAAAAAGATTTTTACTGATTTTGCTTGAACATTCAATTTCCGCCAAAAGTCGCTATTATATTTATAATCAGCACCCGAAAACACTTCAGTATACCAATTTGAATCAAAAGTTTGACCAGGAACAGATATAATTCAAAATAAATTCAAATAAATTCCAATCTATTACAATTACAAGATAGAAAGAAGATGAATATAGTGTAACTTATACTTAAGTAATTATTGTTTTTATATAAATTAGGCTCATCTAATTAGAAATCTGGTTTAAAATAGTTATATTATAGAATTACATATATATATATATATATATATATATATATATATATATATATATATATATCATGTTACATTGTTTGTTATTGTAACTTCATTATCTACAAATTTAACATAATATTCGTTATTGCGATTATTTTGTTATGGTAAACACGTAAAAGAAATTAGTGAAATTTCATAAATTCTGATTTTAAGCTAGTTCATGCGAATTGAAAATGATTCATTAATAAGATTTCACAGTCCAATCATTTCACAGAGCGAATAGACCCTTGTAAAAATGAGTATTTTACTGATTTGGTGTGTGTGTGTGTGTGTGTGTGTGTGTGTGTGTGTGTGTGTGTGTGTGTGTTTCTTAAATATTTCTAAAAGATTTTCTGAATATTTCATTCAAATATTATATAATATGTAATATATTTTTAAAAGCTATAAATATTAACATCAAATTAAATTCACAGTGTTGTGGTCGTTTAACGATCCTTTAAATGGTATTAAAAGCTTACTTTATATGCTCCTCAACAATTTCGTAAAGACGAAAGTTATGAACTTGACTCTTGTTTAGAAGATTAATCTATATTTTATAAAAATCTTTCACAATGTTATCAAAATATTTTATAGTATTGTTCTATTTCAGATTGTTCATGAAATACTTCAGGGAATTTTCAAAAAACTTTTCTAAAGAAATATTGCTGAAGTATTTCAGAAACATTTAAAATTTTTGATAAATATTATTATAATACGTTTGTTCAAATTTTTTAAATTTTCTTTATAATCTCTTGATGAAATATTCTTATTATTAGACGTTTTGATATTTCTAAAATATTTTTAAAATAATTCTCCAGTGATTGCAAAAATATTTTGATAACAAACAAAATATTTTAGAAATTTTTTAGGAATAGTTTAGCAATGTTAGAATAATGTAAGGATTTTAATTTATACAGATAAAGCCATTTCAATTGAACAAGTCAATGATTCTGGATAAGCAAATTGTTCGCAAAAAATGATTTATCACATAAAAAGTGCTAGGTTTTAATAGACATAAATAGTTCAAAGAATAGTACATTTCTTATCGGATATGGAAAGGCTTTATTTACGAAACGATAGGTTTGCGGCCCGAGACAAAGCCGAGGGTTGTAACGAGATTCGTAAAAAAGCCTTTCCTCACTAGGCAAAGACTATATTTTTCCTTATGAAAACCGGCATCAAGCGGCGAAGGTACGATTTGTAGGTTTGAAAGAGGAAAAATTATTTATCCTGTATAAGTATTTTAATATATATATATTTAAATAAAATTATTAGTAAAAATGCGTGCTATAATAAATAACATAAAACACCAAACGATCTTATTATTTTCGTGTCTGACACAATTTCAAATAATTACAGAGGACACTATGCCCAGTGCATTACAATGAACGGCCACGACGACTGCGTCAGTTCCGTGTGCGTCATTGAACCTACCGAGAAAAATCCCAAGGGATTCATCGTGACCGGCGGCAGCGACAAAAACATCTGCGTCTATTGCACCGGCGAGGAGCGCCCGATTCGTACGATCGCCGCGGCCCATTCGAGCGCGATCGACGGCCTGGCAGCCAGCACCGCCGACAGGGAAGCCTTCCTCTCCTGCTCGTCAGCCGTAGACGGCATTGCGGGGAAACTGTGGAATTTGTGCGATCCGAGCCAACCGATCTCGACCACGTTCGCCGATCGCGTGGCCGCGGTCGTCCGCTGCATCGTCGATTTGCCGAACGGCCACGTGGTGACGGCCGGCTCGGCGATAACGGTCTATCGTAGAGGCGGTCAGGTTCTGCACAGGCTGTGGAGCGACGGTGTCTGGGACCTGGCTGTGCTGGGCGACGACGAGTTCCTGGCCTGCGGTGAGGACGCGGCCTGCAGGCGCTGGAACGCCGCCACGGGAGTCTGCCTCGGCACCTATCGCGGCCATCCGAGCCCGCTGCGCGGCGTTTCCACGGCCTTTCAGGGCCGCCTGTCCGCCACCTGCGGCGAAGACCGTACGATCAGGATCTGGCGGAATGGCCAGGTGGACCAGGTGTTGGCGATACCGGCCGAGGCCGTAAGATGCGTCAGGATTCTGTTCAACAAGGATATCGTTTGCGGATCGTCCGACGGCACGGTGAGGCTGTTCACGGCTGACCGGCGGAGGTTCATCGACCACAAGGCCATGCAAAATTACGAAAAGGCCATTCTCGAGAGTATTAGGGTTACTGGCTCGCTGATTCAGCCACAGAACGAGGATAGCCTCGAGACAGATGAGTAAGTATTTTATAGTTAACTTTGTTGCAGTTTTGAATATGAGGTAAATAGTTATTGCTATTGCAAATTCATTTGTAAGATACTTGCTTTTTAACAGAAGGAAAACTACACCCTGTTGAAAAAAGAGGATGGATATCGACAAGGATTCTAACCTTGATTTTATGTTGATATCTACGTGGATTTGGATCTGCATTAAAAGTATATCAAACGTATATCTTTGTTAAAATCCACGTTCAGACTTCCATGGCTGCCATTTCAACATTTTTCTAGATCTGGTATATTGATACTCTCACCCCGCCACGCAATTTGCCAATTTAAAATCATGAGCCCTAAAATCCAATTAAGTCTCGCGTGGAGTAATAGTAATCCAAAGAATCGATGAAAATGTATTTAGTGAAGAAGCTTTTCTTTTACTTCCTTGAAAGAAAATTTTGGATGTAATCAGAGAATTATCTCTAAATATAATTATTTTTCGTTGGCTGACAAAACTAAGCATATCTGGATTTTTTTGTCAAACACACAAGTCCAGAAAATTACTATATTTGGGAATAACTATTATATTAAAATTTGGCAGCTTATGTCATATTTAAGTACAATATATAACATTGGGAAGTTCTTACCTACGTTACTAATTCGGGCTATCCATACCCTCAAGCCCGCTATATATAGTTTTACCAGAGCTACCCTATAAATACCTTTTGACATTTTGACACTTTTCTATGCACTATCCACGTTATTCTAGATTGATGCCCATCCTTTTTTTAGTAGAGTTTAAACTTCAATATAATTTAATACAAAATTTAAAAAATGAATCTAAATCATGAATGAATCTAATCGAGACTAACATAATTTCACTTTTCATTAGTAACTATAATGTGTATTTCATTTTTAATAGAATGCTATATACAAGTGAATTGAATCAACCAGGAGATAAGGATGGGGACACTATAATTGTAAAAGGAGTTAACGGACTTAAGGCTTATAAATGGTTTCAGCGTCAGTTTCAATGGAAACTAATTGGCGATGTTTTAGAATGCGAAGCAAACAAATCGGCAAAGCCTGTTTTCAACGGTGTTCAATACGATTTTTTGTTCTCCGTTGATATAAAAGAGGGATCGCCCTTACTAAAATTGCCCTACAACGAAGGACAAGATCCTTACTTGGTCGCTTATCAATTTATAAAAGATAACAGTCTTGATCAAAAGTATTTGGAACAGGTATAATATAGACATATTTTATTTTATATATAGTAATATATATATTTGAATATAATTCAGAACCACAAATTAGTTATTACACATATAATTCAGAACATCACTTTCGGAAGATAGTTGAAGATAAGATAACTCCTCTACGTTTTTAGAATAGAATCTTGTCTGCATTTTGCTGTAGCACATCAAGAATGTTCTATATTTGTAAAAGCTCAAACCAAAATCGAAATTACAACTATTGAAGTATATAGTTTGGGAATTGTCCGTTTGGCATTTACAGTTTTAAGCCTTATAATGGTTTAAAAACATTAGTCGTGTAGTATTGTTCAAAATATCATTATAGTATTATTTGTAAATTAAAAAAAAAATGAATAGTTAAGACCAATTTTGTACGGATCGTAATTTCTAGCATCAAGAAAACATATTGTCTTGCAGTTACTCTGTCGGTTATTTATTGACTTTTCCGTTTTTTTCTATACAGCGTAAATGGATTCTGAAAGGAGCTCAAGAAAGATTGAAGAAATTTTGATAAAATATTCACTAAAATTATTCTAAAAGGTTCATATATTCACTTTTTTCTATCAGAAATGATACTATAGAATTTACGATAATATAGAATATCTATGATGGATGCTCTTTGAAGGAATACACGAATCCTTTTAAAAAATTAAGAGTTTGTGAAAAGTCATTATTGTGTTTGTGACCATTTGTTTTTTCTTTTCGGAATCCTTTCAAGTTTGCATCCTTGAAAAGATTTCAATAAAAAAAATTATCAGGAAAACTTCTTCGAAAATTTTTCATGAAATCCCTTCAAAAATAATTCTTTTTTCTTTTCGATGAGTCCTTTTAAAAAGATTTCTGAAAGAATCCTGCTAAGAACATGATCAACGACCAAAATATTATTTCAGAAACTTTCCAGAAAGTCGTTCGTGATATTTGGGTGTAATTTATTATTTCCTATATATACAATTTAGTAATAATGATAATCTCCTTACATTTATATTTAACTTTATATTTTTACTTTAGGTAGCAAATTTTATAGTTACAAACTTGCAATTATGTAGAATGCTAAATACTCCAGAACAATGTAGAAACCCATGTAGAGATTCCCATGGGAATTTGTCTGATACTTCTGAATCTACAGAATGTGCCATGTCATTGCTGCCAAATTCTTTAGATGTAATTTCATATATTCCTCAAATGAATTATTTGAAAATAGAACAAGGAAATATTTCGGCCATCCATGGTAATTATTCGATAGTTATTGCACAGATTTTTAGATAAGTAAATAAAATAAAAAACGCGTTGCATAAATATATACCAAATTATTCAATATTATAATATATCTTTCCAGATAGACTTAAGGAATTCAATGAAAAAATTGAAAACGAAGCCCAGCGCATATCGCCTGATAAAATAGAATCGTTGTTCGAACTACTTACGAGAAAGAAAGACAACGCATCGATTGAGGACAACGTGGAGACTTTGAAAGTCTTGTTAACGTGGCCCGACGATATTGTTTTTCCAGCCCTCGACGTGGCGCGTCTAGCCGTACTTCAGGAAGACGTGAACGCGGAATTTTGCAAAAACGGAAACGTGGACGTTGTCAAACGACACGTGCAAAAGGACGCGATCGCGTCGAATCAAATGCTGGCTTTTCGCCTGATGGCGAATCTTTTTAATTGCGAGATAGGTGAACGGCTTTGCCTCAGACACGCAGAGGAATTATTGAACGCGGTCCAGGATTATTCTGCGCTGGGTAATAGAAACCACGAGGTAGGCTTTACATGCGCATACATATCTAAACGTATTAAATGGAAAGAGCTGTATTTTTGATCAAGAATTTATTTTATTCTTTATATATAGATCGCCTTGGCAACTTGTATTCTAAATTTAGTAGTCGCTCTCAATCGAACGAATGGCTTTTTGGGCAAGCTGAAAGCCCTGGGCGCGATTTTGAAACTGCTCGAAATATTGAAGGAGACAGAGGCCGTATTTCGCATTCTCATTGGACTTGGGACTTTGATAATGGGTGCCTCCGACGACGAGGAGCGGCGGGGATTCATTACGTCCGTTAAAAAATCGAAACCGGTTCTGAAGGCATTAAGGATATTATTGGACGGTGTGGAATCCTCGAATGTCCCTAACAAACTCTTAAGCGTTACGCGACAAATTCTTGAATTGATTAAAAAATAGTCGTAAATTTTGGCAAGCCAAATGACGTATTCTATGGATGCTAAAGGAAATTAATATTCACTGTATCTATAACTTTTATTATTATTTTTTTAATAGATATACAAAAAATATGTTAAACAATGCAATTGTATTCACAGTGTTATTTTTTTTTTATTTAAAATTTATTTTAGTGTTATTTGTATTTGTATTAGTACGATTTGTATCATATTAAGAAAAAAAACTACGAACATGATATTTTTTATGAAAACAATCTATTATAATGTAACAAAAAATAAACAAGTGCACATTTTCGAAATAAAATAATATCCAATAAGAATTTAAAAAGTTTTAAATAAAAAAGTTTAAGAATGGAAGCAAAAGTAACTGGAAAACGTTGAATACTTTCAGTCAGTCTTTCTATTGGCCATTGGCTCACGACATGCGTTTTTAAAGTATTATTTTAAAGTGATCAACCTCGATCTATTAATATGTAATTATTTCAAATACCTTCGAAGGTTAATACTTTTATTGAAAGAAGTTCTCTATTATATAGAAATTAGAAAGCGTGCATCTTGTAGAATAATGTTTTATATATATAAAAAAAGTCTTTTTCATTTTATAAAATTAATTGTAATTTTTCACGAAAAGTGTTATTTAAGTATTACAAAAATTATTTTCTCTAAATACTTTTATTATATTGGTTTTAATTGCTTTCATAGAATTTTGTAGGAAAATTAGTTTTTCAATATCATCTTCCATTTATTATATATAAAACTCTTTTTAGTGTCTTTACTATTTTTTATTTAGATTAGAGATGTATATTGGGTATATCTGTAAACAATAATGCAATGAAAATAGAAATATAAAAAAGTCTAATGAAATCTAAATAAAATTTATGTAATAATATAAATTTCACAAAATAATAACGTCGGCATGTTGTATATGTATTATGTGTATATAAGATATTAGGAAATAACATACAAGTTTTATACTTTTTGACTAAAGAAAGGTATATATATTTCTAACGAAAGATTCGATTAATATATTTACAATGACGAAAAAATATATATATATACATATAAATAATAATGTAAGTAATACAGTTGGTATATATTTGATTAAATTTTTCGCCAACGCGGTCTTTCCCCTTTTTCCCTTCAGTAAACATACAACAGACAACAGTGTAGCGGTAGAATATTATTATTACAGTAACGATGAATGTGTGTACACGGTTATTATGGTATTTTTATTTTCGCTCCCCTTAGCGCGCACAATATGCATATACCCACGTACGTGAAGTCACGAATCTTGCATTATTTGCGAATTCTTCTTTTCTCACAAAGTAGCCCTGATTAAAATACTTCATTGCAGTATTTTATCTATAAAAAATAATAATAATAATTAATTTTAAATAAATGAAATCAAAATCAATACTATGCGTTTTGCTTATTTCTTTGTAATGAGGTCATGATATTTATTTTCAACAAAATTTAAGCGATAAACGATATATTAAATTATTTAGAAATCTTGGATGTAATTTTGAACTTAAACTACAGTTATGATTATCTGTTTAAAGATTTAATTAAAATCATTTATTTATTTGTGTAAAAAAAAAAAAAAATTCCAGCTTTCAAATATCGATCGGACTTAGCTTTTGGGAATGATGCATGCTAACCAAGTGACTTCTCGTACGTTTCGGGACACCTCGTCTTTTCGCATTTAGTTTTTTTTTTTTTTTTTTGTTTTTACTATATTTATAAACTTTGTCTTTCACAATAATCGACAAATAAAAAAAAAAAAATATTATACATGCACGGATTGCTCTTAGAACTGATGTATACTTCTCTTAAGATACAGTTTCTTTTTAATAATATATTATACACGCAATGTACACAGAGAAAGTTATACATGTGTCGTTGAATCTTATTAGTTAATTTCATCCGCTTCCTTGTTACTCTGTATATTTATAGATACAATAATTATTATTCTGCTCTATAGAAGGCGCGTGTGCACACGGCCAAATTGTACCGGAATGTATTGAAGGCGATTTCTTTTGAATATTATTAATTTTGTGTGTGTGTGTGTTTCTATTTTATTCTTTCTTTTCGCTATATCTGGTTTGCTCTCAACGATATATTTTACTTATGCTTTTATAAAAATATCTGCCAGATAAAATAGGACAATATTTTCTTATTTAAAAGTTTCTCCTCGTTTTTCGATTAACTATAAATAAAAGATTTTGTTTTATAGCGTGAAAATACATTTACATGTATGATAGTGCAGCAACATTATAATTAATCACAAGGTACATCATATAGTTTTTCAATAATTACGAGATTCCGCTTATATAATTATTATTCATTTTTTCTCTATTTTTCTATTCGAACAAAATGTTATGTAGTAAACTATAAAAATAGTTCGTCTCTTCTTTTCGCCTGTCCTCTACGTTAACGAATATGTCAGTAGTGAAGAATTTGATATTACCTTTACCTCTCTTTTTCGATCTCTGTATATAGAAAAATAAAACTTTTTGGCTGGTCTTTTAGCTATTAAGGCTTTCGGACACTTTCGTTTTATTTTTTCTTCTTTTTTGTCTGTTCAGTTCTGACTGTGTTTATAGGGCTCTGTTATTGTTTTTATTTTTTATTTTTTTTTTTAATTCCCTATTAACACACGCATCTATCGCATCATTTATAAGAGTAAAAAAGATCGAGAAGAATTTTTGCAGCATGAATATTCTCGCCTTATGCTACACACATATGAAATGTATATTATATAGCTTTCGTATGAGGAAAAAGTATAATAATTGTTCATCGCATTTCTACAAAAGTTTTTTGCAGCTTTTTTATGCGTCCTAAAATTAAGTATACGCTTTATATATATATATATATATATATATATATATATATATATATATATATATATATAGATTATATATCTGCAATTATAATTCTTAGACGTACAGTTATATATGGCTTCAGTAGCGGAAAGGTTTCTTTTTTATTATTCTAAAAGTCGTCGAAAACGTCTCCTTGATTCTTATATGGAAATCTGACATTTTTTACTCAAGAACGGATGTATACATATATATATATATATATATATATATATATATATATATATATATATATATATAATGTATATTATATAAATCGTGAAACTCTTCCGATAAATCGTGACGGCTTTTTCATTCAAGCATCGTAAGTTCGCTGTGAAAATTTCGTTTCTACCTTTTCTCTATTTTATATAATATCATCTAATTTAGTTTGTTTTAACTTTTAACGCGTCCGTTATTATAGTTAATATATATATGTATATATATTGTTTTTATAGAAATAATCGTTTATAAATTTCTTTTATAATATATACATTGTTCGAAATCGTTCAAGAAAATCTCTTATTATTTATATTCTTATATATATAGCAGAAGAAAATTATCATCGAGCTTTCAGCATATATAGTACAGAGTATAATTATATAGACGCAAGGTATATATAATATATAATAGAAAAACTGAAAAATGGAAAATCTGGAATCTCTGGAATTGAGAAATATCCCTTCTCTCTCTCTCTCTCTCTCTCTCTCTCTCTCTCTCTCTCTCTCTCTCTCTCTCTCTCTCTCTCTCTCTCTCTTTCTATCTATCTATCTATTTATTTATCTATCTAGTTATCAATATATATATATATATATATATATATATATATATATATATATGTATATATAGGTTTATTGTACAAGATTTTGTTTAGTTTTCTCTAAATGGAAGCAGCAATAAGTGTCTAATGTATATGTAATAGAAAACCTAAATTCCCGCGTAAATTCGTTATAAGCACTTTTACAAAATTGTGAAGATGTTTGTAATATTTATTTCATTCCTTCACTCCCCCTCTCTCGCTCTCTCTCTCTTTCTCTTTTGACATCTCCACATGACGATTATCGTGCGATTAAATTATAAATTTGTCCGTCGAAACATCCATATGCGATTCTTTTATTAATATATTACGATTTGAGATGCGCCCAAACCCCCGCACATCATGAGAGAGCCTAACGAAGTCGAATCGTGGCGGGGAACCTTCGGGTCTGGCTTAATTAATTTATCTCCATATCTTTATAATTTCAACGTATAACGATAAGACATTAGTTTTCTTTTTCTCTTTTTTTATGCTCGTCAACAATTATAGGAAAGAATCGAATAAAAGTATAATATACGCGCGTGGACTGGATCGCATATAATTATATATATATATTCTTTTGACACATTTATATATATATTTTATTTCATCGGAATTTGATATTAATTGTAACACCTCTATTAATTCTCGTATTATATATATATATATATATATATATATATATATATATATATATATATATATATATAATATATAGAACACCGACAGTCGTATGTACTCTCTCCTTAGTCCTTATGTATGTGAACTCAATAATAATGCGATAATCATAATATTTTATGCAAATGCGTTCTTTAGATACGTATAATAAAACAATGCGCTGTTTGTCGAATACGATATAGGATGAGCGGGGTTGAAAAATATAGCCCTACATGCCTTTAAAGGTCGGCATTATTCGAAAAAATTATAATGGAAATATTTTTTTTATACATATATTTGATAATAGTGATATCGCTAAAATTTACGTGCTATTCTACGATACACATACTTTTGTGTCCTTCGTTAATTGAAAATTTTACTATATATATTATGCTCGATGTATACATTTTATATAGTATTTATATGTGTTTAAACATGTATAGGAAGAAAAATTACATTGGCTCCTATTGGCTCCTACAGAAAAATAAAGAAAAGACTATATATATATATATATATATATATATATATATATATATATATATATATATATTTACACACATATGCTCGCGTTTGACAAGACTTGGCTCTCGGCTCAACTCACATTTTTTTGTTTTTAACGTTACACAAATTTCGAATATCACCTTTTAAGTGAGAACAAAATATATAATTAATTAAACATAAAAATAGAATATAGCTTTTTCAAGAATAAAATTTAGAACATATTTCAAAAGGATGTAAAAAATAAAAAATTCCAGAATATTTTTTAATTATAAATTCAGGTTTTCTTTTTATTTCGAAACGTTATATAAAATCGCGATTCGTTTGTACATACATGTGAATATAATATATAAGACTATATGGAACGTTTTAATATAATAAAAATATATACCTTCTAACCTTGTTAGTAAGTAAAATTAACCATTTTAATCGTCAAGGTCAAATTTGACCTTAAAGATAAAAGTAATAGATTACATTGTAATAATCCATTTATTATAATTTTACATTGTTATTCGGTATGCATCAACTGCTATTGACGTTAACCCACGACGGCAAATTAAATTAATGTTTTTAATAATGATATACTTATAATGGTCATATATATACTTATATATATGGCTTTTAAAAATTTATTTAGAAAATGACTTTGGTATAAAATAATCAGTAAAATTATATTGTTAAAAATATTAAAGCTAATCTATTGACAATATATATATATAAACATATATATATATATATATATATATATATATATATATATATATATATATATATACCTATCAATACTTTACATCATTGTACTACATTAAATTTTTTTTTAAATAAAATGCTCTTTTAAAAACTGGGCTAACTTTACACTTTGCAGTTAATAATTGGACTCGAACGAGACAAGTGTTTGCAGAAAGTTTCTCTATATTTTTCAAAATAGTTTTACCAAAAATCTATGGAAATTTATGATAAAAGCTTTTTATAACAAAAATTAAGCCTTATTCCATAAAATATCATAAAAGATATATCAAAATATAAAAAAATATTAAAGCTATTAAAAAAATTATATATATATACATAATAAAATAGTTTTTGTATAACATATAAATATAAGGATAAGAATATTTAAAACAAATCGCATGTTAAATTAAAATATATATAGCGAACATTTTTCTAAAAAATAAAAACCAATTCTGAGGTCAATTCAATTACAAGCGTCTAAAATGGCGTCTATTTGATTTTGATTCGACTTCAATATCTATAAAAAAATAATACTACGTCTATGTAAAACTAAAACGGTAAATGAAATGTTTACGATACTTTCTATACAGCGCACTTCAGTATAATATTATGATATAGTATGGAAACAACATCTCACGTCTGAATAAATTTGACGTGAATTATATTGTAATGGAACGGCGTACAAACAAAGCGCGCCGAAAGAAGCACGAGCAGTATATCGTCGGTCAATATAAAGCACAGTCATTTATACAGAATAATAATAATAATAATAATAATAATATTGTAGAATTTTCAGTATCTCTATAAATAAAACTATATCTGTCGATAAAATTTACGCCCCTATTTCAAGGTTTCCGTCGGCACGCAAATGAACACCAATGCTGACGTTTAAAACTATTATAATTGTACATCTATCATATATGTATATATATAATATGGCTATATTTCAAAGTCTATTATAATAATGAAATCATACATTGACTTCCAATTAGCGGATTTTACATTCGCGTTCATTGAAATATTTTATATAGATTCGCGATGAATTGACGAAACGACTCTTAAATTTTTTAAAAATATATAAACATATATATTATAGTTATTGATGTGTATCATCCGCGTTATAATAATATAAAACTATGTGTGTGTGTGTGTGTGTGTGTGTGCGTGTGTGTGTGGGTGGGTGGGTGATTATGTGTGTAACTTATTCCATATACGAGGTAAATTATGCGGCAAGCTCGAAATTGGTGTCCACTGCCTGATTTATATATTCTGTTTCTCTTTCATTTGTCTTTCGTACGACTATACAAGTTAAAAATCCCTTTCGATTATTTCTACAAATATATACACAATATTCATCATATTCGTTTATATATAATTCGAAAACAAAAGCAATTTATTTATTAACAGAGCGGCGCGCAAAACGATCGCGTCGCGCCGGTGGCGATCATCATCGTCGTCGTTATCATCATAAATATGTATATATATATAGTCGCATTATCGGGGGTGGCCCAGTTCCATTACAATTTCCGTTTAGAACTCGTACTGGGTGCCCCCGGACTCGTCTCATTCGGCCGGCGTGCTCGCCGCCCAGCGATCGAACTCGATCCCGGAGTCCGGGCTCTGGCCCAGGTCGAGGGGGCTGAGGAAGCTCGCGGTCGCCGGGCAGCTGCAGGCGCCGCTCAGGCAGCGGTGATGATTGTGATGGTGGTGGTGATGGTGGTGGTTGCGATGGTGATGATGGTCGTGATGCTGCTGTTGCTGCTGGTGGTGGTGCTGCTGCTGCTGCTGGTGCTGCTGCTGATGATGATGATGATCGAGGCTGCCGACCGAGGAGCTCCTGATCACGGCGCCCCGGTCGCGATGGTCGGTCAGCTCGCGCTCGAAGCTGTAGAGCTGCTCCATGAAGTGGAAGTTGGGCGCCACGTTGGACTTGCGGCTGCGCACCAGGTTGAAGGCGTCGTTAAGGCTCAGGCTGCACTTGTGCATCAGGTAGGCGACGGTGATGGTTACCGAGCGCGAGATGCCGGCGAGGCAGTGGACGAGGACGCCCTTGTCGGAGCTGCGCGCCTCCTCTGGAAGACGAAGATTTCGGATTTTCGTTATATTTTCGTTATATATATATAATGATGTATATAGGCATAACTGGATATTCAAAAAAAAAAAAAAAAAAACAAATTGGATCTTATTTATTTTCATGTGAAAGTGCGCCTGTAAAGCGAAAGGGTCTTTGCTCGCTAACAGCGCAAAAATACTTCTAAAAATATTGCGTTTCAAATGCGGAAATATTTGTGCAATTATTTCAGGTATATATTTCAAAAATATTTTAGAAATATATCGAAATGCGTTATTACAGGAATATTTCGATGAAAAAATTTGATTCTATAAAAAAAATTGTTTAAACATTTTAAAAACATTGTAAAAATAAATGTATATTTTCTTGAAGTATTTCATGAACATTCTGACTTTCATTAAAAAAGATATAGATCACTTTTAAAATGTTTGCAAATATTAGATGCAAATTGAACTTTGGACGAACAGGAGGAATAATAACCCATCGGAGAAATTTTTATTGAAATATTTAATTGTGATATTTTATAAAATTTTTTAATGTTAGTATGAACACCTAAAAAATAATGCATAAAAACATTTTTTTAACATTAAATTCGACAGAAGTGTTAGAACAATCTTTTAAAATATATTTTGATAACAATTTTTGAACTATATTTATACAAAATTAAGAAAAACAACTGTTAAAATATCAGAATATTTTTCATAAATCTTTTACAATTTTCAAATATTTTAAAATCTAATGATAAAAGGTTTTAAGAATATGCTTGTTAAAATATTTTGAAACATTGCAAAAATTATTTATAAATTTTTTATAATGTTCAAATCAAATCTTTGGAAAATATTGAAGAAAATATTTAAAAATATCCGTAAAGTGTCTAACCTCTAAATAAAATATTACTTACAAAAGTAATCAAAAATGCTCGTTTTTAAATTCCATATTTAGAATCCTTGTAAGAGAATTTTTTGGAGTCAACCTTGAATGTGCGAATTTATTTCTTAGTTATAAATCGCTTGCGCGACCCTGAGCCATATAGTTCAAGGCCACGTGAGAATCAAGTTTTTCAATTAAAAAGTCGATGTCAAATTTTGAAAAATAAGACGCGCGCCAGGTTCAAAATAAAAACTTTAACTGCTCAAACATATCGCGAAACTTTAACTCTATTCTTTCAAATTATATATTGAAGAAATTCTATTCTGAGAGAATTTATTATATATATATATATATATATATATATATATATATATATATATATATATATATAAATTATTACAATGAGAAATTCTTTCCGTCGGCCATTAAATACAAAGCGATGAAAGAATAAATACGTACAATAATATATAGGGTGAAAAGTAATGATATGATATGAGCTATATATATATATATATTACGGCCTACGCCACTATACCGCGAGACGCTGATAATTCCCCTATATAAGTCGAACGTTTTCTAAAGGTCTGGTCGGTCATAAACGACAGTGGAACGAAGCTTTTCTATCGGCTGCACTTACATATACAAATATCACCGATTGGATGATTGTAAGACGCGCGAGATTGGTTTCGCGGACATTTCTTATCACATTATATCCCGCGCTGCGGCAAAAATGTGAGCACGCACGCGCGCGCGCGCACACACACACACATTCAAAGGATTTTTCGGTATAACATTTCACTGTATATTTGATATTAATTCGGGCGATCTCTGTAACTTTCGGCAACCCCCACCCCCTTCCCATACGGAAGATCGACTTAATCGCATAAGCTCCGAACTCTTCTTCAAGCTCCTATAAGCCGTCCGTCGTTATATATAGGGAATTAGGGTCACCTTTCACGCCATATTACAGAAGGTATATCCCTTAAGATATTGATATAATGTGTATGTATAGACAGAAACCGGTAAAGGGATTATAGCGTGAAATGTGCAAGTATGACTATGTACGTAGAAATTTTTTATACCATTATCACTTAAAGAAATTTAAAAATTGAAGAAGATCCAAAAACATTAGTAAAAAGAAACGTTGCGCTCGCGGAAAATATTTACTGGAGTATATATGTATGAAAAGTTCGAAAGACCCCTAAGCCGTTCGAGCCGGATATTCGTCAGTCGTCTGTAGATAATAGAAATCATTATCGCGCGACTTTATCACGAAGAGTTATTTGTCGTAATGTAATTACGATGGTTACAGAACATTTTGGCGAGGAACTTATTAATCTGATACAGAAGTCGCCGGAAGTATTATTGGGAAACCAAGTATTACGTTAGATCAGATATACAGTGTCACAGTTACTATGTATATGTATAGTATATATATATATATATATATATATATATATATATATATATATATATATAACTATATATATAACTGCTACCGAACTTTTATAATTTGACGCGGAACTAAACTGCTACACTAATCCATGAAAGGAGTCTCAAGAAAAAAAATAAAAATTTTATATATATATATGCACGAGTTTCTCTTTGAAAACATCGGTATTATTATTATGCACATATATACATCGAAATGGATTTGTAGAATCTTACAGTGAGCCAATACAAGAATTATAAAGCAGGATCTATGTAACGGTGCAACTAGCGTAATAAGCCGGATGTACGGCTTCTCTATATACACGGACAGTATCTGGTCGTTGAATGGGCAGAAAAAGAACCGTAAACATAATATGTTAGGAAAATTTAAGTAAATCACAGAGCACGCACACAGCGGTCGATATAAAGTCGCTCGAAAGTCAAGAAGGAAAAATCTATAATATATATATATATATATATATATATATATATATAATGTGTGGGATTGTACCGGGCACCTACGCGCCCGCAGCGCGGGCACTTACGTGTACCGGACATCCGTTCCGTAATTGCTCCGAGCGTGACAGAGAAGGAAATTGAGCGGGGGCGAGGGTTGAGCGCGAGGAGGGACGGGGGAGGGGGGGGGACAGTGGCACATCAGTAGTGCACCAGAGATGATGTGAGGAGGCGCGGTGTACCATAGAGAGGCGTCGTGACGTTGACTTATATCTCTGCTTATATACACAGATATTTATACATTCGTCACATGGGAAAATGTCGTCCGAGAGTCCCATTGTGACAATATTACACCCACACACACACACACACACGCGCGCGCGCGCGCGCGGGAAACTATAGACATCATCGAAAGAGATTATATATATATAATATATATATATATATATATATATATATATATATATATATATATATATATATTTGGAACCTTTTCAAACGGTGCACTTGGACCGGTTAGTAACCCAGTGATTACTGTTACAGCTTTTCCCCCGGGCCTATATTATCTGTATTATATATATCTGATATTAGGTACACGGTTTTCTTTTCTGCGACAGCTTAAATAGAAAGCAAGGCAATGGAGAGGTGCGCGCGCGCGTGCAAGTTTGTGTGCGTGCGTTCTCCTTTATCGAATTGGTTTCAGTGAGCACGTGCTCGCACGCGCGCGTTTACGTGTATCGGTTTTATTGTCGGACTCGTGATGCGGCGAATAAAGCGGGCGCTTGCGTTGCGCGCGCGATTTCATTGACCAAGTGCGCTCGCGCGTGTATATATATATATATATATATATATATATATATATATATAGATATATATATATATATATATATATGCACACGAACACACACGAACGCCCACACACACACACACACACCACACACACACACACACACACACACACACACACACACGCGCGCGCGCGCGCGCGTAAACGCGCAAAATGTTTACGCTGAATTCTTGGCGCGGTCGCTTTTGTTTATATATGCCGCGTGCGCGCGGCGCACACACGCGTAATACGTTATGCTCGCGCTGAATGGACACGACCACGCGCCTGGAATTGCGAATCGAACGGAATCGAAGCGATGCGGAGGATTTTTGCAATATCGCGCGCCCGCGCGCGCTTGCACGCGTGTGTACAGCAAAGCTCGTTTTTAACCGTAATTTGTGTCTTATAACAAAAGTGCGCGCGCGCGCGCGCGCGTGTGTGCAATTGCATCGTTGCTTCGTTATTCGATTCTCCGCACATTAGGCAATGTAATTTTAGATTCTTTTCTGGATGGAATAGAATCTAAAATACGCATACGGCAGATTGTCTCAATTAAAATATTATCCGATTCTTACTCAATAACATCAACTATTCAACCATTATGAAATCAGCGAAATTTTTGCACAATATCATCATGCGCTGCCGTTGCAATTATTCTTAAAACGTCGATTATCTTAAGGCAATTGGAAATCGTATATGAATTCACCTTTACCCTTTTCGATTATAAATACTCTTGAAGTGAAAATAGCCCTTTTTTCCTTAATCGGACGGTTTGGTATCAAGATATAATTATGACAACAAGCAGAATTTTTATACGAATTCTGCTTTATCCCTCATTATATGAGTGTAAATATTTTTTGCCGCCTTCGCTATAGATATGCATATATAATTCAAAGCCAACTGTTGACTTGTAGCTAAAATCCCAGTTTTATAAAAACGACTATACGAAAAGCCAAGGACTTATCGAGTAATTTGTCATTTCGTATCGAATCTTTAAGGTACATTCGTTACATTAATTTAACGCGAATAAATCAATTTTTAAGGGAAATTCATTTAACACAAAGATTATACGCCTTCTCGTCTCTTCATTTTCATCCTAATAGCGTTAAATCAAGCGGATACGCGTTAAATCCTCCGGGTCGCCGTGCCGGAAGAGATCCTTTTAAATTTATACGAAACGCGCGAGTATCCGTTAGAAAATTCCCTGGGAAAAGTCTTAGTGAATTCCCCCGACGCTCGTTAGATACGGGTGCCCCTCAGTCGCCACGCGGACGAGCCCGCGCTGTCACCTGTCAGCGGGACAGAGGCCCTCGCGCGGGCGAGCTCGACGTTCCCGGCGCGACCGGACGGATCCATCAATTTTCGACGTCTCCATTAGCTTTTCCCAACACACCCTCCCCTCCCCCCCCTCCCGTCATAATTTCGCGGTCGTTCCTATAAATCATGTATAGTCCTATACATATAATCTTGTAGGATTGGTATCTCAGCGTAAGGGCATTTTTACTTGGGTATAATCGCTCCACTGTCATTGAGTGTCTTTGGCAGATTAACCCCTAGCCCACATACGAAGTGTTCCGTGCGCGCAATTTAAAAAGCAACCGAGAATCGAATTCTCTTGCTTAATCTGCGAAATCAATCGTATATGTTTTTTTTCTTTTGCGTTTTCAAGTAACTAATAAATAATTTTATCGGCCTCGTCTAGTCGATTTAACAAACTAAAACTAGTATCGTTATTAATAATTGTGTAATTATCAGGAAGGTCAGACCGTTAACGCTTGTAATTTTTTTGGTGAACAATTTATTTACACTTATGAATTATTGAATGAAACAAAACAAAAAACCATTTTAATTTTAATAACTTAGGCTTTGTATTACAGATTCACATCGGTCGACGGAAGTACGATTATTTAGTGTATGGATTTTAAATAGATTGATTAAAAAAAAAAATCTAAATAAACAAATGATGCCAAGCACAATAATCCCTCGCGCCCCCGTCAAATGCTCGCTCAACAAGACATGGGCGTCAACTGTACGTACGTAATATCAACGAAGTCACGGTCGATCGCCAAATATTAAATTGAACAAAAAAAAAAAAAAAAAAACAACATCAACAACGTCCACCGCCATTACTACTATCGTACAATGCACTCACCGATGAACTGTATCGCCTGGGGAAAGAAGCTGGCCAGATTCTGGCTCCAGTGGTCGCTTATCGGTATCTGCATGTACTTTATCGAGCCCGAGCCCTCGAACACGTTCGGCAGATCCGGCGTCACGTTCAGTATGTACTGTATCCTGTGGCGGGCCAGGGCCTCGCTGTCCTCGCTGTTGGCCGCGTTGCCGAGGTAGAGGTGGGGCAGTATCTCGACCGGGAAGTCCTTGTCCTCCTCCGGGCCTGGGGAACGCGAAGAATCGTTTTTATTCGTTTTTTTTTCGGGGAGTAATGTGGCAGGGCGAAAATTTCGTTGATTCGCTTACATATATATATATATATATATATATATATATATATATATATATATATATATATATATCATACGGACGTTTCGCGCAGATATTAATTTTATTCGGGCTTACATGGCCGCGCGGCCGTTTCGTATTTATCATTGTCCAGTGTGTATGGCTTTTATTATTTAAGCATGTATAAGAGACGTATATAGAAGGAGGGGAAAAGTCAAGGATACTGCGGGCAGTCGCTGTTTTATATAAAAACAAAGGTACGTATATAATTGCGTCTTTGGTTATTTTCTACTGCAGAGGGAGTTAACAGCTTAATGAGATACGTGCATTATATGAGATCGTAAAAGGCGCTTTTCGGCTTTTAGCTGTTTTGTCAGAGGCACGGGGAAAGAGAGCGAGAAAGAGAGAGAGAGAGAGAGAGAGAGAGAGAGAGAGAGAGAGAGAGAGAGAGAGAGAGAGAGAGAAATGAGTTTATATTAGCTTTTATATTATATCGTCCATTTTAATGCTATATAACAGAGTTATTAAGTATAGCATTTACTCTTGTGTCCCTGTGTATGCATATGTAGATTTGAAGGACAGTACTATATATATATATGCTTTAATTAGGATAGCGGATGCAGGCGTAAATACCGAATACATCCGTGTATATTTACAGTTTCAACCGTACATATTGTTTGAGATGTTCTTTGTATACTTTTGGGAAGTAAACCGCGTTATTTGGTCTAATTAAGCCGAACCACATATAATAAAGCACAATGCAATTAGATATTACATCCAACTGCATAATGAAGCGTAAATACATCCGCGAGGCGCGAATCTTACAACCGCAAATACTGGATTTTAAAGAATATGTATATATATATATATTTAATTCATGATCGCAAGGACGCTTATCTGTAGAATATAAAAGCCAATTTTTTGAATCCATAGTTTGATGAATAGAAACTCTTCGGACTTAAATAAAAAAAAAAAAAAAACGAAAATTGTTTAATGTAATGAGTTACAACTGGACAAAATTCACAATTGTTGGTGTAAGTCGTAATTTTACGTATCGTAAAAAAAAAATTTCGAACACAAGATCTATACTTCGTGTCGGCTAGTATAAAAGAATTGTTTTTTATAACTTAAGAAATTATCAGAGCTAATTTCTCATAATTATTCAAGTATCAATATATTTACAAATGTATAAATATTTTACGATACACGCGATAATCGTCATTTCCAGGAAAGTTCGTTCCTTCGCCTTTGTCAAGAATTGCACGGGCCTGATACGCGTCAGTCCACGCGTGCACTCACCGATGGAATCGCAGGTGCTATCGCTGTCCGAATCCGAGTAGGCCCTCGTCGGCGGCGTGGAGATACGCAGGGACCTGAGGCCCATTAGCTCGCCCTCGTTCGTGTCCGGGTTCATCGGGCCCTCGTTGCAGCTCTGGCCGCTGCCCTCGCACCACTCCGGGTATCTGTCCCTGAACGCGGCGAAGCCGCCTGCAGGCAGAGAAGGCGAGAATTAACGTATATATTCATATGTGTATATATGTATATGTATATATGTATGATTGTATGTATATATATATATATATATATATATATGCAATGTGGGTCGTTATATGTTCGTACATGCATATTGCCGAGGCGTTTACATTTCCTAAAGGTATTCAGATATAAGATACATATTATTTATAACAATTATTTATCTTCACTAGAGCATATATAAATTTTACTCTTTTAATTTACAACTTTAATTCGAAAAATTTTTTTAAATATTTCAAATTGTTCGATATGTACGATAATTTTTATGTTTTGCGTAGTTTTCACCATTAAAGTAATTATGTTTTTTTTTTTTTTGAAAATTTTCCACACATAATATTCATATTAATCAGCGTCTCGAAATAAGTGAGACGTAGCAATTTTTTTCTGTCAATGTTCAAAGTTGTTATCAGGCATCCATTTATATATTTAGACGTATTTTTATAGATTCAGATCTATAGTCGCAAGCGATGAAGAAAATTGAGCTTTCTCCGTGATTTGGGAAAGTTCGAAGAGCATATATATATATATATATATATATATATATATATATATATATATATATATCTGTAGATTGTAGATAATATATGAGCCCTTGCCCTCCATCGGTCGATCTTAACATTTTTCCTTATACGGAAACGCGGAACACTCTATATATATATATATATATATATATATATATATATATATATATATATATATATATATTGCGCAAGATTCCAAATGAAGAAACCCCTCGTAGTTATTTCCCAATCAGAAAACAGATAAGAACACCCGACCAGATTGTATATAGATATAGAAAACCCAACCTTGTATTTATTTCTTCTATATGCCTCAAAAGTGCGTGCACCCCCAGATCTTGTAAGATCCTGTGACTCATGTTAAAAAAAAAAAAAAGAAAAAAAAACCAAAGCTCTGCTCTGCCCGGGCAATAGATAAGCAAATCTGTCTAGATTCAATAGGGGGATAGTATAATATTGTGGAATATTATGTGAACGCCATATACATAATTGCGGAGAAAAAAATGCTGTTTCGATCTATACTGAGAAAATCAGCCGTATTAGTATATAACTACATGTGCAGATATAGAATCCGTATCACGAACTGGAGGATATCTCAAGGATATTTCTAAATGGTTTGTATCATAAGCATAACGCATCGTTGCTCTACTTTTGCCTTTTATTTATTATATCATCGATTGATTAAACAATATTTTCTCGTATTCAAAAATTTATCATTATATATATATATATATATATATATATATATATATATATATATGTGTATAGGAAATTTTTCCTTGCAACAGTCTCTATATTGCCATTGGTGACCGACTGAGAGAAAAGAAGTCGCGTCACTCTTGACACAAATAGAACGGTCAAAAATTCAAAATCTCGTTTCAAAGTTATTCTACTAAAAGAAAAAGAAAATGCCGAAGAAGGTGAAGAAGAAATTGAAGAAGAGAAAGCATAAAGAAAGAAGATATCGGGATACTTTTTCGTAAACTGCCCATCCATTTAACGTTTTTATCCATTTCCATTTTACGTATGGGAAATAAAAACAGACGCACATTATACAATTATATGTAGATAAATAGACAAAGGTAATATTTTTTATACGTTATTATGAAAATTCTGAATAAAATGTATGATTTGAACTGATTTATGTGAATTATATTTCAAGTGACAAAAGTAGTTTTATATTAAGATTACAATCTTCTAAAGAACGAGAGTAAAAAAGAATGAAAAAAATACATTGCCGTGTCTCACATTTTAAATACAATATATATATATATACATATATAATACTAATGAAAATATTTAGAAGTTCCAGAGCAATAGTAGTATTGTAAATGTGTTTGTGTGTGTGTGTGAGGGGGGTGGTTTAGCATATAGCAAAAAGATAAAAGCCTCGATAAAAACTGTAAATATATTCCATCTTGTTATTCGTTGAATTTTCCGTGTGTGTGTGTGTGTGTGTGTGTGTGTGTGTGTGTGTGTGTGTGTGTGTGTGTGTGTGTATGTGTATACACGCGCGAATAATAAATGGACGCCCCTCCCGCTTCCTATTCCATCTGCTGCGCGTTTCCTCGACCAAGTGTTTACTCATATTGGATGGTCAAAGATCATTGCATTTTAGTTTTAACATATAAAATGCGCACGAATTATAAATTTTTTTGTTGTGTTTTTTTTTCGTTTAAATTACATTATAGTTCATAATAATATAGTTTTCCATATTTTTCAATGTTTTTTGTTCCAAATAAATTTCAGTACGTCTTGTACGAATTTCACAATATCTCACCGACATTATACCCTATATATTCTACTAAAATACCGCTGCATTTAAATAATGTTACATATACTTTTGCTCTTTAAATCAGACGCAATAATGCGTAAAGCTTAAAAATTGATATTTATGCCTTTGCCGTCAGAAAAATTTCAAAAAAAAAAAAAAAAAATATGAAAGCCGCTTAGAATTTCTATATATACGTCGATAAATCGCAGTTTATCTGAATAATGAATTTCAAGAAAATATATAATGTGCGCGTGCGGGGCAAAGAACAGAAAGACCGAAGATAAGGACAGGGA
The DNA here is from genome assembly GCA_018907035.1 of Sycobia sp. Sy_11. Classification (NCBI taxonomy): domain Eukaryota; kingdom Metazoa; phylum Arthropoda; class Insecta; order Hymenoptera; family Epichrysomallidae; genus Sycobia; species Sycobia sp. Sy_11. The sequence continues at coordinate 3,969,039 of JACCIC010000009.1, forward strand.
TAAAGGGAAGGAGAAGAGGTCGAGCTGAAAAATACATAAAACTCTGTGCGAGGTTATGCGTGCGCGCGTGCGTGGGTGAGAAAAGAAGGGGAGAGCTGCGTATATATATATATATATATATATATATATATATATATATATATATTTGAAAAGACGTAAATAAATAAAATAGAATTCGTAAAAATTATTTTCAAGAAACGCTTTAAATACACTTTCTAAAATTTTCATATTTTTATATGAACTTAAAGTACTTGTATTTTCGGCAATTCGTTGAAGTTCGAAAAATATAGAGAAAAAACATGGTATAATATAGAATTTTTCCCTTTTGGCGAAGCCAACATCCCCACAGTAATGACCTTTCAACTGCCGTGCAAGAATATAAGGATTTCATAAAATTACATGTCTCTGACAAAGTAAGAAAAAATTATAATGGAGTAAAGCGTAAAATAATTTAAACTCATTACACAATGTTTGTATATAAAGAGAATCTGCACTTAACTAGTATTAATACTTTTTTTGTAAAAAATTACCGACTATATAGAAATTTGCAGAAACAAGGTACCATTACTTATAGATGAATTCATCTAAAATCCTGCGTCAATAAATAAATTTTATCAATTTTATTTTACATCAATCTATCTCTGTCGCCTGCTTCTTGTGAATAATTTTAAATTATGTAAGCATAGATTCCGAATACCCACAAGATATTTTAAGTTCGAGAAATTGTCCGGTTCAGAAATATCTTTGCTATATACTTACAGAAGTTCATACTTGCTTGTATATACATCTACAGTCTGTATATATATAGAATGCTTTTAAGATCATTTGAAAAAATAAATCGGGCCTTATATAGTCTAGCTGTAAGTTCTATTTGCGTTTTGATTTCGATTTAAATATTAAATTCGAACCCACACACACACACCCACACGCCAATACAGCCTTTTCACTTTATCGATCGTGACTCCGTATGTACGTTACATACACTGTCGACTCCTTCTCCCGCTCGTTAAGAATTCTTTCGCATTTTGTAATATTAACGAATTGAAGCGAACGCGTGCGCGTCCGATATGTTCAATTTTTTTAGTTGTTTACTTATCTGTACTGTTCGTCAGAGAAAAATATATTTGTAACGATTTTTTAAAATTAAATTACCATAATTCTTCATATCTAGATAGATGAATCCTATAGAGTATATGTTATATATATATATATATATATATATATATATATATATATATATATATATATATATAAACTAACGCTCAGAGATATAGAATATATAGATTCGCGATTTATACAAAAACGACAAAAAAGCATATAATTAAATTAATAACTATTTTTATCCAGCTTACAGTCTTTACAATGTAATATATTAACTAAAATAATGATAGTCGGACTGTCTTTGTTTATTATCATCACCGAAGAATCTGAAATAAAGCTAATTACTAAAAATAAATTATATTAAAAATTAAAAATAATAAATTAAAATAATAATAAAAATAATAAAAATAATAAACTATATTCTATGTTAGTGAAGGACACCCTGACTGCCCCCACCACCGTATTTTCGAACCACTACGGTTTAACCTCAGGAACTAAACTGAGAGTAATTACGAGTTTAGTTATTTTTTATTTGCTTTTATTTTATTATTTTTCATTTTCAATCTCATTTCATTTTGGTAATAAGTTTTATTTCATATTTTTCGGGGGTGATAGTAAACAAGGACAGTCTGACTGTCATTATTTTAGACAATATATTATAATATAAAGACTGTAAGACCGATAAAAATATTTATGAATTCAATTCAAAACAGTCGACATAAGTGTATATATATATATATATATATATATATATATATATATATATATATATATATATATATACGCACCAATTGGCATATAATTGCAAGAATCCATTATCATACATTATTGTATTTTATCACAATAATTTCTGTTTTATTACATATTTATATCAATACCAATATATCTATAATCAATGAACTAAAATATATATAGATAACAAAAGTATGATATAAAAATTTAATGTTTACTGTGTAATTTCTGGATTGTACAATTGAATACGTACATACTTACATTCATCTACATATGTACATTATATATGCGCATATTCATATACGGTATGTTTATAGTCGTTCATTAGATAGTCTTAAGTTAATAAAGTAATTAAAATTACATGTTTATCTAATAATATTGTTCTTACTATTGGCAGAAAATTTCAATTATACATTATAAATGTTTCTGCAATTTGATAATATAATGCAAAGATCAGCAAACTTTCAAATTATGTATGACAATGAATTAATGCCACCAAGATATTATAGCGTCAATTTAATGAATGGGAAATGTGTATATATGATGCATCAATCTTTAATACTTTACAAGATCACAGAATGAATACATATATATATATATATATATATATATATATATATATATATATATATATATATATGGCGGACCCTTCCTCTATACTCTTCGCCCCCGCGATACGGCGTCGCCGCTGAAGCATCACAATTGTAAGCCCTGAGGAGAATCGCGCAAGCAAGAAAGAGAGAGAGAGAGGGGGGGCTTATCAAACTGCCAGAAAGCCTCAATCCCCTCACCTCTTCTTCCTTCGCACGTTCCTCATTTATAAGGGCAGCCCACGCTAATTTGACGCCCCCGCGTGTCCGTCACTCTCTCTCTCTCTCTCTCTTTCTCCCCGTATAATTCGTATATATACATATATATATATATATATATATATATATATATATATATATCAGACGCTCCCGCGTGGGCGCCCCGATCCGCACACCCCTCTCGAAAAAGAGCCTTCACCCACATACGCGGGGCGGGGTGGGAGGCAGGGGGACGAAGCGGCCGCGTGCGCTCGCGCGGCCCACTTTATTATAGCGTTCGTGAATCGCGCACCCCTGCACACTCCCTTCCTCTCACCGACCCCCCCCCCGGAGAATTCATCCTATAGATAAGGCGCGCAAGCGAGCGCACGTATCTCCCTCGTGCGGTATGTATGCATGCATGTATGTATGTATGTATGTATGTATGTATGTATGTATGTATGTACGTATGCATGTATGTTTCAACGCGCTCGGGTCTTTCGGTGCTTGTTTGTGTTTGTGTATCCGCGCGCGCGTCTGTATGTGCGAATCTAGGGGTGGCCCGTTATCGTATACCCCAAGGAAAAACAATGTGTATATATACCGATATACAGGGGCTAGCACGCGAGCACACCCACACAGCGAGGCAGAGCAGGAGCCTGTCGGCGACTCGTTGTATATGTATATATAGTCGTCTTCCTGCGTCGTCGGCTGAGCGAGGGCGTTGTATATATATACACATACATAGCTTCTGCGTAGGAGAGAAAGAGGGAACGTGCGCGCGCGCACTGCTGGTTTCCTACACGAATCAATATTTCATTCACAAAATCGCCTCCGCGCGCTTCAGCTGAAAACTCTCTTGATATATATTCGGGCTCTTCTAAGGGCCGCTCTCTCTCTCTCTCTCTCTCTCTCTCTCTCTCTCTCTCTCTCTCTTTCTATTTCTTTTTTTGTCGTGGACGCTCGCTTTCGACAGCCCTCGCAAATATTATAACGCAATGTACATCTTTTTCTATTATAGAAAAACAATAAAAACGGCGATTGATTTTTTTCAACGACAATGGAATTAAGAATAATGGATTAAATAATTATTTGCATTTGACTTGACGGAAAAGAAGGGAAGGGATGAGAGAATGGGATGAAGAAAGATAGGGAGCCGTTTTATATTATGTAACATACTCGTCGAGGTATTCGCGTTTTTTCGTCATCGGGCGTGCAGAAAATTGTACGCGATCGATTGTATAAATATACTTGTATATTTACACTGCGCCGAAAGCAGCGAGCTTGCGCATAACAAAACTGTCAATATTTGTTTCTTCATATAATTTAATATACGTACTCGATAGGAAAATTGCGAAATTGCCAACATAATAATAAATACAAAGCTTTTTTGGCCTCGTCATATATATATATATATATATATATATATATATATATCTATATATATATATATCATATGACTACTGACCTATCCGAATAATATACAATTTCCCGATCTCTATATATATATTGCGCGATGAATTTTTTGCAATTTCCCCCGTTCCTTCTCTGTCTCTCTCTCTCTCTCTCTCTCTCTCTCTCTCTCTCTCTCTCACACACACACACACTCTTTTTCATTTTCTTCTCAATATTGTTAAAGATTTTATAATTATCTGTTCGAAAGTTCGTTGATCGCGGCAATTTTGTAGATTTTTTTTCACATTTATAAACACGAAAGTGAGAAAAAAAAATGAATTTGGAATGTCGCATATGATGGGAATATAACGTTCGTTTGATGGATCGTACAACATTTATATAGATCAATTTCATTTCACATGCCGTGCCTTTAATAGAAAATGAGTAGCTTGTTTGTAGATTAAAATTTGTATAAGCTACTTTTTCATCAGCATTTTATTAACCAACGAAATAGCGAGCGGCCAATGTATTTTTATAACTGTAGGTTTTCCCCTATACGCCTCTTTTTTTTTTATAGGAATCCTTTTTTTTCACGCATAAAAAACGGATCGTGCGCATAAAAGCTTTAACGTTCTCTGCAAAAATATACTTAAAACTTTATTGCGCACGCGTACAATTTAATGCCCATGTAAAGAAATCTCGGGGAGTTTTTTTTTTTTTTTTTTGCTTTTTAAGCTTCGGATCGGCAATAGGAAACGTACGCCTGAATGTATTGTGGAACATTTGTTCCATTACGTCGCGAATCGAAGAAGAAAAAAATCATTTGCCCGAGAGGAAAAATCAATATGACATTTGGAGATCGAGCTGAAAATCTTTACTGATTACGTTACACATAAAAAAAAAAAAACACGCTGAGGCGTGCAATCCGATCGAAACCACATATAATCAACCGAACGTCGCCGACCACGATCTCTCCCCTCTCCCCCGCAGTTCAATTCCAAAAAAAACCTGCAAAAACCACATCGATTTCCCCAATAGCAGCGGAGCTGTATATACCCCTCCCCTCCCGTCTTCTGTCCAAAATCTCTCGTCTCGAATAAGACTCCCACTCGTGCTCCCACGCGTGAATGTATATATATATATATATATATATATATATATATATATAGAGAGAGAGAGAGAGAGAGAGAGAGAGAGAGATCGATTTGTCATACGTGCGCTTTTGTAATATACATATGGAGCAGGGATGGTGAAAAAGTTTCAGGATCCTTGATTAACTTGCAAAATACATAAGACTCGTGTATAAAGAAAAATGTTTAACATACAAAATTCTACAACAACTTACCCCTTAGCATCTCTCTCTCTCTCTCTCTCTCCTCTCTCTCTCTCTCTCTCTCTCTCTCTCTCTCTATATATATATATATATATATATATATATATATATATATATATATATAGGATGGCTTAGATAATTTTGGTATTTGTCTTCGCAGTGATCTCACTGGTGATTTTAAGGACTGACGTTAATATTTCAAATGGTGGTTTCTATTTTTGTTTAAAAAAAAAGACAATTTTGGAGTATTGTGAAATCAAATGGTTGCTACTACTTATTGTCGTGAAATTGGGTATCTAGCCAAAGCGAGGCCCGAAGTAACATACAATACCATGGTATTTTATACCATTAAGTACTTCCAATTATAAAATAATATTTATGGAAGTCGGAGATTTCGCAGGAGATTGGCAAAAGTATCAGAATGACTAGTGTGCACTGGTTCGCGAGATCGCAAAATATTCGAGTTTTCTAGTATAAGATTTTCATCGCTTCTCGAGACCGTGTGTCGTTTTACGACTGGATCTATGACGCTAGAACGCTTGTACGCGACGAACAGCCGTAAAGAGGCGAGCATTTTAGTAATATTTTTTTCTCGGATTTTCGTTATAAAAATTGACTTTGAATAATCATCGCCAATCTAAAAAATTCAGATTAGTATGGATTGCTATCAGGGTGATCAAATCTATTTTCTTTTAATTGATCATTTGTTTGATATCAATACGAACTATTGGCTGGCGAAAATATATTGGACAACTATTGGAAAACCAAGCCTCCGTTTGAGTTCCCGTTATAAAAGATTCAGCACGCGCCTCTATTTCACGCAAAATATACAATTAATAATGACAATTGTAGGTACACAGACAGATACTATTAGATAGTACATATGATGATCATGCTATATACATAGTATACTGACGTAGACTTTTAGACATACATAGAGGTTCGTTTAACGTTTTCTATGCAAGTTAGAAAAAAAACCATCTATTTCTCGCATTTGAATAAATATCAGCCAAAAATAATAATTCCCATTTAAAATAGCGACCTTGGCCTTCAAAGCCGATTCACAAAGTCGTGGCTAAGATAAAAGCCAAGGTCTCCACGCAACGGATACACGAGGGTGAAAATTCGTTAATTTTGCAAGGAACGCGTCTTTGTGAGCGAGTCCCATTCGCGAAATCTGATATATGTTACACGCACATCTGCATAATAATGTCAAAATTATTTTCGCATTCGTGCTTACGGGGAGGCACGAAATGGTTCACGAGTACGAGGTTCATGCGTGCGAAATCCGCGGAAAGCCAATCGGGCCGTGTTATTTGCGCGGCGAGAGGCGTCGCGAACGCGGCCAGGAAACGGGCCAACCGCGTGCGGCAAACTGTATATCCGTACGGAGATTTTTACGTGCATCAAGGAGGAAGCTCGTTAACGCCCGTTTCGTTGCATACGCGTATATATATATATATATTGCATTATGGCAGGACTGTTGGCGGTGAGCGTCGCAACGCGTGTGTATATATATATGTAATGTGCACGTGCATGCACAATCGCACGTATAACCTTAGGTGTGTAGATATTCACATAGGCCTAGGTGTACGCTGCGTATACAGCTCTGGAAACGGAAACGGAAACGCGAACGAATGCCGGAAAAGGCCTAATCGCCCTTTAGAAGTTGCGCGCCTGCTTTAGCGTAATACGAATAACGAATAACAAATTTTTATGTGTGTGTGTGTGTGTGTGTGTGTGTGTGTGTGTGTGCATAGTAGATAGATGAAAAGATAGAATAATAAGAAGACTGCGTAAAAAGACGGGAGGAGATACAAGAATGACCCAGTGCGAACGTCTATATACTCACCTATCTATTTATTTATCTACCTATCTATCTATATATATACTGAGAGGATTTTATGTCTATGACTTATCACGACTATATATATATATATTCTATATATATAATACCTCTTCATTCATAAAGACACGAGCACGAGCGCACGGGTCTGGAACCGAACGAACGTAACAGATAATATAGGAACGCGCATTTCGTGGGCAGGGGGCTAATAACACGTGCTGCTATATAGGTGTGTTAGCGAGAGAGAGAGAGAGAGAGAGAGAACGACAGAGAGAGGGGGTGTGGCGAGGTAGGGGAGCGAGAGGATCATTCAGCAATTTGGTCTAAGCTTTTGTCAATGGTAAAACCGCATCATCATTGAGTATAATAACGAGTTTTGAAGACGAACACGATATATTACCAGGGGCACCTGCAGTGGTGTGCACGCTACTGGCATATATATATATATATATATATATATATATATATATATATATATATATATATAATTTATGGAGCAAGGAAGGTTGGATGAAGCATTCCTTGTTTCCAATATATGTAAAAATTCGATATAGTATGCGTTTTACTATCTCTTTTAAGCATCCAAATAAATATTTCTATATAATCAACCGAAATAAAAGCTATAATTTATATTATATAAATTTATAAGAGAAGCCAGTGTCATTTCAAGCGATCTGCTCGTCCGTTACTGTGTATCAAAAGCAGATTCAGTATTTCAGATGTTTTCATCCAATTCGTGCATATAAATAGTAGCAGCTATGTTCTTAAATGATAGTAATTTACAGATATATATAAATATATATATATATATATATATATATATATATATATATTTTGTTTTTTGATTATCAGTTCTATCTTAACGAGAGAATCTTTGTTTCCTGCTTGATAATATCAATGAATAATATTTTTCAAAGAGTTACATGTATATGCATGTACATACGAGAACGTTTCAGTACAGTAAACTTGAGCGTGCTGTAAAAAAGAATTATTCATTATTGAATTTAGCCTGTATATATTGAAATGATCTTTAAATAAATTATCAATAGTGGTTTCAAGTTAAAGAATCTTCGTATACGTACGTATTATACATGGATTTCAAAAGTTCTCTTGCATCAATATTTAATATATATATAACAATGGAACATCATTGAATTATATATATAATTGAAGTCCAGAGTGTATTTAAAGAATCGTAAATTTAGAAAACTATTTCCAAGATCTTTGAAGCTCTACATTATTGCAGCTCTTCGAGTAAAAAAACATTATATATTCGCCTATAGTGGCATGAATAAATCAATAAAGTATCGTTAAAATTGCCGGAGGTATTATTATAAACTTAACAACAGTTACCCGATGAATAATCCTTTCGAACGGATAATAAACGGCCTACATTAAATTTTCATTGCGGTTCGCTATTACACACGCTTCGCACATTAAATTCTATATATACAAATACCTCTCGCTCCATACCTATATATGTGTGTGCAGTTTTACTATTGTAATACGCGAAATACGCCTTATATATTTTTTTTTCCTCCCTCGACAATTATAAGTTTCTTTGAACGGCTAGGCGCGCGGGCGCGCGCGCGCGCGCAAGCGACGAAAACATTCACGATCATATATGTATATACAATACAGGTATATATTAAAGCGCGTTTTCGCCAGAACTAAGAATAAGCGCGTTATATTAGATGTGTATTTAAGGCTTTCCAGACTAAACAATGATGCGCGCACGCGCCACACACACACACACACACACACACAATGTCGGAAATTAGTGTTTTCCGCTCTGAAAAAGGGAGGATATACAAAGAGAAAATCAACAATATTTCAGAGCTTTTTGTTGTTTTTTTTTTCCTTCGAATTTTCTGTTCTGTTTTCGGCATTTGGTTAGACCTCGGGGAGGAACTTCCTATTCTCGGAGCGGGCTATACTTAGACGTTTCATTCGCAATTCCGAAAAAAAAAATGGAAATATTGTAAGAGCAATCGTCGGAAGTGTAAACCCATTCCTTCGGCACTCTTTTAAAAACTTGCTTTGTCAATGAAGTTAATCATTGGCCATGGAACAGTGGATCGCGCGAATGCCGTTATTGTGCTCATATTTACGCTTAAGTTTTCGGCTGCTCGATAATGTAATGTTTACGAAAATGGATATTGATGCATTTGCAATTTTACCGGTGGGCCGAAGCAGTGCACCGAGTGCAAATTAAAATCAATGCTTAGACAATTAATTTATCGTCATATGCATTTGTCATATGCATAAGCGCGCGCGTATGAAAGTATATATTTCAAAATTTCATTAGTTTCGGTGCTCGCCCGTGTGCGAAATCTAACTCTTCTTACGACGTAAAATAATTCATCTGCGACAATTCTACATTAAAATTCTTGGAATGCCGTACGAATTTTTTTGACTATTACGAGGCCGGAATTGCCCGAATGTAACGATTTGACTGTCCAGGGGCGCGGATTTTTCGACGATACGGATAATCCGGATGTTCGGATGCCATAATGGAAAAAATTCGAGCATTCAACTGTCGCACTAATCTCGACAATCCGAATTATATGAATTTAACGCAAATTAATCGTAAATTATCCGTGCAAGCTAATCGAACATTGTACTTCTGATTTAGCGGCGGAATTGATTAGGTAAATTTTTTTTCTATGCACTTAAAAAATGAATGACTATATTTATACTTTTGAATTCGGCAAATTGTGTGTATCCATCAGTATCTAATTAAGGGCGCGCGTACATACGAATACTCCGAACGGATATTCTGATATATACGGACAGTTGCAAATCTAGTTTATATATAGGTGAAATTGTATAGAATAGAACAGTTTAATATCTATTATATAACTAAAGAAACAAACAAATGTCTTCTATAAATATATATGTATATATAAGTGATCATATTTTCTATAAGTAATATTGTTGCGGGAAGTTAAGTAACCTGATAGTGGAAAATTTTAAGGTAAAATTAGACTGTTCCTTATAAGAATAATATCAAAACAATTTCGAATTCGAGCAATTCATCACTATATTCAATTCTGCGGTTTGATTGTTTTAGGCTCAAATTAATTCAGCAACAGACTCTTTTTGGTTGACTCTCTTATGGCTACCTTGGCCAGTTTGGCAAATGAGAACAACATGGTCAAACAAACTCAATGAACATTGATGAGAAAAAAAAATTAAAGGAAACAAAGGAGACTTTCTGACGCGACCTCGTAAAATATTTACGATTTTATGTCAACTTATACAGTCTCAAACGTTGCAGATTTATATACGTATATATATATATGATTTTAGCCCAACACACGTATATATAATATGCATATACGCATAGCGATTATTCATTCGCTGGGTGCGGTGCTCGATATGGTGGCTTATATATATATATATATATATATATATATATATATATATATATATATATATATAGTTATACTCGCATTCTCCTGCATGCTAACCCTTTCATGAATCAATAGCCATATACGGAACTGAACGAGGCACATGGCGAAGGCGGTTACTCACACAAGGACCATATACGTGAATCATGCCCGAGAGCTAGGCTGGGAGTAAAGGGAGAGAGGGGGGGAGAGAGAAAGAGAATGACGAAGGGGGAAGGAGAGATGAAGGAACATGTATCCCTTTCCCTCTCTTTCCATTATGCACAAATTCCATGGAGAGAGAGAGAGAGAGAGAGAGAGAGAATGAGAGAAAGAGGGGGGAGGGTTCGGGGTTCGGATAGATAGAGGGCGAGGGAGAAAGATAGATGCAACATCCGGTCAGGTTCGGTCAGAATGGAGGAACCGAGTCGAGAGATGCATTCTCCTAGTTTACATTCATCTCTATATAAACTTTTTTCCCTCTTTCTTTTCCAACGCTTTTATTTACGCGTAATTATATATTATCTATAAAAAGAAAAATATTGCACGACGTAAATTGTCGCGCGCATAATGCGCTTATGATTTTACTTGCCACGACTTGCGGATATTATTTTCAGGACTTCAGAGGGGAGATAAAAAAAAAAAAATACGATATAAAACTGCATCCGAGAATAAGACTATCTTCCGAGCTACATTCTATATGCAAATGCCGGAATAATACGGCTCTAAGCTTTGATGTTTAACGTAAAATAGTCCAACTCTGTTTTTCAATTGTAAAGATGCCAATTTCAATTCCGAACGAGAAAAAAAAAACTAAAATAAGAATTCAATAAGACTGGAATTCTGTAATTTTGAATACAGACGATACAACTTAAATCTTTAACGATGTAAGTATTACAATTCAATTTTGGAACAAAGTACATCAGAAAACACTAAAATTTTTGACAAAAAAATATATACTAAGTTGGATTTTGAATGGACACGATTCAAACTGAAAGTTTCAAATCTGATAATACTACTTCAAATTTTCATTCGAAATCATTTGAAATTATTTTGAACAATAAACTCATTGTTCCAAATGCTCATCTGTTCAGTGTTTCGAATTATCATATATATATACACACTACTGACACTGCCTGTTTAGTTTCTTCAGTACAATATTCAGAACGATTGAAAAATATAGAGAAAAAAGATTAAATTGACTTTAAAGTCGTTATAGTGCTTTGAATAGATAAGCAGAATTTAATTATATGGCGATATAATTGGCGGAAAGTTTTGTGTTTGTCGTATTATATATCTATATATAGATATATAGATATATGCATATAGCAGAATATAAACGAAACTATGGGTCAAAAGATGGAACATTTAAATCTTCTGCATGCGAGTTTCACTAGCTAAAGCACATATATTTCACAGTATATAGTCGAATACCAACTATATACTAAAAACCGCTAAAAAATCTGGGCAAGTTTCTCGCTCTTGTAGCTTCTATTTCCCCTCCTCCCTCGCTACCAACGGTTTTTCTTTTCATCTTCTTTGTATATGTATATATATATATATAAAAGACCTCCTCATCGCGAGAAGGAGTCTGCGTGAAGAGAGGCCATCATCGTAGCGTGCGGCATAGCAGGTAGGTATGCGTCGCGAGGGATGAGTGAGACAAGGAGGAGAGGAGAGGAAGGTGAGATGCGCACAGGTTCATTTCGTGTATATATATATATATACACGCAGGGGAAAATCGACTTTCCTGCACTGGTCGAGTGAGAGCTCCTTCCCTTCCCCCCCTCTCTTTCTCTGTCTCTTTCTCTGCTCGTCTCATTCTTCATACGAGGCGGCGGTGACACGAGTAGCGCAACGAGGAGCCCAGACCGGCCTTACGCGTCCTCTCATGGAAGCTGGATGGGACGGGACGGGATGTGGAATAGGTACATGTAGGGCGACCGAGAGACAGAGAGAGGGAAAGAGGAAGAGGGTCAGACACTGGCGGACGAGAGATGCGCGCCGAGTTGTTTTCCGAGTGTGCTTCTCGGAGCGTTCTAGAGAGAGAGAGAGAGAGGAGGGAGGAGGGCAGAGAGAAAAAAAGAATCGTATATAAGCAGGGGCTTCCCAAGTCCCACGTCGTGTTTCTCTCTTTCCGCCTCTTTTATCTTCCCTCCATTCTTTCGTCTCCACAGTTTTCACAATGCCCAGAAACGCCGGGAGCCGACGGAGCCGGATGTACGCGCGCCGTTTCGTCGATTTCGAATGGTTTTGCCCCAATGCTGTGGGAGTTGTACATATAGTGTATTTAGCCGGCCCACGTCCCCAGGTATGATGTAGGAAGTGCGCAAATGAGATGAATGAACGGCCGAGAAAATCCGTGAAAATACGTTGGCCGCGCGTGCGACGGGCCCGGCGAATGATTTTTCCGGCACGTAGGCGAGCGCCCGCGAGGTCGAATTACAGGGCAGGCGAATAATTTCGATTATCTTCCGAAAAAAGCGAAGAGAATAATATATATATATATTTAGCAGAGGTGCTATATGCAGTGTATGTAGCACGTACACATTGCGTGTGAGTACTTTTATCATTATTTATATATACTAAATAGATCGATGGAACAAGGTTGACAACGGTTGGAAAGCTTGTCGTATTTATTAACAAAAGACGGGGCTTGGAATTTTTCAATTCAACGCCTGACGTTCTACCGTCAAAGTCAATTTAGAACGAAAAAATATTTAATATAAAAAGTCTCGCGGTATTAAATTAGTATTCACGCATTACTTAATTTGACGAATCGCGGCAGCAGTAACGAAAAAAAAAAAAAAAAAAAAACGAAGGAAAAGGAACAAAAAAAGTATTTTGTTTCAAACGTGAATTGAAAACCCAACGAAGCTAACTCGAATTTTCCAAGAAGCCAGGAAGTAGATCTGAGAAGCGTCGACTGAAAAGAAAGACGAAAAAAGGCGCAAAGTGCCGAGGCAGCAAATATATTTATATATCTAATCTGCTATATGTTAACAGCATCTTGGCATGCTTGCGCGCGCACACACACACACACACACGCGCGCGCGCGCACACACGCATATTATGGATTATTGAATGAGCATTGAGTCAATAATAAAGACAGTTTTTACAAAAAATAGAACAATTGCATTTATACATACAGAGAGAGAGAGAGAGAGAGAGAGAGAGAGAGAGAGAGAGAGATGAGAACTTTGCACACATCTATATGTAATATTATATTCATATAGAGCGCGCTTGTGGTTTTTAGAAGTACCGGCGACGTGAACGTTCAACGGTACATTACAGCAAGCGCGCGCGATTTATTACTCAGAAATTACGTATTCCATTTAGAAAAGTACAATATAACGCACGGCTCCGATGAATGGCCTGTTGGTTTATTCATATAGACATTCATATATATATATATATATATATATATATATATATATATATATATATATATATATCTATATTATATATATTACATACGGTTCGATTCGGTATATCGTTATCGTGCGCCCGCGCGCTATCCAAGAACGTTTCATTAATAAAAATTGCTGTCCTCGAATTGTTTTTTGAATGATATGCGTCTACCCACGAAAATAATAACGAGAGACTTGTGTATTTGATAAACACTTTATACTCCACAATAGTGTATTTCAATGGTATTTAAAGAGAAGAAAAAGTAAGGTACAGCGTACGGGCGCATATTGACTTTATTATAAGACAACTAATTAGTTTTTTTCTTTCTTTTTTATATATATCTTACACTTGACAACTCAGCTGTATTTGTTTGTTTTTTTTTTGTCGTTCATACACTGGGCATAAGTTTTCCATCATCCACACTTGGAAAATAGCTGTTTACGTAGAAAAAAAAATAGGGTATTTACGCTAATCTTTTGTCTTTACGAAGATAATGGGTAACATTACGATTCAAGTTTAATTTGTAAACAACTTGTCGATTCGCTAAAAATTGGGTTATTCGAGCCTTAAACGTTTCGAACACCTGAGGTTTCACTCGATTCCAAATCAAATTCGAGCAAGTTGAACATTCCAAGACTCGAACAGTTCGAATGTTCACAAGTTCCCAGCGGATTACAATTGAGTCTCAATTACGAGTGCGCGCGAAGGTTTGAAAGCTTAGACCAGACTTCCGAGCCTAATGGTGAATTAGTCAAACTTCGAGGTTCGAATCTAATCAACTTTTACATTCGATCAATTGGTTCAATCTTTACATTTTTCATCGGTTTGAATCATCAAGATTATTCTCAATCTTCTTGAGTTCTGGAATAATCGAATCTTACGTATATGCCTGTCGGCATAAAATTTTAATTTACGTTTTATTTATGCTATAAAAAGTCTACTATAAAATCTGGTATAAAAACTTCTATAAAGGCTGCTCTAATGTATTAAAATCCATGCAAGATTTTAATTTATTTTTTATTTACACTTATTATGTAGAGGTATAAAGTAATAATAAAAAAGAAATTAACCTTATGTGAGTGGACGTAAATAAAATTTTAATAACAATGGCTCGATTCACGACCATCTCACTTTAACTCCGAAATGATTCGAACTTCACCTTAATCATTCGAAGGCTCGGAACTCAATTTAAGCGATAAGCAGTAGATTAATTAGTTTGTTTCGTTATTTTGGCTCTGGAAATACGATGATTGTTTGTCGATTGATCACGTTTATACATAAAAGAGGAATCATACGAGGGATTTGTTTGAATTATTTTTACAATTGATTTCCCTCCATTGTAGGGCAAAACGACGCAAAATATCGCTTTAAAATGAAAAATAATATTAGCGAGGTAGACGAAGGTGTAAAAATATTACTCTTTAGATACGGAGTTACAGCTGCATGTGCAGATTAGAAATTGATGAAATTTAACACATCTATATCTATGTATTAAAAGTGTGTCAGTCCTGCAAAATTCCCCGTCTCCATGATCAGATATTCATTCTTACATGTAAATCTGTCCCGATTCGTCCATAAATTTATCCTCGCGAATTTCGGGAGATAAAAATTTGGACCCAATCGACTACTAGCTATACATATAAATATAATTAAGGCGATAAAGGTGCTAAATAAGGAACGAGAGGTAAGACGAAGATGAAGAAAGACCAATTTAGGAAAGTGGAACTATACAAACAAAAAAAAAAACAAATATATGCGTAAAAATACAACTCTTGCGCCCCGGCTCTGTATCTATGCGAGAAAGATGAGCCAAAAATCTCATCTTCCTCTACACACACGCGCTATATGCACGTGTGCTATCGCACTCAACAATATAAAAAGGGGGACATCACATCGGGCAGATCTTTCCTGTATAGAGCGATCCCTGTATATATGTACATACACACGGGTCGCTCGCATAAACATGCAAATATATATATATATATATATATATATATATATATATATATATATATATCTATATATGAGTGTGTGTATGTATGCACAGAACGTACCTTCGAGCGTGGCGACGTATCCGCCGCGGCTGCGCAGCCTCCTCGCCAGCACGTGAATGGTCTCACCCTGATGGCCCGCCGGCTGCGTGGAATCGCCCACGAGCACGAAGCTCCCCTTCCTCCTCCTCCCCCTCCTCCTCTGCCTCCTCCCGTCCGCGGCGTCGTCGTCGCGGTTCTCGACGACCTCGTCCACGTCCCCCTCGTCCTCGTCCCCCTCGTCATCCTCCTCCTCCTCCTCCTCCTCCTCCGCGGCGACCTCGTCCTCGCCGCCCACGCCGAGGAGCAGCTCGACCCGGGCCCGGAGCTCGAGGCACTTGATCGTGGAGAGGAGGTCGACCTTGCCCGCGGCCAGCCGCCTCAGCATTATGCTGGGTATGGCCAGGGCGACCGAGCCGCGCACGTGGCTCTCAGCGTACTCGCCGCCGCCCCGGCAGTCGAGCACCAGGAGGCGCCGCGGCCGCCGGGCGCCCCCGTGGACGCGCTCGCCCGGGGCGGCCGTGGCGCCGGCGCTCGGCTGGACGCCGACGCCGCCGCAGCAGCGGCGCAGCTCGCGGAAGAGCCACTCGCTGCTGACGAGGCCCTGATGATGCTGCTGCTGTTGCTGCTGGTGCTGGCTGCTGCTGCTGCTGATGATGATGGTGATGATGATGATGATGGTCGTGGTCGTCGAGCATCTTCTCGTCGGAGGACTCGCCAGCCGGCATTTTGGCCCTTATTTTGTTGTAAAATCCGCCGATGGGGCTACTCCGGGATAGATCGATCCCTCCTTGTCTCTACAGCACTCTCTCTCTCTCTCTCTCTCCCTCCCCCTCGCTCGCCGTTGTGCTGTGTATACGTCTATATATCCCTCCCTCAGTCAGTCGGTCGCCATTCAAGCCGGGCGCTTCGTGTATGTGTGTATATGCACGTGTGTATACAGGACGGCGCGGCCCCTCCGTATGTAGGTGATGGGATGTATGTACCATGCGAGGATGCCTCGGGCGACGACGACGACGACGACGACGACTTTGTTGATCCAACAATGAATTAACGAGTCGAGGACACGCTGAGAGGCAGTATATAAATATATATAACGCGAACGGGCGAGGATTTAAGGCAGTCGCGCCAGCGTGTTCCTCTATATTTTATATATATATATATATATATATATATATATATATATATATATATATATATCGATCCTCTCTCGATACTCCTCGCGAGCCGAGAACGGTGCGCTGCTTTTTCCCTCCTCTCTCTGTCTCTCTTTCTCCTCTTCTCGGAGGCCCCTTACGCTCGTCCCTCTATCTCTCTCTCTCTCTCTCTCTCTCTCTGTCTCGGGCACTCAGTCTCGCTCCCTCGCGGCTGGATCCGGAGAGAAAGAAGATACACGGGAAGAGAGCCGCGTACCGATCCTACATATGTGTGTGGATATATCTGTGCATATACGTGCTCGCAACACTTTGACGCTTTACAACGTCCAGCACGACAGCGCGCCGGAAGAATACGGGGATAAAGACAGTGGAGCTTTTCGCGTTTCGTTCTTAAAAGCTCGGCGGGCCGCGTTCGACCGATGCATCGTCGGAAAGGCGAGCTGCTTCGTACATATCTGTATATGCATGCGCCTGTATATCTCTGGATATCTCTCTCTCTCTCTCTCTCTCTCTCGACTATCGTCCCTCTTTCTTTTCATTCATCGAGGCTGCATAGTATATATATAGTATACGTATAATGCACGGGATGCCGCCCGCGCGCGCGCGCGCTCGCTCGCTCACGGACACATATATATATATATATATATATATATATATATATATATATATACACGGGCACACTCGACACGGCACTTCACGAGCACTGATATATTTTACATGTACCTATACATTCCAATAAGTATATTTATGTCTAATTATGTAGACTTTGTTCACTTGTTGTGTATAAATAAATAAATATATATATATATATTTTTTTTGTGCACTCACTGGTGTACACGCGAATATTCAACGGATTTCGGGTGTAAAATCAAACTTCACGAGATGTATACAATATATGCATACCGATTATATACAAACCGATCTCTACACACATGCACACGACATACACGTCCTTGCGCTCGCGCGTGTGTACCAGCGTGTACGTTTACTTTAAATTATGCGGGCAGACGCACGCGCAAAAACACACGCCGTTCGTACGTGTCCTCTTTCTACTCCTCTCCGCTCTGTGTGTATAATATACACGAGCTTACAATTCTCTCTTCTCTCGGAAATCGAACGCTCGCGCGTGTATATATGTACATGCACATACACACACACACACATATATATGTATGTATCTACAACGCTCGTCAGAAAATACTCAACTCCCCGCGATCCGACTGGCACGCCGACTAAAGGAGAGCCTGCGGAGCACTGCTGCCGAGCGCCGAGCAGCTCTTGGAGGTTGAGCCGCTTTGGAGCTGCTCTCTGCCTGCCTCGCGCGTCGGGAGAGTCGACAGAGCGCGCGCGCGCGCGCACACACACCTCCATCCCTCTCTCGCTCTCTCTTCTTCCTTCCCACTATATAGTATATATTTATGTATGGAACGTAGAGAGAAAGAGAGAGAGAGAGAGCGCATGAGTGAGAGAGGAGAAGTGGGAGGCTATATAGCTTTATCTCGCTCCCACCACTGAGCGAACATTGCCTGTCGCTCGTGTTACTCCTGAACGCGCGGGCGCGATCCAAACGAGGAGGAAAGAGAGAGAGAGAGAGAGAGAGAGAGAGGGGGGGGGCAGAGAAAAAGAGACCCTGGGCGGTTGTGGGACGACGACGGCGGTATAGGTGTAGGTGTGTGTGCGCGGGTATGGAAATATGTATATGCAAACGGTCTGATCCGGATCGTGTGGGCTGAATCCATGTGTTTATGTATATGTAGAGTGTATACATTGTACATGGGCCGTCGAAAGGGAGAATACTAACCAGATAAGCATTGCAAGTGGCTGAGAGAGAAAGAGGGACACGGAGGATATATATATATATATATATATATATATATATATATATATATATATAATGTCTTTTTCTTCTTCTCGTAACAGGCGGTATACTTGTACATTACTACACTACTATTGTATACGAGTAGATCGAAACCACGCCTATTTCAACCCGATTGCTTGTTATTGTTTTAAGTAGCGGGAGGGGGGGGGTTCGGTCAATTACTCGCTTCTACAAGCCGCCGTTCGGATTTAAAGGAAAGTAATACTATTGAGGTTAAATTTAAAGGGACATATGGATATATATATAAGGCGTTCGACAACGTGAGAAAGAAAGATGCATTTCATCTTGAAACTGTGAATGAATAATCGAAACATTGTACTCGAACGCATATATATCTACATTTCGAATCCTGTCATTTCAATCTCGAGAGCGTATAAACGCTGTGAATTTTCGTTTACGCATTGCGTGAAAGTAATGAATGAAAAATAAAAGGATTTCACAATTTACGTATATATTTGCATCTGGTGGAAATATAATTTCAGTTGAATAATATACGAGTAAAACATTCGTATATACAAATGTATAATATATATATATATATATATATATATATATATATATATATATATATATATATATATTATCGGGGAAAAACTCCAGTCTAAAGCGAGATCTCTGTGTGTATTAGAGGACCGCTGCAGCCGCGCACCGACCGATGCGAGCAAAACTTCGAGCGAAATATATCGTAGGGGTCGCGGAAGAGAGAGGAAGAGGGGGGAATCACTCGATCGCGCGCGGGTGTGTATATATATATACGTAGAATACGAGACTCTCGGCGAACCGGGTTGGTCGCCGGTCACGTGACGCGTCGGCGCCTCGGCCAATGGGCTCGCGGTCTGACGTCACTTCATTGACAAAAGCACTTTTCATTAACGGCCCCGCGCGCCAAGCCGCCGCCGCCGCCACCGCCGCAGCCGCTGGCGTCCTCGCTTCCTATTCACTCGCGCGGCATTTGTACCTACGTGTATGCACACAGCGCATGTATATATATCTGTATATATGCGCATATAATACGAATGGAAGGCGCCTCGTGTTTAAAGACATTGAAAGGGGGCGAAAGGAGCGGTGGATGGCGGGGAGGAAGAGATTCCGGCGAAATCAAGAGGAGGACGTCTGTATATATATATATTTCCGGATATATGCATAATGTTGCGTATCCTATACGTGCATATATACATTTCGAGATAACTTTATGCATGTGTAGACTGTATAGTAAACAGTGTAAACTCTGTGCGTCTCTGCCATAGAACGCATGTGTCTGTATGTGCGTGTATAAATTCATGTTTCCCGGTAAAAAACTAGAGTTCGTGCCTGTTGTTTTTGTTTATTATTATTTTTTTTTAATTCTTTGACGCGCTCAGCTTTGGATAGCGCGACTATGTAAATTTCACGCGAATCGACAGTATAGATTCAAAACGTAATTTTAATTTTCTCATTCTGACTGACTATATATATATATATATATATATATAAATGTGAATATATATAAATATATAAAAATATAAAAATCTGCGAATGAATAAAATTGAAACTAAAGAACGAAAACTATACGGCTTCTATTTCGCAAATTGTAATAGTTCTTATTATGAATTTGACAAAAAGAAAATGGATAAACCGCACGATTTTCTAATTGCTGAGCTGACACAATAAATAAAGAGCAAGCAAGAAAATTTGATAAAAAATATGTAGACATTTTTTAACGTATGTTTGTGTATGCGCGCGCTAATTTGTCGGTTTTCCATAACTTATTGATTTTTATTCAAAAGTAACGAAAACATTTCGTGGCTCGCTTTATCCCGGTAGATCTATAAATAGTTTAAAATGCATAATGTAAAACAATAACATAATATTATGACCAATGAACTATATGGTATAGGATATTAAATATAGATAACGGGCAAAATCCGTGCCTCACTTTCAAATAATCCTCAGCGTACATTAACAGTCGTCTCTGCTTTCAAATGAATTTCACACGCGAGCCCCGCGAGCAATCCCAGGCCTCGATGCTCGCTGTCTTAAAAGAGGCGGGCCAGCGCGCCCATGCGCTATCGAACGCGCGGGCAATGTGTTTATGTGCGTACGTGCGAAAAGGGGGCCCCGGAGGGCGGACGGAGAGGCGCTCCTCACGGGCGTTAGAAAAATGTTCACAGGATCGCGACGCGCGCATTTGTAGAAAGCCATTTTATAAGAAAGCATACACACACACACACACATGCATGCATGCATGTGCGTTGAAAAGAGAAAGAGCGAGAGAAAGAGGGACACTAGTGTATGTGGACAGGAAGGCGGCGACACATGCGGGAATGTGCGAGCCCGCCGAGGCGAGCGCTGAGTTCGTTTTGAGGTATATATATATATATATAATGTGCAATGTCGGTGCCATGGATGTTTTTCGCGGTTTTTCGCGCATTCAAAGGAGCTGGCATTACTATATATATATATATAGTACTTATTCTAAGGGGAGCGAGAAGGGAAGACACCGCGACGCAGGCGTGGGTGCGTACCTATACAATGTATATACGCACATTTATACCATATATAGATAAGCATGAGTACGTATATGTGATACGACACTTTGTAAAAGCAGATTTGTGTGGGAGTAATGCGCGCGGGTGGGAGGTCAGATGACATCGCTGCCGCAACGGCGAACGTATAATGAAAGAATCCGCGATAATATGATATATGTGCGTTGCGTGTGCACACACTACATGAATATATATATATATATATATATATATATATATATATATATATGCATTTGTGAATGCGAGATGTACCGATGTATATATGTATATATACATGCGCGCGGTGTGTGTCCGGTTTGCCGGCGAAGATGAGCGCACCCAGCTATATAATTATCGCTCGGATAAGAGGAAAAGAGTGATAGCCGGAGTTCCGAATGGGAAGCGCTGCTTAACTTTATATATATATATATATATATATATATATATATATATATATATACTTATTATAATATATTATATAGATACGGACGTAATGTTGCAATGCCACTGATGATGATGATGATGATGATGCGCTCCGTTATATAAACGTACTCGATGTCGGGTGTTTTCCCCCTCATTGTTTTTTTTATTCGTGAAATCGTCGCCACCTTATCAGACGACGTACTATATTATATATATATATACGGGTTTGAAAAGTTACATCTGTGGTCATAATATCGGAATAACCCGAGTAACCTTTTCTATATCATTCCTCCTCTCCGGCGTCTCTGGCCTCTTCGTCGTTTTCCCACACGCGTTACTACACATTCCACATATAAATACTGTTTAAAATCAAGCAAGTCGATATTGTATAGCCACTTATTTAAAGTTTACGCTCATTTATATTCAAGAAGTTCAGATTGCTTCATGTTTGATAAGTATATATATATAATTTATTTTACTTGTTTCAAAAGTAAAAATTTCACTTGAATGAATGAGAATATAATCTAATAATAAGTGAAGAATTATAAGTAGAAGCTCCTAGGAAAATTGACTAGGTGTTAATAATCAAATAATATGGATATCACATGTAGATTATAAAAGCTGCCTATATGCATTGATAACGAGTTACTAAAAGTACACACCTTCATGAAGGGTGTTCATTTCAAGATGGTCAATTTAAATGTACCGATTCTATATAATATATATATATATATATATATATATATATATATATATATATATATATTCATAGTTCAGGATGTTTACTTTGACATAGTAAAAAAATACTCATGGCCATCTAGTGTTAATAAGTAGAATTAATAAATTCATTCAAATTAAGGGATTTCTTTTTACTTTCTTATAGCAACGTTTAAAACTCAATTAGAAATAAGCAATTCAATTGTTGACAAGTTATAAATCAAGCTTACTATCCTCAAGAAATTAACATTTCACTTATTCGATTATATATATATATATATATATATATATATATATATATATATATATATATATATATACACATACATACACAATTCTTCGCCTGTAACGCAGCTTTGGATTACACAGATTATACCCGTGTGTTTTTCTCTTCCTTCTTTAAATGCCGTACGATTTAAGCCCGCATTGCCCACTTGGCGGAGTATGCGTGGGCTTCATATATATATATATATATATATATATATATATATATATATATATATATACACCTATACATCGAAACTTCGTTAACCGCGAGCACACGGCATCGGAGTCTTACCTTATATGCCGCGTTTGTACGTGAGCGACCGGTGTGTAAGACTCCCCCCTCCTCTCCCCACCTCTTCACCTCCACAACTTTTACGTATTCAGCAGGGCAGTGGCCTCGGAGTGAAAATCAAGAATATTTCGTCAGTTAAATATTAGTTGATATTATACACACACACACACACACACACACACACACATATATAAATTGACATTATTGGATAATAACTATATGCGAATATTTGAGCGCTCGAGCAAGCGATTGAGGAATGATGAATCTATATCTTATGTATGTGCGTTAAAAACGTCTATCTAAGCAAAAACAAAATTAGCGTGTGTTTTTTTTAATGATTTTTGAACTTCTGAAAAATTATAAAATAACTTCATAGCCACAAGACCACAGAATAAGTTTGAATTATTACCACGTGATGAATGCGAATAAAAACGATCGATACCCACACTATCCTCTACGTTTTTTAATGGTTGCAATTAAAATTTTTTTTTTCGAAAAAAATTTCTTATGTACTTCAATTGAAAAACGATATTCGTTTTCTTTCTACATTTTCTTGTATGTCTAAAAATTTTTGAATATCGCAGTATCGATTTTCAAATTTTAAGTAATCATGGTCGTCCGCATGGCTGAATCTAAATTTTGTTTAAACAAATTAGCGATCGAAGAGTGAATTTTAGTTCTCCAAAATTTCATTGATATGTGATTCTCGTACACGTTAGACTTATAACGAAAGGAATGTTGAAAGAATGAAAAAATCGTACATTTCTCCAATGAATGCTTATACATATTTTCCATCACCTTTTCTTTTTTTCTTTTTTATTCAAAATTGCAATTCTGCTAATTCTCAAAAATTCTGATTGCGTTGGATAATCGCGAATGAATTTACGAATAGTCACTTATAAAATATCTGGAGACTTGTGAAAAATTTAAGAAAATTTTTTTTAATCTTTACAAGAATAAAATTATCCTTTGCTTTGCTTTTCTCCTGAAAAATCAAAAAAATATGAGCAACTGATATTTTATCAAATGACGATATCTGTAACATAATAATCAAAGATTCAAAAGATAAAGAAAGTTGTAAAAAAAAAAAACAAAAAAACATTGGAAGGACGTTTTATTCTAAAAAATTAATTTCCCTCATCGTTCGTGCCTCTTTTTTTTTAAAACTCAAAAGGCTTTTTTGAAAGAATTTTAACTACCGCGCAATAAATGAAAAAAAGCAACCGCAAAAACGTCGCGGCTTCCGATTCTTTGCGCAGCAACGATATACGAACACAAAGAGTGCATTCATCATTGGATACGTGCAAAGCGTTATTCTTATTCGACTTCAAAAAGTTCGTTGATACTATCTATGTTTGTAAATCGCTCGAGCTTTTCCCGAGGACAGTCGTTTTAGCCTCGGTTATAACGCAGATAATAGTAAGAGTCGACAGTTTTTTTTTTTTTTGCCGCCAGTTGTATATTGCTATCCCGATGCAAAATTTCTCGTCATAATTTCTTTTGTATAGGCTTATCGGTAAATTGGGTCGCGCTCCATTGGAGGAATCTTGGGCTTGAAAATTTAGGGAACCTCAGCCCTTCTTCTAACCCCCCCCCCGTCCTGTCCGGCTACTCAATTCCGATACTTTTCCACTATGCCCTAAACTGGATTTCTTTATTTTAATGCACGCCTGCGAATGACTTCTTCTTGCATTATTTCGTAGTGTAAGTATAATATAATGCATTTAATGAACGAATTCATTTGTATTCAGAACGAGAACATTGGATAGAGACGAGACGATTAAATAAAATTTTCAGTAATTTAACGCTTAATTATAATATTATTCGAAGCAGAACATTTTTGGCTCGATCGATACATTTAAATATGTTATATACACACACTTATAGATGTTCTTTATTAAAAAAGAAATTTGAACAACTCAATCTATTTTTTAAAACTTTTCTTCAATATATTATTAATTAAAATTATTTAATTTTTTAATGTTTATATAATTTACTTTAAAAAACAAAGCTTATATATTTTATGTATGGTTTAAATTAATGAAATTAATGACTTTAGATGAGATTAATGACTTTTCGATTGTCAAGGTTTCAAGTGCGGTATATCGATATCGATCGTAGAAAGGTGGTATAATTTATATTTTGTGCAGTTGATTATGATATATATATATATTTATAATATAAATGTACTGTATATTGTATATAGTGAGACAAAAAATGTAATCCTAAGCACATTATGCCCACTTGTCATAGGAAACTCAGGAAAAAAATAGACAAGAGTTGCACCTGAGCACTTTCTCCCTCACTCACACATACGACATCTAGATATGCACCCTATCGTATGCTTCATCGTCCATGGTTCCGCAATTTATCTTTTGCTCTCAATCTAAACTATATCTCTTCTTTCACCAGTTTTGAGTATTATATTATAACGCTTACATATATATATATAGAGGAGAGAGAGAGAGAGGGAATTTACACTGTCTTTACGGTTATACTTATATAAGATTTCAGATTATCTGTATTATATATGAATACGATGGTATATTAAAAAATGTTATCAAGCAAAAATCCCTCGAGATAATATATATACATATATATTACGTATATATTATCGAGAATTATTATATATAGCTATCTCACGAGTATTGTAGCTGACGATCAGCAGCGTGAGCGGGAGCGCTTTAAAACTCGCACGATGATATTATATTATATTATATGAATGAACGTTTCGTTTATACTTATTATTATACTCTCCGCATATACTCTCGGCCATTATCGCGCGTCCGCCAAGCTTTGTATAAATTTGAAAACGCTGATGCGTACAAATATAGAAAAATGTTCGAGGAAAACGAGCGATATTATAATCCGGGGAAGCGAAAAGAAGTATAATGGAGAGGGGGAGGTGGGGGTAGTACAGATACCGGTTTCAGGGACATCTTGTCTTTCGCACACTCTAGTGTGTGCGATATCTTACTCTCTCTCTCTGTCTCGTTGCTATCTATATATCTATTTCTCCCTCTCTCTTCACAACACATATGCGTCGTAGCACTCGCTACACACACGGGCAAGGGCATATTTTATGTGCATATATACATACATATATATATATATATATATATATATATATATATATATATATATCTGCGCGCATGTACGTCGAAACAGGTGACTTAGCCAATTGATGATTCAAGTCCCATTAGCCCGACAACAACCCGCGCGTTTGCTGTACTTTTTATTTACTCTAATATATATATACATATATATATATACATATATATATATATATATATATATATATATATATATATACAAGTCCGGAGTTTATTTATCTATCTATATAATGTATTCGTCATGCTTCCGGCTTCTGTACTTAGATTTATTTATACACCTATGTCATGTAACATATAGTATTATATATGTATATACGCGCGATCGTCAGACTTGCGGTTCCATTCCGCGTCTCGGCTATATATATATATATATATATATATATATATATATATATATATATATATATATATATATATAGTTACAATATGTACAATCGCGAGTTTCGCTTCATTCATGAACAATGAGAGAACGTGCGCGCCCGACGGATGACTGGGAGCCGATTCTCGGGCGGCGCTCACTCATTGATTTCTTTTTGCCGCAGCACGCGCGCGCTCGGGCTCATTGTTTTGCTTTCCCTATATATATCGGCTACTATAAAGTAACGATAGGAAAAGAGAAACACATACACAGACAGAAAGAGAGAGAGAGAGAGAGAGAGAGAGAGAGAGAGTGTGAGAGAGGGAGAGAGAGAGGTGACATTGTTTTTATTTTTCTTTAGAGTACTCCGTATCTGCGTTAGGTTTATTGCAGCGCAGACTACAAACGGCTAAAAGCATAATATGAAAAATTGATGTTATTCGTTTTTCCACCGACTGCTGGTGCACGTTACAATGCATTACAATACAAAAACAACAATGAATTATTGATAAAAGTTTAAAGGCGAAATTGACAAGAACTCCTATACATATTACATTTCTATATATTTATATTTTTATTTTGTAGCTTAATAGTTATTTTTAATTTTTCTTAATAGTTAAAATTGCACACTGATAAAATAATTCTAAACGCATGTAAATGGTTTTTTTGATTCTAACTGTGGAAAAATATTTCTATAAAATATTCTATGCTTATTAAACGAATTATTTCTGCAATTATCGTGAGAATGTTTTTAGTTTTTCAAATATTGTGAAATACTGAATATTTTAATGAAATAATTTGGAAAAAATCATTTGAATACGCAATATTTCAAAATATTTTAGCTATATATAATTTGTAAAACCTTTTTTAACATATTCCTGAAGAATCGTTCATGAACATTCGGAAAACCGAAAATGTGAAAAAGTCTACTGGAATGTTTAAAAATATTTTTTTAAATATATATAGAGTATTCATATTCTTATATAAACAAAAGTCGAGTTATAATAACATTTGTTTTTACTAACTCGATGTTCTCGGCCATATACGTCAAATTAAATTGTTCGAAAGAACAATCGAGTGCGCGGCAGCGAACACCTTCACCAACTGTGTAGTGCGAAACTGTTATTGAAATTTTTTTTTGGTATAACATGTGATAATTATTTTGAAGCGCCAGATATTAGCCTTAAGTTTTTTAAATTTAAAAGGTTAATTCAAATTATACATTATATTAAACGCTATATTTGTAAAATATTCAATAAGAATGCTTTCAAATATTTCAAGTCGATTTTTTGAATATTTCTATTGTAGATTTATTGATATATTTTATTATAATATTTTATAAAATTTTTACAAAATATTGAAAAACAAGTATTTTAGGCTATTATGGATTTTATCGAATTTTATTCCATTATGTATATATATATGTATATCATTATCTAAATCATCCATGTGAGCCATGCACTTTTTTTTTTATACAACGAATCTCGTTGTATAGATTTTTACTCAATGCTCAATAACAACTCTTATAATAAAATATTGAATTATAAAAACAAAATAGCTAAAAAATTTTCATGTTCAGATTCTATGCAGCCTATCTTGCACATTATTAACTTAATGTCACGTATTTACAAAAGCGCGGGAACAAGACGTGATAGGGGAAAACGCTCGGAACATTTTGCCCAACATAATATAAATAAGAAGTCGGATACGATAATTCAACGAGTACTCTCGGAATGATGGATGCGCCGGATATAAGTTTGGCCGGCGCTGCCGGTTGACGCCTCGCCCGTCGCCTCTTAAAAATTACCAACAATTTTAGTTGCGCGCCTAATGAATATTAATAGTATAGTCAATTCCGAGAAAACGGATGACCGAGCAAATATAAGGAGTTTTTCCACAGGAAACATCGGCGTGTGTGTGTGTGTGTGTGTGTGTAGAGAGAGAGAGTGTGTGAGAGAGAGAGAGGAAAGGGCGGCTTAAGCCATTCGGGCTAAATTTAAAATGCGTAAGATTAAGGCGCGCGAGGGTGTTGGCACGTGCTCGTTCGATGTTTGTCTATGATGTTTTTTTTTTTAATTATACAAGAATAGGCAACACGCGTGGTTATTGTCCCATTACTCAAAGTATATATTATTTACTATAATTACGTTGTACAAATTGCAAATTCGGAAGAAGTGTTATATATATATGTATATATACAAATTTCGCATATAATGATCCAGACAGATTTTGATTTTTATCTGTATTTTCCTAGGAGCGCGATTCAAATATGAATATATCTGCGAAAGTTTTGTAACACAATGAGTTTTATTATTATTATTGTTGTTATTATTATACTTTTGTTTTTGTTGCAGCTAAGCTTCACGAATCATGAATGCAATTTCTCGCGCGAACAACAATGTCTCACGTTTTATTTATTTATTTATTTTTTTTTTAATATTAAAGTTAAAATTTTTATTAATACGCGAATTTAACTTTAATAAAAAGAAAACAGAACCATATGTTTTGGCTAAAAAAAATTAATTTCCACCGAAACAATTGTATGTGGCAGTATTTTTAAATTTTCGTGTCAGTTTTGGAAGCCAATACGTCCTTTATTTAGTTTTCTTGGTCCTTTTTTCAGGAGTTAATTACGACTATCGTCGTGGAGGTCTGGAGTGCCCGTAAAAATCGAAATACTGCAAAGGTTTCGAGTATATAAAGCAATATTTCAAATGAAATTTGAACATCTGCCAATAGTACAAATTTTGTACGTTCTATAAATTTTTACTCCAGAACTTGATGAAGCATAAAGCCAATCCAAGCCGAAAATTAGATAAAAAAATAGCGTCACAAAGCCGATGATAATAAAGACGATCCCGACGTAAAATAACCAAATATCTCTTTATACAATAACTTTCCTTTAAAATCTATTTCTTTTTTTTTCATTTATCGCCTTTTCCGAGATAAATTCGTATGACCATCGGTTTTATGCTTTTAGCCGTAACAATGTAATTCGCGACGAAAGCCACTGCAATCTTCATAATCGGCACGTGAAAAAAATACAAGTATTATAATATACTTGTGTAATCAATAATAAAGTATATACTATACTATGATATTATAATCTAAAAAAATATTAAAACAATGGACAAAGATGAGCTTTTAATTATCTCTATTTTGAATGACTCAGCATGAAAGCGTGCAATAATTTTATATTTTTTAAATAACGATTTAAGTAGTTCTTTATTCGTTCATTGTACCTAGTATAACATTGTAATTTTAGTTTTAAATTTAATGTATAAGTGCATCCAAACGAGTGCACAAGAGAACTACTCACGTATTGTAATGTTATTTATTTAGTATTTTACAATTCTATTGTAATTATACATTTATACTCTGGTTAATAATAAATAATAGAGTAATAATGATAGGTACAGATTTTCAACAGAAGGGGACGACTGAACGAATCGGAAGTTTGTCCAATAATTTCAGAGATATATACATGTAACATATAGCTGTTTTTAGCCGAACTATATACGTGCTTTGAGAGTTAATCCGGATCAAATTGGCCATTTCTGCGAACGAGTTCTCCATTAATAGTCGAGCAAATGGCTTTAAATAATTCTCGTTGCACTACGTGCTCATTCAGCCGATTTTCTTGAGGAATGAAAAAATGAAGCGCTTCGACGTAAAATATATTTTTAAACATTTGTATTTGCACACACTCCCCCTCCTACCGCCATACACACGCACTTCAACACAATAACAAGCCACTCTTACTCGCCAGTACTTCGCCGGGAGTTTTATGAATTCCCTAAGCAATCTTGTCGCCGCCTATACGCGACCCCGGTGGTGCCCCTCTGTACGCCGCTTCCGGCGCACATTTAACAAGCGCAAAGCGACACACATTCGATTAACTCCTGTGCGATATTAAATTCTCGAACTCTCGGTCGAAGCTCAGAATTCAGAGCCATTGCCGGGATTACGGGGAACGCGACACTCTGGCATTATGTGCGATGCGCGTTAAGCCCTTGCCACTCCTCGCCTTGCGTTTCGTTCGAAACGGCGATCGCTACTAAGCACTTTTTTTAGATAAAAAATTTTTTACACCCGCACGATAATTATTTGCAATTTTTGTCGTTTAACTTGGGTAGCTGTTAACACAACGAAAGGGGCAATCATCGATTATAATAAATAATGAACAAATAATAATTTTATGTATGGAGGTTTGCAAACTATAATTATACGTTTGTAACTAATTATATGTATTGCAGGTGAATGTATTGTAAATAAATAAAACGCGTGTTTCTTGAAAATCGTTTTTTAAAAATGAAATCTTGAAATTTTAAATAAAGTCACAAAGATCAAAAGGAGCTAATTTGTATATTTCTTATTGTATAATATTGCCTTTAAAAATATATTTTCTTGAAGTACGAGAAAATATGACTTCGTATATTGTTTTTCCATAAAAATAATCTATTAGAAAATAGCTGTTATAAAATAAGATCTATAAAAAGTAAAAGAATTAATTTGTTGAATTTAAAAACTGCGATCGGTGTATATAACATAATATTTGCCAATTCAAAGTTATGATTCCAGAAAAACTGACACGAGCTCAAATCATGCACACTTTTATAATGTTCTTTACTTCCAGCCTTCTCTTATAGAGTATAATCTATAATTAAAATTTTTGAAATGTCTTAATCAATACATGACTTTGGAAAAGTTAATAAAGTATTGGATCAAGTTAATCTCGAGTGTTTCTTAAATTATCCTTTAAGAGGGCTTTTATTAAGCTGATATTGTGAAAATTTATAGTCCTCCACACATTAATGACTTAAAATTCACAATAAAAACAAATAAACTCTGGTGAATTCAAAATCTAATTAAAAATTATATAGTCGAAACGAAATATCTTTATATCAGATACTTTCTTATTGTACAAAACGCTGTGCAGATTCAGTTTTGAGCTCAAATTACAGGGCCTTATTCGCGGCTTTGAATTTTCTGTACAGATTTGTAACGACCGTGATTATACTGGCAAAAGCCAGGCGTCTAAATAATTATCGAACTATTTCACGTGGCAAAACTGAATTTGAAATTGTATACGAATATGTGCTTAGCCAATGGATTTTTTTACATTATACTAATTTCTTTCTTCGTTTCTGCAAAATAAAACAAAAAAGAAAAAAAAAATTATCGCGTCAGCTATGAAAATACGATCCAAACGCGAATTCGATAATCGCAAGCCCGTACGCGCTTTGGGAAAAAGTTCTTCGATGTCCGTCTCAAGCGATATTTTTTCCACGAATAATATAAGCTGCATCTTTTCAAACGAGCGAGAGAGTTGAAATTAAAGTTAAATCATATCTTCTTGCTGAGCTTATATATTCAACATGGGCGTATAGTTAAGTGTTATTTTACACCCCTATAGATATATATAGTTTTTTTTTTTGGAGTGTAAAATTGCACTTTGCGCTCAAGTAATCCTTGCTGTGAGAAATAAAAAATATTTCTACGGGCGTATATATTCCAAATGTACTTTTGCCGATGATTCTTTAAAAGGCTATTCGATTAACAAAAATTTGAAATTTTACTTATTTATTTCTCGCCCTTCACATGGATAAACAAGCGCAATCGAATAAAGTTTTGTTTTTTTTTAGAATTCTTTTTTTCCCATTCCGTTTTTTTTTACACGAGGCATCGCATTTTTTCCCTTCGGAATTTGCAATTGGATAAACATATATACATATGTAGTTGTCTAACTTATTTTATCATTTGTATACGCTGCCAATCCCAAGTGGAATTTAACGTATAGAAACGCACTATATTAAATTAATGTAATTATACATGTCAATCAGTCATTTGATGTTTAATTTCCGACGAATCTTCGAATTATGAATAGCAAGAAGATTAATGAACCTCGCTCATTATCCTCGAATCAAAAGTGTACATTGTTTCTTTCCTTTTATTCGCAGCTTTCTTTTATTTATACATTTTTTTTCCCTATGTGCAGTGAGAACGAATTCTTAAAAATTAACATACTATATATAGATTTCTTTTGAATTTTGGCGAATCCAAAAATGGAAGCCTGATTGATTACTATATACATAGTATAGAATGTTGAATTTGAACGAGGTTACGGAAGAT
Organism: Sycobia sp. Sy_11; assembly: GCA_018907035.1. Taxonomy (NCBI): domain Eukaryota; kingdom Metazoa; phylum Arthropoda; class Insecta; order Hymenoptera; family Epichrysomallidae; genus Sycobia; species Sycobia sp. Sy_11. The sequence continues at coordinate 4,001,909 of JACCIC010000009.1, forward strand.
ATCGTTATACGTGACTATAAATAATTATTCAAGAAATTTCCTGTATTTATTCATTTACATTTCTATTTCATTTCCCCCTCCCCCCTCTTTTTTTTGTATATAAATCGACATGATTCACTCATATTCTCTTATTCATATTGAAATATGTCTATACATTTTTTTCATATTGAATTTTCAATGTAGAACGGAAATAGAAATTCCCGAAACTATGTTTAATCGCAGTAAATATATAATAAGTAAACAGAGAATCATGTACAGAGCATGATATTTTGCCTTTTTTTTCCCCGTTTCAATTCATTAAAACAGGTAGTTTGCTTACAATCATGACAAGCATTATCTAGCATAAATATTATATATGCCGGCACATTTATAAAATGTTGAGTAATCGAAGATTATAAATAGATCTCGATAATTTATTATGTAATTATAGAATTTATGTAAAATTCTCTTTTTTTATTTCTGTATTTATTAATCCTAAGAAACACCTCATGATGTACAGATAATGCTATGTTATTGCTGCGTTATTGAATGACAATTTATTTTATGTCAAAAGTTTTATTACTACACCGATATAATGATATATATATATATATATAGTAAAGTTCAAAATTATCTTACACATTTGAATAATGCTCATAAAAATCGTTATGTTCGAAAATGTTTCATTCGCACGATAGTAGCTTAAATATTCAGCTTTTAAAAATCGATATATTATATAATTTACATATTTGAATTGATTTTGTCTGTATTTAGGCGACATTTGTCGGATATACAAAAAAATAAAAGTAATTTCTTAACTTTATATCGATATTAAAGAAGGCTTTAATAATACCGTGTCTCTGTATATTTCAATCAAACGTTATTTTTTCATTCTATTTAATTTTGATAAATAAATAAAGCTTTATTTTATAAAATAATAATTTTATTATTATATGCTTATTTTTAAATAAGTCTTACATAAGTACTATTATGTATTTAATAAAAATGTTAAACATACGATTCGATAATAATTCGATAATTACTAGTAATATATACAACATGAACACAATCACGCATACTTATAAATATTTATTTATTTCATTTGCCACACAAGTATCTCGAGGTTGAATCAATAAAATATTATAAATATTTTTCGATTTATTTTTATAATTATTTAACGCGTGGTTGGATAATGTAAATTACGTATGATTCAATCCAATTTAAAAGTGTTCGATACAAAATGATAAAGCGATTTACTTGACATTCAGTTCTTATTTTTTAAATAAAACTGAGATTTTATAACGAAGATAACTTCATCGCGCGATACGGATTTCCATTGATAAATGCGTCGAGCTATTACCGAATAACTTTTTCACACGATGCATTTTATCTTCATTATGATATTTTAACACTGAATCGATTATTTTCACTTTAGTTTTCAGAAATATAGCGAAGTTAAAGTTTTTTACTTTGTTTTTAACAGACAAAACAACGTGAAATTCTATATTATATAAAATCTTGTTAATGCGACATTTATACGGAGATTAATCTATAAAAAATATGTTATTTTATATATAATACAAAAAATCATTGCTCGTTTACTCAATTTATATTATAATAATATATTATTTCGTATTAAAGATCAAGTCATAATTTGTGATAATCATCCTACGGAGTTGGTAGCTTATTAAAAAAAAAAAAAAGAAAAACACCGCTTGCAGAAATAAATTCTCTCTTTCTCTTTAAGTACATGACAATAATATTGAACTTAAAAAAAGTGCATTTAAAAATTTAAACGCATCTCGTTGCAATTTTATGCTCAATTTATATTTTACGGACTCTCACTTTATTAATATCTTATATACTGCGCTGAATTCTCATGACATATAATGTACTCAGGCGGTGTGGAAAAGTGATTCCATAAGAATATTTAAAAATGCTTCGTCATACAGTATTGTAAACTGGCTGAGCAAAAATTTTGTTCAATGCCAATAAAGATATTTATCGTAATGCAGCTCCTTTTAAATGTTTGTTTTTTTTTTTTTAAATTTATGATAATGCGTTGTTAGAAAAATTTATTTACATACTAAGTATGTGTATTGCTTAGACTTGGAGAACATGTTTTTACGATTTAAAAACGAAATTTGTATTCAAATGCTCATAATATCTATTTGAATCAAACTTTTGTTTTCTCCATGCGATGTACTCAGATGTACGTAAATTTTTATTCTGATTTGTAATTTAGACACATCCTCGCAAAATTATTCACACAAACTTATTAAAAATCGTTTTTAATTTATTCACGTTGAAATCCTTAATACACTTTTTATTAACGCTTATTTTATACTTGTCATATAAAATGGAAAATAAAAAAGGAAAATTTACGTGATATTTAAAAGTTATTAATAACTATTCTTTAAAATTAAAAAATATATATTATTGTTTATTAACCTACTACGGAATGGCACCGCACAGAACTTTGATACATATATATGTTGTTTTGTTTTATTATTTTTTTTTTTTTTAACAATGAATCAATTCTTATTAAAAACTAAAAGAAAATTGCCTATTAATTGATGATATGGTATGTAAAAGAGAATACATTTTAATTATTGCACATTAAAATAAATTAAAACAAAAAATTGTTCCTATTTTATTTATTGATAAAAATTCTCTAAAATCCCGCGTAATCATCGAGAACGCGCGGACTGACATTATTATTTAGATGATTTATCGTTCGTTCATCTTTTACGTATGTATATGTTTATACTTATATATATATATATATATATATATATATATATATATATATATATATATATATATATATATAATCCACTGACAGCTCTCGCGTGGCGATTCAGGCGACATCTACGGCTTGTTCGGCATACTTCTCAGCGAGCTCTTGGCCGGCGAGTGCCTCACCACCAGGAATGCAACGACAACGAGGAACAGCGCCGCGCCGAGGCTCGCCTGCAGCCACGACTCCTGAACGACGCCGGCGACCGCGTCGAGGCCGATCTCCCTCATTGCGAGCTCGCCGTCCGGTATCTCGCAGGCGCTCTGCGTTATGATGTCCTGGCGCTGTATCTGCTTGGCCTTGCAGTTCTTCAGCCTGATCATGGCCTCGCCGCTGTGCAGGGGCGGCAGCAGCAGCCCGAACGCCCAGCGCAGCGGGCTCGTCCAGCCGTACCAGCCGTAGAGATTGTCGAGATGGAGGGTGAGGCCTGCGGCGATCGTCGTCTCGCCGACCGCGACGCCCGACAGCAGCAGCGCGAGGAAGTTCCAGGAGCTCGAGCATAGATGGGCGAAGAGGACGCAGACGAAGTGCTGGAGGAGGAGGTAGCCGAGGCCGACGGCGAGGTACCGCCAGAGGCTGTCGAGATTGTCGTCGGTCGGGGCGAGCAGGCCGGGGTCGACGATCGGGTTGGAGGCGAGATGGAGGCCCGTCATCGCGAAGGCCGGCGCGAGATACGAGATGTAGATCAGGCTCCAGGACGGCAGGCTGCAGACGAGCTGGAACGTTTGCGGTTTTTGTTTTTGCGTATAAGATAATAAATAACATAGGCGAGGTTTCAAAAATATTTCAAACAAAAAAAAAAAAAAACACTTTTTAGGAAGTACTTATTACTTGTAGCAAATATTATTAAAAGGGCGTTGTTTTCAAAAGTAAATTTAGATATACAAAAAAAAAAATACATGTTGTTAAAATCAGCTCAAAAATATATTTCAATATGTTTTCCATAATAGCGAATAATTATATACACGCATATAACATGTGAAATATCGCTACAAGGTTTTTACAAGGTTTCTCGAAGTTTTTTCAAACACACAATTATGGATTTGCAAAAGTACTACAAAAATATTACAGAGATCTTTAGGAAACTTTGTAAAGTTTTAGAGCACATTGTCAAATATATATTTCCTGAAGTATTTCAGCAGGGTTTTTGCTATTTTATTAGTAAAATTTTCTCATGTCTAAAATCGCTTCATTAAACGATTTTCTAGAAACCTTATAAAAATATCGCAGTAATTTTAAACTAGATTTTGTGGATAAAGATTTTTGCTGTGTTTCAGATCATTTCAAGATGATTTCTTTTTATATTAAAAAATTTTTTTTTAAGGCTTTGTAACAATTTTTCATAAATATTTCAAAAATATCTCTTGAAATATTGTAAAAAATATGAAAACATTATAAGTACATAAAATTTATTGTCAAATATATCTGCACGGTTTCTGCATGGACTCTAGAAGCTCGACAAAAGTTTCTAAAATATTTTAAAAATATTTTTTGTAATACGTTTAAAAAACTTTTAAGATAACTTTTGTGCAAAAATATTATCGTACTTATAAACGATTGCACGAAAATATTTTTGAAATAATTTTTTGCAATTTATCCCTTCAGAAGCATTTGTGCAGTTTTTCATTCATGTGAGTTAGGGTCATGCAAATTTATGGGATTGTACGAAGCGTTCTTCCAATTTTGATAATCGAGACGTATTGCGTTCAAAAACAAAGATAAAAAAAAAATGAAAGACTATCGTCTCACCTCTACGACAATGTACACGAAACGATTGTACAGCCCGTCGCCGATGTCCCGCTCGACCCCCGGCCTGATCCTCACCACCTCGCGGATGCCGAGCAGGCTCAGCGGCCAGAACAGAATGCCGAGGCTCGCGTAATGAAAGCCAATCCTGTCCCTCAGATACAGATTCGGATCGTTGGCGACGTCCCAGAAAACGGCGCCGAGGAGAATGCTGAGCGCCGCCGCGATGAGGACCTTCCTGAGCAGGGTGGCCAGGCTCCAGGGCTGGCTGTAGACGAGCTTGCGCAGAAACAGGGCGTAGGTCTGGGCGACGAGGTTGGCGCCCTCGTTGGAGGAGGGCAGGTGGCCGGGTGGGCCGGGCTCGCTGAGCGGCGGCAGACGGGCGCGGGCGAGCTCGGCGAGGTGGTCGATGCGCTGGGAGGACTCGAGCATCGCCTCGGCCGACAGGTCGTCCAGCGTGACCAAGTCGACTGTTCGTGGTGCGTGTCAAAATATTTTCGTTATTATATATATACCATATGATTTTCGCATAAATGCACCCATATTATACATGCAGATATTCATTACGAACGAACAGGATGTGTCTATTTATGAAAAAAGTCCAGAGGCTAATCTTTCAAGAAATCGAATAGACTAATTAGGCCATTGCGTGTGGAATGTTTATTTATTTTTGTTCGGATCATTATTTTATGTTGAACGTTGGAATTGTATAAGGCTCAAACTAGTTCAAATGCGTTTAGATAGATGTCCAACTTTTGTTTTCAAACTGGTACGTCCAGCATGGTTCAAATTTGTAAACTTATGAGTAACACTAATTCGGATTCAAAGTGTCTCCTTTAACGTATCATATATAATATGCTTTGACCTTAAGAGTTATGTCAGAAGTATATAATGTTGGTTTTATTAACAAGGGAAGACCCCGACATTTGGGTGACGGATTTTATTCAGACTGAGGGAGGTATGTTAGATTACCTCAACAATGAATCTTGTAAAGTTTCGAGATCTGAGACTTTCATTTTCAAGATGTCGTACTTCTATAGCTACAACTATAGTATCGAACTTGCCTTAGTGCAATTGCAGTTTTTATGAAAATTACTGTACTTTTGGCATCAAAAAAAGATTAATATATAAAGCAAAAAGCGTTCGTATGAATTTAAATGCCCCCAAACGTATAATTTCCATTCAATTGAAGTTTGGGAAAATGTATGCACGTTAGCGAATGATTGCATGTTTATGGTAATACATCGCTCGGGCAGAAATTGAAAATAACAAAGAAACTATAGTATTTGTAGATATATAGGTTCAATACAACTTTTTTGCTAAAGTTGCTATTTTTTCAACAAATTCAGTACAAAATGTAGGGATTTTCGTTAAACAATTCTTCAGAGTACATATAACGCCTACTTTAAATACAAGAAATTATATTAAATTTTAAATAAGAAAGCGTCATATCTAGTCTCTAAAAGTTTGCAGGTGTCGTGAGGAAGTTTATTAAAATTACTGCAGCCTTGATGAAATTCGTTACTCAAATATCATGGCCTTTCTTTATAAGTCCTTATTAAAGCACTGATCTCAAATAATATTAATTATTTGCAATGCCGCTTCGATTGCCTGTAAGATTTCTCCCATTTTTTCATGAAATATCCTGTACAACAGGAGAACATTTTGGAAATAGTTGTTTATATGTATCAAAAGTTGGATATAAATTATTTATTAGATAATCATAATACAGAAATCCGTAGTGAAATAATAATTATTTATACAAAGTATGTATATGATCAATTATTGATTTCATATATGAGAATTTTTATAATAAAAAATTATAGGTATTCTATAAATCTTTACTGTATTATCCATGTTTTATGAAATGATATAGATGTATATTATTTTGAAATCAAAAAATTGCTTTTAAGTCTTCTGCTCCTTATTAATGAAGACAAAATAGACATGAAAGAGATCCTTAAACAAAATTTGACAGTATATATTTATGAAGAAAAAAGGGAGAATAATTTATTTTTATAAAAATAGACAATTATTAAATTAACATACAATTAAATAAATAAAATTCAACACTTGCATAGTTTTACTATAGCAGCATTTTATTTAAATTATTTTTAAATTATAAATTTGCAACTTTGAGAATGAACTTTTAATTATATACAAATTTATGTAGTAATTTATGGAGGAAGACTTAATTACCGAATATGACGTCAATATAAATACAAGATAATCTTAATGAATACTGATTTCAGTAAGTTTTTTCTATTTGGCAGCGTAGGCAATTGATATAAGATCAACTGTCTACGCAAAACTGATATAAATCTAATCAATTTTAATTTATTGTAAAGAGTGCAACGTTTCCTCAGCATACGTGCCCGGACCTTGCCGGACTAAAATTTTTTGGCCTTAATTAATTACAATTAACTGATATGGTTGATTAACATACTTTACGGTGGCACAAAGTCTGTTTAATTTTTATCAACCATCTACCCAATGAGATCGAAACAATTTAGTGTAATCAGTACATTTGTAATATAATCAATTGTTGTTTAATCATTTTACTTAGATTATTGTGATGTTTCGATAAATTATTAATTATCAATAATGCCTCACCAAGTGCAGAGTGATAATATACAATTTATCTGAAAATGTTTCCTACGCTCATCTACGATTAAACATAAATTTCCCATAAAGTGCTGCAGATTTTTTTTTTTTGCGTTCTTCGCTCGTTACTCACGATAGTAATCCGACGGATTCTTGAACGGCGGGCACGGGAAGTCGGCAAGCGCGAAATACGGCAGCATGTCCCTCCTCGGCCCCGAGTACATGACCCGTCCGCCCGACGTCAGCGTCACCCTCGTCAGCATCGTCAGTATCTCGTACGTGGGCGGATGCAGGGTGAGGAGCACGAGCCTGTGGGCCCTGAGCGCCCACTGCCTCAGATACTCGACCAGGAAGAAGGCGTCGAATATGTCGAGGCCGCGGGTCGGCCTGTCCAGGCCGAGGATCTGGGTGCCCTCGATCAGGCGGCAGGCGAGGGCGAGCCTGCGCGACTCCGAGCAGGTGAGGCTGGAGACGAGGCAGTGCTTGGTGGCGTCGAGCCCGAGCTCCTGGAGTATCGCCTCGGTCTCGAGGGACGAGACGCCGGTGGCGCCGCGCAGCAGACGATAGAAGCTGAGGCACTGGAGGGCGGTCAGCTCGGGATTGAGGCCGGCCTCGGGCGTCTCGGCCGACAGGTAGGCCACCGTCGATCTGGCGGATGGAGTAACGAAGAATTTTTTTTACTTGCGTATTATAGGCAATCGGTTTGTTATAGAGACACTAGGAATTTCAATAGGCTGAAAAAATTGCCGCACGTACAAGGGAGAGAAAAAATATTTTTACATAGATATAGGTATATCTTACGAAAATTACGAGATATTCTATAACAGCAAGGAGGCCGAGTCGAGAAGTTGAGAGAAAAATTCCTATAGCGTATTATGAAATTTAGATTAGTTAAATAATGTTTATGTAAACAAATGTGATACATATTTAGTATGTTTCGTACACTTCTCACACTGCCTTCTCGTTCCTAATAATTATAACAATTTTTACAACGTTTTCTACCTGTTCATCAGCGAATATTCCATTGTTTAGCTATATTTAGTAGCACTTTTGATTTGTGCTGCCTATATACAAACAGTAAAATATTCACTGTATGAATAGTGCAAAATTTCAATGTAATATGTCAACAGCGGAGCGATTTTCACTGATTTCAAATTTTCAGATCAAAGCCTCGTGAAACTATAAATTAACAATGTTAGTAGTTACCTACTTATTTTACAATTTTAAGATGAAAATGTTTTTTTTGATCCTAATATAAAGCACATTTCACATTTTGATATAAATATAGATATATAACATTTCATGAAAAAGCGATACTTTTTCGAGGGCAGAATTTTTTGTTTAGTAAAAAATAATATCTATACTATATATTTTTAATACAGTCTTTCTTTAAACAGTATATAGAATGGATAAAAATAATAAAACACGATGTATATATATATATATATATATATATATATATATATATATATATAATAGTTAAAATATAAATTCTTATTTAAAATAAAATTAATAACTGAAAATATGGAAAAAAATGGAAAAATTTTTTAGATCAATTTCTTTTGTGAAGCCTACAAGAGGGCGATGAAGATTGCCATCTTTAAATTAAATTTAGTTTTTATTTTTTGCTTCACAAAATTCTTTTCTCGAAAATGATCCCTTTTTCACAAAAATTATCATCATGAAGTTTATGTTTATGTTTACGATGTTCGGTTCGAAAAGAAGCTCTACTGACTGCAACTGATTACTATATTGAATAAAATACTACTTTTAAAGAATAATAATTAATGTTGCTTATTTTACTTAATGATCCTTATTTTGAAAAAGTTTATATAAACGAATAGAAATTCTAACTTATTCTTGGAAAATGCAGCTTGAAATCATTCTTGAGCAGACTTCTATAAATAAATTCTATGCCGTTTATCTTCATTATTTCACTATCATAAGTGCAAAAAATACAAGCATCTTCATATGCATACACACAAAGTGTATCGTCATAATTGCGCGACAAACGATCTCGTTTCACGTATATTTATATTTATACATCTATATAATATACCTGAGTGTCTTCGTAGAAATGGACCGGCCGTTGAGCAGGATGTCGCCCCGCCTGATCCTCCGTCTACCCGATATCGTCTCCATTATCAGCGTGCCCTCCCTCTCGCTGGTCGACATTACGGCGAGGACGTCGCCAGCGCCTGCCTCGAGGCAGATCCCCCTGAGATAAGCGGCTCCGCTCTGAATAAGTCGCAAAGGTGCGGACATAACATTATCGCGCTGGATTTAACGGGCGGCGGTCGCGCCGCGCGTATAATTTCACGCTTTTTAAAGATCGCCATGCTTAATTAAGAAAGATAAACTTCTGACCGTTTATATATATATATATATATATATATATATATATATATATATATATATATATATATTGTACCATTGCGATAGTTAACTAATAATGTAATAAAAATAATTTTGCAAAATTCCTCATGTGATTTATACTATTTTTAAATTAAAGCGAGGACCGCTATATATAAAGATTTGGTAATAAATGGCAATATAACCGTGTTCCTGATGGATTTTTTTGAAAAAGTTTTCCAAACATTTCCACTCCACTATAATAATCATATGATATACATTTTGGGTAACAAAAAGAAATATCTATTAACCGATGGTAGCATATATTATATACATCATATTCCGTTCTATCTTACACTAGCTTGCACCTGCGCGACCCACTATTATATTGCACGCGAAGCTCGGTAGTTTCAAATTTTACCGCTTGGCGTCGCTCGATCATTGCCGCGCGCAGTCAAGACGAGGCGTCGAGTATTACTTAAAGGCGGCCGGAGAGCGTCTGAGTTAATAAAAAAGGGTACTCGCTACTTCAATAGCGCGTCGATTTGCAAATGCTTATTGGCGGGGTATGGTAATCAAGACATACCCAGTACGTAATTTTTGTGACCGAGAGGCTGTCGGCTGCCACTTGCACTGACGCCTCCCCCTTAAATTAACGAACATAAATCACACACGAGGTGTTCGTATGCGGATACGGAATTGAGAGAGAGAGAGAGAGAGCGCGCGAGTGAGCATTATTGAGGAAAATATAACCAAAGTTAAGAAAGACTTACATAAGTAGTTTCTGAAGTAAATAAACCAGGATTTTTTTTTAAAGTGAAGATAGAACGATATTATTTTATGTTCAAGCTATAATAGAATGATAGTAAACAGTATCATTATTAAAAGCATTTATTTTATTTATGTTTATTTCAATTTAGTGATAAAATACTTTCAATTATTACATATTTTTTCATAGATACAATTTAAAATTGTTGTTAATTAAATAAAAGATTTACTTGAAAAAGGTTATTTCAAATTAATTATAATTTATAGTCATTTTAAATCAACAATTCTATAATAGTTTTTATTATTTTGAATTAGATTATTGAACAACGTTTATATATTATTGATGAGTCTCTAAGCACCAAATTTCGAGAAAACAAAGTATTCTTTTAAAATAAAGCAGACATGAATTTTCAAGATTTTTTAATGTTCAGAGTTATAAGACATTATTAAATTAAAATCATGCAATTTAGTTAATTTTCGTTTCAGCAAAATATTCAATAGATGTTGATAACATATTTAAATATAAAATTTTTTTTATTAGAAATAAATTTACGAAAAAACTTTATCTTGAATCAGTTGCGCGGAAAAAGTTGAGGATTCTTTCTCTTATTCTTTCTTTTTTATATGAGTATTTATTTCATTATGAAGCCTACCCACTGTAAATTTTTATTCTAACAATTGCCGTTAAAGCCTCTTTTTAATGAAGATTTATTTACACTCTCTAAGTGCGTGTAGCGGTCATCAACAAAATTTCAATTGCGCGACTTATTTTTACCACTGGTCGGAGTGCCAACTTGGTCACGATAAGATACAAACCTAGTTTTTTTCGTGAAAGACTCATTGTCATTATACATATTGATAGCCCGATGGTGAGAAGCATAGACCGCGCAGAGGCGCGTGGGTGTATCATAAAAGTTGTAAAAAATCACTTATAAAGTCACGATAAGATACAATTCTGATCATTCTTCATGTTCATATCATATTTTATGTAGGTATGCTGAATATCGATTGTCAGAACTCTCAAATGTGCAGAAGTATATTAAAAATAACAATAATGTTCCGTACTCGCGATACGGATGTAGCCTACGAATCCCGCATTTTCTTCAAAAATAACTTTTATATATTTTGAAGTATGCGTCTTTAACTGCACGGAGCTTCTCGTTTGAAATGAAAATTTTTCTTTAGATATGTCAAAAAATGCAAGGAAAGTGATGAAAAAAAATCAATTGCCACAAAAAATTGAACAAGTTGTGTAATTAAACAGTTAGTGTATTTTTTTATTTTGTTAAGAAAACGGTTGTTAATAAATTTTTATTACTTTTGTAAATACGATATGAATGTAAATAATTATATGATGTGCGTACAATTGGTCTGAGAAGATTACATTAGAAATTGTTTACGTTATAGTAATTTTCAAAAAAAAATTTTTTCTTAATTGCAAAATGGATTGTGCAATAACTATTTGAGCAATGTAATCCAAATTTAAAATCCATCATTAGTTCGACATCGACTGTGTTTTTTAAAAAATTGTAAATCAATAAAGTAATTGTTAAATATGCTATTGAACAATTTAATAAAGTATATTTTGTATATTGTAAAACGTTAATTTTGCAATAGAAAAATTAGTTGTCAATGATTGACCAATTGAATATTATAAAGAATTTAATAGAGAATCAATATTGTTTCAATAATTTTGTTTTATAATTTTTTGTCGATGTACATACAAGACTAAATGTAGAAAGGGTGGAAATTTCAATTTTTATTCTTAATATTGTGGCAATTGGCAATGTTAGTCGGCGTCAAACATTTGTATATAATTGATGGAGTGAAATTACAGCGATTAAATAAGAAAAAAGCATAAAAGTTTGATATTTTTGAAGAAAATGTGGAATACGTATACCTGCATGAATTATGATATGAAAATAAGATTGTCAGAATTGTATCTTCTCGTGACTTTGGAATTAATTAGTTACAACTTCATCGACTTTTGACAACCTGTTCTGCACGTTATCAGGAATTTTCTAGTTCATTTTTCGCTCTTTATACAGTCTAAATCGATTCGTATACTAAATTCCAGACTTGTATCTTATCGTGACTTTGGAAGTAATTTTTGAAAATTTTAACGATTCACCCACGCGTCCCTGCATGGTCTTGGGTTCTGACGATCGGTCTATCAATATATATATACTGATCATGAGTTTTTCATGAAAAAATCAGGCTTGTATCTTATCGTGACCATTTTCGTAGTTGGCTCTATGTTACTATTTTTAGACATTTTTCACTTTACTCCCCTTTCTTTGGCTTTAGTAGTTTTTTTTTGTTGAACCCCCCCCCCTCAATTATAAACTTAGTTTTTTTAAATATATAATACAAGAATTAAAACTTTTACTTCAGTACACAATATTATACTAAATTTTCTTACAATAAAATATATGAATTAAAAACGATAAATAATTTTGATTTTTATATTATAGTCCATGCATATGATTATATTAATCCAAAAGAAAATTGTTGCAAGGTGAAATTGCGTTTGCCTTACGTTGTGATGGGATGAGAGTAAGGATATTTACTATGTTAACTACAGCGAGTATGGATATATTATTGAATTATCTGATATTCATGAAATTCTTTAAACACGGAATCTTCAAAGTTCAAATGTTAAAATATAATAATTCTGCAATGTTACGAAAGTCAGCTATAATGATAAAAAAATGTATTTTAAATTTAAAAAATACATTTTGCGAGTAAGAAAATATTTGCTTAAGTAAAGAAAATATTTTTAAAAATAAGAAAATACTTTCTCAAATCAATAACATTTTCATACATTCAAAAAAATATTTGTCTCAATCAAAGGAATATTTTGTATTTTGAAGTAAATATATTTATTGAATTTCACAATTTATTTTGTCATTAAAAAAAAAAATTAATTCTACTGATTTTAAGAAAAAGTTTCATAATGTCAGATTAAAAAGATTATTTATTTTAATCGGAAGAAATTTCTTTGATTATACGATTTTTTTTGCGCATAGTTACCCGGAAACTTTGAATGGGCATATATGTTTCGTTAGCAATGGAACTATTGTAAATTCGTCCAACTCAAAGTGGAGAAGTAAAATATATCATTATCAAAGTCCAACTCAAAGTGGAGAAGTAAAATATAAGTTGTTTACGAACTCTTCGTTTACCCCATATTAGCAGTTTTAAATATATTCTAAACCTTTCGAATGTACACTATATATATATATATATATATATATATATATATATATATATATATATATATATATATTATACCGAACGCGAATCTAAGTGTAATTCACTAATCGAATAATGTTTGGTGTACGAATAGAAACATTAAAAAATACATTCGACACGAATTCTCTTATGCGTCTCTAATTGATAGTAATGGAAGCTATTCTAGTTATTTTGGGGTATGGAGGTCTTTTAATTTATAAAGGGTCATAATCATTTGGCATAATCAAGTTAACTTTCAAAAACTAACCTTGGCTGAGGTAAATTTTTACACATACTTGAACGCACAATTTACTGCTTTTTCGATTGCCCATGCACAAATAGAGGATTTCTATTAAAAAGTATATTTCATTTACAGTTTATTAACATTTTTTCCGAAGACGACCTTATTGTTTCGCATAAAATCAAGAATCCCTGGATAATTTTATATAACTTTTTACAAATTTACAAAAAAATCGTACAATCCAAGGACTTTTCTTTCGTCGAAACAAGTAATTGGTTCAATCTGTCCTTACGATACATTTGCTGATAATTTTGAAATGTAGAAACATATATTGTGAAATTTAATTCGCCTTATCGCGCGCTCAAGGTGCATTAAGTCGACCCCCACAATTGAGTTAGGACCATTATGAAAAAGATGGTCTCCAATGCGTTCTTTAATCTTGAACAGAGCCCCTCAGGCCACCGATGATTTATATCGGTGATGTATAATTAGAAAAACATTAAATTTACTCGTACGAGCTCTCCTCGACAATGGGCATTATCTATAATACCTTGACAGCCTGTCCGCTCGACTCGACGTTGCGCAGCTGCAGGTGCGGATGCTGGGGCGTCTGCTGAACCGACTGCTGCTGCTGCTGCTGTTGCTGCTGCTGCTGAACCGACTGCTGCTGATGCTGCTGCTGCTGATGATGATGATGATGCTGCTGCTGCTGCTGCTGCTGCTGGGAATGAAAGGCCTGGGGATGGATCATGTGGGCGAGGCCGGGATGACGATCGTAGACCAGGCCCGGATCGATGGGCGCGATGCTGTGGCGGCGATTCGTCATCGGCCTCGGGGAGACGCCGAGGGCGGTCGGCGGGCCGCCCGAGTGCAGGAGGTTCGCCTCGCTCGCGCTACGCATCCGTGACTCGCGGCTGACGGGCTTCAGCTGGTGGCGGTGATGGGGCGGCGGGCTGCCGTGCGGGTGGTGGTGATGGCTCGTGCCTATGTGCGACTGGCTCTCCCGGCTCTGTCGATGCGAATTGAATATTGTACAATTTATTTCTGTTGGTTGCATTATCGAGTACTTGTGCATACATTGTGTGCATTACATACTTTATATCGAAAACTAATACATTTCGGATTGTTTGCCGAGATGACCTGCACAGTTGACAATCTTGCGTATAAAGAAATACGTAAATTGAGAAAATAGTAGAGCATATATTTTGGAAATTGTTGTATTAAAAAATCTATGATTGCAAAAGGACATGTGGAAATTGCAAGTTAGTAAATCCAGACTAAAAATTTAGGTTGGCTTTTAAAGTTTTTAAATTGTTCATTAATAAAAGCAATGTAATTGTATCGTTGTTTTTGAAATTAATGAGACAAAAGTTAAAAATTTATTTTGCAGGAATTTATTTTATTGATATTATGGTTTATTAAGTTTTTCCGTTTAATTTCTAATATCAACTTTATTATTTACGGCATTAAGGTCATGTCTAATGATGATATATTAATTGATATTTATGTTTGCGTATATACAATAAATCTAATAAAAGTATGAATGAAGATGAAAGTATGCATGTGTTGTTTTACAATTTCTCTACGGTAAAAAAACGTTAAGTTCAGGGGCTACTTCCTTTGAATAGCGTCATGTGACTGTTGGCAAGTGATTTATTTGTCAGGTCGCTAATTTGTGTCGCTATAATTATAATAGAAATCTACATATTTATTAACTGAATAGAAGAAAAGAAGTCGTAATTTTAAATGTTATAAAGGGGCTATTCAAGAAAATCCTTCTTCTAAAGTATAGCTTCTGAGAATTAATTTATATTTTAAAAATTATGGAATATTATTATTATAACATGCATCTGTAGAAAGCGTCAGATTTTATAAATGGATAATTCAATCTTTTGCTAATTTTATATTTAAATGATAGCTTACGGAAAAAATAAAACAATTTATTAAATAAATAAACAAATAAATAATAAACACACACACATATATATAGTATAATAAATAAAATAATATATACATACATACATACATACATATATATATATATATATATATATATATATATATATATATATCTAATTCTAGTCCACGTTAATTTTCCTAATGATGGATATCATGGCAATTACAATTTTTTGAAAATGTTAAAAATTCAATATTGTACAAGCATAAACATGTTTTTCTCCAAAATGTAAACGGTAGTAAAAAGCATTTTTGAGAAAAAGACATTTAAAAATTAAAATTTACGTAAACGCGATTTGAAGATCTTACCGTCTCACTGGAGTATTTTATATCGATTTTTCATTTTGAAAAATCATTTGAATCGTATATTCTACAGATTTCCTGTGCATTATATAGATTTATGAAAAAAAAAAAAGAAAAATCGATCTTTTGTAATCGTTACACATGATGAGGTTTCTCTTAAATCTCTTACGAGCCAGGCTAACGTTTGTGGGCGAAAAAAGTTGCTCTATTCGAATGTAAATATGTAATAAGCATTATAGCAATAAAATATAATTGATCAGTGACAAAACATTAGCTACAAGCCATAAACCTATGTATATAGCTGCACGTAACTTCTGGTTGAGCGTTAGAATATTAAATCGATATATATATATATTAGCTTGCAGCACGTGATTTGCCAGGCTGTGACACTTACTTTATGTACGTATTATGATCGTTGTACTTATTGAAATAGACCAATTTGTTTAGGGTTCTCATATATATAGGCACGTAAAAGACACACGAAAGTTAAGAGTTAGATTTTGAGTTAATTTTAATATTTAATGAATACTTCATAAATTATTATTATTATATCTAAAAAAAATTATTTATGAGCGATTTATTGTTATTTAAGTATAAATTGTTATCAAATAATTTAAAATAATTTTAAGCTGACCAAAATCAGTTCATCATTGAGGGCACACGTAATCTTTAAAAACGTACTCTAAAGTCTCAAAAATTCTTTTTCCCAAATTCTGCAATAAATTTAACATTTTGCAAAAGTTCGTTCTTAACTAGGTTAGTAATTTGACATTTTTCCCGGGACTATTTTGGTCAAACAACGTCTTACATTGTAATAGAAACTTTTTTCCGAGATTAAACTTGTATAATTCGATAACTTTTAAAGAGAATGTATGAAACTGGACTGTAAAAATGTTAAAATACTGTCGAGTTATAAAATGGAAAATTGTCATCTTCTTTTCAGGTGTGTTAAAGGATATATAATAAATTTTCGCATTATACAAATGCGTCGAGTAAATTATAAAAATTTTTAACGCCTATACATTAAATTATATTCTCAGAACTGTATTATTCCGTTAAAGCGTCGCAAACTTTACTAAAATAACGTGTCGCCTGTCTTGTTTTTATTTTATTTTTTCTGAAATATATTTAGAAAATATGTACCTGCCTATTTTGTAAAAAATCTTGCATAGGTAAAATAATTTTTTCCACTTCTTAATAAATGTAAATTGTAAATTAAATGTACATTTGCAAAGATCGTATTCTTCTATTATTTTAATTTAAGGGGACTGAATATATTTGTATGAAACTTAATTCTTTTTTCATATATTTTTTTTTCATTTACTAAATGTACTGGGAATTCGTTTAGTTTTCGAGCGTCCATGTAAAATTATTTTTTTTCTCATACGTGTTGGATAATTATCCTGTGACGCGGCAGTTTTCCCGGCGCTCAATTCACAATTGCATGCATCTCGACATTTATTTTCTTATAACGCACTCTTCCGTGCGCGTTATTACTGTAGCAGAACGCTAAAAGGCGTTGGATTTTTGATAATAATCGTAAAGCAAATTCGTTGAGTAATCAGGGAAGAGGAAACCCAAATCGCTTGACTCTGTCGATAAGAAATCGTTAGCCCCTTGATACATAAAAACGTCAAATTATTAGCCATTGGAAAACTTCCGCTTATCAGATAGGGGCACGGCTCTGATTTGCCTCCAGAGTGTTGCTCTTGGCTGTGCCCAATCTATCTCCCTATTTGCTTCACGATTTGGAGATAGGATACGTGGAACCATCAACCATTACGAAAATTATGTTCGGGATGATTTAACTTCCACACAGTGCGCGTAATTTCTATATCAATTTTGATTGGTAGCTTTTGGTTTTTTTTTTGCAGAAGTTTTGTACAGGAGCTATGCTATATTAGGTGTATATTTTTTAAAATAATTACAAAATCTTGTAATTGCGGATGTTATGGATGTTGAAGAGATAACATAGAATTTCAATTTGAATATGATGACAAAAGATAAATGAAAAATAAATGGGTATGCTATATCGTTTATAGTATATTTGATAAATCAGTCTCAATATTAATAATACCCTTAACATATTCCGATCATGTTTTTAGTTAAAAAAGAGTGATAATAAGTATTAAAAATTGTAAAATTTATATAATTACTGTGTGTGATTGATGAAAAAAGTCTACTGAAAAAAATGTCTGTTATAAAGTAAATATTTTCTTGTTTTGTACAAAATAAATTATTTTCTTAAATTGAGAAAGTATGTTCTTATATCAAGGAAGTATTTATTGATGCAAGAAAAGTCCACTTAAATGAAATCAACATCGTTTGACGTCATCTTAAATCAAGTGAATATTTTCTTAATTTATGAAAATGCTTTTCTTAGTATAAAGCAAGTAAAGATTTACTTGATTTTAGAAAAAGTTCTTTCCAGTGTTTTTATTTGTTTCAGCTGTTAGAAAATTATATCTCAATAATTAATATTCACCGAATCTAAATCATCATAAAGTGTACACAACTCCTGAGCTTCAGCTATCAATTACAATCCATTATAACTTTGTCAAAAACTTATTAAACAGTGCGAAAATGAGAATGTGTTTTATAATTTCATAACCAAAGAATCACACAACAAATTTTAAAAACATTCTTAATTCATTTCGTAAAATCGCTTGAAAATTTGCAGCCATCATACTGGCCAAAAATAACGGACATGATTAATTAAAATTCGGAATGATTTAACCTTTGCGTAAAATATATTGTTTTAAATATATATAGAATACTTGTTCCTCGATCGGTAAACAGTCGATCTCGACAGACCCTTGCAAAATTTCTGGTTTCAAAAGAAGCCTATATAAAAGTAATCTATATCTATATTCGCTGTAAGTGTATACTATTACAGACACAGTCGCCCCTTACCTGAGCGCCCATCGCGTTGCGAAAGTCGGGATCGCTCCTCGCCGAGCGCATTGCCGGCACGCAGGCGAACGCCGAGTTCCTGCCGCCGGCGGCTGCCGCGGCGGCCGCCGCGGCCGCCCTCACCCGGCCCTCCTCGCTGGAGTCGTAGCCGCTTGAGCCGGCGTCCCTGCCGCCGGCCCGCGACGTCGAGGGCGGCAGGACCCGGGGCAGGCCGAACTTGAGATAGGTGTAGGAGTTGCTGGCCAGTGGGCTGCGCGGCCCGTAGCGCGGATGCCGCAGTATGCTCTGGACGGTGGAGTCGCGTAGCTGGAAGTTGCCGTAGGGCAGGGGCGACTTCTCCGCCGAGCCCAGGGCCGAGTCCGTGAAGTCGGAGTTGAGGTTCTGCCTGGAAGGTCGAGGGATCGCGTTAGCGTTGGTTAAATAATGAGATCGTTGTTATAGTTGTATTAATGAGTCATTGTATATATATATATATCTGCACGTGATCGCACATGCAATTTTTTATTGTATATAAATTGAGATATGAAAAGGAAAAATTGCGATTAATAATATTTTATTATTCATACTTCTATTCCATTGGAGAATCCTATGCGTTCTATTTTGATAAATAGAGACCTTCATAATTGTATTAAATTGGACTATTATTTTCAACAATCGACAGAGCGATAGTTATTTATTGAGACATTAAATTTTTTGCGAATATAATAACTCGTAGTCATTTATCTGGAGAAAGTTTTGTTTTTTTTTACAGACATTACTATAGCAAGCCATTGCTGTGTTGAGGTATTTTATAAAAGTACCGTGAGACAGTGATACATGAAATAATGCAGTGTATTCATGAAATTGATTTGCTTTGTTAAAAATCGGTTTGGGTAGAAAAATGGGATACAATTTTTGGACTCGTAAATTCTGCTATTACGACGTTTTCTTTTTAGTAGTTATTTGCAGATTTTAACTGTTCACAACTTACACAGTATGAGCATGTCTGCATCCTTTACATAGTCATTTAATGGCACATGGATGTAAATTATCGCATTATGCTAATTGTCAGAATTTGTATTGGAAGTGTTTGAATTGAGACTTTTATACGTATCTTTTCTAACGAATGTACTCAAGAGTCTAATGAACTTTATAATGAAAGAATACCAATAAGATGATCATGCCGCATGACATTTGAATGACGAATTTGCTTGAAATCCAATGAGGTACAATAGTCACTTAACTCTTAATTGCACTGGGTATACTATATGTAGTCTGAAGAGTCTTTTCACGGAAAAACTTATGTACTTTTTACAGTGGTTTGGAAGAAAGAATAATATTTCAAATCATAAAGTTCAGTGAACCTATGTCTACAATGGTAAAGTATCTAAGCTCCTTGATTATGCTAATACATGTAAGTCTAATTGATCGTCAATCAACGCAGTAACTAAAAAATTACACATTAACAGACATATATTAGTACTCGTTAGAACTTTTTTGCTTTACGTGTCATTTTTTCATGAAAGTCAGTGTTCCAATTGAAGGATCCCATGAAACAAAATTATTCTGGGTTCACCACATATGCAATTCAAATAGAATAAAGTACTCAGTTTTGAATAAGAACGTATTATATTTTGGGAATGCGTTAAGTCCTAAAATTTTATTGTTCTTATTAATAGTTATTACAGCTACCTCCATCAATATCGACCAAATTATGATCCAAATGTCGTGGCCTCTCCTTAGAAGTATTTTGAAACGAAAAATTCAAGGAATGATTTTGTATATAAATTCCTATAAATATTTATACAATATTATCGTTTAACAGGACACGCTATCTTTAAATTACAAAGTATAAAAAGTTATATATGGACTGAATGAGCTCAAAATTGAGTATATTTTTGACACATACATTCGTTACGGTATAAAAAAAAAAACAATATAAATATAATTGATTATTTGCTAAGAAAGAAGGCTTAACTCCGACTGTAGTGAGGGAGGCACAGCTCAAGTCGCAAAAATCAATTTACACACCAATTTTGGGATCGAATTTTACACTACGAAAATCGAAAAATGATATTGAAGTTCCAATTTCGAGGTTACAGTGGTGGAAAAATGTTTGCAAAACTTTTTCTAAAACTAATAAAATCTCCTCATGTTAGACCATATGAGATTTATTCCATAACGGTATCCTCAAATTTGAGCTCATTTAATCCATACTAGTAGATCATTAGAATTTTACGATACGTGCATTATAATTTTATACGTAATATTTCAAGCTAATTCGCCTTCAAATGGTGTCAATTTAAAGAGGTCTTAGACCGTTTAAATCTTAAGTAATAGTGGATATATAATATATAATAGGAAATATCATATACTGAAAAACGTGTTTTATTTTTTTATTTGAAGCAGCTGTGCCCCTTCAAGAGCTCTTTAAACAACTTAGTAAAACCAAGTAACGGCATAGATTTACTAATAATTATTATAAGTCAATTGCGAAATGAAGATATTTAGTTTAAATTTGTTTAAACCTGATATATTAATTGAAGCAATTCACTTAAATGAAAATTTTATTACGCACGTAGGATATAACATGTAGATTTTCTGTATTTATTTGATGAGAAAATTTTTATAAAGCAGAATCTAAAATCCGGTTATTCATCTATAATTTATTTCTGAAATTTTTTACAAGTATCAAATTAGATGATTAGGTAATTAACACGTTCTTTCCAATCATTTGATCTATTATTTATCTATTGATGCCACTTAAAAACTAGTTTAAACGATCATCAAAGATAATTTTTATTGTAAAGAGCGCCTATAAGATTTTATTTACATCGACAGCATAAAATTGACAATGAAGAAGAGAAAAGAAGAATAAAGCATAAAATTTTTTATTTTTTTCTCTATAAACATATATAATATCACATTAATACCATTAACTTAATATTAAGACGTTCAAGCTTCACCTACATATCTGTTTGAATGTTTTCAGTAATAATTATATTGATTATATTATTGATTTTATCGAATAGAAAATTAAATATTTCAATTATCATTCGTAGTCATTGCAGTGCTTCTGCGCGCAGGCATTCACTCATATACGTATACTTCCACGGCTGAGAGTTTAGATATTGCTGGAAAATGTGAATTACAGTAATTATGAATTATTATACGTTCCACTGCACTGCGGGATATTACGTGCGCATGCTCATCGTCTATATTAAAGCTCAATTATCAGGAGACGATGATTGAATAATAACTTTCACACACCTCGAGCAAACGTTATGAATATTATAATTAAGTCAAGTATTGAAATTAACGCGTATGGCTCTAATGAAGTACAAATTGTCTGCTGTAAATTGAATACGCATTGTGTTTTTCTATTCGGTATAGCTATAACATTATACATTATGGGGTATATATATATATATATATATATATATATATATATATATATAAGATTTGTAAATGATTGAATTTGAATAATTTCAAACAAAAAATATCAAGTACTTTTGATTTCAACGGTAATGGAGAATTCAGCACCAAATGGATTGACTAGATAGTAAATAAAATTTAGAGAACAAATGATAAATACTATATCGAAATGTTATTATTATCATGTCTTGAAAACTAAGGGGTTCAAGAGAAAACACGAAGAGGCTAAGCATTCAGGAAATCAAAGAGGCCACCCGAATAACTGATGTAATTTTAGGCACATTGCTTTCATAAGTAATCATAATACTAAGATCGATTTTTTTAACAGGGATCCCAATTTATATGGGAAATTCTTATCTATGATACAAAATACACACTGTTCTGTGTTCGAGTTTTTTTCTTAACACTTTCTGCTTTGGGTCACGTTGTAAACTTTGAATCGATCCTGAACTTATTTTGAATCGCGGAATTCGAATTTTCCCAAAACAAAACGTTGTTCTGTATTTCAAAATAGATCTTAGCTTCACGGGGCCTCATAAACTGGATTCAAAATTGGCTCTGATTACTCGCACGTACCTTCTCCCCTTTTTCAATTGGATCATCTCTTTGGTACTTTTTAAAATTGCTCAAATTTTTGATATTGATTAAATTATTCTTGATTAAAAGAATTTTGTCACAGCGACGTAAATTAAACATCACTAAATAAATTTCTTTTAATATAAATTGTTCGGTATCCATCTATGTGACTAAATAGAATAAATAAAATAACCGAAATGGATCGATTTAACGAAGTTAGCGAAAATCGCTGATTTTAATTAAGAAAAGCGAGAAACGGAACGTTCCACTCACCTGTAGATCGACCAGGCGTGCAGATCCTCGCTGGCCGGCGCGCCGGCAGGCTCGAATCCCCTGGTGTCCAGGGCCCCGGGCACCGAGTACCTGCGCTCCAGCTCCCAGGCCTCCGCCGAGCTCATTGTGACACTTCTGCCGTTAAAACTGGCGCGGCGCAAAAATTACGACGAAGCGGTTGGCGGGGGGGGGGGAGGGAAGGAGTAATCAGCACTCGCCTCGGTCCAACAGCTGGCCCATCGGCATGCTACTTCTTACGTACACACGTATAGGTAGACGCAATGCTCGTTTGCACATGTATGCGCGGTCGCGCATCGGTGCGGGCCCGCGCGTATGCGTGCGCGTGTCGCTGCAGTCACGATTGCGGCGGGGGGGGGGGAGCCCCCAAACGGGGCGGTGATCTCGCGCGTCCTACTGCCCTGAAAAAAAAAGAAGGAGCACCGGGATATTTATTGCCGGATGATAATATAATGTGCATCGCCGATGATGCGACGATAATGTAAAATATATGTATATGTATGTATGTGTGCGCGCGCCTCTCTCTCTCTCTCTCTCTCTCTCTCTCTCTCTCTCTCTCTTTCTCTCTCTCGCTCTCTGTGTTGTAATGGTCTAAATGAGAGAAAAGGATATGAATTAGACATAACGACGGAAAGTTGATTACTCTTGCCTTTCATCATTGGTTTATTTTTATCGGTTTCTATAATAATCTATTATATAGGATGGCTTTTACGTATACATAGACAACTCGATAGAGACACAGTGGACTGAATTTGAAGGGGGGGGGGCGCATCGTAAAGCTTTAGTATATGAAATCGTCGCGTGGAATTAGAACGGATTATAATACACGTAGAGCGTATACGAGTTGAATGATGTGCGCACGATTTGTGTGTGTGTGTGCGCGCGCGCGTGTGTCTGCGTATGTGTGCGTGTAGTCAGGAGAATTAGTCAAAGGATGGGATAAGGGTTGGTCTGATACTTGCGGGAGGAGGATAAACTATGATTGCTGCATTTCCAGTGGAAAAAGTGACGCCGGAATTGGTATTCGGTCGACATATTAATTTTTTTTTTTTAATTTTAACACCATGTCCGCGATCCTATAGATATATGCGGAGGCGTCAAAAGGAATTCGGTAGTTCTGGTAAAACCAGACATAACTGCACTGAGTGTATAGAGAACCAGACATGTAGGAACCAATGGAACAAATTGGCGATACAAGACTTGACTACTAAGGGACGAACACCCAAAATGAGCTAGTCTGAAATTTTGACAAATTAACAATAAATTTTTAGAATAAAAATTGAATACTTTAAGTGTAAAAGTATAGATATTATTACTAAATATATTCTATTTTGGAAATTTTTAGAATTTGAAGATTTTATTAAACATGAAAATTACTTGAATAAAACTCAAAAGAAACTGAAAAAGAATATACTAAAGAAGAAAATCAGCAAGATAAATCTTCGATTTGAAATTAATTAATTCGTATCTACCGAGAAAATTACAGACACTCTCGGATTTACTTATGAAATTAATTATTGCAATTCCAGTCTCATCTTGTACAAGTAAGCGCACTCACTCGACTCTTAGACGATCAAGGTCGTGCTTATATACGATCGTCAGTGCGGCTGCAATGATTAAATGATTCGACAATATAATGCACGTGTTTAAGTAACATTAGATGCTTTATTATATGATTATTCTAATGCATTTGTAACAAAATCTAGTTTACGCTCGATCGCCGCGTTTGTTTTTAAAATTATTTCCGCTCTTCTCGGCCAATTGTTTATGGGGTTTTCAGGGCTTTTAAGCTTGAATTGAAGAAATAACAGAAATAACAGAAATAACAGACACAGTTACGGAAATAACAGGCGCAGTAAAATATTGAGATGATGACCCCATATGTATATATGCAACGCGTCCTATTTTAACGTATACACCGGGATATCTCGAGGAATATAAGCGTGTAGTTTTAGAAATAAATTCAAGAGGTCAGTCTTTAGGACATCATGGAGAGTCATTCCTATAATCGAGTAAATTTTCGGTCCACTGCCACATAAGAAGGACCCATACGTGTGGGATCTATTTTTTTTTTTTTTAAATAAAAACCCCCTTCCTTCTTATTGGTGATTTAAATTCTACAGTTCAATGTACGTCCTATCAACGTGCCTCCAAAATTTTGGTACAGCATCTCTCATCCGGCCCCTTATATTTTCCCGGGAGGCGAAAAAATTTGCGGAGTAGTTACGCGTCGCCACTGGCCCTGATCCACATTTCGCTCCTTAATGCGCTACTCGTACGATTTGCGTTCGTTAATCATTTCGATTCATGCAGCGCGAATGCGCCCTCTGAAACGTGGAATTCGATTCTCTAGAATAAAAATGGAAATTCCGTGGAAATGACGGGTGGATCTCAGCATCATTTGAACATTCGCGACGGCCCGCTCGTTTATCCGAATAAATATATGGCTTCTTGAATTTTTCCTCAAAGCACCGGGCTTTCGAGATGTGGCCGGACGTGCAAATTAAAATGGGACAATATACGTATACATTAGCATCCGTTTGTGAAGCGCACACGGAGCGCACAGCGGCGTGTCAGCATTATCGTCATAGAAGCAATAATCTTATTTACCCACTTCTTAATAAATAAATGGGACGTGTATCTATATTTTACCTATATATATATATATATATATATATATATATATATATATATATATATATAAATATACATATGATCGCACCATTATACCAGGAAAGTTTCTAACGGAAATAATTTCAGACCGACGTGCACGAATGAGCAGCGTTTTACGGACGAAGTGTTAAGCGAATAAAAGAGCTCTACGGCTGAAAAGATAAATATATAAAAATGAAATTAAAATACGAATTACATATGTATAAGTCTCGACAGTATCCTCGTAATTTGGGTAATCCGCGTTTTGCGTGGCAGAAATCGAGATTCTTAAATTTTTAACTATGCTATGACGAATGCGCCCGCGCGCGCACAGGCACGCAGACGCGGTATTAAGACAATAACTGTACAAGATACATTCGCTAATATCATTTCGAACTTTATTAGTCGGCCATTAACTGCTCTACACGCGGCAGGAACGTTTCTGCACTTTAATGCTACTTTCAAGGTGACTCCGTGTTTCCTTTACAGATAATTGAGAAACAGTTGTACAGCACACGCGCGGTAGCAGGTGTTCAAACATCGCTGGGAGATTTTAAGTTTCCACGGACTCAAAGGAGCTTTATATATAAAGTGTGTGTGTGTTTGTGTGTGCACCTTAATAAAATAAAATATATATGTGTATTGAGGGCTCTTCTCATAAAAATTCAATTCGCACACATATATTGTATTATCATACGTGTATATATTATAATTTTAACCGGACCCCGACGATTCGAACCCCCGAAACGAAAAAAATCAAAAAAACAGAAAAACTTAAAGTAGCTCACGGCGCGATATAAATGGCCCTCGAATGCGCCGCGGTGATTTGTGCGCGCAAACCGTCTCGGGCCGAGAATGCGCCAGGCGCAGCGCGCGCAGGATCCTGAAATTCATTAATATATATCAGAACGGTCCCTCCCCCCCCCGCCCCTTTGTTTTTCAGGTCAAAGCCGCGAAAAAGCACGTGGTTACGACTTGTCCGCTTTATATTAACGACATTCCGAATGCACGACTGTAGTTATTATCATCGTTTTTTTTTCTTTTTTAAAGGACCGTTATTAATTAAGAGACAGAGAGAGAAGGGGGGGGGAGAAGATACTCTATATGATTCTGAATATATATAAATATGCGAGATTTAGCGGCCGAATTGGAGCCGCAAAATAGAGAGAAAAAAGTCTGCAACACGGCAGATATATTTTATATATATATATATATATATATATATATATATATATATATATATATATATACATGTATAATCGAATTACCGTTTCCATTTAGGTATAAGCAAGCGAGCCGTTTTCTTCAGTTATATATAATACAAAATACTGGCAACGGATATTCCTCGCTTACTGCTTTGACGCTCGCTCGGTCGTATTAATTTATCGCATAATTATAAATAATTTTGAGGAATAAAAATTTATAGATATTAGAATTTCTGCGTATATGTTATACACGTTAATTATATATTGTATATGGTTAGAAAAGTGCAATAATATCCGTGCGCAGACTGCTGCGCGCGCATGCACGCACATCACGCGCGTATTTTATCAGGATAAGGGCGACTGGCTATATATAGATCTCCGAGCGTCGCAAATACGTGTATATATATATATATATATATATATATATATAATAATACGAATGAATTTCACATTCGCCGCACGCGGTGGTCGTTGGTAGTCGCGTCTTCTAGAATCGCGTACACGCAAACGCATGCGCGCTCGCGCGCACACAAACACACACACACACACACACACGCGCGCGCGCAAAAACTGAAGCGCGAATAGGTATTGTATGTAGAGATAATAGACGAGTTTATGTATATATATACATATATATATATATATATATATATATATATATATATATACACTCGCGTGCATATCCAGCGTGGAAGAAAGCGCGCTTGGGAAACTATAGCGGGGCAAAAAAAGTCTCATTATGGTATATTATCACGGTCGTGGAAGAGGGGGAAGGCGGGACGAGGGACTTGCGAGGGGTGTACGTATAGGTATATACATAGACGTACCAGCGGCGCGTTGCGCGCGCGGCTCTTTCAATGCTAATGCGCCGTGAGTTTGTAAAATTATTGTCCCGATTCGGGGAGGCGATTGCGAGGCGGCCCTCGCGTTCAGCCTGAGGGAGGTGGGTAGTTGGGTAGGTAGGCAGGCAGGTAGGTAGGTGGAGGGGAGATGATTGTCGCGATTTTTTTTTTTTTTTTTTTTGCGAAGCCGACGAGACGTTTCTTCTTCTTCTTCTTCTTCTTCTTCTTCATTTTTCTGTCGTTGTCGTTGTCGCTGCTCGGTTTTAATGATTTTACTGGAAACTATTTCATACACACGCATACACACATACGCGCGCGCGCACACACACACACACACACACACGAGTAATGCGCTTTTATATTTCGTCGCAATTATTATTAGAGTAGTTTGGACGATTGTTCGTGTTTTAAAACTACTATTACTGTTTCTACTTAAAATTATAAGAAAAGAACGATATTTATAATTACAGTCTAGTCGTACATTGTCTGTTATAATCGGATTTTTTCAGTTTTGTGGTTTAAAGTTTAATTTTAGGTTCTTTTTTTTTTTAAGTGAAAAAGTATTTTGATTGATTTTTTTTACGAAGTAAAGCACTTTTTATACGATTATTTTTTTAATTAATGCAAACTTTTGCGGGGCCGCAGACGTAGAGCGATGCGTTTGAAATAGACAGAATGAAATGTACGTATAGTAGATGGACGCGCTTTATGCAAAAAATTGCGATACGTTTGTTAAAATTTTACAATGCACGAAACACACTAACGTGCTCGGAATACAGCGCGTATTAAAATAGCGAGAAAAGCGCGCCTTTGTTTTTTCTCCGTCGATCCAGTAGGCCGGAGAACAGCGAAACGACTTTTATCTATACTCGGTCTAATAAATTGACCGTGAAACGAGCGGTAATAACGATATATATATATATATATATATATATATATATATATATATATATAACATTATCGTTATACGCCTTCGCAATATTATACTGTCTCGACGGGTAAGAATTTAACGGTAGAAATATAAAATTATTAGAACGGGCGTAATGATAATCCATAAATAATCCGTTCGATCGAGGCGTATTCTAGACGAATGAATGCGCCCGCGCTCTGTACATACAGCAAATATTGTTACTTTGCCGAAAATTTCGTATTATAAGGTAATTTCCGAATTATTAGAATAACAATTAGAAATCATTAGAATAACTCGGGCGTTGCGCGGAACACTTGGTCCGGCCGATGGGAAACGTGGCCCGTCGTTAATGCAACGGCTAACTGAAAAATCATAAGATATATATATATATATATATATATATATATATATATATATATAAACTCACGGAAGTATAACCAGATTATAACCCGCCTCGTGTGCTTTTACCAGATAGATCTAATCTCATACGTGCATATATATATATATATATATATATATATATATATATATATATATATATGCGTCAACTCAATACGGGCTGTTTTTCTTTCCACCCGCTCCTATTTTTCCCATACATATATAACGCTCATCTAAGAGTGTGCACAATCGCTCTCTCTCTCTCTCTCTCTCTCTTTCTCTCTCTCCCGCTCCCTCGCGTATATATGCGTATAACGGAGAGCGGGCCTAATTAGCTTCCCGTCCTATCCCCCATGGTTGTATTTTAACTTCCGCGCGCGCCACCCTCGTTTTGCACAACATTTCTCGGTTTTCGCAAGCGCACGCGCGCGGAAGAGGTGGCGGTTGCACGGCTAGGGCGGGGTGGGGCGGAGGGGGGGGGGAAGATTTGCGCAACGCGCGAACCTTTTGTGCTCGAGCGGAAAGAAATATATATGTATATAGATAGCTGTATATATGTACATATATATCGGTATATGGTAGGTTCAGCGTGCTCGTATATATATCTATATATATATAGTATATATAGAAGGAACGGAAAACTAAATTCTTCAGAAATCGCAGATCCTCCTCCCTTCGCATTCCAGAGGCGGACATTCCACCGTGCGGGCTTTTTAAGAACATCCTCGTCCGTTCTCTCTCCCTCCCTCCCGCCTTCTCACTCTCTCTCTCTCTCTCTCTCTCGCTCTGTCTCTCTATCTATCTCTTTCTTTCGTACTCTCGCATCGCGAGCGCGAGAGTCATTTTTACTCGTTTACGTGTATAAATATATTTATCCGCGCGCGCGCGTGTGTATAACTGCGTGCACACAAACGTACGCGGATGCTCGCACAGTATCGGACCAAGAGAGGAGCCGCATCGGCCGAAATGAACCGTAAGCATTCCCCGCATATAAAAAAACCTCGCCGATAAAATCCATCTTTTACTTGCATACATTACGTCGGATTGGTCTCTCTCTCTCTCTCTCTCTCTGCCTCTCTCTCTCAGTTTCTTCCCCACTCCTTTTCCTTCAACTTGACATTCGCGGTCAGCGGCGCGACTATATATATATATAGTACCTACATAGCACGGCTTATATATATGTATATATATATATATATATATATATATATATATATATATATTATATACAGTATACGCGGACACATCGCCACGGGCACTCAACGAGCGGCGGCTATTATGAAAAAAGGGACTGAACGAGAGAGACAGCGATATGGAGCAACGTACAGGTGCGCTCGAAACGTACCGTGGATAATTAAAAAAGAAAAAAAAAAGAAATGTCTTACCTGAGCCCAGTGCGGTCTGATATATGATCCTCAGTGTATAGGAGACTTTTAAATATTATTGAAACTTTCGTATCTGCGTTTATATATATGTGCGCGCGTACATATATACGTAATATCGAACGGCCGATCGATCCCCATCGTCTTCCTCTTCGTCTTCGTCGTTCGCGGAATGAAAAAACGATCACATCGTCACTCACCAGCAGCGGTAATATCGGCGGGGCGCGCTCGCTCTATCGCGCACAGACACACACACACACACACACACATGCGCGCACGCACACAGAAGCACACATACACACACACATAAACGGGCACAGTTTTACATGCGCACAGGTATGGGCGCTTCCTTTAAGGCCTCCGCGGCCAGGTTAATACACACACACAGACCACGCACACGTTCGCGCGTACGAGCGCGACCGTCCGATAGCGTATATATATATATATATATATATATGCACGTACACACACGCGCAAGAACGAAGGGTCAGGCGCCTCTCTCGGGGGCCGCTGATATCTGGCTTATACTACTGATGCACATGCCGTCGCCGTCGCCGCCGTCCGGCCCCCTCCCTCCTCTTCCTGGGCAGCGACCGGGGGGTTGCGTATACGCCGGAGGCGTGGTACCAACTAATGCACCTGGCGGCACGTCCCAAATATCTATATATAGACAAGTCCCCGCCGATGCTTTGACCCGATATATATATATATATATATATATATATGTGTGTGTGTGTGTGTGTGTCTCTATGTGGCCGGCTGCGTCGATGCGGTAATATACAATATAATGCTTTCGACGCTTTCGATGCAATTTTTGAACACTCGAAGAGAGGAGCGAGCGCAGGCGCGCGCGCGAATGTTGTTTTTTTTTTTTTATTAGAAAAGTGCGTATATAAATATGTATATATAGAATATTATAATTACTTATAGCAAAAGCGGAAGAGGAAAAATAATGATAAAGAAGCGCCAAGCGCGCTCGCACGTTCGCCGCGCACACCTCACCGCACCTCGCGCCGACGACTAAAATATCCACGAAGCCGCGTGCGTGCGGAGCGCGGCGCGCGCGCGGTTCGCTGTAGCTGTTGTAAGGTCTTACACTATACACACGGACCCCTCGCGGCTCTCTCTCTCTCTCTCTCTCTTCCTCTCTCTTAGGATGGGGTCCTTCGCGGGCGCGAGCTCCGCGCGGTGGGGCCTTATGTATATCCCCACCTCGGGATGTTGCTCGCACGCACGGCGGCTGCTGCTCGTTTTTTTTCACTTACTTCTCTCTCTCTCTCTCTCTCTCTCTTTATACGAGCGCGCGCGCACCACCGCGGCGTGGCTCGGAGCTTCCGCCACACGACGCGACGCCGTACGGAGAACGTTCACCTCTACCTCTGTCTCTCCGTCTTATATATATATATATATATATATATATATATATATATATATTATACGTGTATATATAAACGCACACCTTCTCTCTGTGGTGTCGGTGTCGCTGTATCAGTGTTATATATATATAGTATACACGAGGGGCCCTCGGAGTCACGGCCTCCGCGCGAGCGCCGGCAGTCCCCCGATTCCCGAGCAGCGAGGAAGAGGCCGAGGGGCCCCGCGCGCGGTGGGAATATAAACGGGAGCGAGTGAGAGAGAGAGAGAGAGAGAGTGAGAGAGAGGGAGGGAGGGAGTGAGAGAGGGACAGAGAGCGAGAGAGACAGAATAGATAGAACCGCTGGGACCGAGCGCGCGACCGCTGCTGCTGTGCGCTCCTGAGTTTATATAGAGCTCCTCGACTTGACGGTAAGTCTTCTATTATATGTATATATGCTGTGTATATATATGTATATATATATATATATATATATATATATATAGATATATATATATGTATATGTATATGTATATGTATATCTTACAAGCATAGTCTAGTACTGCTACCACCTATACTATTGCTGATGCTTTCGTATATTCAGATGATAGAGGGAGAGGGGTGTTGATCGCGCGCGAGACTGATGGAGACTTTTAGAATTGAAGTTCGGATTAGTATACATATATATATATATATATATATATATATATATATATATATATATATTAATATATCTATACAGAGCGACGGGGAATTATGTTAACTTATATGCTTTTATACCTGAGATGCGATAAGATTTTTCAACTTATATTTATACATTTTTTTAATTTTTAGTTGTATAGGGTCTTATAATTTACTCTTATGTTGATACTTGTACTATACACATAGATCGTATAGAACGCCGATCTGTTGCATTTTGATTTACCGTGCGCTCAAGGGTTTGTCTGATATATATATATATATATATATATATATATATATATATATATATATATATATACGTGTGCAGCTATGTAGAGATGAACCGAGTCTTCACCTTGACATTGCTTCCCGCACCGGTACTATATGAGAGATCGGCAATTCGGCGGCGCCGCGCGTACGAGCGCGCGCAGGCGCACACACACACACACACACACACACACACGCGAACACATACACATAGGTTTGGTGTTGTCTATTTTTCTCGTTTTTTTTTCTTACTCTCGAAAACAACGTTATATCTATAAAACTCCGTCGGATTTCCGATCTCGGGGTGAACGAACGCCGCATGATCGCGAGCGCGCTCGGCTTCGAGGAATACAACCGAGGAATTCGGCCCTCCTCGGCGATGCGCGCCCGCCGATGCTCTGATGGATTGTTACGATACTTTTACTATATAGAGATATATATAAGATATACATTGATGTATCTGCATTGTATTAAATGTACACAGAGTTAAATGGCACGAAAGCTCGGAAATAACTGGGACGTTACGATATAGTCGAGTCGCTCGTTTAACTATATATATATATATACGTATGGCATTCATTAGCGTGTTTATCAGTGTCTTACGGAAGCTAGATAAGACCGCGATGCACGTTGTGCGGTCGGGTTCTTCTTCTTTTTCTTCTTCTTTTTTTTCTTCAACGTTCGATTTTTTCCGATGGTTAAGAATTTTTCAAAATTCTCCGTTAGCAATTATACGAAGAATATCCGTTATTTCTTCGGATAGGGGGAGGGGGTTTACTTACTCGAAATCGACGATTTGAACCCCGAAGAAAGAATGATAAATTCTCTTCGATCGACTGTTCATTTAAAGTAAATGTATGGATAGTAAATAATCGCTGTTATTATATGTATATAGTAAGGATCGATCCGTTTTACGTCGTTGTTGTTCTTTACTTAATCATGCACAACGAATAGTACCCCTAATAAATGTATTAAGTGCAGCACTGTATTATCAATAAATATATTCAAGAATTATTAACGAGGTTTATTACGATTTTTATAAATTTTTTTTTATGAGCGAAAATTGGATTTTATCGGTGATTTTAGATATAATTGTTTAAGTGAGGTTTTTATATTACTATTTATCCGATACTATTTCAAAAAAAAAATTGAGGCCGCTTTATATTGCCAACTTTATGTACTAAAACGACACGTTTCTATTGCACATTTTTCCACTTATGTTTAAGAAAAATATGTATAGACAAATTAATTTCTGGATGATTTTACAAGAATTGTATATTAAGATAATTCTGTTTTTTTTTTGTTTAATTTTTTAGTACTAATCAACAGAGTGGAAATGTTCAAGAATCGAAAGGCCAGGGTTTCATTCGGAAAATCCTGACAAATCTTTATCGAATCATATGTTAAGTTATTTCAATTTTTTATTTTATGTCCCTTTTTGTATTAAATTTATTTCATGAATATTCTGAACCTCAGTGCTAAATTTTTTTATTTTGTTATTTCCTCACTCGCATGCGATTTAAATATATAAGATTTGCGCACATTTTTATGTGCAGATATCACACAGAATTCCGATCTGAATTTGATGTATGTATTATAAATATGATTAAGATTTAGTATATTTGATTGAATTCAGATACACAATCTTGTACACCGTTTCTTTTAAGAGAACTATGTAAATGATGCATGAAAATTTAGCTAGAATATGATAAAGGATAAGGCCATTTTATATCTTTATGGGAAACTTTTTCAACCGAGTAATCTCTATATAATGAAAAAAAATGTCTATTATCAAGTAAATATTTTCTTGTCTTGTACCAAATAAATTATTTTCTTAAATTGAGAAAATATCTTCTTGAATGAAAAAAAGTATTTACTTGATGCAAGAAAAACCACTTAAATCGAACCAGGCCGTCTTAAAACTCGTGAATATCTTCTTAATTGAAGAAAATGATTTACTTGGTACAAAATAAGTAAATATTTACTTGATATAAGAAAATTTTTTTTTCAGTATTGAATAAGTGCAATCGTAATAACATCATAAAGATGAAAGCTTTTCATAAAAACTCGTGTCATCGTCTATTACAGAAACTCCTGATTAATCCGGACAAGTGAAGTGGACTGCTCAAGGATCCTCCAAACGCAAGTGTTCGATATAACCACAAGAACGGGTGCAACCGACCGTCCATCTAATATGCAGATGCCGAGGGCGACCGCCCAATGTCGAATTTAGGAGGGCGCGCGCGGCGACATCGCCATCGGTGATCGGCGTCAGCGCAGGTGTCGGCATTAGGTGCTGCCACACCCGTCGACAACTTCCACATACACACACACACATATATATATATATATATAATATATACATATACGTAGGCGTAAGAAATATACGCCAGGATGGCCCCCACGCCGGAGAACGTCCTCGACGTCGCGGCGGTCTATCACTCAACCTCCGTCCTCGCGAACGAGGGCCCGGGCTGCTGCGGCTGCTGCCTGGCGCCGAGGTCCGAGCCTACGGCCCTGCTCAGGGACGTGTCGGCCCGCGTCTATGGCGGCGAGGTTCTGGCCGTGCTCGGCTCCAAGGGCTCGGGGAAGCGTGCACTTCTCGATGTCATAGGTAAGGAGGGAGACTCTTTAATTTTTTTTTACAATACGTATATAATGCTGTAGATTTTGATATATATATCCAAAATGTGATAACACAATCTCGAAAGCTCAAATTTGTTAAGAGAAAGGGCGTGAATATATCCGCAAGTAGAAGCTATTGGATTGAGGGAGATATAACTCTTCCAACCACAAGATATGAAGTGTACTTTATTGCTTGTGCAATGATAATGTACATCATCTCAATTAAATAATAGGCTATAGTGTTCAGTAAGAGAAATTTGTTTTAGGCATGACTATCATTTTGACATCGAATCCGAAAAGGAAAAAGCTTTTCGAGCCAAAAATTTCTAATGTACATTCGTTGGACCATTAATGGACATTAACGAAGATGCCGCACAATTTCGGATGTAGGTTAATTAGTACTTCTTTTATTGAAACGTTATCTTCTTTTTTTCGAATTCATCGCCACAGGTAGAATTTAATTTCCAAAGAATTCATCGAACTAAGTTAATATATCGAATTTAATTGTGTGGATGTAAAAAGGGGATATCGGAGGAAAACTTGACGGACCTAATATGACGGAGATTTTTCTCGTTGGACGGGAAGATACTGTTCGCCGTGCTAGCTGCAACGAATAGACGGGAACGATACCGTTAGAATTCGTGCAAGACGAAAATTCGTGCCGATAGTCGTGAAATACGACGCGAGTTGCGTTAAAGAACATCTGACGCGAACGAATGCACAATGCCGCATACGGGTCGCGTTCGTAAAACGAAGCATATGCTTCTCGATGAAATCTATTTTATATAGAAATAATGATGTTGAAACGCGGTTGAGCGCTGTATGTTACCATCGGAGCAATAGAATTAACATCACTTTAATGTGTGCCAAATGAAAATTCGATTTGCATAATACGATGCGAGTTCTTCGACACCCTCTGAATACCTTAGAGGGCTCATTTTTCCAGATAATCATATAGTTTCCTGGCCCAAACTAATAAATATATTATCGGTCTTACAGTGGCTTCAATATATACTATGATTAAATTACGATGATAGTTAGACTGTCCTTGTTTATAATCTTCTCCGTGAATTATCAAAGCTTAAATATTAAAATTAAAATTCATTTTGTTAGTTGAAAATAATTTTACTACCGCTCCTGAATCAAAAATTCAGGCCGCTTCGTGGTTTGTCTAGCTCAATCTGGACCAAATCCTTCAGCCATATCTGACAGTCCCTCTTCCATGGCAGATTTTTAATAACAACTGAACATTTTAAGTAATATAATACCAATACGGGCTCATTGTTAGCTGTGATTTAAAATTTTCATATAAGTATAATATATATATCTACTTGAAAACGTAATACAATATCAACTTTGAACAATGCGAAATCAGATTTTTAATTGCGAAGATAGCACGATCCCAATTCCGATTTTTAACGTAAATAAACTCAACTTAGATTTTGAATACAGACAATCTAATTTTTAATAAAAATAATTCCAGCTTAGATTTGGA
This sequence comes from Sycobia sp. Sy_11, assembly GCA_018907035.1. Taxonomy (NCBI): domain Eukaryota; kingdom Metazoa; phylum Arthropoda; class Insecta; order Hymenoptera; family Epichrysomallidae; genus Sycobia; species Sycobia sp. Sy_11. Next base: position 4,038,877 of record JACCIC010000009.1, read on the forward strand.
ATGAAAAGGTTATTAGCTCAAAATTTTAAACCTCGCCTAATGCCGATTTGAGCTCTATTAGAGATAATGTATAATTCAATATAATTGCTTCGAAGGCTCAAATCATATACGGTTCCAAATCCACTTTTTTACGAAGAAGATTCTGACTCAGATTTTTAATGGAGAATATCCAAAATTAAGTTTTTATTGTCAAGAATTTCAATTACGATTTTTAAGAAAGGTGATCCCAGCTAAAAATAATCTGGAATAAAAATAATCTGGATTATGCACATTCCAATTGTTGACGAACACATGGCTCCGACTCAGATTTATAAAATGAACGATCGGAACTGTAATTATTAGTGAAACTGATTTGAACACAAATTTTTAACGAAGATTTCAACTCAAGATATGGTTTAAAGCATCAAAAATCTTAAACCATTGTATAAAGTCATTTCGAGCTCATTTATTGCAAATATAATTTCTAATTCACAAGTAAATTTACGATATATCGACACCTGCTCGTAGTTGACACCAATTTAATCGAGACTATCCAAATTATAGTTTTCATCGAAAATTCCTTCAATTTAGATTTTTAATGGGGACGATATGAAGTGAAAAATTTAAGTAGAATGACACGCTGTTTGAAATTCTAAAATCTGAGTTTACGTTAAAAGTATAGGTCGGATCGTCGTTGTATAAATGAAATCTTCGTTGTATGAATGGGAATCTTTTCCATTAAAAATGGAGTAAGGATTGATTCTATTTAGTATCTTATTTGAATACAGTTTTAAAGTGCCCATCTAATTCTACTTTTAATTTTGCAATTAAAATATCCGATTGATTTCTTACATCTTCTTCTCTCAGATATCCTTTTAATTTTTTACAATCTCAGATATCCGATTGAACGCAATTTCAATTCAAGTTTCAATTTCTTACTATTTTATAGAATATTAATTTATCATTCTAATTTTATAGAAAGAGACTTTATAAGTATTATTTTATAAGTATACAGCAGCTATTATGTATACTTTTGCAGATAAATAATTTCAGCTTACGCAATATTATTGAATGGTTTATATGTTTAATTTCATGCAAATTTAAGTTTATTTAATGATATTTGATCAATATATTTGGTAATTTCTTTTTTTCAAATGCAACTTTACGCTCAAAGTATAGAAATGTAATAAAGCAAGAATTTCGAAAGTAAGAAAATAAAATTTCATTTGGCTGAATTGATTTCAGGTATAGGCTTGAAAATTAAAAAAATACGCACTGAGTCGTGATACCACGCGTGTTGAAAATTTGTTCAACGAAAACAGTATCTGATGGGATTTCCATAATCGACGAATCAACTAAGCTAAAATTTGTTGTTAAATATTATTTGTTATGTTCTAAACAGGAGGATTTCAATTTAAACACTTAGAAAAAGATTTAGAAACAAATTATTGATTTGTTAGTTAATTATTGAACAATTTTCCCACATTATTTCATATCAAAATCAATATATGGTGAAAAACAATATCCTCAAATTTGAGCCCATTTATTTATTAGTTTTGACTGGATTTCCACGATCGGTGAATTCATATTTCCTATTATAGATTCAAATCAAGTGGTTTGAAACGTGTCTTGAGTCACTTAAATTAAAGATAATAATGCCTACTTATTATAGAAAAGATAATATATATATATATATATATATATATATATATATATATATATATATAATTTCTAACGTATTTCAAATGCTTTTTTTCCTATTTTAAAGGTGGAGTATTCCCTTTAAATATTATTGCTGTTCATTATAGGAAAATCTGAATTAAGGACTTTTATTTTTGAAAACAAGCGCTAGAAATCGTATTATTACTACATTTAAATTTGATACAGAGTTGCCGTCAGGCATTTATGTATTATACATACATATTATAGAAATGGGTGCGGTCTGCTGGAGCGGAAAAGTTTTATATATATAGATATATATTAGGTCTTCGGAAGGCCCAATGACTCTAGAAGACCGCCTATAAGGCTCTGATTTGAAAATGAGACTTTTTCTATTTGTATATATATATATATATATATATATATATATATATATATATATATATATATCCGTACTTTAACGAGCTTCTCTTGGGCAATGCAGGTCAAGTTGCACAATTCTCTCTTTTAACAGATTGCCAAATGGATAATAAATGGCCAAGAGCCCTGGTTATTTCCTGCCTCGCGAGTTTTATCGTTGAAAAACATCATTATCAGTGAAGCGCGCCTGTGAAATCTATACAAAATTTAGCTGATTTTCAACAGAACATATACACAAGTATATACTTGTACTAATATTCAAAATTTTAATAATATTCAATAGTATTCAAAATATTCAATTTAATAACATTCAAAATTTTAGCTCTATATCGCACGCTAAAAGTAATAAAAGTATAAAATTATAACATTTAAGAAGCCCGTGCGTGCGTGTGCGCGTGCATGTAAATTACTCAAGCAATCCGCTCCGTTAAGCACGCGCACACAAACGCGCGTTTATCTGCGCGAATGGCGCGTTACAGCGCAATTTTCACACCGTGCCATGGATCCCAGTTTAAAACTCGCAATTTTCACCCATAAATCACGCGTCGTTCTACGCTAATACTCGTAAGACCGCGTCGCATTGTGTACAGTAGCGTGTAAGAATCGAACGGATTACAATGTGCGCGCGTACTTCGATAACACGGCATTATTGGAGCGGGTAATATTTTAAAATACGGCTCGCTCCCTCGCGGCGCGCGCCTCGCAGGAAGCGGGTTTTTTTTTTTTTTTTTTTATTGCAGCTTGAAAACACAAGGTCCGATGGCGGCAGAGACAACGGCGACGACGATTCTAATCGTATGATGCAATGCCGGGCAATAATATGTATATGACGGTTTACGCGGGCGCATACATTACCATGCTTTAGCATAATATTTTGTTATTCGTGGAAAATTTCTTCCATCATTATATATATATATATATATATATATATATATATATATATATATATATATATATATAGTGATGTTAATGCAAAGATGAAAGGCGCTCGCCTCGAATATTGATCAGTTTTTTTAAAACCTTTCTTATATATTATGATTTCGTATAGTCGTGTCTTAGGCGTATATATAAAAGTCCATTCGATTTCACGCGTGCTCCATGGGTTACGTTGTAACATATTTTATCATATATGTATATATTATTTCAACGCTTGTGACACTAGTAAAATAATATACTCGGATTTACAAACGGGTATATTTGGTCCATTTCGGTATATTAGTTTTAATAACATTAATGCAAATATATAATGATTAGAAATTGATTTTATTACAATGAATTATAATTTATTCAAGAAATAGATGGAGTATTTAGATTAAATTTGTAAATCTATCATTGGTATAAATCGATAGATGCCCACTTCATCGTTGGCAAAGGGAATACAGCATAAAATAATAACATAAATAAAATGTTCGCTTAAACAATTTGAGCGAATGGACTGTGCACGAATCTTTGCAGGTCTTTATTTTTTGTCGCTCATCCGGTGGATTATCTACGAACTAGTATAAAGACGTGTACGTTGTAAAATTTCTGAAATCATATATTCATGCTCTGCGTGAGTGATACATTTGAATCCGAACCTTATTCGAAAAAATGTAAAGTAATAAAAATATTGTACAGTTAATTGATAATTTTTCAATCTTGCCTTTTAATTATATCAAAGATTCCATTTAACAATATAAATTATATTTACAAAATTACATTTAAGTGCTTAAATTTCATTCTCAATATTTTTGCAAATATGTATGTATTATATCAAATATTATTTGATAAAGTCACAAATGATTATATATATAATGAAAATTGCCATTAAAAATCTAATTTATTCTCTTTAATTCTAAATATTACAATTAGATTCGAGAAAGTGCGCATATGAGCAAGATTATCTATATAATCTGTACTTGAAAATAGTTCTCGTGCCAGCATGAAAATCCCTCTAAACATACATTGATTGTATTATATGCATCCATATAGGAGGAGCAACTTTCCTTGTTAGTCACTTTCGCTGAATAACAGTTTTGATTGAATAATGAAATTACACGGTTTGAAAGTAGGTTATATATATATATATATATATATATATATATATATATATATATATATATATATGCGGTATATTCGTAGGAGATCCCCATTGTTTTATACATTCCACAAGTATGAGTATTTTTTTTTCTTTTCCTAATAGAAACGTATACAGGCACAACCGTGGATTTTATGCTTTTTATATATAAATTATATAATAAATTCATAATAGAATATTTATATATAAATTCATAAATAGAATATTATTTATATCGTCAACTGCGCGACCGAACATTACTGTCATCGCTTTGTTTTCATTTTTATCGAAAATAAAGATTAAATGAAATTCAAGCGAATCGATTGATATTTTGTACGTACTTTCATTCTGGAACGTTGAAAATTTCATAAGTGCCCGCATGAAAGTATATCAGCGATTTACTTTTAATATTTTTAGCTCCATCTAACGTACGTTGCGGTCGAACGATCGGTGTAAAAGAGTCTCTCTTCTTTCTTTTCTCTTAACGTTAGTTAACGTAATTAATAGCTCGCGTTCTTGCGGCTCTCGAGGGAAACGACTTTACAATGGTATACGTATATATATACATGAGAAATGGTATGCATGACAATTTACCCGCTTCACATAGAGTCGCATTGTCTTGAAACCTATCCGAACATCGTTCTTATATTGTTAATTTGACATCGACTTCGACGAATCGCCGTCGTTCGAAATAGCAAGATTTTACGACATTATCTCTATATTCAAAAAAAAGACAAAACATCATATATAAAAATACACAAGACTGCATCCTTGAGGAAGAAAAATAATTTTAGAATGCTATTATGCAGTGGCGGCAAGTCAGCTTCTTCCTGGGTTTCGAATTTTGCAAAAAGAAACGCATAATTCATAATAAAAAAATCAAAATAATAAATTTATTATAATAACTAAATAAAAAAATCCATTATAATTAATTTCTATTTGATTAAGTTAAATTATGCAATGAAATTATACATTTGCATATGTGAAATTGTAAAACGGCAAAAAACATGGGAAATTATCGCTTGTTCGTACGTAGAGAAACTTGGATTTGCTAAAAATTATTTAACTGAAACGATGCGTAACTTTTTTTAGATATAAAATAATAATAAATTTACATAGAAAGTCCCTTTTCTTTATAATAATTCTGGACTGAATCTTCAATAATTCGCACGTTAAACGCTTACCTGTAGTTTCACAGTAGCCATTTGAGCTTTGTTTCTTTCTTGGATTGAAAAAAATATATATACTCGTACATATATTTATAAAATTACTCATTTCTCGCGAAAAGGTTTATCGTCCTTCATATACCTTATTAATATGTCTCTATGTTGTGAGAATATTTTCATCTATTTCCTTGTGTAAATATTATTTTTCATATTCACTGATTTTTATAATAATAAAAAAGGACTTATTTCCTTTGATGTTTTAAATCTATATATATATATATATATATATATATATATATATATATATATATATATAACAGTTTAATATGTAAATCTTACTATAATCGGGTGGGCATTTTGTTTTCTTTGAGAAATCGAGCATATTTGACGTATGAGTAATGTTAAGGGATTGTTCGAATGCACCTCCGGTTGCGGCTTCCACTTAACATTTATTGCCGACTAATTATATCGAGTCATTACTTGGTCATTTTTAATAGATTCAAAAAAAACTGACCAAATCCTCGTCTAAAAATCGTTCTAATATCTATTAGATGTCTATCTCAGGCGACAAAGATATTTTCCTTAATCTAATATTTATTTTTGCTTTAAGAAATTGGAACTGATAACTATCTCTTTTTGTTGTTCTTGGACCACAACAATAACGCATATGTGTATTATGATCTTCTGCTGCACTATATAGAATGAAAAATAATTTATAAGTAACCCAATTAATTATATAAAAATGAGCAAGCAAAGTGTACACGACAAAAAATTATTGTATTTATATGCCAAGGAAGAGGAGAGTGACGAAAATGTTTTCTTTTACTATTTGTTGAAACTGAAATTAATTTTTAAAAAAATAATATACAAAATAATATATAAAATCATAATAATATATAAATAAATAATATATAAAACAATAATATATAAAAACATACAAGAATATAGTATAGTATTTATAATAATGCCTCATATTAGTGTTAAGAGATTGATCGTTTTAAATCAATGAGACGAATTTCACTTTATATAGATCAATTTTTATTTTTTTTTTATAAGCTTATTTTTGCTTTCTAACATTTTTTTTTTTAAATAAATGTCAATGTTTTAAATAATTCGTATAAACCAATCATTGATCGAAGATCTCATAATCGCTAATCCATTAAGATTATATAATAGCCTAATTCATCATTTTTGCGATGAATAATAACACAATTAGCCGAGTTCAATTCCTTTACACATAGTTTTCGACGTGTAATTAGGTAGTTATAATAAGAAATAACCGAATTTGCATACATATATTATATGCATTATATGCATGCAACAAACACACACACGCGCGCGCGCGCACACACAGAGAGACACAAGTATATCAACAATGTCGATTCCACAGCCGGTCGGACCGCCCGCGGCGAGACCCGCGGCCGGGTCACCCTCAACGGCAGCCTCCTCACCCCCGAGCTGTTTCGGCGCCACGGCGCCTACGTGTCCCATCGCTGCTACCTGCTGCCGAGCCTGACCGTGCGGCAGACCCTCGCCTACGCCACCTGGCTGGCGAATCTGCCGGGTCGCGAGGCGCGCGTACGCCAGACCCTCGCCGATCTCGCCCTGTCGCAGGTGGCCAATCGGCCGGTGGCCGATCTCACCAAGCCCGAGTACAGGCGCCTGATGCTGGGCGTGCAGTTCGCCAAGGATCCGCTGCTGCTGCTGCTGGACGAGCCGACCTGGGACACGGATCCCCTGAACACGTATCTGATCGTGTCGATGCTCTGGTCCTACGCGACGAGGTATGTGCGCACGTCTGCGCGACTTTTTCAGAGGGGGCCGCGGGGGGGGGGGGTGAGAAAGAGAGAGGGAGACAATAATATGTGGAGAGACTGATGAAAAGGGGGGGGGGTTCCAGGGGAGCTAGTCTATTGAAGAATAGGGGTAGTAGTGATTTTAGACTTCAATTATTTGAATTGTATTTTAATATGTCAACACGCTAGAGCGATTTCCAATAATTTTAAATAAAACAATTTCAAATGTCAGATGATACGAGAGGGTTTTGGCGTACAATCAATTTTAAATATAATCAGTAATGATAGATTTTTATTAATATTAACGTGATTTTAAACTATATTATTATAAAAACTAGTTGCTGTAGACAATGTTGATTATAGGTAGAGCGGCGATCGTTAAAAAGATAATCTTTTTAAGCTACCTTTCTTTATTAATATAAAAATAAAAAAGATATTATTATAGGCGCGGGTGGGTTTAAAATTTTTTCTAAATGACTTCATTGTGTATTATTAGCAATTTCAATGCTTTGTTTTATCAAATCGACTTAACTCTAACACCATGTCGCGCGCAATCATTTCGGAGCGGGGGATTAGTATACACAAATATACAATATAGCTTAAATGTATTATATTTTTTGATGAAATTTTTCGAGTTTTCTCTTAAGCTTGTCCCGATTTACATAATTACTTGCATATTACAAATGCTTATCGATTGCGAGGTAAAAGTTTGCTAAATTGGCCAAAACACTAAGCAAAGAATTTGAATAATGTTTCTCATCATAAATTTTTTCCAATTATGGACCAATCTCCATTCGATTTGATTGTTTTTCTATCCGATAATCGAGGCGTTATGCAGTGCGCGCGCGCGCGCGCGTGGAAATAAATATTATTTTTTATCTTTATTTTTGATTTTAACTACACCTTTAACGCATTGAAATCTATCGCTGTCGAAACCATTGTGATACGGTCGCGGCTTTACGTTCGTGTTCAACTATATGCTCTAAATTCCCTATTTGTGAGACGGGCAAGTTATTAGATTATGGCAGAATATATAATTTGCTACTCGAATTTGCGAAATTATAACCATAGGACTGTTGATAAAGTGATTGCTGCAGTGTTTTAAAAGCGCGATTACAAGTGATTTCTATATGTCGGCAAAACAGATGGAATAAATTCGCTAAGAAGCATCCGTCGATAATTGCACGGAGTATATAAATCGTACCCTCCCCCCTCCTCCGGGAAATTCAGTAATTTCTTCATTTCCGCTCTGAACTGTCGAGTATCGTGGCTATACATATACGGATCGATCGGTCCTACTTTTTTGCTCAAAAGAGCTCGACGTTGAAAGAGATTGAAAATACTTTTGGCGCTATATGAATTATATTTAGACGAGGCAAAGAGGCATCAATTGCATTATTTCTTTACATCGACAGGAATTCTAATCAGTTTCGAAGTTGTACGTTCAAGGATTTATGGATTTTCCCGTCGCACCGAAATAGAGATAATGTATAACTGTGTTTTTCTGTAACTTGCCCGAATAATATATATTATATATATATATATCACGACGTTTCGTCTATTTTTAAATTACCAATTTCTTGGCGAAATATATATATATATATATATATATATATATATATATATATATATATATTCGACGGAAACTACCAAAATAAAACACCAATAATTCCGACGTTTGTAATTGTACTTTTTTTTAATCGGAAATCCAATTTGATCGACAAAATTTCGTTGAAATATATATATATATATATATATATATATATATATATATATATATATATCTATGCTTCGGTTAAAAATTTCTCCGCGAAGAAAACGATCAGGCCCTGCCCAAAGTTATATAAATATGCAGAGCGTCGACAAAATTGTTTAACATAAAACCATCAGTCACACTAATAGCTATTGTAGCCAGCGGTTGAAACAAATAAACATAACTTTTGCAAAGTCCTAAGCTAGAAATATACGCGGAGAATGAAAACTTTAAAACGTTCTATTTTCCAAGATCGATTTTTTCCATGTCAAAGTAAAATTCTCTCTCTCCCTCTCTCTCTCTCTCTCTCTCTCTCTCTCTCTCTCTCTCTCTCTCTCTCTCTCTCTCTCTCTCTCTCTCTCTCTCTCTCTCTCTGTCCCGCAGCAAATTTAACGCGTACCGATGAAAATTTATTACATTATTTGTCCCATCTCGTAGAGGCAATTTTTGTTGTTATTAAGCGTTTAGCATGCAAAAATGCAGAATGTAAAAATACGAAAACTATACTCTTGCTTTTTTAAATATTCTTCATCTTCCATATATACGCGATATTTTATGTAAAATTCCGTCGCTTGAGAAAATGACTCGTGACGTTAAAAATTACGGCAGAAGCCTTAGCATTCAGCAACGTAATAACTTATATGTATGTATATATATATATATATATATATATATATATATATATATATATATATATATATATATATCTAAAACATCAGGTATATCCTTCTTTAACGCGCAAATAAGTATCACCGCAAGGGGCGTCGATATAAAATTTTATTTATCCAGTGACTTTTTTCGCATCGGGAGAAAAGAAGGATCGATATAAAAAAAAGAGGAATATAAGTCGTTACGAACGTATTTGGAAATATTAATCTTATATATATATATCTCTGTTTAGACTCCTGCGAGTAATGCCAGTTGTATATAGTTAAAGTAATGTACGATTCGAAATGTTTTGAGATGAATTTGACAAACATTTAAGATAACTCGCGTCATGGACGATGCGCCGAATAAAAATGGCTTTACGACGCTACGTATGCATCGACATAATTTTAATTCTTTATTATATCGTGATTCATTTTTATTGTAAAAATTTCCTTAGTACTTCTTTTTCGAATTTATCTATTACTTCTGTAAAAAAAAAAAAAATTGAAGCTATAGCGGCACAGTGAGAGTGCTATGGTAACTTAATGCATTTATTGATTTGAATGAAAATAAAAATAACGAATAAACAAAATTACATATACCCTCCCCCCCCATACCATCCAAAAACTTATTACTCTACTACTCTATGTTTATATAATATATAACTATTTTCCTCTATATACAGATAAAGTATATGTATATGTATATGTATATACTATATTTGCCGTATCTGGCTTATATCGATTCGCAGGAGGGGCTCGATCGTCGGTGCTGACAATGGAGACGCCGAGGTCGGACGTGCTGCCCTTCGTCGCCCGGGTGACCCTGCTCTGCCTCGGGGCTGTCGTCTACTCCGGCCCGACCAGGAGCATGCTCGACTACTTCACCTACGTCGGATTCCCCTGCCCCGAGCTCGAGAATCCACTCATGTACTACCGTAGGTTCCGCCAAAGCGTAAACAGTTGTTTTATTCTCTCTCTCTCTCTCTCTCTCTCTCTCTCTCTCTCTCTCTCTCTCACCCTCTCTGTCACTATTGCCCTGTTGCTAGGTGGCTGTGAAATTGAATAAGTTCATTTCTTTTTTCTTTATGTACAAATACACGAGATACACATAAAACAAAATAAAATGTTGCGATATTATTTTATTCTTTTTTTTTTCGCCCCGCGAGCGTAGTCGACTGTGTTTGTGTGCTCAACGAAGCCGTAACACACACACACACACACATGCATCGATTGATCGTCCTTCACAATTGAATAACGTTCGAATAATTTCATCTTGCTCTTTTTTTGTGTTTTTAGCCCGTGCGCGTTTATGTAAAAGGACGCGGCCTCTGGAATTTCATTAGGAGGAATGAAATGTGTAATTTCTGCGCGTAAATAAACGGAACGCTCTTGTCAAATAAATGCATATACATATATACATATACATATATATATATATATATATATATATATATATATATATATATATTGTTCCATTTTTTATTTTATCGGACGCGTTATTAGCCGCCGGATACGTCAATTGCAAAATGATTGAAATAAGGTAAAATGTCCATTTGACATACGAGCGATGCGCTTATACTGCGCGATGTTACAAGTTTGTGGATGTATATATATTCAGTACTTTTTAAATGAGAAATGTAAAAGATCGAAATAAAATTAGGTTGCATATAGAGCTATTCTATTGGAATTTAAAGTTAACGGCACTAAATTATTTATATAGATGTTTCTATCGCCCTTCAACGTCATGTCCAAATATATCAGTAAATATTATGCCAACATAATTTAAACGTCGTCTATACTCCGCAATAAAATCATTATTTACAGCATTCTTTCGCATAAATATCTATCATTTAATTTATAGAATAATAAATTTATAGAATAATAAATTTATAGCATAATATTAATAATAGGGCGAATATTTCGGGATTACATGTAGAAAATGAAACTGTGTAGATAAGCCAATCCAAATCTTATTGTCAGTTTACCAATACTCTTAAGGCACAAAATCCTATAATTCTATCCAGTTATAATAAAATTCGTAAATTTTGATAATACGTTTCAAAATTTAAACATTCCTATAAATTTTGTGATTATCACTAGGTCACATTTGAACTGTCAATAAAATATTGTCTTAGACAATTTTTATTACTGAATGAAATTTACTATTTTATAATCAATTCATTAATATTATAGTTAATCCATTTAGATATTGTACTATTTTTTTATCGATTAACATACAAAATTTGTATTAGAAAATAATGTTTTCTCTAAAACTGTTAAAATAATCATACACGATAAGATACATACATTTATATCTTAGTGTCTTCTCTATTTTTAAAGATTTTTCTTTGGATCTATTAATTTTTCAGTTTTAGATTGAACGAAAGTGAAGTTTATTTCCATAAAACAGAAGTTTTAAATGATCGTAACAAATGCGAGAGCTTTGCATTCATAAATGTATATCCATTGTATGAAAATTCTATATGCTTACGCTTTTTTAAAAATGAAATGCTAGAATTATGTTAATTAAAACTTTTGCGTTATATAAAAGCAGTTTTTAAATGAAAGGTGTCCTTTCTTCATCATGCTTGACCTCTTAGAAATTTAATTAGCTTTCACAAATTGTTAAAAGAATCATTTAAAAATTATAAAAAAAAAGTAATAGGGAAAACGGTATAAAAAAGAAATGAAAAACGGGTAACAATGAAATTGGAGGTCATCCATTTTTCTGCAATATCGTGAACATAATTATTAAGATCAGAATTATTTAGGATTATTTAATAGGAACTGTATAATATCTATCATTTTGCGATGGACATTCATGCTGGTAAGAAATGAAATCAAAAAATCTGCCCAACTTCCGTTCGAAGAATTCGAAGAAACAGTCACTATTTCAAAATATCAAAATGTACAGGGGATCGGGATAGATAGAAAAATTGGTTCAAACCCCGATTTAGTGATCATGTGTATATATATATATCAACCATGTATATATATATATATATATATATATATATATATATATATATATATATATATATATATGGTTGATTATGTAATATCCATTCGAATCGGGATTTTCATTAATTCATGAGAGAATTGATTAAAAATATATTTTAATACCGGGAATAACAATAAACGTAAAAATTTATTATATTTTATTACAAATTATCATTTAACATGAATCTTATAAAATGATTAAAAAAAATCCGTATTTTGTTGCTTACAATTAGAACGCCTTAGATTTTAATGCAATTTTGTAATTTCCAATAAGTAATTTTGCCCGAAGACGATCAACGATTTTGCCGATCAAAAAAAAATAGGGACAACAAAAAACTGGTTTAATTTTTTCTTTATGCAATTGTATCCTGCCCTCGGTTCTTCATTTACACTGCCGATTCCATTACGTACGCTCCACCGATTCAAAGAGTATATCTATATATGTATTTACAGATACATACATACAGACATACATATGTACATATATACATTCATATATATATATATATATATATATATATATATATATATATATATATATATAATATCTATCCCTATTACAAAACATGACACGCGCTCTTCCTCTCATCGCGCAGTCTGCCTGTCGACGGTCGACCGTCGCTCGAGGGACCGCTTCCTGGAGTCGAACCAGCAGATATCCGTGCTCGTTGACAAGTTCAAGGTCGAGGGCGGCATATTCCTGAAGGAGGCGCCGGCCTCGAGCCTCGGCACAGCGGGCCAGCTCAAGGACCAGATGCAGACGCCCACGTCGTCGCTGACCCCGACGCCGATCGGCGTCTCGCACAAGTCGCTGCAGAATCGGGGAATCAAGCCCGGATGCTTCTCCACCCTCTTCGCCCTCTACATGTGAGTATTCTCGTAGCTAATTTTATATCTATAAATTTCTCAGGACTGCTTTATTCATACACGTTTGTTTATTATACGGGATGTACGTGTAATCGCGCGTGACATACACTTTCTCCCCGCCTCCCCCCTTTTAATTGTTCTTTTTAATCTCCAATTATATATATATATATATATATATATATATATATATATATATATATATTATACGTATGGATATAATTGATGTAGGAGAAGCCTCGCTGCATCGTTCGCCTGCAACAAGTCCGGCCTGAGTCACTTCGGCTCGAGGATCTTTCTGCTGCCCTTCATACTCGCGCTCCTCAGCGTCCTCTACTCGCATTCTAAGGAGCAGCAATCGACGATATTCCTGCAGACGACCGGCCTGATGTTCAACGTTCTGACCCTGTTTTACTTCGCCGGCATCGCGGTGACCGCGCTACTGTGTATGTTATATATATATATATATTTATAAATATTACAAACGTGATTGCTATAATCGTTGGAGATTCATCGTTTTAAAGCGATTATCGTTGCGGCAGCACATCATCGGTTTACTATATGTATATATAGTTTAAATTTTTGCAGTAAATGGCAGTAAATCTTTCAATAAGATATAATTATATATATATATATATATATATATATATATATATATATATATATATATAAATGTACGGAATGTCTTGTATATAAGGCCTACTTGGTTCAGATTGAAACAACTGTATAATATCTATACGAGACTATTAGAAAACGTCCTTTTATAAAATCTCTTATAGTCTGATTATAAACTGACGCACATTTATAGAGTTTATATATATGTATAATAATACTCTATATTCTGTTAAAAATAGTTTCTCACTTTTATTTCATCTTGTCAATTTATCAATTTTTTTTTAATTTTTAAACAATGTTTAATTATCAGAAAATTCGTAGACAGTTACATTTAGCGAAGAAACAAACGTGCAAAAGTTAGAAAGTATATTGTAATACGTTAGTTTAATGCAAATGATGGCGTATTTCGTCACATACGTTGCATTCTTATAAAAATTTATATATACAAATAAATTTATAATTGATCTTAAATTAGTATAAAATATACTAAAACGATTGAGTACACTTTTCTTTACAAAAAATCACTGCAATCATCCAAGCAAGAAAACACTGTTTATTCATGAAAAAAAAAACAGTAGCACTGCTCTCTTAATGAAAAACGGACGATTGAACTGAGCGAAACGAATCGATGAAAATTTCCAATTTAAAAACAAAGTGAATAATATTTAATATTTTCGTGGTATTGTGTGCATTAGAAAATGTAAACAATTTATTATAAATTCAATACTGTATATTTAACGACAATCCTCGCATAATGATATATACCCGTTAAATTAATGCGTGTTTGAATAATTTTTTTTACCCTTTTCAGTGACAAGGAAATCATCCGAAGTTTTTAAAACTACATTTATAAAGTCCGATTTCAAGAGTAACTTATTGCTTCATTGGCAATTCAATCAGACTAAAAGGCGCTCTCTTTCAAGAGCAACGTTAAATCTTACATATCATTCCAATTATTAAAAAATTTTTTTTTTAAGGATCCCCTTTCTTTACGTCCGTTATAATATGCATTCCGGCAAAGCTTCAGAAAGAATTCGCGAAACCGCGCCTGATGGAAAGGATAAAGTTACGAATATTTTATTTACAATTTTTTTTTGTTCGTTAATGTATATCGCTGTGAAAGTTCACCGAGTCTTCTCGTGTCCGCAGCGTTTAACAAATTGTGCTGTTCGACATTTTGCAGGGATGTGTGTGGCGGACATAAAGGGCATTAGATTAACGAAAATTGTGAAAAAATTTACAGTTTTCCGATCGATCCTTTTAGGAAAAATTTTCTCTTTTTACAGAAACAGTCGAAGAGAAGTTCTTCGAAAAATGCCGATAACGAGCGATGATAATCGCACTTTGAAGCTCATATCAATACAATATCATAGGGTCATTTAACGATTATTGCTCGCCACCCCCCCTGATTCAGTATATATATACAGACCTCTCCACATATACACATAGATATATATTGCTCTTCATTTTACCCACAATGATATACCCATATCGTAGATACGCGCCACGCGCGCATATACACACACGAGTACACACCCACGTATGTGCCATTCATTACAGTCCCCGGCTTCCGGGCGCGCTACTACCAGGAGAAGCGCGAGGGCCTCTACGGGGGCGCGATGTTCATCAATTCCTACGCCCTGCTCAGTCTGCCACTCAGCTTCCTGTCCACGATCATGGGGGTCGGCATCCTCGTGCCCATCCTCGAGCTCGACATCGCCGCCTGGATCAAGACGAGCGGCGTGCTCTGGGCGTCTTTCGTCGCCGCCGAGCAGGTGACGGTCGCCGTGCTAATGCTGGTGAAGAGGCCGATGAGCGCCTCGATAGCGGTGCTCTGCGCCGTTCTCGCGACCCTCGTCATCGCCTCGGGCGGCGTCAGGAGTTTGAGGTATGTAACGCACGCGCAGTCTATATATGTATATATATATAATTTTAAAAAACCTGTATCTTATACACTCATCAATGATTTAAACCTGCTAGCGTTAGAAATGTAAGACGGCTTTTATTATATACGATCTATATTGTTTGTCGAATGCGTATTTATAATGTGTATCTGAATTTCTATATAAATAATGGGAACAACTCTATTATCCAAGTGACTTACGGCGAGCATTATAGATTAATTATGCATACAGCATGCATCGGAAGTTGTTAATTATACTCGATCCAATAAGGAAAAAGATTTATAGATTATTTTCTTCGTGACAGTACTAATAAATACTTTGTTCCTTTGAATAATGCATGTATATTGTTTATAATTATACACCGGGTATATATATATATTTTTTTGCATTCGTTACAATCTTATCGTCTATTTTCGGAATATTCGTTAATGCCTCTAAAGCAAATAATCTAATAATTATTTGATAATACTTTTTTGTTTATTAAAGTCTTTTGTTATATATATATATATATATATATATATATATATATATATATATATATAGTCATATATGTATATTGTCATATTTTTTAAATATATAAAAAATTATAATTCCTATTATAATTAATTCATATTATAATTATATTAACTATAGAAATTCTAATAAATTTTACTAATTCCTATTCTTATTATTATTATTATACTAATAATAATAATTGTAACAACAATTTGACAATAATCTATTAATTATTATAATCTTTGTATTATTTTAAACATGAATTTTTGTTTCAAATAATTACATTCTGGAATTTTATTTCCTTTCAATGAGAAGATACTTAATATTTTTATTTTCTTTTGTTTATGTATTTTTGTTATTTTTCACGTCATTATGATAAATTATTAGAAATATTTTTAAAATGTGTCAATCGAGAGACAATCGCGTTATATATTGTTTTTTATTTCTATACAATTTCAAATATCTTTTAGTTTTTTTATTATTAGATAGTAAATGCATAAAAAATCATTCCCTATCACGTTTAGCTAATAATCTTGAGATTAAGCCCGACTTGCTATTCTTCGTTCTACGCATTATATGAAACAATATTCGAAAATTTCAAAAGAACAAAAGAACAAAAAAGAATTACGTTTACCGATTTTTTTTTTTAAACCAAAAATATATCGTTTCGACAGAAATCTGCCGGACTGGCTGGGCGCCGTTTCCACGGCACTGCCAAGCAGATACGCCTCCCTCGCACTGAATCAACTCACGATGGAGATGGACAATTTCAAGAACTTGAATTACAACGACAGCGTGACGTGCCCGGGCATTCAGGAGCTCTGCCGGTACAAGGACGGGAACGCGTATCTGAGGGAGAGATTCACGAAGGAGTCGGAGAACATATCGCAGGTGCTGAACGTCGAGCTGAATCTGCTTATATCGCTGGCCTTCTCGGTCGGCCTCGTCATTCTGAATAGCGTCCTGTATCTTTTGCCTTTGCCGGCTACTGTCAAGGCTAAATTCCGAGAGTAATACAGATATATACATACATATATATATATATATATATATATATATATATATATATATATATATATATTTATACTTTAATAAAGAAAAAGCTCTCGAAACGAATATTGAGTATTAAATCAATTAAATATTAAAAATGAATGCGTATATAATGAATTGACGAATTGAAAATTATATAGGCATTGCGGATTTTTTATCGACTACTTTTTTTGATTTCATGAAATATAGATACGATTTCATTGTATGTAATTATAGTTGCCGACGTTTCTGGCAGTCGTCTAACTTTTTTTAGACTCGATAAGTCGGTTGATGAAAAACTTGATTAATAAAAAAAAAGAAATAAATCAAATAAACAAATTAGAAGGAAACACAAGAATTATGTAGATTCTGTTTTAATTGGTAACCGTCCAAAAAATCTCTAAATGTTGAAAGTTTATTTCTTGATAGCTAATTATTATCACAATTTATATTTTAGTAAATTATTGAAGTCAACATTATTCTAGATATAGATTTATATTTTATATAAACAATAGATAATTATTATTCTTTTTATATTACTTTTTCTAATATGTATAATATAAGAAAGTAGAAAATAAGTATCCAGAAAGAGCTTTGAAATGAGTTATTAATAAATTTCCATTACAAAAGGTATCAGTTTACGAGATTGTTGCCTTTGTGTGAATTTTCTAAAGTAGATACTTGTATTTATATTTAAATGCTTTATTTGTAGTCCTAACATGCATTATATAACTATTTTAAGAAATATAAGTGAATGTTAAAAAATGATCTACCTTATCAATAATGAAATTTCCTTATTGTTTATGCTACAATTATTAGTATACTTGTATATTGTTTGTATATTTTATTCGACCTATAAAATTAAAAAACGTAAATACTTATATGATTCATACCTAAATTTCTATAAAAACTCAAATGAAGTATATTTGAACTAATATTTTTTCTACATACATTTGAAATTTCAAATTATTAAAAAGAATTAGCACGCAATTCGCAAATAATAATGATTTAAATAAAAACGTAAATGGTATATATATAATCAAAATTATTTATACTATAGTACAGATTCTGTTTATTTATAATTATATACGAGCTTAACATATGTACATGTAAAAAAGTCAGACACACATATTTCACATATTTGAAAAGTATAGAAAGTATGTACATTAAAATTTTCGGCTATTAACAATAAAAAAGTCATCAACAAAAATATCTTATAAATATATTTATATTAAATATATCACTCGCTTAGTATTTATTCTATTCTTCAACCTGTCCCATTTCCTTGAGGTCATCAGCAACAGAGAATTCACATCCAGTTGAACTCACAATTTCGCTAATATCAACATTTTTTGCAATTTCAATAAGTTTTAATCCATGTCCTTTTGAGACTTCAAAAACACCCAAGTCAGTGATAATCATATCAACGCATTGTTGACCTGTAATATGTCACATAACTATTAGTTTTATATATTTTAAAGAATAGTTCTAGTTTATCATATAATTAAAGGACCTGTTACTGGTAAAGTACACTCTGGCAAAATTTTTGGGCTACCATCTCGAGCTACATGTTCCATTGTAATAATAACTTTAGTTGTACCAGCTGAAACTAAATCCATAGCTCCGCCCATTCCTTTTACTAATGTTCCTGGCACCATCCAATTGGCTAAATCTCCCTTTTGCGATACTTGCATAGCTCCTAAGATTGTTAAGTCAATATGTCCTCTAAAAAATTATGATTATTAATATGATTTACAATGTGGTATAAAGAGAAGTTTACGTTATTATCATTATGATAATTAATATGATTTACAATGTGGTATAAAGAAAGAGAAGTTTAAGTTATTATCAATCTAAAAATTTACCCTCTTATCATAGCAAAACTTTCATCACTAGAAAAGTACGATGAACCGGGTAAAACGGTCACAGTTTCCTTTCCAGCATTGATTAAATCGGGATCTACTTCACTTTCATCAGGAAATGGTCCAAGGCCCAAAATTCCATTTTCAGATTGTAATGTGACCTTTATGTCTTTTGGTATGTAATTACTGGCGAGCATTGGAATTCCAATACCCAAATTTGCTATAAGTAAAAATTATTATAGACTATTTTCTTTAATGATATCATTTATTCAAATATATAATTTGCAGATACAGACATACCATACATTCCATTTTTAAATTCCAGTGCTGCTCTTCTAATGATTCTGTTTCTTGCTTTCATGGCAGGAGTGACTTTCTTTGAAGATTTTACAGATTGTTTTGTTGATCGTTTCTTAAAAGAAATTATCATTTCATGAAAATATACTTTGAAGTTATTTATAATTTATTATAGTTTTAATAATTATAAAAAATATAAGACCAACCTCGATACGTTTTTCATAAGAAGTTCCTTTGATAATTCTATCAATATAAATGCCAGGTAAATGTACTTGATCAGGATCCAGCTGACCCACAGGTACTATTTCTTCTACTTCAGCTATTGAAACTTTTGCTGCTTTACACATGACTGGATTAAAATTTCTTGAGGTCTTTCTAAATATTAAATTTCCAGCAGTATCTGCTTTCCATGCTTTCACGAGTGCAAAATCTCCTGTGATTGCTGGTTCTAGAATATAATCTCGACCATCAAATTGTTGAGATGATCTTGCTTCACCAGATATTTCTGCAGCTCCAGATTTATCATATTTTATAACAACATTTCCTTCATGAATAATAGTTCCAAAACCTAAATTTTATTTAAATTATATAGTAATGTATTTCGCCATTATAACATACTTACTTTTAATAAAATGAATTACTAGTGTTAATTTAATTATATAATAAATCATTTTACAAGCTCTTTTAATGTTTTATGTAAACTTATTTAATAGTTAAATAAATTTCCTTACCTGTTGGGGTATAAAAGGCTGGAATACCTGCTCCTCCAGCTCTTATGCGTTCTGCCAAGGTACCTTGCGGAGTTAATTCTACCTCTAATTCACCACTTAAATACTGTTTTTCAAACTCAGCATTTTCACCCACGTAAGAAGAAATTATTCTTTTAATTTTATGTTCCTTCAACAGTTTCCCTAGACCAAAATCATCAATTCCTGCATTATTAGAAACAACAACTAAGTCCTTTGAGCCCCTTTTTAATACAGCGTCAATTAAATTTTCTGGAATGCCACACAGGCCGAAGCCACCAACTAACAGTTTTGCTCCATTAGGAATATCTGATACTACTTCATCGGCAGACTTAAAAATTTTTCCATCTCCCACTGGTGCTGGAAGTTTTTCAACTTCGCTCTCAGTATCACTATCAGGAGGATCTGGTTTTGCGGAAAAGTTTACTGTAAAGACCTGCTCACAAAAAAAATTGAACATCGATACTGGATTGTATATCAAAAGTACTATTGGAAAATGGTGGTATAAATAGAGTAATACAAAATATTCACCTTTGATAATTTTCCCAATTTGAAGAAGTCATTGTCTGCACTGGTGCGTAAAAGTAATAGTCTTCCGATTCGGCTGATTGTATACGCCATGTTAAAGAATATAAGATTCAAATGAGGCTACGAGACAAAACTGAAAGATATAAATTACGAAGAATATTATATATTAACTCTGAAAATTAAAAACTTTTGATAGATTCTATTATTTTAAATTCTTACTTGACGATAATGTAACGAATACAAACCGGTCTGCAGTCCAAAATAGATTGCAGAATTTAAATAAAAGGAATAGAAGTATCCGTGATCCACTGATACCACCACATTCGAATCATTGATGTAAGATTTTTGTTTGCGAAAGCAGAGAATAAATTTTAATTCTCATTAGGTTTATAAATTATTTTCACTCCGGTTTTGCGAATTTCGGTGTTTCGGTGAGTTGGCCGGACGGGGATACTGAATGATGATGGATGAGGTGCGGTAGTGGGGGTGATAGAGTGCACGTGCACGTGCGCGCAGATGGCGTGAGGTGCAGTATAGTACCACCCTGGTCTGAAACATATATAGGGAAGTCACTACACGTATAATTTTAGCACTTTGATAGAAATGACAAAAATAGTTCGTCACTATTACTAAATAACAAAAATTTTACATCATAAAACTGGTCACATATTATATATTATAGATGTCACGATTCAGCACAATGCATTGTTTATTATTTTACTAAATGAGGATGGGAGTAATTTATACACTGTTATATATATAAATATATATATGAAGTATTTAATATTCTGTAATAAATATTCTGATAATAAGTCTAAATATTGATATATATTATATAATATCAACAAAAAGAAAAATATATTCAAACAATAGAAGAAATTTTCTTACATTATAATTTAGTAACGATGATTAACAATGATTCTTTACGAAAATGTCAAAAATATTAATAAAATACGTATAAAGTTTTTTTACGTATTTTGATATGTTAAGAATGTTTCGTGATGTTCTTTATAAATCTTAGTGTTATTTGCAAAGATTATTATTTTCCATGATTTTCATTAAAGAATTCTTGTTAATCGTCGTTACTAGATTTTAATATAAAAAAATTTCATCTATTGTTTACATATATTTTTTTATTGTCTATATTAATGTTTTTATGCTTCATGGTTTTATATAAAATTTATCAATATTTACATCGTTTAAATATTAGTAATATGTATCAGTTTGAAAATCATTCTATTAATATTTAGATTTTTTATCAGAATATTTATTAGAGAATGTTAAAATTAAAATTCAAATACTTCACGTATAACATTCGTTCACACTAATTCGCATTATAAATGGACGCGATCAGCTGTTTAATTGGGGCTTGTTTTGCGGAACGATTTTCCAGTAAGTAGTCTATATATATAGGGGATTATCTAGCCCGCACGGCTAGCCTACTGATGTACGGGCGTGTGCAGTTCGCGAGCTGAGCACACGAGATATTTGTATTCGGCGCCTCCTCTCGCTTATATTCTAACTACTCGAAGTGTGGCGAGATATTAATATATAGTACCAGGGACTATCCAGCGATCCTGGTACGAAGCTCACGCAACTAAGCGAGTTCGTACGAAGTCTGCGCATGATAGTTTTATTTTATATTCGCGTTATTCTAATTATAAAGTATCGGTTAATAAATTGTGTTAAAAGCATTAATTTCTTATTTACTATACTTTAATATCCAGATCTTCTCTGGCGCATTTCTTACGAAACGAATATAGGTTGATCACTCGCCGAAGAACCCACAAAGTCACTAGTAAGTCAGAAAACCGCTCCTGACAGCTTATTACGTCAACGGCGGAAAACTTGCAGTTCCAAAACTATACACGAGGTTTATATGGAAAGCATTCGAGAATGCATTGCATGTACGTACTTTCAATTTGTTGGCGAGCTTTCATATAAATATAATTAGCATAAGAACTTGGTTTTTAAAGTATGTATATATACTTAAGATAAGTAATATTTTTAAATTTATCATTTTTTTATGACTTCAATATATATCAAAATGTAAGTATGTTGCATAAGCGGAAATTTGATAACAATAAAGCATATTAAGCAACGTCAGTAATAACAGATGAAATCTATAAGGCATTCGTGTTAGTTGGAATATATATATATATATATATATATATATATATATATATATATATACATATATATAGCTTTAATTATTGTGTATTGTGAAATAAAAATTCTGCTCTCTTAGGCTGAATTCTGCATTTTTAGGAAAAATCCTGCTCAATTAGGCGCGGCTTAATTGTTACATAGATCATTGTTTAATGTATACCTATAGTGTGCTGGACCTGGGGCAAATCCACAAGCTCTCATAGATTGGCCGAGGTCCTGCGCATGGCAACCGATTTTTAGCCCGTACAGTTTCCCTCCTCGCTCGGTCTATCTGTGTGGCTGTGCGATCGGTTTCCGCAAATCCGTCCGCCGAATATCTTCGTGGCGTTGAGGCGAGCTCGAGTTATACGACCAGCTGACTTAGTTCGTTAACACGATTCTGAATTTTAAAATGATATTAAAATATGAACATACCCTATTTTATAAGAGTAATAAATAATTTGTTTTATATTTAGTATTAACGATATATTTAGTACTAAATTAATATACATATTTTTATATGGTCTTATAGTCTCTATAAAATAATATTATTATTAACTCCGTAGAATCCGAAATATAAAAATTACTATTAAAAAATAATAAGAATAAAAATAATAAAAAATGCTCATCTGAATACTCCCATCACCAAATTACGGAATCTATATATGTATTGTATCGTCCAAAGCTTCGAGCCGCTTGGATTCCTCATCGGCGATTTTTGATTTGAACGGGTTATTATTGTCATAAGATTACTTTAATATTTTTATATATAATAAATTCGTAATATTTTTATGTAACAATATGCCTGTTTTTAACCGACAATTATTTACAATTATAAATTATCTAGTCATGCACGAGGTTCAGGCATATTAGAATTCGATCTACCATATATCTACCATATATATTTTAGAACATTAAATATGTGTGCAAATACTATACACACATAATATCTGCGCAGAACATAAAAGTCATAACAAAAATACATATCATTACAGGCATGTACAGATGCAAATTGGACAAGCAGATAAGGTCTTCGTATATGTGACCCTTCTGCCCCACCTTTAGTATTCGTTGTGCCCTTTTGTAGATTTTTTTAAGCTACGCTTATAAAGAGTCAGATTAATTGCCCTATTTTGATCAACTATTTCGGAGAGAAAACTAACAAGCCGACTTGAATTGAGTATCCCTTTAATTCTCGTGAAAAAAAGACGTTCGTTCAGATAGCTTTCATTCAGATGGTTTCAAAATTTGTCCCCTTTAGTCAACCAGAGCCGTACACATAATTCGATATCGATGGGACGTAAATTTTTACTTGGATGCAATAATAATTAGTGCTATAGTAATTTTTAGAATAATTTATAGTTTTCTATTATAGCCTCGATAACTGCAACCAAACTTCTTGATGATATTCGATCATATATATGCTTGTTTCTTTTTGACGTAAATCATTCATTGAAGGAGAAAGCGATTTTTTACATGTAAAATTAAAAAATTCTTTTCCGATGCACGAAATGTATGTCCGTTTTTCCAAGCGGTTAATATAGATCAGTCAGTATTGCTTCTGCAATTGGGAAAAGCGTGCCTAGTGATACTCCCATGGGTTCTTACTGCATCCAGATTTTGAATAAATTTCATGGCAATAATGTGTATTCTAACATTCATCGTGTCGGTCCATACAGAAAAATGGAGTGGGTAACAATTATTACATGTCAACATTTGTCTGGAGTCATTTATATTGGCCATAAAGCTGCTCAGAGCCTTTGTTGCTTCAGTTATCTAGTACGTGACGTCCCGTATATGTGGCAAGAAGCTTTCCTTTGTATTAAGAGTCCCTAGATCCCTAGATATTTCATCTAAGTTTTAGTCTGAAGTTTGTCCATTCTTGCAATGATAAAAATTACCGTGTCTATTCGTGAATGAGTTAGTAGCAATAACTCTGACCTTTGCAGTGACAGTTGCAGTCTGTGGTTTATCAGTACATCTCAGAAATCATGAATGGAGGATGGAGCTCTGCACGATCCTTGCTGTTACACGTTGACATTTCAGTTTGGTCAGTGTGTCGCATATTAATCTGCAACATCGAAAATAGTTGCGCATGATTCGAAAAGGATATGAATCAACCTTGAAGGTATTTCCAATACCTTTCATATTCTTGTCCATGTCGCTGAATGAAATGTGTTCTTTACAAGCGAGTTAATAGAAGCAGTCTCGTAGCACAGTCACCTCGGTTGACTCTATGTACGTTATTTCTTACTTGTCTTATTGTGATTCTTAGTTATTTATAAATAATTAAATATACTTAGGTGATTGCTAGCGCTACAATCCAAATCCTTCGCTAGGCATGTGAAGAGGTGATATCGTACAAAACAGGTTTGCGGTAATAGACGTCGTAGCTACTGGTTAGCGTAATGATAGCTAAATCGAGTTGCAAGTACTTTCATTTTTAGTCGGTCATCACAGGGTCACAGAGAGCCATGGAGTTCGGTGGCAAAACGGCTGTAAGGATTGTGATACATAAACTATTAAAGAAAACACTTCGACGGAAAATTAAAATCAAGAAAAGCGAAAAACTGAAAGATGATTAATGAAGTTCTGACCAGTGGTCAATGGGAATTAGGGTACATGATAGTTTCTTGAAAAATTGTGAGGATACAGAAATGTAGGCACCATCGTTTGCACTACTCTGCAGAATATCCTTTGGAAAAACCACGAAGGGAATGAAGATCGTAGTGGAAATGCATCTGGAACATCTTTTCTGGATGTACAATTGTTGCCTGAAGGCTGGGATGTTTTTTCCTAGCTGGGAAGTTGCAAAACTTGTATTTATTGGTATCGGCAAAGGACAGTCAGCGTTACTGTCTTTGTATTGATCTATATGCGGATGCTCGATTCTGCAGGATTAATAAACGGATCAACACTGTCAATATCCAAAAATTTTATTATTTACGAATTTTTTTAACAACTACCTTAAAGGCATAGCATTATTTTTAGTTCGCATATAATACACAAAAATGGTACAATTTCATAGTCTGGCAATGCAACGACTATCTGGATCAAATTGCCTTTGAATATGACGATGGTTATATTTTGATATTTATTGCCATCGATAAAATGTTGACTGCGACGCTGTCCCACGTTATCCCAGTACTCCGCGTGCAATCCAGTCACCCCCTGCGAACGTTCGACCCTGACCATAACTCCCTCGGATTCCCGTCCACCCTCGCTCGCATCCGCCCCGTGCATGCGCAACGGCGCGACGGCGCGTGGGGCTCTATCGCGAATTTCGAGCGCGGGAGGCGCGTGGGTTGGCCCACCGCCAATCGATATCCGCGACCCGACCCTGCCACCCCCCTCCCCGGTTATACGCATATAAGCACGGACACGGCTGTCCACCGGTGTATATATATATATCTATATAGCCGTCATCCCCGCGCGCAACCACACCTTAAACTTGATACAGCCAAGCTATCTATCTATATATATAATAGAAGGAAAAAGGTGTCTCCCTGACTGTTGGGCCGGCTAAGCCGCGTCAGTCGAGCCCGCGGTGTATTGCGCGCGCGAGCATACACATACCTCGCCAAATAGTTGCTCTATACGTAAATATACATATAAATATATACATTAGACTCGGCAAAAGCGACGGCGTGACTCATCGCGCAGGGGAGGATTTGCTGCGCCGCCGTCTGTGCAACTGACATTTATATATATATATATATATATATATATATATATATATATATATATATATATATACATATAATGTGCAGCGAGCACCCTTGATGGCTGCACGGCGTTGGGAGCATCAGCAGGCATCGGTGTATTAAGTAGTCGAATGTCAATAGAGCTGATACGCTTACTGTTTCTCTCCGTCTCGTTCTTCCTCCCTCGTCGCATGCGTATATTATTATTGTTTAATGTGTAGTTATTTTACCAGGGTGCTAAACAGGTGCGCGGACTGCTGAGCGAGTGGTACATTCGCGCAGGTGTGAGGCTATATACAAAGTCCAGTGAGATAAGAGGAAGAACGGTGGTGTTTGTGTATGTGGGTGCGCGCGCGGGCGTGCATATGTAAGAACGGGTCGATTACTGTTTAGGTTTTCCAAGGTTTCGTATATAAATTATATAAATATTTATATCCATAACTATATATGTATATATATATATATATATATATATATATATATATATATATTTAGGCCGTGCCAGGATAATTTTCGAGAGGCTCGCTAAGGAAATTTGTGCGGTACACGTGCGCTCACGCGCTCGCACACCGGGAGTTCCTACTATTATCTTCCGACTGAATAATATATGACATTAGTTTTGGGGTGGAGTTTTGGGGGTTAAAAAAGTGTGTCCGTATGCACAGACTAGTCCTTCGATTATATAGTCGGCGCGAGAAAAGGCGCAATTTCGTAAAGGCTTGCAGATTTTTAATATAAAATAATGTGCCATTAGAATAATAATAATAATAATAATAATAATAATAGCGCGATTTGAATTTGTGTATCCGATAAGATAGCAGATTATTTCATTAATCTAATTATATTTATCACTACATACTTTTCTTAAATCGTTATTTCTATGTAGCTCATTGTGCTTCATATAGTGTTTTATATATTATTTTAAGAACGATTTTTTTATATTACAATGATGGATGTCTATGAATGTATTCTTACAGATAAATTTCATAATGGTAGCATTTTTTATACAGTTGATTCAGCTGTTTAAATTGATATTATTTAGAATAATCGAATCATTTTTTTTTTAAAGCTGAGACAGCTGAAATTTTTTGTCGTTTTTCAATTCATAATGGATTTTTTAGAAAGTTAATAATTGTAGTGTAATTCATTTTACTTGTGTTTAAGAGTACGGAATTATAATCTGGGCAATTTTCTAAAAAATTAATGAGCAGTATGTAATCCCATCTGTTTTATTAACATCGTTCTTTAATATTTTTAATGCAATAAGCGCTTAATATTTAAGTTACCATTTATATTTTTTATCCAGGTGAAATAAGACGATAAAAACGTGAAGACAGTCAGACATGGACATAAAAGGCCGGGTCGCCCTAGTAACAGGGGGAGCCAGCGGGATAGGCCGGAGCTACTCGGAGGAGTTAATGAATCAAGGAGCCAAAGTAATATATATTTATATATACCACTTTACATATGAACTTTTTCCATTGATTTTTGCCATGAATAAATTCACCTTTTTTTGGAGAATTGTTTAAAAAAATAACAACATATTTGTGTGTGAATTTTTTATGAAACAATAGCATTAAAATATGTTTATCAAATTTCAAAATATGGTACAATAGATCGTAAACTAAATGAAAATGATAGTCAAATTTATTATTTGTGGATATCTTTGGAAGGAATTTGGCCAATTCAAATAAGTCCAGTATGTTTTTCAAAAAATACAATTTTCCATCGTAAAAATTGCTGTAAATGGGAAATTTTATTATATAAAATAGTTGTTTTTAATCAATTGGATTTTTTTGAAGATACGGTAAGCTGTCCTTAAATTCGGAAGAAAAATAATCAATTCTAATAGTAAATTTCTCTCACGGTAGCGTTCGAATTTCAGCTACGTAACTACAAACTATGATGCTATTGTAATAAAATAAATATAACGAGCTTTATTTACATGTAGAACAATGATAATTATAATAACTTTTTTCTAGAACTTATTGTAAAGCAGTCAAAATACACGAAAGTATTGTAACAAAATATTAGGGATTTATTTATGAATAGTAGACATTGTTGTTAGTTGATTTTGCTAAAAAATTTATTTCTTTTTAATATATAAGAAAATCAATGCGTTGTTGACCAAAGCAAGTATAAGTTCGAGAAATTAAAATTATTATGAAAATTTTCGTACAATATAAAAGAATTTTTACACGTTTTGCTGTTCACTTTCGAATTAGATGTAAGAAAACTTAGGCCCTTTTTTTATTAACTTATTATCTTTCTTAGAAATCATAACTACAACTTAATTCTGCAATTTGAGCTAAATTTGAAATATATGTACAATGATCTCTGATCTCCTATATTAATCTAAAATAGGTTGACATTTTCCTAATGGAAATTGAGATTTTAAAATGTTCACTTTTTCTCTTTATGTTCTCGATATTTATCTTCTGATAAATCAACTAATAAAGCCTACTGTTTTGGTTTAAAACGCGAGTAGCATTCATTAATCAAGAATGTAATATGCAGTTTTTTAGAACTTGTTATATTAATATTGTGTATAGATTTCTCTCATATACTGGACGATTTCTTTTTAAAATAAAATTTTCCAAAAATTTATTGTTATTGCAAAGCATATCGGATGCAGTAGATCAGAAAAATATTACTTTCTATAGGTAATTTTATAAGATCCGTATGCTTGAATTTCATTAGCGATTTAATGGGAAATCAATTTTTAGGTCTCGATATGCGACTTGAATGCCGAGGAAGGCGAAAAGCTCTATCATAGCTTAGCCTCGCGACACGGCAAGGATCGAGTTTTATTCTGCCAGTGCGACGTCACTGATTATCCTCAGTTCGAAGGTTTATATACATAAGTAGATAATTTAGGCTTGAAATATATTGCCTATAAACTAACGTAACAATAATTTGATCCTTTTTAGAATCTTTCAAAACAACAATAGCTACGTTCGGGCACATCGACATTGTTATAAACAATGCCGGCATTATGAACGATAGATTTTGGGAACTTGAAGTCGACATCAATCTAGTGAGTTCGTTTTTCTAACTTTTCCGATTATCTTTGATAATATCAAAATATTAGTTGCAAAATATCGAGTAAATTTCGTATGATCGTATAATTTAAAATTTTAATCGATATAAACTTCATTGTGAATATAATTTTTCTATATACGTGCACCATCTTTCATTGCAAGAAATAATAAATTATCAATAAATAACCGAAATTCTGCCGATAAAACCAATTGTGTTTATGATAAATTATTTCCACAGAATGGCGTAATTCGCGGGACGTTATTGGCTCAGCGTTTCCTTGGTATCGATAAAGGTGGACGAGGTGGTATCGTCGTTAATACGGGAAGCAATGTCAGTTTTAATCCCTACGTAAGCTGTCCCATTTATTCGGCAACGAAGGCTGCCATCATTAATCTCACGAGAGCTTTCGGGGTAAGTGTATAAGTACTTGGTCAATTGACGTTGTAAACAACTTTTCGTATTGTAGAACATATCAAATAGATACAGTTCCTGATAAAATAGTTAATCTTCCTGATGTTTTGAATTTCACATAGTTTCAGGTAGTTTTCAATGAATTTTAAACCCATTAACGTTTAACGTGTGCCAATGCAGTTCCTGGATTTTTTTGTTTAGTTCGTCTTGAATACATTTAAAATAAATAATTATATCAAAAATGAAAAATGATCATCTTTTGATTCGCTCTTTATAAATTAATTAGTTGGTACAATAGAGTTGCAGTGTAGAAAAGATTTATACATTATATCACTTCTGCTTTTAATCGGCTTTATTAATAATTATTAGGTGATTTTAGTATTCTCTTACATAAACTTCATAATAAGGATCATTAGTTTTTTTATATTTTTAGTAATAATTTATTTTAAATACTTCGTGCAAAAATTATGAAATAGAAAATATCTTTATGTCCATGACTTTTTTTAAATCTTTAATTTTTGTTAAAATTAAGTTTTCTTTTCTTTTTTCTTTTTTAATATATTTGACCGATAATTTTTCCATGTTTTCCGACCAATAAATAATATATCGAATCTTCGGCGCCTATACACAATTAACAATGAACATTCACGTTGAACAGGCGCGACGAATAGAAACTAATTCTCATACCATTGTTTCAGGATCAATATCACGTCGGCCTCACGGGCGTGAGGGTAATCGCGATTTGTCCAGGAGCCACGAAAAGCAATCTAGTTCGCGACGTGAGCAAGCAGCTCTTATCGCCTCGATACGAGGACGCCTGGCGCCGAGATGCCGGGAATAATACGACCTCGCAGTCGTAAGTACATCTTATTAATTATCGTAAAAGCGCGCGGTGTCTTATTAAAAATGTTCAATTGTACGCGATTGCAGAAATTAATTCAGCAAAATCGATTAATAATTATTAAATTACAAACGTACGAGTCGGCCGCAATTATTTGTCTTTGGCCTCGCGAATGCGGAATTATTGCATCTGTTTAAATGATTGAATTAACTTTGACGCAAATTTGATATTGCATTTCGGTAATTCGTAGATTTATATCAACACTCGCCATAAATTCATTTAATATTTTACAATAGTTATCATCTTATTTTTTGACAACAATTAAAAAACGTAACGAGCTGAACTTAATCAATTAATTGAATGCATGGATACGAATGAAGTTCGTAAAAAGCGCCGGCTAGAGAGTGATATGATTCTGTTTCAGTAGCTATTATTGATAAATATTTAGTATAGATGAAACTTAAATAGTGAGTGATAAACACCAGTAGTTTGATAAGAATATGATTCGTATTTTTGTCACGTACGTTTCGTTTGACTTAGAATTTCGACTATTTAGGTCTTGTCATATCTGATTTCTCCATAGATTATTAATATTACGTCTGTCACGCATATATCACCGTCAAAGCAGTATATCTTTAGTAATTCCTTTTCGAAGTTCCTAAGAAGATCGTCTCGAAGCTAAAATTTGTATTTACAAAAAATGTTTTTTTTTTTTTTTAATAATTTTTTTAGCTGTTTTAAAGAACTTTTATCAAATTAAATAGATTGAATCATCGCTTATTTATAGTCTTAAAGTTTCAAAATTTCCATTGGCGTTATGATAAAACTTTTACAGTATTCAATATTTCTGAATCATAATGGAATATTATATATCTTATTTTCTATATAAAAGCAAAACATCTTCAAATTTACTCGAAGAATGATAATATTAAATAAAAAAAAAAAACCGAAAATGATTTTGCAAAGAAAGATTTTTTGCTTTCGTGTATTCTATTGTTAACAATTTTAATTCCTAAAAGTTTCTATTGCTATCTTTATCATAAATTTAATCCATTTGTCATTCGACGCGATGATTAAAATAAAAATTATAAAACATAATACGCACATACGTATACTTCTACCGTACACGTGTTTACAAGCTGCTTATATATTTTTACAAACACTCGACGTTATTTGTGGCTGGGGAGGGGCTTCGCGTCGTCTAATAAATTTTAAATTAAAAATAAAAATCCACATTTTTTTTTTCACAGACCGGAGCACGTGGCCAAGTCATTGATATACATACTGGCGAACGGCAAGAGCGGCAGCGTCTGGATGGTGGAGAACGGGCAGCCCGCCCGCGAAGTCATCTACTCGAAGCACTGAGACGCTCGACGAGAGACTGACATCCGTGCCATCTATTAGTGCGCGCAAGTCGATAAATTATAAACAGCCGTTATCGCGATATCGTAAAGTACCGGTAATGAACGAGCAAAAATAAAAAAATGAAAAAGAAAAAGAAAAAGAAAAAATAAAACTACAAAAAGGGAGAAACGAGCTGTAATTTTCTTCCTTGCAGCTCGACTAAAGTAAGCCATGCCAAGAAAAAAAAATTTTCGAATGCGTCTTTTTTTATATACGTATACTACAAAATGTAACAATAACGATATTATTTATAATAATATCTGTATTTATTATCATGGAATAATGTTTTAATGGCATTTTACTTAATATAAACCGTATGCCACAGCCGGTATATTATATGTGTTCCCATGCAGGATTGGATATACCGTTTTTATTAATTCCAAATTTCACGAATATATAACGTATATCTTATATTATTTATTATATTCAATTAAAACTTTTTTACCGACTTCTAAATGATTAATATATATATATATATATATATATATATATATATATATATATATATATATATATACGCGATACGATAAATTTTATGCAATCGCATTAAGCTAGTATACAACTTATTATTCAACTTTACTACCACTTTTTGTATAGCTTGGGATGTAAATGTAGAACTGAGTATGTGCGAGCGTATAAATCTGTCATTGATGTATAAGTTTATACGCAACTTTACGTACACCTGGAATATCGTTGTATGCAAACGTCCCCTTTACAAATCAATCGCAGAAAGTATCATATTATGGATTCGAACACTTCTAATCTACGCATCTATTATACGAGTTTAAAAATAATAACGTTCATAATATACCCCCTCTCTTAGACGTCAGTAACGATCTATATTTCATACCATTGACCGCCACGTTTAAAAGCTCGGTGAGGAGGGTTAAAGAATATTTATAATATAAAATACTATATATATATATATATATATATATATATATATATATATATATACTTTTATCGATCGCTGCATAATTAAAAAAATAAAAAATATAAAAACATGAAATAATACAAAAAAAAAGATAAAACAGCGATACTTTCTTACTTTTTCATTATGTTAATGATGCATCGATTCTTTATTACAGTAGCACGATATACAAACGTATATTTTGTAAAAGTTTTATCAACATTATATATAGATATAATAATTGATCAAGGAGGGTGTGAGAAGCATGTCTACCAATATTTTTTTGAATATTTTGTTGGAAGAAGCGTATATACCTCTCGCATAGTCGTGAATCATTTTTCTATTTTGTATACATAATTTTATAAAATTATTAACCGATTCTTTCGTACGTTTGTAATGGCTTATCAAATCCACGCCAAGTCCGGCGAAATTATTCGCACGATTCGGCTAAAAAAAACAAAAAAAAAATTACTAAATGATAATCATATACGAGGTAGAAGATTTACACGGAGCAGTTTTTTACAGCGGAGAAAACAAAAAAAATTCTAATTAGATTATTTTTTAAGTATATGTAGCAAATCGATGCGTACCTTGCGTAAAATCCACACTGGTTACATTTTATACGATTCAAGAACCAAGAAAAAGACGATTCTGGATGAGTTAGATCTGAGGCAGCGTTCAAGATCATTTTACAATTGGAAAAGCCGCGAGTAATGAAATTCTAGCTCGGCGTTCTCAGCGCGGTCCTTTGATCCTTCGATTGCAATCGTGGCGTAATTCATCCGACGGGATGCGTCTTAACGATCCGCTTTGGTGTTCCATTTGCTCGCCGGGAGCACAAAATTTCACACCCCTTCATACAAAACTCGCATTGGCAAATTATACGTCCATAGTTGCATTTTCGAGGCGGCGTTGTTTTTCAGCTTTTTTTTGTTGTTGTTGCAATGTTATTTGTTCATCGATCGCTTGTGTATAGTGAATGCGGTTTGTAGTTTCGAAAATGATTGGGATGAAAGTTTTGATCAAATATAGGACTATTTTCTACCAATAGTATTAGCTCAATTTCAAAAACAATTATTATTATACACGGTACTTATATACAAAAGTAAGAATCAACATTAAGTTAGCTAAATATTTCGTAATATTTTTTATGAAAATTATAAGATAATAATTCGCTAACTACGGATTATGCTAGATTTACGAAGGACTCTTTTTTGCACGAAGTACTGTAGTCAAGGAAAGTATAGCAATACTTATTCGAACTAATGTTATTGTTAAAGTAAATCCAATCAAAATATACGTATAATTATTTGAAATTCGTATCGGTGGTTTTTAATAATAATAATTCAGGTAGGAATAAATTCTACGCAACCTAATTAGGAGAAGGAATGAAAATAATCGAATCATACATATTCCATTATGATATATATATATATATATATATATATATATATATATATATATATATATTTAGTCAGCTATTTTCTATTTGAAATATTTTTATAACATTTTTTCTTGAAACTTATTTTTTATATTAAGTATTGTGCATTGTCTATGTTTATACAAGCTTATGATAATTTCTCGTTCCTGCTAGATAGAAAAATGAAATCGATTAAAAATAAAAATAGGATCGTAAACGATCTATGATTTATTAGTTAAGAAAATTGGTTGCTTCTTTGTAAATGGCGCGAGTGTTAAGTGTTTTATAGCTGTTGCAAATCGTGGCAAAAAAAAAATGGAAATTAAAAAATTTACCGTAGATTTTTTTGTACAATCTTATCCAGTTAGATGTGTGCGAGTTAAAAAAGGTTACATAACGATTAAAAATGTTATAACCAGAATTTACGATATGGTAAGACCGATTATGTTTGGCACGAAGAGGTGTGGAAAAATTGGAAATTTTAAATGTATTTAGCGAAAAGATGAATTATGAGCAGAATTATAATCGTTGATTTTTACCAATCAAAAAATTGTTAATCTTATTTTTATCTATATGTATAATGCAATTTTCTGTTGTGCTGATATATTAGATAATGTAAATCTTCATTAAAAAGTGCTTAAGCTTTATTCGATAATTTTATATTTTTATTTATTTCTGCCTCTCCACATCCGAACCTTGTGCATATTTGCATTGCATTTATATGCAAATGCATGTGTATTATTTTATATTAAATAAATATTTAATGCTTTTTTACGTTCATTAATTCATACATTTAACAGTAGTTGACATAATTTATACATATCAGAGTAAACTGATAATAGAATTTCTGTAATAAAAGATAGTTTTCTTTTATTTTGTTCCTTGAAATGAATTCCTAACCAACTTTTAGTTCATGGTTTATTGACAAGAAATTTTAGTGTATTATAAGTAAATTTAAATTTTTCAAAGAAAAATTGTTCAAGTATATTATTTAGCACATTAAAAATAAAATTACAAATGTTTCACAACAAAAGTATAACGTGCAACAATCTACGAGGTATAAAGTTTGTTCTTCAGACAATTCGAAAAACGTTCAGGTAAAAAAAACTGCGGTTAACAATATCACATTTAAATGACACTTTAAAAATATATCTATAGATTATATAATTTTTTTTGATAATCTTATTATAAACTCAAATAAGCAACAATGCTCAATTGTGAAGTTTTCATATAAATAAAATGAGTCGCTTAAAATGTGCGAACTTTAATACGGAATTTCTCCAAAATACGGTACATTGTTCTCATATGCCTAATTAATTTATGAGATTTTTTATTGTTAAATTGATTATTGTTTCTTCTTTGATGTCACCAATACTGATGCATTTATATTCTTTTATTAGTGTCGTGTATTATAATTAATGAAGGTACAAGTTAACACTTATTAAAGCTTGAAAATTGTTCTAATTATTGTCAACCGAGTACAAGATAACAAAATGATAAATAAAACATTTTTTTAATAATTTTTTAAAACAAATCTTTATTTAGATGCTATTTTATCATTAGCTTTGATAATTTTAAATTAATCAGTACTTTATTTCTTAAAATTATTATCTAATTTGAAATCTAGGGCGACATCAGCCTCATAATTTCTACAGAATTGTTCGTAATTCATTAAAACAGAAATAAGATGAAAAATCACGTCGATAGACAAAGTCACGCCTCTTATATATTCTTAACCCATTCTTCTGAATTTATCCCAACATGCATAATTCGTCCCTCGTCGAGAGCAGCTCCAGCAGCGTCGCGGCGGGCAGAAGGGCAGCGGAGTGCTGCGAGGATTACGTACCAGGACCCCCGTCTAAAATCATTATACCGGGCAATTGCAGGGAATTGAAGGAGCCGCTGTCGACGCCGGCGTGCTGCGTCGGTATCTGCATCGGCGGGGCGGACGGCGGTTTCGGCTACTCGGCAGCCGAGCAGCTTCTTGAGAATGGCGCGAAAGTAAGTATAGGTACCGCTGCCGAGGAGATTGATCTTTATTGCAAAGCTTGAGAAAGATTGAGGATGGAAGGGAGAGAGAAGAGAGAGAGAGAGAGAGAGAGAGAGTATTAGTAAATTATAGTGCAACTGAATATGATTAAATATATATGTACAATATTATAATAAATTATCTATACCTTTAAATATGTGTTTTCATAGTCCTATATATATATATATATATATATATATATATATATATGCAAATACGTGTACACTGTT
The DNA here is from genome assembly GCA_018907035.1 of Sycobia sp. Sy_11. NCBI lineage: Eukaryota > Metazoa > Arthropoda > Insecta > Hymenoptera > Epichrysomallidae > Sycobia > Sycobia sp. Sy_11. The sequence continues at coordinate 4,075,835 of JACCIC010000009.1, forward strand.
TAAATCCAGAGAACCAAAGAATACGAAAAAAGGCAAATATTATATTCATTAAATAAATCAATAAGATAAATTTGTTGCTCAAAGATAATGGATGGGAGGATTGTTATTAAAAAAAGACTTGAATAATTTTAATGTGAACGTGCAAATGATTGCAGCTTATGCAGTATATGGGGGAGGGTAGAAATTAACATGAGACATGAAGAACATTTAGGAGGTCTGGTGTATGTCAAAATTAAAAACTCTAGATACAATGGTTTACCTTGAAAAAAGCTTATATATATAACGCAAGATGAAAACTATTGCCTGTATCATTATATTTTTAACCATTTAAACGCGTGACTACAATGAGCTCGGATATGCTAAGACACCCACTGACTCAGAACATAAATGTAACAAAATGCACATGAAGAAACCATTCAGTCATTCCCAAATACAGCTACAAGAATAAGGAACGATAGTCAAGTATTGAAAATAAGACAGAGGTAACGAGGTGTGTTCTAAGCTCAAATGTGATACTCGTTCTAATGAAATAAAGTGTATATATAAGAAAATTTGTATCGAATGTAGTTTATAGGACAATGTTGAGTCAAGAATTATATCGAGATTTCTAAGTGAATATTCACAATTATGAAGAAGACATCTACAAGAACTGCTTCAATCTTCGACGATTAAGATTAAGCTGATTATTTGTTGCCCAGTTATGAATAAAATTTCACAGAATTGGTATTAGAAAAGAAAGCTTCAGTTGAACATCCTTATAGTAGAAATGCAAGGTGATGTATATGAACTGTAGGACTTAACAAGAGGCAAAAATTTTATAGAGCTATCTCAATTCTGGTGTCTATAAATAATATATACAGAGAAAACAAAATAAGGGCCAGTATTGAACCTTGTGGAACATCAAAATTAAGTACAATAGAAGAAGAAATATTACCATCAAAATCCAAAAGCCTATTCGCTTTTATAAAATCCAAATCATTTAATTGCGAGCAATGCATTGAAAAAAGTTTTTTTCGAAAAGTTAACGTGACAAACAGTATCATAGGATAATAATAATTCAGAGAAATGAATAGATCTATAGCTAGACAGATCTACATTTATCTAAAGTGAGCAAAGAAAAAGAAATAAATATACGTATACACAACACTTTCAAGATGTGTAAACTAAAGATTCTTAATATTGATGAAACGTTTCTCTAGCAAGATTTACTATTCTTTCCAGATGAATAAGAAGAACAACGTCGAATGTTAAGATAATTATATTTAATGGAGTCTTAGTATTATAACAGTAGTGGATCTCCAAAATCTGAAGCCATACAGGATTCTACTGGATTTTTATATATCAAATGACGTGCGTTCTTTTTGATAGACAGTTTAATATTCGATGCAATACTGCGACTAGGTATACTGTCGATAAAGGTAACTTACTCAAGAAAAAATTTTCGCTTTACTTTGATAAACATTGAGTTAATCATAGAGTGAGAAAGAGAGAGGGAGAGAGAGAGAGAGAGAGCATTTGCGGCGAAAATTTATCTGACCAAGTTTTATCAGCAATATACGCCGTTTTCAGTGAAATCTGATCTATCGCACCAAACTGAGCATCTCGTAAGTCATGAGAGGTAACTGTCTACCAGCTCTTTGTACATAGCGGAGAGGCATAAATATAGCGCGACGCATGTTCAGCTGACCATTTATTATCGTGACCCTCGCGACAGGCAGTGATAGCAGCGTAAATAACGAGGTCAGTAACGCTTGCCGCATACTCACAAGTCATAAATGACAGGTGTAGATAGACAGCCTTTTTTATCTACAATGTTAGTAAATAAAAAACAGATGCATTTGCTAGAAAGACGGAAGTTTTTAAGACATATTAAGCGGATTTTCTTACCTGGATCAGCTCTGACTTTTCTGAAGAACAGTAGTATCTTTTTTATACTTTGAAAATTTAGTTATTTCCATGAGCTGGTAGCGAAGGGTTGTAAATTTTACAACTAATGTCTATAGGACCAATTCTTGCAAATAGGATACCTATGGACTTTTTTGGATTGTACTCAGACGCGAGGCAAGGCAAAATTATTTGCTTCCGGTAAAAGACTGAAAAAGGAAGTGTGTACCTGTCCAATGAGGGATTCGTCTAAACGAGATTCATTTGTTTCTGTATGGATGATGCTTGAATCGAAAAGATTTTCCATAAATTCTTTACAAAAATTCTCTAAAAAACAAGAAAGGGGGCGAATGTAGTCTTTCGAATCTCTTTAAGATTATACAAGATTTAGGTTGCATAAATTCAACAGTATGAATCTTAAATTTTAATGCAATGAAACATATAGAAATAACTTTTAAAAGAAAAAGAAGAATAATACTGTATGTGAGAAAAAAAATGAACCAATATGTCTCATCTTGAAATTAATTATCATATGGAATGGACGTGAGCACGAATCAGGAATATTTTATCTACAACTGATATTTAAATGTAGTATTTTGCAAAATTTCAGATTAGATTCTAGAAATATCTATTTGAATCGAAGTTAAACCTAAAATACGAATATACGTCGATTTTAACATTCAATTATAATTACATTATAATTGTACAGTATCGTAAATAGGATCTACGTAATAGCTGTCAATAAATTTTAATTAATCTTTAATTTTTCAGTTGTCAGTTTATGCAAAAACTAATTCTAAAGAAAGGGATATGATTAAACTGTCTTGATATAAATTCCCGCTTCTAAACGAAATTTCACTAATACTCCATAATTCAATTTTTTTCCTTTGTACCCATTTCCATTATCTATACAAATATTGTCATATACCAAAGCGTTTTCAGGTAAACACTATGTATTTTTAGAGAGTCATCTTAGCAGACGATTGCTTGGAAGCCGGACACTTTGCTGCCGAGAAGCTTTGCAATGCTTACGGAAAAGATAGAGCCAAATTTTACCACTGCGACGTTAAAAACTCGTGTCACATCGAAGGTATTATTACCGAGCTACTTAAAATATTTTGGCTCCGGTTAAATTTATTTATGTACGTATAACTGATTGAATTTGTTTTTTTTTTCTCTTTCGTAGGCGTATTCGCATCCTCGTTCTGTAGGGACGAAATTGTCAGTATTGTTTTCCATGACCTCGACGCCATTCACAATGCCAGTAATTTTTCCGTAACTTATTGCGGGGATGTTAAAAAAAATGTACGTAAAATTTTATTGACGATTAAAAAAATTCATAATAACTATGTTATCTTTAATCATATAGAATGTTTTTTTTTATTATAGTATATATTTAATACAATAATAAAAAGCACCGTTACAGAATGTTTTTTTCACGCTAATAGTAAGCCCTTTATTTTTCATATATACATAATTTAATTTATGTGTATCATGAGAATATAACGACGGCATGCAAGAAAAATTTAATAGAAACTAGATTATACTTTTCCGAAGTGCTTTGATCTTCACTGATTCTCAATTTGGCTTCAAACCTGATCCATCACATCGGGTTTCTGAGATATTTCATCCGTTATTAATGTAGAGTAGAAATGACTGCTTTTCGGTTTCTTTCAGATTTTATAAAATTATTAAAAGGAATTTTGTTCCAAAAATCTATAAAATAAGAGTACTTTAAACTATGAGTCCTTCTATTTTAAATGTCATCAAGATATGATTTTTTGAAATTTGTGTTACATCCTGGGATAATGGATTTAAGATTTGTATGCGAGGATATTTGGACGTTTGTGGAAGTGAAGGTTGTGATTTGTCCCATTGAATTAGTAACTTACATTCATTTTTTAAATAATCATTATAATTTAAACGAGCAAATTTTGGAAACAACGTTGAACGAGCAGATGATAAATTTAAAAGAGAACGACTTATATACTCCAAAGTACTTCCAATAGTTTTATAAAAAACTAATTCCCCATAATTTTGTCTGAATCTAGAACAGTGTTTTTTTATGCACATTTTGGTTAGAATATCTCGAAAAATCTGACGGACTGTAACAGTACTGAGGATTCGAACACAGCGATCGAATTTTTCCCTATACAATTTATTAATTTTGGAATGTTTATATAAAAAAAACGAGCTAAAATTATGTCGAACAATTTTATCAGTCTAATGAAGCTTGAAGCCTCCCCCCCCCGAAGAGGAATATAGTATTGAAACTGAGTGCAGGCATATAGCTTTTTAAATTTTAATATTCGAATCGATTCTCGAGCTTTTAAGAAATTACGTTTCCGCCCGCAGAGCAATGTTTTGCGCCTGACGGAACTGGCCTTTGAGCATCTGTCGCGCGCGAAATTGCCCAGGGGGCAGAAGATCATTCTCAACTGCACCTCGATAATGGGATTCATGGGCTGGCCGGACGATCCGCATCCGGTCTATTGTAATTCCGAACCCGCAGCTCAAGTCAGCATGGACGCCGCGGTAAGACGCGACTTATTGTCACCGATTGCTTTTTGCAGCATTCGATTTTATCTTCGGAACAATGCAGGTTATAACATGCTAGTTCGGTATGTCATTGATTTGCGATTTATATTCCCATTCAAATGGGTCGTTGTTACATTTTTTTTTTTCGTTGTTTCGTGTACAAATATTTCATTGTGCTACGCAAGACCGTTTGTATAGAAAAATTTTACTACTTTTTTTTTTCATAAACGAAGAGTTTCATTAAATTTTGTAATATTTGCAGGGAGGGAGAATTGATCGTACAAAAATTATTCATGTTAAATTTTTCACATATATACTCGGACTAACCTGCGATCTTTATATTGTTTTTTATTCTTATTTTGACGATAATCGCAGTAATATGACATTTTGAGTTGCTCAATTTCGTTTCTCGTTATACGAATCGTACAAATCGCGAATTGTAATTATTTCTAATGTATAATGAAAAATTTTATTATCTCGAAATACTTAAATGTAAATTATTGTTATTATTATTATTATCAGTGTACAAGTACTATTGTAACAATGTATACTATAGATAAAGAACAATTAATTTACATACTTATATTGCAATTCATGATTCGTGTTACTATAATCGATGCGCTGATTAAGCTAACTTGTACTCACTAATGTTTTCGTGCACAGATAAAATTTTCAGTAGCCGAAACTGGGACCAGAGTTGCTGCGCTATGTACTTCCAACAGAATGTTCGATTCGATTGGTCTGCCCGTTTTGCCAGACGACGAAGCTATTAAAAATTTTCGAATAGATAAAAAGACGTGCATGCCAGCTTCGTGCACACCTGATCCGTGAGTTTTTATTTTGTTCTCTATATTCTCTATATAGGATGCTAAAATGGAAGTATAATAATGTACTAAATTTAGTTTAAATAAATAAGATATAATATATAGGATCATATAAGATATAATATAATAAATATAATAAATAAAAAAAGAATAAAAGATAATAGTAAGAAAGGTATGCGAATAGTTTCGTCATTATTAATTTAAATTATCAGTTGTTTGAGGAGCCAAGACGAATTATTATTAATTATAGAGTAGGCACGTATAAACAAAGCAATTTTATTTCATATTTAGAAGTAAATGCTGGTACAAGTAGAAAGTTAATGCACTTTTTTAATTTTATGTTGTATGTTATATGTTAAAAATCCATGCATATTGTCTATCTTCGTATTCTAGAAAAAAGGACAGAAGTCGAATGGGCACGGCTCTGGTGCATCTGATGGCGAACGCAGAGACCGGAAGTGTCTGGTTTCTCGATCCACCCTTTTCACTTCGTGTGCTCCCAAGGCTCATAACGTTCCGCAAGGAGGGCGCCCTCGTCGTCATTGATAACGACGTGCGTATTATCTAATTGACGCGCACGATAATAGATTTAAGAAAAAGTTCTGCAAGCTCTTTATATTATATTCTGTAACTTCGAGAAACAGCGCTCTATATATATATATATGTATATATATAAAATTTCAAGTAGAATAATTCCCGTGAATTCTTGCTGCGGTTGGGGCTTTTGAAAATAATTTGAAAGCGCGATTCTTCATATATCGTTTAAAAGCAGGCCAATATATAACTTTGGAATCAATAATCATAGATGAGCGAAACGCGTTTCAGAACAATTTCTATTACAGTATTTCAATTTTCTATGCGCTTAATCGCTATCAACCTCCACAAATCGAATATTATCCTGTCCTAGTCACTATCAACCCCTAAAAATAGAAAATGTTCTCTTAAAACGGACCTAAGATGTTTCATGGGCTTATGGATCTTAGAGGTTGAGTTAAGTTTTGTGGGATTATGGGTGGAATTTTTTTATTTATTTATTCTGCTAGATTTGCGTCTACAAGCTGAAAATCTAAATATTAAATTAAAAATTATTTTTATCAATTCGCCCGATTATCAAGTACTTTCCACCTTTTTATAAGAATAGTTTTTCGTCTTTGGGGATACCTGTAATGCAAAAGAAAAAAATTAATGCAGGATGTACTTTGTTGTCGTAATTGCTTATCAAATTATTTTGGACTCCTTCATTGGAGTAGTTTTTGATTTTTAAGTCTTAGTATTCGTTTTCCGTTTTTCGTGCAATAAGCTATTAGTGGTTATTAATAAATAATATATATGTATATACATATATATATATATATATATATATATATATATATATATATATAAATATTGTTGGTCGTAAATCGCTTTCTACATGCTCATTAGGGTAGTTTTTTTACTTTTAGGATTCGGATGAATCACAAGTTAGTATAGCGTGATATAACTGAGGTAGACATTGTGTTTTGCCATAAATACAATTATAACGACAAAAAGAAAATAATTAGTAAGTAATTTATTAAATAAGTAAGAATACTTACATTGGTGCAGAAAATTGACTGCTGAGTTCCTCTTTTTTAATATTGTTTATTTAAAAAATTTATATCAAATTATAGACTTTGGATGGCGGCTATAAATTTCTCAGTTTTATTTACATATACAACTTAGAGTGCATTAATATGGTATGCCCAATAATTGATATATTATGATAATTATTTTTAGATACTTTCTGTAAATTTCAATTATTTAATAAATATATTGCATATATAATAATGGCATACGTACATTGCATTTATAATATTGCAAATAAAACGTAATTGAAATAATGTATTAAAATTTTTTTTAGAAATCACTTGATATACACTGTAGAAGAATTCAATTAGAATTTTTATTTTATTATATGTAATGAAGTACAGTAACTTTCGAAGCCTACAATATATTTCAATAAAAAAAATTGATATTTATATTGTATTGTTTAAATATTGTTTTTAATAAGATTTTTATTTCCTATTTCTTTTTATAGAGTTTTTTTTAACACTTGTAGTAACCTATCCGCGCGCGCGCGTGTGTAAACTTTGAAACTTTACTCGTTCGTTTCATATAAAATTTTGTATTCTTGTAATTAGTGAAAGATTATGCGAGCAGCTGATTATTAAACTGGACATATATATTTTATTATTTTATTTACTTTATATTACCAAATTAGCTGCAAAATGTATTTTAAAGAATAAATTAATATTATGAGAAATTATAGCATTTATTTAAACTATAGCATAATTTTTTAGACTGTATATTTCTGTTTTTATCGACTCATACTTGAAGGAACAATTAAAAAATTTTAATACATTTTTTCGGTCTTTCAGAACTGTCCGGTGGCTCCTAAAAAAGAAATGCAAAAATACAAATCGGAATCCGCCTGCAAATGAATCAATGTAGAAGGCTATATAGTTATTAAGTATGTACAGTTATTGAGTGTCAGTGTAAGATATGTAAGTTCTTAAAAATAAATACTTGTATAAAATCGTTCATGTACAAATTAGTATCAATTATAAATAACCAATTTTATAAGTTATCTGTGATAGTCCAATCTCCTGATGCGCCATGTATTGTTTATTTTATATTTTTGCTTAAAAAATATGTGATTTAACTTTAACCCCAGTATTGGAGAGTTTATTAAATATACAAGGAAGAATAAAAAAAAATGTTATTGTTTGTTCAAAATTTTTTATTATATCAATTTTTTAATATATTTATTTATCATTTAACATTATGCATTTTTTAAATATTTAAGGTTATTGAAATTTATTAGTAACAGTGACATCCGTATATAATAATAATAAAATATTATTACCTAATAATAAATCCTAAATTCTTTTCTTTTTAATAATAATAATGCCGCTCTTTTAAAATAGAAGCTGGCTTGAAGCTCGAAGAAAAATGTATCCAGTACGTACGTCCACGATCTTGACACTTCGAAAAGGTATCGTATTATTTTTAACCGTGCACAGGACCGGCTAATGAGCCCACGTTTAATTAGCCTTAATTGGACACGGTGCCGCAATACTTTCCTCGTCTATCGCAATGATCGACGGTTACAGCTGAGTTGCAGAAATTCAGCAAGATAAGACGGTGCTGTCTAAGCGCGCGTGGGGGGGGGGGGGAGAAAGCGAAGAGATGAGAATTAGAAAGAGAAGGGTTGTGTGCGGGATTATTTCTGTCGAGGGATGAACAAAAAAAAAGAACAACTCACTTCGGAGTATCCGCGGAGTGGCGGATGCCAATTAATTGGATGGAGAGACTTTGTTTGAGAGCTGCTGGAACTGTCTTAAGACATCGATCTTGGTCGCGTCAGTAATCAGAATTTGGTTTTTTGCTCCCCCTGAATTTATATCGACTTCATTTGACCACCGATCTTTCGCCGTTGAATATGAATAATTCAATTGATCTCAGGATCAAAGTAGAGACGGTAAGAAACGTTTTAATTACGTTTTGCGACATATCTTAATACATCGTTGTGGATTATTCATCTATAATAGGCAGAAAAGTTCTTCGTTGTACAGTCCGGTAAACCATGTCGTTGAAACGTCGCGACAGTTTTTTTCTCTTCAGACTGCACGATGCTTCTGAGATCGATTTTATTATTCATTTTAAATATAAGATCAGTAATGAAAAACATCGTAATTACACAAGTCACTTAAATTGAATCGGTCGACTAAATTCGCAAGAGGAGTATCGCTGACATTCATTTATTCCTCTTCTTGCAAATCTGAATAGGTGATTCGGAAGTAGGTAGTCAATCCTTGTTCAAAGTTGCCTTTCTTATGTAAATAGTCTATTTTTACATACTTTCAAATGATTCTACTTGCGTGACACCAAAGCGAATATATTTAATAAATTAAATAATCTCTAATTAATAAGAGTATTAGATAATTATGTTTAATTGGTAATAATAGGTAAATACTATATATATATATATACTAATATATATATATATATATATATATATATATATATATATACACTATTCGTTTGTAATCATGTTACGATAAAATAAACTTTACCTTTCCTGACATTGAAGCAACAGTCGAAACTCGAATAAGTTTATTCTTAAATATCTTTAAATGGTATAAAACTTAGCATCTAAAAACTAACAAGAAGTATTCATGACCTATGGGTGATGGATTTCGTCCAGATTTAGCAAGATTATTCTGATTACCAGCAGAATAAACCCTGCAATTTAGATCTAAAGTTCTCGAAAAAGGTTACTTTGTCACTTACGAATCGGTACTTTTTAATTAAATCAGATAAACTATTTCGAAAGAGAAGTTACCGAATGAAAACGTCTACCTTTCACTTATCGAGGCGTTGTAATAAAAAAAAATCATGTACATTGGAAAGAACACATACATTGCAAAGAACACATACACGTATATTATTGTTTAACATCTGCAATTACATACATCCAGAAATTGGTAATGATATATGCTAGGAAATACTTAATAAAGGAAATACTTAATAATCTATTGGCATAATTCAGGTAGAAACAATCAAAAGTTATTCCTAATGGCAATTAAGAACCGTTTATAATGTATGCAGTTATATAAAAGTGGTATATCTCCATAACGAAAGAAATTTCGAGCATTAGAATTATACGTGCATCTACGATTGTTAAACTGTATCTTTAATTACAGTTGAATAAAGTTATTCAATATACAATATCAGAATCATTGTAATATTTCTTCTGTTTGAGATTTTTTAAACGACCAATTTCAATTGAAAACATGAAGTACCGTGATTTTATTTACTGACTGCAAAGGGATGCTAGAGAGCGTCAATTTTTAAAATAATATCGACGATATAAAGAAGTAGGTAAATAGCAAAAATTTTTGTAATTTAAGTGAAATGTTCTATGAAATTCTTAGAATTCATTAGGTTTAACCTAATTTATTCATGAAAATCATCTTTGTTTAAGACTGACAAAGGTTAATCACACGTGTTCAAGATAAGATATACTCGCGCTGTTCCAAAGTATTAAACGAGGACGGCGAGCAAAGTCCTGGGTGAACTAAGAATGTAAACTCCGTGTAGAATTTATTTTACACGAATTCTAAGATAATAACAGCCACATACTATGTCACTTTTAAGATTGGCAATTTAGTCTTGTTCCAAGCGGAATCTGGTTGGGAAGCTTAATCGTGTATCAAAATTTTGCGGTACATTTGTTTAAAGTAAAAAAGATAAAGGACGCCTTTGATATTCCCAAAACATTATCATGCTTAAAGATCCATCGTCGGCGAAGGATTCGTAAGGGATCTTTTCTCGAATTCTGACGAGACTATAAGATTTATGGCGAGAACTCGTTAAGATTACTCATCATTTTTTATATAAAAATATTTCTTATTATTTCAAATTGGCTTGAATAGTATCATAAGAAGTTAACGATTTGTATATATATTTTGGGTCGATAACGTATTCTTGATAATTGTTAAAAATCAAACAGTGTGTTAAATGTTTAAAAGAATTTCTTTATTCTTCTATAAATAATGCTCAGAAATGAATGAAATAACAAGCGGCTTTTTTCTTTTTTTTAATACAATTATATTCTTTTGATACGAATGATTAGTTTCGCCATATAATCACCAGTTGATTATATGAAAATGTATAAATACTGCTGATTATATATTAATAAGATATTTGGACTTTTTTATAGTCTTTATTTGAAGCTTGAAAAGTCTATGTTTTTAAATTAATGAAACGCGACGAGCATAACATGCTCTGCTGTAATTTTATTTTCAAACTTACTGCAATTTCGGTTGTTTATTTAACAATGCGTGGTGAGTAATCAATTGCATTATTAGTTTTGTTTTGTATTTGTTAAGTATTAACGTAAAACATCGCAAGTATATATATATATATATATATATATATATATATATATATTTAATAATTGATATTGCGAGTTAAATCATTTAGTTTCGCATTATTGCTATTGAATTACATAATAATGTTTGCAATAGTTTAAAAAATTCATAGAAAATATTTAATAATTATTAGTAATGTACCTTATTCAGATATATATATAATGTTTGCTGCGGGATTAATAATTATGAACATAATATTTTTAAAAGAATTAATTACAAAATATTGTTAAAGACACGTTGAGATTAAAATTATATTAACGTTTTTTTCGTTGATCAGGAGCATATCTTTAATGCAACTTGTAAAACTCATTTCTATCATCAAACAAGATTAAAAATAAAGCTACAGGTCGAATTTTGCGATTATTTTCTCAAACTTTCTTCTGATTTGGAGAAATTAAAAATAATATAACACTTATGTAGGATCGTCTTTCAAGATCATGGGACTCTGGGCCTGCAACGGCACAGGGCTCTGTTATCAATATGGAACTTTTTTTCTCGTCACATTCTCTCCAAGATTTTCTCTAAAAACTGATGTGCTTTGAAGAAAAATAATTATGTAAATCGGAAGAACATTGAACCTCTCGTATCTTGTATTTATCACGCACGGTTACTTAATAAGATATGAATTTGAACTTGCGCTAGAGTAAAAAATTTGGATCGAGTTGATTTGTGGACCAATACATTAAATTTTTTAACGTATTAATCAATTATCAGAATGTATAAATAACGCGAATAGAGACAACTTATTACTCATTAATCGGTGATTTTAAATTTAATTGAGGCAAATATGCACCAAGGTTGTAAAAGTGGGCAATGTGAGCACTGTCAGTAGTTTCCGCCCCAGCAAATCAAGAGCATCGCATACAGATTATGCACAATAAAAAATTTAGAATAAAAAAAGTATAAATACACATTTAGTGGCTAGAATCAATTATAAATCTAACAATAATTAGAGATTCTTTAATAATAGAAAGAATTTTTACATTGTGGATAAAGATATTGTCAAAAAACATTGATACTCAAGTACCTCGTATAAATTTTAATGAAAAGAGATTGATTAATCCAATAAAATGGAAATTAGAAACTAATACATTTAATTTTATGTGACGTTGATAATGGCTGAACAAATACCATTAATTATTAAGTAAAACAGAATATGTTAATAAAATTTAAAATAACTGGAAATAACAATTTTACTTGTTCACAAATAATCAAAAAATACATTTTCGGAAATAGAGTGAGTAAAAAATTTTATTTACAAATTAAGAATCTACAAACATTTGTACGATACTCTCTTTCTAAAGTACATAAAAATGAAGTTTATATGCACCTATTAGTGTTTTTTTCGGCTTTTATTGTTTATACCAAATTCAATATACTTTCGGATGGGCTTATCAAAATATATATATAGAGGTGTGTGTATAAATAACTCAATTGCTTATTTTATTTAAGTTTACAAAGACAAGAAAAACTTTTAACAGGTATTTCGTTTAACAAAAATAAGAGAAAAACGTTTTTAATTTTTTCGATGGCGCACCTACACGACTAATTGAATTGCTACAGATAAAGGAGAGACTGTGCGATGCTTTTTTAAAATTACGTTTCTTTAAATTACTCTGAATCACTCTTCTATAATTTAAAATTCTAAATTGTCTTTTTCTTTCGGTTATACGTATTATAAATTTGACATTAAATTTTTCCGGTAATTCCCAATAGGTCACAATGTTATTATAAATAGCGCTCGAAATTTTTCGCAGAAACAATTACTCGACACGAAGTTGCGGAAACACGCTTAATACACTTTACGCTTTTATTCATAAATTTATTTATAGGAATTTTTTGTAAATATCACATAAATGATTTAGGTTTAAATTTATTATTTACACATATAACATTTATTTTGTGCTAATGACTGTATTTTCTTGAGAAAAAATATTGTACGAATTCGGTTCTCATTTATATAATAGTATGCTTTACAAATTATTTAATTATTTAGTTTTTGTTTTTTAAAGAAAATTAACTTAATCAATTTTTATTTATTTTTTTCTTATAACGCAAATTTATTTAGATTACTAAATAAAAAATTTAAACTATACTAAATTAAATATACTTAATTATTTTAAAGTTACCATAGGTATAATTTTTTTTCTTTTTCTTTCGCTTTATTAATCGTCGAACTTATAATTTTATTTTTATAGATGTTATAAGTATTATCTTGAGATTCGTTTACGCTATTACTTGTTATTTTTCATATATCCAATAAAATTTTAATTTATATTATTGACCATCTTTTCAACGATAATTATTATAGTGGTACATAAAAGAATATAATGTTTTTTAATTTTTTAATAATTAGTATCGGCAATTCATAGAGAAGAAGCTATACGCGGTGGATTTATTGCAGACCAAGAGGATTTTAAGTATCAAGTGGCAATAATAGGAATACAAAATTATTCAACGTCGAACAATCTCATCTGTGGGGGTGCTATAGTCAGCGATTATTTCGTATTATCTGCCGCACAATGCTTTACGGATCTTAATGGTAATCTGAAGAACTTAAGATTCTCAGTCACCGTAGGGGCGGTCGATTTGAAACTATCGACAATTATTAAAATAGAGGTCGATTTTATTTTGGTGCACTATCCTGGGCAACCTGCGTATTTGAACGATATCGCGTTGGTGCAGGTAAGTGAACATTTTAAATAAGGCCTGTCCTAAATAAAGATAACGGCTAGAAGAAAAGAAATAGCGTTGTCCCAGGTTTCTAAAACAAATCATTTTAGTTGTTCACCACGTTCGAAGCTTGGATTTTATCTAGCCATGTTGGGATGTTACGATGGTCGTCCTCTATATTAAAGTCTGGAAACATGGTTCTTGCATTTCAATGGGGCATTTGCTGCTGATCACACTGTTGACTTGAACGCGATGTGGTATCAGAAATCACTTTTACACTTGGCCATACAGTGTATGTAGATATTTAATGTTTATTGCTACAGTAAATCTCAGAACTTATACCCATACTAGAACTCGCTCACAGGTTTCTATAATGGTTTCATTCATTCCAATGACCTCTCCGTCCTTTATCGTTGTTCATGATTGTTCGTCTCTCATTTCGTTGATTCTTTTTCGAGGTGCATCTGCTGAAATACTCGATTGCATGCAATATATTGTATTTGAAGAAGAATCCTGTAAAGACTACACATACTCGTCTCAATTTGTATTTCGGTTTCGGTGTTATATTTCTTGATTATATAAGTCGAGGAAATACTTTGAAATCAGATTAGCTTTAATGTATGTAAAGGCTTGCTCTTGCTCCACACCCCATATCTATTATTGATTCTTTTTCGGTAATATTGTAAAGGATCATGCAATGATGGTAATGTTTTAGATACATTTATTTAACTAATTAACAACGTCTCAAGTTTAGATAATCTTGTCTAGGTTAGCTGATGTCTTCAATCATTCCACAGTCTCGGTTTTTTGCTTACGTAGCCTCACACTTATCGTCGATATTGAGAACCAAAAAGAAATCTGTTGCAGTCATTATGAATTCACACTTATACCATTAGAGAGTGAGTCCTCAACGCTTAAATGATCAAGCAACAAACTCAGAGAATTACTACTATCTGGAGGAATTCAACAGGTCAGAAAGTTGTGGTAATTTTTACCTCAATGAAAAGAGAGAAAAGAGAGAGAGAGAGAGAGAGAGTCTTTAATTTGTAGTCACTTGTTGCTATAAACGCAATATCAACATACGCTAAAATACTTGAATTATTTCCAATACTGCTTAATGGAACAATAACCAAAATATTAGGCCAAGCTAAGCGTTCAATGAATTTGCAAGCCAAAAGATACAAATTAAAACTCACATTGTCCTTGGTGATTTTAAGACAGTTGTCTTAATCGAATTCTACATAATAAACACGTTACTACAAACGCGGTATTCTTTGACGGCAATCAATTTTATCTTCTATGATCGGTAAAAGATAATGTTCATTATATCGAAGGGTCGATAGCTAATCCAGATTTTTTCTTCTCCGTTTTTTATCTTCATTAAAAGTATGAACCCAGCTGAGAATGAGTTAATGTCCTTTATAATCTGGTTTTCGTTTAATTTACTAATAATACTTTTGATTGTTTATGTTTCCGCGCATGCCAATCACAAATGACGTATGACTATAGGTATAGTCGAGGTAGAGTGATAGAGGATGCATAGTCAAGCGATTATGATAGGTGTTTATAGAGAAATAGTTTTCTCAATTATATGCAAGGAATTATTACGCCTTATTAGCAAATACAATTTCTAGTATTTGAAGTCATAATCGTTACAAATTTTTGTTAATCGAGTTCTTCTTCACCACTTGGCGCTTTTCTTTTCTCCTAAATCACTAAATTGATTCTTGTCAATGATTATACTAATATATAACATAGAAGTGTTTATACAATAGATACAAAAATACGGGTGTATTACTTTGCTGACTAGACTTAATTTTACATTTATTAATTGCAGCTGAGAATCTTATTATTTTTTATGTAACGAATTTACAAATTAAAAAGAATTTAACATTGCTGTTGAATTGAAATAATCATATTTGAAGACTAATTTTAAATTGTCATTTTGTGAATTAGCACTTTGACTTAAAAACCTAAATTAAAAGGTTATTAAAATTTTTGTTTTGTATGTTTTTTGTGACAACTTCATTAAATCAACCGAAGCTAAATTATTCCAAATTTATTTAATAAATGATTGTTATTTATTAAAGGCATTTTTATCTTTTATTATTATTTATTAGTAAATGAGAGTAATCAACTGAGTGAGTAAATGGGGATTGAAGATATCTACCATCAAATATATTATTAATAATTTACATGATAACTCAATTTCACTTAACTTATAAATTTAATACCAAGAGTATTTATTATATTTTAGTTAGGTGAAAGCCTGGATCTAGCAAATAATCATTTCATCAGTAAGGTTGAACTTCCACATGCTGGAGAATCGTTTACAGGACGGGGTTTGGTATCTGGATATGGATATAATTGGATAGAAACAGCATACGATCCAGAAAGAAATAGAGAAATGAGGATATTGGGCGGCACAGATTATGTATTGCGTTTTGGAGTTGTTGAAATAGTTAATAACACTTTAGCGAGGCGAAATTACCGTGATATATTTATCGATAGACAGTTATGTGGTAAAATGTTAAGTAGTCAAACAGGAGAAGCTTGGGGTTTCTGTACGGTAGGTCTTTTATTAAAATAGTAAACTTGACTAGTATTGTATTTATAGATATTCTGCAACATTTACTTTTGACAATTAATTTGCGAAGAGCAAGCAAATACTTCAAGTAAAAAAATTAACAAAATTATAAGAGACAAAAACATCACAGAACTTTAGGTTGCTATAATAATTTACAAGAATAATTTTTCAAATTAATTAAAATATGATAAATGTTAACTATACATGTAGCATCAAAGAAGAATATTCAAAAATACGTGATTTTCGGTGAAGAAGGAAAAACCATGAAGCTAGTATTTTTATAATAATTTTGGTGTATTGTTAGTTAGGAAAATGGTGAAAAACTAGAGTAAGGTATATCTGGACTTGTTCGACTATCATTAGAACCATTCTTCTTTTGATGAGCTATCGATGTTCACAAACTTCTTTTTCTTAGTCCTTATTCCGCTGACATACAGACGCTACGAGTCGCGTTTTACGTAACGACATTTTTTCCAAAAATGACGGGATGCTAATCAAAACAGCTCCAGTGTGTGAGTAACAAAAAATTTTAAATTAGAACTGTCACATACGATCCAGTTGTGAACTATAACATGAATTTGGTTGAAGAACATAATTTAAATTTGTTAAACAATTAAATTTACATTAATCCAAAACCACAAAAACACAATTTTACGCTGAAGTTACTACCGTTGTAATTTAAAATATCGTCCAACATCACAGTGTATATTAATTATTTTCCTCGTAAGAGTCGTTTCGCTTGAGTATAATATGATTGACGAGGCGAACAAACAACATTCACACAAATACACTGTTTAGGCTAACAATCTCGTATCACCAGTTTTAATGCTTGTAGTTCGCCTGCAGGGGGCGAGGAGTGAAAATGTATCATGGACATAAAAATATATACTTTTCAGTAAATTTACGAGGAAAAAAAAACAGTGAAGAAGATATGTAGATAATAATTTGTGTCGACTTGAGAAATGGAATTCAAACCTCATCAGAAAATAACGATAGTATGGAAGGGGTGTGAGTACCCTGTAAACCTATCGAATTCTTTCGAGCTAATTCAAATTCATCTCGGGAAAAATAAATATCTTATTCTCAATTAGCAACCCAAAATTGTTATAAAATAACTAGTTTCATAATTTTTTTCATTATGCGCAAAAATCGCCTGCTTTTTTCTATCAACAATGCCGAATTTTGCATCCATAAATGATTTACAATTTTTGGATCCATTTTTTTATTTTTATTTTATCTATGGACTCGTGTAGGTACCCAATCTGCCACATATCGTATAATTTCGTATAATCTAATTAAACTGAATTTTACATAAAATTTACATAAACTATATTGATTTTTTAGAAAGACACAGGAGGCCCATTCGTTATCGGCAATAAGATCGTAGGAATAGCAAGCGTCAATCCTCTCAACTGCGACGATACTGTGTACGGTGGCATATACACAAAGGTGTCTGCGTATGCGTTCTTCATCGAGTCAATTTTGGAGGGCTTGCCGGCATTGGGCACGCTCATCTATTCCAATCGGCAATACGTTAGCGAACAGCCGTCGTAATAACAAAAAATCGAAATATCATTTGAATAAAATATGATTTCAGGATATGTTAAAGGAGTTTGCCCGACGTTTGTTTAGCGTCCCAGTAAATGGACACAAGATTATTATAAAAGTATATTTTTTTCCAATTCTATATAGATATATAATAAACAGCGATAAAATTATTTACTAAAAAAGATTAATTCGCTTGAAATTCGTAAAAAATAAGAATCGTTAGATTTATTTGAGCTGCTTCTATTTAAATGTGACGTCCCTGAAGCAGCAAACCTGGTGTCGCATTTTCGTGTCTCGGTAGCGATAACGATTCGAAGTCGAAACGAGAGAGTCTATTCAATGAATAAAATTTTAATTGTATTTAATTAAGTATAGTTAATTTATTATTTATATTTTTAAGCTGAGAGAAAATTTGTTACATTCCAAAAAATCATTGTAGTAAATAGAATTGTTCAAATAATATATTTAAATCAAGATAATATTTATTAATGTGCAATAAATTGCATTAATTTTATCTATTATGAAGTAAATTAATTGAACTTAATTATTTCGTCAATCGTAGTTGGTAAAATGGTTTATTTAAATGTAGCAATTATTTTTCACTGGATTTATTTAAGTCTAGTATATATAGATTTTTATATATCAATATACAAAGCATGTTGTATAATTTTTGATAAGGACGCGACTATCGAAACAGCTACAAGAAAAATAATAAAATCATAGTGAAAGAAACGAATTGTTATTTAGATATTTGTTTATAAATATAGAACAATTATTATATGTCTTAGCAAGTGTATAGCGAGTAATCGATTAACTCATTTAAGTAATACAAAATAAGTGTCAAATAATTATTCATAAGTACTTATTAAATATAAAACTGTGTATTCTATATGTTTATTTTATTCACACGATGAAAAACCATTATTATAAAATACAATAATATTTATAGCGCTCGAATTGAATCAACATTAGTTATTATACTCAACCGATACTATATAATTTAATTTTTTGCGTAAGAGATTTTCGAAGATGCATTGGAATAAATACTTTTAAAAATGATAAAAGATACGGTTTTCATTATGATATTTAAATATATTCCAAATATCTGAAGATTATAGTGAAAAATATATGTTTGTGATTTATTTACATATTTATCTAAATGTTTAAATGAATCATGCATCCTATAATTCTCGACTAATTTTACATTAACAATTGTTTTATGTTACGAATGCGCTTTTAGTAATTGTTTACAATAATTTATTATATTATATTCCTATTAGTAATTTGATAATTCGATAAGAAAATATAAGCTTGTCATTCGTTATTAATTGAAATTTGTTTTTAATCGAAACTCCAATTTTTATATCGATTTCGAAGAATAGGATATCAGGTAAGCAAATTGTAACAAACCTATATATACAAATGAATAGTTTCTCGAAAATAAATGTAATTTTTTTTCATTTAAAGCTAAAAGCAGAAGTTTTATCTCTTCTTATTTGCTCAATAATAACTTCATAACAACTAGTAGTGGCGAAAGATTATTTCGAATTTTGAAAGCATTGAAGGCTAAACACAGAATTATAATGATAGACAAAATTATTCATTAATTATGTTAATTTATTATATTAATCATATAATAATTACTTATTATTTATTAATTATCTACTTTATAAAATATATTTTCAGAACATGAACAAATAATAATTACAGTGTTTTAAAGTTTAAAAATAAAAGTAATTTAAAATAAATTTGTTAAATTCGCTTTTGCATGGCCCAAGTTGTCCATTATTTTAAAGCATTTTTATAGAATAATGAGGAGATAAATAAGTAAACTCTTTGTATCAATATTTATTTTATTAAAAGGAGGAATTTAATAAAATACTTAATTCAAATGAATTACAATTAGTTCTATCTCTCAGAAATGCAACAAAACAATTTAAATACGAAATATATTTACATAAATACCAATGTATTTCACAGAAAAATTAGAAAAAAAAATTAATTACATAACTTTTTGGATCTTTAATAAAGAAGTTTCTTTCCAATGCATTTAATAATAATAAAAGAACATTGTAATAAAAATTATCAATTTAATTGAACTATATATTTGTATATTATGATTCTAACGTATATAATAATTTTAGTTTAAACAATTAATATAAATAATACAACATTCAATAAAATTCGATGATAACTATAGTAATTTTTAATATTAACAATGAGCACTTTTATCGAGGTCTCGTATTATTTTATAAACCAACACAAGAATACAAACGAACGGTTTGCCACATAAGAATGACTATTATAAACTAAATTGTAGTCTATTTTCTTAAAAATCATTTGTTCAGCGAAATAAATAATTCTTTGATTTATATATTTGTATTATTTATTTTTAAATCAATTCATATTATACACTTGTGATATTTATAAGATTCTTATTTAGGTGAAGTTTATAAAGGTAGATGATTGAATTTATATCAAATTATTGAAAGTTTTCATAAAACTAATCTTAAAATGTTACAATCACTAATAACACTACATAATAAACATAATACTAGCATATTTTGAAAAGAAGATCAACCTAAGCTGCACGTTGAATTTTTAGAAAAATTTATTTTGGAAATAGTCTCTGTTAATAAAGGTAATATTTTTTATTATTAATATACTTTTTTAACTAGTACCGGCAAATTTCTATTATACATATTGTTTTAACAAGTATTTAGCAGTATTTTACAATTAATTTCTGAAATATTTCATGATTTTTTGTTAAAAATTATTATTTATGAATTTTCTATAAGAAATGCAGATCCTATTCAAAAATTGGCATTAAAAATACAAATTTTAAAGCTTGCGATGGATATTTTTGATTTTATTAATGAAAAAGTTTAAAAAAAAAATTAAATTATCTTAATATTAACGTATTTAATTATCTTAAGTTCATTCTGAAAGATACCGGAAATAAAAAAACATTTGTAATGCTTTAAAAAACATCCAGCTGTTTCGCAAATGATTCAAAATAGTTATTGAACTAGTTTTTATATATAATTTAAATATATATTTAAAAAAAACAAAATTTCCTCGATACTGGTATCGCCTTCGAACCACAATAACATCATTCTCATATGGAACATTGGCCGGCTGTTATTTTCATAATACGTGAGGTGGATTGTAATAGATGCGCGTATCGTTCGTCATTGATTTTCCTTGAATGATGCTGCGAATGAAGAAAGTGAATGCCGATACTTTGATGTACAAACTGCCGGTAACTGTATCATCGCACCTGGCGTGATTCATGCTCGCAAGCCCCACGATTTTCTTCCGAATAACCAATGGACTACCGGCGTCACCCTGTGCATATATATGTATATATATATATATATATATATATATATATATATATATATATATATATATATAGAATGAAAAAATATATAATATAGAATGAAAAAATCCATTGTCTCAAATAATGGCTTTTATTATATAATCAGCTAAATAGGTATTGCAATTTGGCAAATTTATAATATACAAAAAGCACCCATAGATAAGCTGAATACTAGAATAAATTTTATAGACATAAGGAGTGTTCCACTTTAATCACCTTAAGAAAATATTTCGGAAGCTGTTGCGGATGAATATGAATTAGAAAAGTTTTAGGGTTTGGAGACTCACTCGTGGCGGGCTTGATCATGATCGAGGACAACGATTAACATAATTTTAACATCAATATAGTTTTTTTATAACAAAACTTCTATTTTTCAATTTCACGCGAAAAAATTCAACGCCTGTTTTAGAGTACATTCAAATTCAGTCGAAATCACGAAGGCAGCATAAACTTTGCAGACAGAATTACGTACTAATGCACGTAATAGAGGTAAACTTCATATTGCAAATATTAAAAAATTACGTATTTTCGCACACAAGTGTATACTTGACCATGTTTATGTAAAACGTTCTCAGGCTTCATTTATAATCTAAGGTTCAAAATAAGGATTTTTATTTTTAGGAAATATTGACATTAAAATAACCATATAATTGGCATGAAAAATATCATAAGTTTACTTTCTGTATATACTAAACTTTTTTCATTTAGAATTTCTTCCCATTCGTAATGGGTTTCCGAAATATTATTCTTGAGGCTATGATAATGGGATATAGTGCATAATTTTGATAATAATAGAGGCGTTTAGAACAATAGTCCCCCCCCCGTTTTTAGTTTTCTTGTTTTTCTTAAAACAAATTTAGAATTTCCGCCTACTATATAATAAAATATATGCCCATGATAATAATAGACTATTATAATCTGAGTTTGCTTCAGTACTGTTCCTCTATTTACTCTTTATCTGCTATTATACTTGATTGTATTTGCTGGATTGTTGTATCTAGCAAATTTATATTTTAGTTTATGTTTTACCCTAGTTATGGTCTAATCAGCTAAAACAGCTGTCTGTAAGTGTCTTTATTTGACTAAATCTTTTGAGGAACTAGCAAAATGCTTACTTCACTTTTCTTTAATATTTTTAATATTTATTATGCTTTACCGCGTGATTGAATCCTCAATAAATTGGAGGAAAATAGTAAAAAAAAAAAAAAAACAGAAGGACAAAGGATAAATAATACCAGGAAATGATAAAAAATTTGACAATTGACAATCTAATTATAAAATATGTCTCGCTATTGGAGCATGCAATCGATTTTTTTCATTCAAATTTTATCCTGTTGTTAATAATATTCAATCGTACAGGCAATACCATTCCATCAGGGTAGTTATTATTACGTCTTAAAATAGATTTATTTTGTTATGAGATATTAGTCAACCTTAAATGTTTTGCAATATTAGATTATAATTTACTTCTGATTTATAGACTTTCAGAGAGTTTTATTTATGAAACTTACCGTACAGATGCCGCATGGTTTTCCTTTAACTGGCGAAATGGAAATACCACAAAATTGTTTTGAAAATCTAATATGAGAATATCCCTTTTTGCAGTCGTCATCTTCGAAAATATAAACGCGCATGTATGTCAGTGCCAAGTCGGATCTGCCCGAATGTCTCTGCAGTTTTCCATTCTCCAAGTTAAGGGCCACTTGAACGGCGGTCCATCCATAACCGCCAACATAACCTGCATCTTCGTCGAAAAGTCCAGAAGGATCTGGCAGTTCAAGTTGCTTCAAATTCAATTCGGCAAGTTGCAATTTTTCAGCTAACTAGAAACGTTCGACATTTTATTAAATAATTTTGATACGTTTTTATGCATAGGCTACGAGGGATTTAAACAAATGTTTATTACAGGTCGACGATCCGTAAGTTATGTTTATTTAATAAAGATTGAGAAATTTTACCTCGAGTAAAGCAATGTCGTTTTCAATTAAAGCTGAACTAAATCCTTGGGAATAAATTTTGGTGATATTACGCGTGATACCTAATGAAGCGTTTAAATTAATTGTCCCAACGGCAACGAAAAATGATAAAAATGGCCTTAATTCGCCTTTAGCATCAATAAAACATTGAGCAGAACCTAGCACAAACTTTTCATCTACAATTCCAGCACTACACACTAACTTCCAGTCTATGGAGCCATTCTTACGGCTCAATACGGCAACTTGATGCCTAAAACTGTTTGGCGGTGCGGGCGTACCATTGATTATTCTTTCCGTCTTTAATGCTTAAAGAATGAATAGGCAGAAAATAATTGAATTTGTGATTATATTTTGATAATCGTTATTATCTGTCTTAACAACTATATTTTCATGCCAGATATATTTGAGAAAAAAAAAAGAATAACTTACCACAGGTAACGAAAAGAGAGATAGAAATTATAGAATATAATAATATTAAATTATAAAAAATCATTTCTCTACCATATTACAGAATTGCTACGTCTAAATGATGATACGTGTTTTTCTGTATTATATACTCATTGTTCGTATACTATTGTTTGCGTTAAGCAAGATTTGAAAGGGAAAAATCTTCAACAACAAAAACGTATCTTAACATATGTTTTAATTCTGATGTAATTATAAATTAAAATTTCTATAAAATACGTACGTAATTAAATTAAATTAATAAATTTAACTTTTCAGAGTTATTATGAATAATGAATGAATTAATGATTTCATTTATGTCGGTGCGTTAATAATACTAAAGTTTTATGGAAAACATCTGCCACTGATGCTAAGTCACGAAGCCAATTTTTATAAAAGAGGTTTTCTAGCAACTTTTCATGGAGCTTGAACAATCAGGAAAACCAAGTTTAGTAAGGTGTTCTTTTCTTTTTTTTAACATTTATTAACAAAAGAAATATTTTTATGTGACACTAAAACTATATTTCTATTAAGTATAATATAAAGATAACCGTAAAATGTATTTTATTGATTAAAAAATCTTGTATTATTTGAAGATATTATCCGTTTCAAACAGTAATAAATTATATTTCGAATAGAGTACGATATATAAGGAGCTGCTTATTTATTCAATTCTATGGTTAGTATGGCATATCCATCGAACGATGTAGTACAGTTTAAGAAAGGAACAATACGTGTGAAAAATAAAAATTCCTGATTTTGTTATTTTAGACAACTTTTTGGTTAAGCAAGTATATTTGATAGTACAATTTATGTAAAATAATCGTTTTTAAAATGTTTTTATGAATAATAAATATGTTTTGCAGTGTTTTTCATACGCATTCAGATTGGTATTTTTGATAGTTTTCGATTTGACTGTATTCAGTGTCAGTCATAATGAATGAATAGAAATTTATAAAAGAAAAACATTTATGAAATATATCAAATAATATTTTTTGTCAAAAAAAAAAAAAGAATTCCTTTTGTGCCTATTGCATATACTTACTTAGATCGTGTACTTTTTCATAAAATAAAACACTTTGTTAAAATGCAAGTGTAGATTGTGTCAACAGCGCACTTGCCTTCGGAACCTAAGAGCCAGAAATCGAGAAGTGGTCAGCCAGAACTGATTCTTTCGTGCCAAGAGCCAATGGTCGTAACCTGTTCATTGTTCGTAAAGAGAGCGTTGGATGACTGTTTTGACCGGGTTTGACTAGACAGTCTTGTAGGCTCTCATCGTCAGGCCCTTAGAGTATAATGATCTGGGGGTAGCATGCCAACTGGCGAAACAGAGTATGGTGTCGTACTGCTTTTGTACAAAAGCAGTGGATGGTTGATTATTTCACGCAAAAAGAGAGAGGCAATTACAGTAATTGTTAGGGGGAGGAGAGAGAGAGAGAGAGAGAGAGAGAGAGAGAGTAATAGAAAAGTGACATACTACTTTTGTCTCTCCCTCGCACCGTAAGAATACTCGCATTATCCACGATCTTTGAACACGGTATGCTGTATCCGGGTCCATTATATGCGCTACGGTCAAATCCTACTTGATCGACTGCGACAGCAGATAAAACTACACGCAGTAAGACGATTTCGCGTTTCCATACTTGCTTGTGAATAAATCATATTTCTGATTTACTTATTACTCTATAATGTAAATAATATCATACGATCGTTAATTTTTAATACACGCATTTTTTCCTCAGATATTTATTCATTATCGCATAAGGTGTTAAACGAGCGTAGACCAAAAACTTCTGCATATACGCATAATGCGCGAAAAATTTATTAAAAAATTTCTTATGAAACGTGACAACTGCTCGAGTAGATGGAATTTCGGCGAAGGAAATCGTGGTAATTTTCCTGATCGGCGGATGGTAATTTTCTTTAAAGTTGACAGAAACTAATAATTTATTCCATAAATTAAATAAAAAGAACGTATGGATCATCATCGCGCCGGCTCATCGGAATTACCATATAGCCTCACTCGCATCAAATACGGAAGTATAATACACGTCTATAATGCGCGTTTACCGTTCGCGCTCTTATCACCACCGCGGCATTTTGGCATGCCAGGATTTCACGAAAAATTCCGCCGGTTAATCGCGCGTGGCTCGTTCGCGCCCGGCGCTTAACGAATGCGCGACGCTAGTTCCCCAATATCTCCACGCTAACGGCCGCGCGACCGAACGATATCTGCGTAGCGTACGCGTTCGAGCCGCGGTAATCGCGTTGCCGTACGCGCGATTAGGCCGTGTCGCGCAACCCGGCCACTCACCGCTCCGTTAAAGAAAATAATTTTTTCTTCTGTTCCAGTGCAATTGACTTACAAGAGGAATCTACATAGTTCGGGAATATCAAAATCGGGTGAAAAATATTTTTAATTTACCAAAAAATAAATATCCAAATTGTTTCATATTACAATAGAGCTTCTTTGTTTACCACCTTATTAAATAAGTATTGTATTGAATTTTATTTCTATCACTTCAATAATTAATTTCTATTAGTAATTCCTTTTGCGTCTCTTCGTTACTGCAAAATAATGTTTACTTATATTTAAATATAATGTAATAATGATTTTATTACAAAACATAAATTATATAGCGAAAAAGTTTCTTTCAAAACAATAATTTTTTATTATATTATATTAAGGTTATTGTTATATTTGTAAAATTATTATATTGATAAATTAATAAATTGATGCGGTGGACAAATTTATAGAAATCTTGGCGGTATGTGAATTCGATTATGTAAAGTAACTGTATCTTGAAGAATCATTCCATCGAGAACGGCACGGATGAAATTCGAATACGCCGACACCTTTGTGTATATGCTTCCGAAGAGGGTGTCGTTACAATCAGGCGGACCTTTGCTGACAATTCCAACAACTGTATTATTAATAATAAGTGGACCACCGGCATCACCCTATGAAAATCAAAATATTCGAAAAATTTATTGAAGCTGATAAGAATGCATATTTTTATAGAATACGTCTAATATTCTAATTCTTTATGTAAAACGTTTAATATTTATTAGAATACTTGATTTGGTGAGCATCTTTGATAAAGAGAGATGTAGATATTAAAGATTTATTTCGTATATGCTAAAAAGAATGTTTTTGTTTTTCATCGACTGGTGATCGCTGCCTAAATGCAATAGAAAAATTGTATTTTCTTTTTCAATTGCAATGTTTGACGCGATGGGTGTAATTTTTTATTGTATTATGTGATAAGTATGTGGTATAGGCAGACTATACCCGGAACAGCATCGAGCACGGGAAAATTTAATTAGCTTCTTTAACGCTTGTTCGGAATTCTTTGAGTACTGATGTTATCTGTTCATTTAATTGCTTATGGAGTTACTCAAACTCGACATATTGTCTTATATGTATACATCACATTATACAATTTTCTGGGATTAGATATCTAATCATGTAAATCAGTTCATTTTAATATTTGTACGTAATAGTATTAATTATAAATTTACACTTATTTTGATTCTTCAGTTTTAGTTACTTGAGTCAAAGTTTGTGAATTATAATTCATACTTTTTTCTTACAATAGAGATCCAGAATACAAAACCATCCATATGAAAGTTTTATTTACATCTTAAAAATAAGAATAGAATAGTTATCTTAATTTTTATCTTCATCTGAATCTTGAAAATTATTTTGATGCCGAGTTCTTTACATAAAGAACTGTGAGTTCTTTACATAGATCAATTAAAATCATCTGAGGTCTTCTAATATTTTGAATCAAAGTCGCGATTGTATTATTATTTTCAAATATATTTTGTACTAGCCATATATTAATTTATGGTGTTTGTTCTGGACAATTCGGTCCTATTATTGTTAACTTCTACCTTATTTTAATCGTCATTTTTGTCTAATTAGTTCAATAATGTGCATTAACAATTTTATATGTTATATTTCATAATATAATCCTTAAAAGCCCACAGACATCGATATATTCCCGATATATAATGCAGATTTAAGAGAATCACAGAATTACAAGTGATAGGGAGTATATGAGTATACAAAAATATGTTCCGATAATAAGGTTATATAACAGCTTACGTTCAATCATACTTTCAATTGCCAAATTAATGATGATGAATATCATTTATTATTTTTTGGAAGCAATTTCAATTTTTTATGTACTATACTGAAACAACTCTGAGGATATCAAAAAATTTTGTTTCATTATATCGATATTATTAATCTTCGATAATTTGTATTCTATTTAGAACGATTACAATTACAGATCTAGATTGTCTGAAGTAATTCATCTGAATACCATGAAGTGCAATGGATTCTTTTCGGTTTAGAAAACTATTTTTATTTTTAGAAAAACCTTTTTTCACTATTTATTAAATATACTTACGGTACAAGTACCCCAGAGTTCTCTGGGAACATCTGTGAGCATCAGACCACACATTTCTTGGCTGCTGAATACAGTAGGATATGAGCGTCTACAAACACTATCGTATATAATTCTGACATTGGCATATCTTAATGCAAAATCTGTTTCTCCTCCAACTCTAACTTCTGAGAGATCCTCGATATTTAATGTTGTGTTGACTCTATTAAATCCATATCCAGATACTATTCCTTCTCTATTAAAGAAACTTTCACCAAATTCGGGAATTTCAACTTTCTGAAAAAATGCTCTTGCAGAAAAAATGTTTAAAGTACCATTAATCTAGAACGAAAGAATATAATATTTTTATACAAAGATGATGTTATGATTGTTATTGCATAAATTATTTTTTTAATATAAATATTTAAAAAAATACTTTCATACTGGATATAAAATATACTTTTCTATTTATAAAATAGATTAAAATTAAATTTGTTTATAAAAATAAAAAAGATCTGCGAGGATAGTCCCAGAAGTACCTGGTCCACCAAATAAAACTAAAAAATGTTGGAAAAAAATATATTTATTTTTCAACACAATTTCTTTTCAACTCTATACACTTTTTCCATCGATGTTCAAAAAGTTCGATACCCTTTTTATAATAAGAATTGTCAAGCTCCTCATAATAACCATTAGCTGCCGAAATCACCTCTTCATTGTTGGAAAATCTTTGACCAGCGAGCCATTTTTTCAAATCTGGGAACAGAAAATAATCCGAGGGAGCTAAATCTAGCGAATAAGGTGCATGAGCTGGTGCATTGTCTTGAAGAAATAACACTTTCTTCTTAGCCAAATGCGGCCGTTTTCGCTTGATTTTTTCGCTCAATAAGTTCACATAATACTCGCCGTTGATAGTTTTTCCTTTTTCAAGATAGTCAATGAAAATTATCCCACATGCATCCCAAAAAAACCGACGCCATAACCCTGCCTGCAGATGGAACGGTCTTTGCCTTGTTTGGGTCCGGTTTTCCTTTTTGAGTCCATTATATTGATTGTTCTTTTGTTTCAGGTGTGAAGTGGTGGACCCATGTTTCATCCATGATTATGAAATGGCGTAAAAATTCGTCTTTATTTTTGCGAAACATTGCCAAACACTCAACTTAAACATCTTCACGACGCTGTTTTTGTTCCATTGTGAGCAAACGCGGCACCCATCTTGCGCACAGCTTTGTCACCTCCAAATTTTCAGTTAATATGCGATGTGCGGCACTTTTTAAAATGCTTACTATGTCTGCTCACGCACTCAGTCGACGATGATTCAGTACCGCTTTGTAGAGTCTCTTCAACATTTCTGGAGTCGTCTTCTCGTTTGGTCGATCACTGTGATGCTCGTCTTGGCAGCTCGTACGGCCTCGTTTCAACTCTGCTACCTAATATTTTACTGTTACAAACGAAGGAACAGTCTCACCCAGAGTAGAGTCAAGTTCAGCTTTTATATTAGTTGAGCTGATGCCTTTCAAATAAAAGTATTGTAGCACATAACGATGACCAATTTTTTCCATGTTTACAAATTCACTAAAAACGTTCACTATTGATGGCTGTCAAACAAATACTAAACATCATGGCGTCTTCAAGCTTGAGACATGTGTTTTATAGATTGTGTACTTTCTAATACAGCGGTATTTTTTGATCAACTACTGCCACCTCTAGGTCAGGATAGGTACTTCTGGGAACACCCTCGTATAGTGATTTCTTTATCATGGGCTGAATTGACACTTTTCCGTGGTCTTTTTGGGAGCTGTGTAGGGGTTCTCTTTGTGAATTTATATACAGTCCATTTGTCTTTGTGATGGGACATATGGTGTTTCGAATTAAGTTGACTGAAATAATATGCCTATTGTGTCATAGAAGCAGGAAGTATCCATGTCGTCGAATTTCTATAACACGAACCTTTTCTGTTGGATTCATTATTCGTGGATTCTCGGGCAAATTATGCGTGAGCTCTACCAAGCACTAAGGATAATTTATTCGCTATCATGTTCTAGAGGTGGCTTAATGGTATTTGTTATCCGAATCTTAAGCTCAACATATGAGCTGCCTTCTTAAGGCGACTATTGATCATTGTGTAAAAGTCATAAGAAACTAGGTGTTTTAAAAATCAGTTAAACTTCGTAATATCATATTGCCTCCACATTAGGCTATCCCGGTATAAACAGCACAAAATTTTATTATATTTAAACTACTAAAAGACAAACTCTTATTATGTTTAAACTACTAAACTAACAAGAAATTAGCAACATGAATTGAGTATGTGACAGATGGTACTTCTGGGTCTTTCGTCAGTAGATGTAGGATTAGGAGAAGTTACGGATACAGTTTTGGTTACTTATACATCAGCGGATCCAATCCAGTAGCAACAACATTCTATAGTAGAATTTGAGGAAGCCTTAGTCGCAATGTGAGTAGTTAAATATAAATTATTAAAATCCTAACTTCTGAATAAAATATAAAGAAGGAAGAACGATAAAGTATTTAAAAAAAGGTGTGTAATTTTTGGTGGAAATGACCACCACTTTTAAAGAAACTAATGTATTTGTTGAGGATGATTAAGTATGATAGTCAAAAAAAATTTACATATTGGAAACTAGATATTTTCTACGTCACTACAGAGACTCTTGGACGTAGAATCATTTTGTCAAAATCCTTCTTTGGGTCAGGAAAGCAGTCAGTCTAGGAAGTAAGAAATTCAACATTTAATCTCCCTTCCCCTCTCTCAATGTTTTGGATAAAAACAGAATTCTTCAAATGAATGCCGATGTCATGATAAATAATACTTTTCGACTCGTAGTATGAAATCGGTATTATATATAAGAAGTATAAGATATTTTAAAAATAAACTTACATGATAGGTAACGAACGAAGTTTATGAACTGTAGTATGTACCATAGGCGTAATAATCTAGGCAGAATCATAATCATAATAATAATATAGGCGTAATCATCCTGAGGGAAAGATATGTCACTATTGTCCAATCTGATTTAACAACTTTAATGTATCAAATGAATATAACTGGGGAAGTGACCTTCTATCCACGACTCTATATTTGTTAGGCCAGCAATACCTTTTCAAGTGCTGGATTCTTTTACAATCCCATATAAACAGATTTGAGTCAGATTATTTGATTGAGAGACCAACCTGTATAGTTTTATGCCTGAGACTACTGTAGTAATGGAAGGGGATATGGCGAAAGACCAGCATAAACTAGAAACTAATAGTATATTATTATAGTGACTGAATAGACCGTAGGATTCTGCGACTCCTATATCAGGAGGATGATTGAGAAATGGATTGTTAAGGAGATAAACTGGCACTGTGAAACTACAGAGATTTGTAAGAAAAGTAAGATTATCATATTGTGAACAAATGCAAAACACTGCTCTAAAGTTATCTATAAGCTTACCCGAAATAATATTAAAATAATTATTGAGATCCTTTTTGACAAGGTAAGCTATGAGTGCATCTATTATGCATAGAATACCATTTATTATAAACTCCTTATACAGTTTTTGTTAAATGATTTTTTTACGTTACTTTTTTGCTGTAGTATAATAATTTGAAAATCGTGGCTTATACATTTATATATTACAAATAAGTAGAAAGGGATTAGACCACGATACTTTCATTTCTACAAGTGTGGTGACATTCTATCCAGATTTACACCGTTTCATATTATAAAACAATGATAATAGTTAGTCCAACAAAATTATTGAGCAATTTCTACGTGACCAAAAGTTAGTTGCCAATACATACTAAACGTTAGCTATTTAATCAAATATAAAAACATGTTTGACTGTATTCATTATTCTGAGAGCCTGTTAATCAAAGTTTGAAATTATATATTAATATCCCGTAAGTCTAAGTGTTTAAATTAGATATGTATATATCATATATAATTTAAAGAAACTTTTTAAAATTTTAATAGACTAATATTGGAAAGAAATTTTCTTTCAAAAATACATTTAAAATTATTTTGCACTTTGCATTATATCCACACAAGGGAGATAAAATATTTAAAACTATACTTGCCTGCACTACTGCGATATCATTTGATGATCTAGTTGATCTGCTGTCCTCCATGAAGTAAATTTGTATCACATCTAAGATTACATTACTCGGTTTCTTCAAATCATTTGTCGCCAAAACTACTGAATATCTTAACTCTCTTAACTCATTGAAATCATTAAGAAAGCATTGCGATGCAGATAGGACCATATTTTCAGAAATGATGGCACCGCCACAAATTAAATGATTAAAATTGGAATAATTCACTTTGCCTAAAATTGCAGCTTGATATTTGAAAAGGCTACGTCGTCCCCGGTAGCCACCGATAATAGTTTCCACGTTTAATGCTGAAGTCCAAAATAGAAGAAATTTAATGGTATACAAATGCATAAATCAGAAAACTATAATTAATGAATAATTTACTGGTAATTTTATTTATGAATAATGATTATTTCATTATTTATAATTATTTCAATTATTCCCCATCTTTTAAAAGGTTAAAGTAACGAATTTTACATAATGTACACAATCACATACACTGATTAGATGTTCTATGGGAAAGCATTAAACATTCGGATATTCTTGTTATTCATATTGTAGCGCCTGAATTAAATGCATCAAAAGAGCGAGAGTGGGAAAGAGACCGTGTTCGTTAAACTAGTAAATACACGTTTAAATATATGTTTTATTAAAAGACGTCATAAATTATCATACAAACTACAAGTGCATAAAGTTACATCAACAATTCAAAAGACAAGAAACAATTCAACCGTTAAGTTAAGTATTGTTCAAAGCTTCGAAACCATAAATGGTTGTGTGATTGACATAAATCATGTTCATTATGCCAGGGTTCATTATGATCTGACTTCCGAGTGATATGTTTATTCTTGAAGTTTAATAATATTTACCTTCGAATTTGTGCAATATATAAACTTTCTCAAGAGATAATTCATTATTTTGCATATTCGAATTGACATTTACCATTGTGCATAAGTTATAGTAATTTGCGCTTTATTGATTATAGAAACGCCTGACATACAACCTCCCAGTTGATGTACATAGGACCTAAACGTTGGAAAAATTTAATTTTACCCGGTACTTGAAGCATTTTTTTGAATTTTTTGAAATTCAAGATTCTATTATTACTTGAAGATTATATTATTATTACAAGAAGCAAGATTATGATACGGAAAAACTCGAAACGAGAAGGAGACAAAGCGCACAAATTGAATATTCACAAACCTCATAACAATCCGATGTCGATTTAAGCGGAAAAAATGCTATCGAGTTAATCAGTAATTTGCGCTGGTTAAGAATGTTTTTCAACATTTTATCATAAAATATACTTCATGTATACGAAATCATTCATGAGCAACACAAAGAACAAGATAAATTATCGGTCGTCGCAATAATTCCATAGCTAAGACCTTTGCAGAATGAATGATGTAAATGAACTAATTGTTAGCGACTATACATTATTATGTAAATATATTTTCAAATATTTACTTTATATCGTAACTAATTAAAATTGCTCTGAAAAATAATTAAAATACAATATTTAGAAATTATTCCTAGTTATCCAATGGTTACCTATGGTGTGACCTTAAAGTCATCATAAAAGTTCACTTTATTCTTAAATGGAAACCGATATTTACAATCAACGACTCTTACATTTTGACCAGAGTATCCAGACACTGTGCGAAAAATGATAGGAAATATAGGATAAAATGTAAAGACTAATACTGTATCTTAATATGACATGTACAAAAAATAAAAGTCTTGCCTAGCGTACACATGAGCTTCGAAATTATTTTTCTAAAATGATTGAAATAGAGACACTAATTTCTGATATTATGATTTTTAATCTTAACTCATAAAGAAAAGAAGATTGCTTTGAACAAGATGACTATTTAAAGAAAACTGAATGTTAGTATCTGGTCTTTGAATTTAGGAATAAGTGCAGTAAACTAATTCAAACCTTATGTTAGCTTCTATTCTTTTCGTTTTTACTTTTACAAACTGTTTTCAACCTCCTATTAACAGTTAACAAATATTAAGTGATTTAATTACTTAAATATTCATACTTAAGAATAAAATGACTTGCCTTGGTTAATCGAAAAAATTGTAGAAAGGAAACCAAGGATTATACCGATATTATAACAACACATTTTTTAATCTATAATTGAAGAATTCCTCAAATAAAAGTTTTTTAATAACTGGAATAAATTTTACTTATTTAATAATTTATATCGAAATAAGTGGGACTAAGTAAACATATGCTTATCAGCGTGCCATTGATGAAAGAATTTATGAAAACTTACTCACTAATATTGTTTATTTATAGAAATTGATGCAATTCGGAAAAAGAAGAGAAATGTTTGGTTTAAATAATTTAGATGTCGGGTCATTTCTTTGATCATAATTTCTTAATTCAGAACATAATTAATGATAAATGAAATATTATAATATCCATAATAATGAATTGGTAATAATATTCGGTATAATAAGGAATTGAATAAAATAAAATTTTTGATATAAAATTCGTAAAATATTTCCTAGAAATCGAAATGAGTGATTTAGCAATAATGCATCGACACTGATAATGAATAGAGAAATACAATAATAAATGAATATTAAAGATAAGTTTATTACTTTTTGCCTATAATACTTAAGATTGTTAAGCAATTATTGAAGGATTTCATTGGTACAAGATCAAAGATTCCATACGTGCTTGAATTTGTAAAATTGTGCTCGTCCATGTCCTAGGATACTTGATGAATGATTTCGTTTTTGAGACATTTCCAGATATATATCGCGAAACATAAAAAGAGAATAACAGCTATAGTTAACTTTCCTACATCGTACGTAGTTTGTGACTAAAGTAGTTTATTTTTCCAACTCCAAGATGTGCATCGTTAAAATAAACTTCCTGCTCAGATTCCTCATATTCCATTATCCAAATTCCAAATCAGCACTTCGAGCTGAATGTAATATACTTGAGTCTTACATTAATTTATTTCTATGTAATCTGATTTACACTTTTTTTTAAATTATATCATTAAGCGTATTGAAGGAATGCTTGAATTGAGTGTATGGATTGATTGAAGCGTAAAAATTTGCTTACATTCAACAATATGCACATAAATGCGCTTAAATTCACCCATATTATCGTGTATCCTTCTATTTTATGTATCTAAAATACTTTCTTTTGATCGACCATATGTCATTATCAAATTTAATATCAATTTTTACAGACTGTATATTTATTATAGTTTCTTCTAATTTGTCTTGGATTTTATCTTAAATATATTACTTTCACGAATAAATTATGTAGCAAATAATTACAGATGCTTATATTTTTAATTATCTTCTTTCCTGACTATATAGATATTTTTGTTAATTTAATCGTCTTTACTTAGCACATATATAGTGTTCCAAAAGTCGAATAATGGTTTTTAGATTCCAGATTTAGAACAATTTTTTTTTTAAATTACATGACGTATTATCTAGATATTTTCATGTAGAAATGAAAAAACATTAATACATCATTAAGAAAAAAGAAATGTTTGAGAAAGTTAATTGTTATGTACTTAACTTTGAACAGCCACAATCGGAATAATCTTATGGTCACACATTCGTATGGTTAGAAACTAGAATACGGAACGATTAAATAGAATAGAGTTTAGTCGTTCTGAAGACGTCGATTATGCCATAAATTGTAAGAACGTCTTATGTTTGAACGTTAAATTGTTAAATTAAATATAGGAAATAGGATCGATATTGATAATAAATCAGATGATGATGGTCATGATCTTAGGAACAAAAAATTTTGTTGACATTAATTACAAAGTATATCAAGAGTTTATTATACATATTAGACGTTACTTTCCAATTTTTTAATTTTTCAATTTATTTTCAATATCTTACTAATCTTCATTTGGAAGTTCAGTTATAAATTCATCAACCTGTCTGCTCTAAGGAAGAGAATCTTCAATAACTTCCTAATATATCAACAAAACTACTCGTATAGTTTGGTTCTGAATATACGCAATTAGATGAAATTGTAAAAACATCGTTATGTCCCTACATTATTAGCTAATACGCTTGGAATAATAAGAAATTTAGTAGAAAAATACGTGGAAATGAGGTTGAAGGATTTTCTGCCCGACTAGCTATAAAGAATATGATCTGCCAGGACCTAAGTCAAATTGAATGCTTTTTATGCTCTATGAACTATGAATTAATTTTCCTAATGATCAATGAATTGGAAGAATACCTATGAACAATTAAATACTTTATTAATGAATAAATATTTTCGGAAGAATTTACATTTATATTTTTTAACGACAGTTGGAACAAAAATAAGAAATGTTCTAAGAAGAATATAAGTGTAGAGCATAAGTCAATCTATTATCCGTCCATTTTCTATAGTTTGTGTCAGATCGTTGACAATCAAGCTTCCGAGTCCAAAACTTCTTAAAGATCGCACTGCCTAGGAGTAACATTATCCCAGTGCCAGCTAAGCGGAACAAAATTAAGAACTTCACGCGAAGTTTTGAAAAAACTCTTCTTCTCCAAATAGAATTTATTATAGTATATAGTATAGCAAGCTATGCTATTCTAGCTAATATTATGAACTATGTATGTAGAGGTAAACATATTACGTTAACGTGTTTTATATAATTATACATGGTTAATAATTAATTTTCGATAATTTATTTGTTAGCAGTTTATCTGGAAATGTTGATATAATCCATATATATATATATATATATATATATATATATATATATATATATATAGATAACATTATTTCTGAATTTCTCGAAGTTTTTACACATTGGCAATTGCTATTACCTATAATAAAATAAATATATGTTTGAATTATGAAAATTTTTAGTTGGTTGTTTTTGTATTCTGTATTTTTTATTATCACTTTTGACAGTGAGAGTAAGTATCCATTTTAAAATAAAATATTTAAATCTAGTATTAAGGATACACATAATGTATGAATTTATTTTACTCATATTATTTTTTCCTCTAGCATAGTTTGAAAATTATTTTTCTAATAATAATTTAATTATAATCAATGAAATAAATGGTTTCGATCTATAAAAAAATTTAATTTTTCGTTGCAATATATTTAGAAAAGTATTGAAAGTATCTTATCTATTTAAATAAACTACGATATAGAGAATACGTATTTTTAAAAATAGTTTTCAATTCTCTGTAAGCCCAATTTAAATATATTGGAAAATTAACATATAATATTATTATCGGAAGATAGATCATTTAGAGATAGCTAATTACAAATATTTCATTTTGAAATACTTCATTTTCTATAATGTTGACTAACTTGTCTTTACTTTTTGTCTGATCACATTCTTCACAAATATTATGTATGAAAATGTAATTTTTTCATATTAACCAGTTTCGCAAATATAGGTTCATCACTTGCGAATTGGATTTGATATTAACTAAGATATCAAAAATTCCCGGTTACGCGCAGGATCCAAAAAAATCTTTATTATTTTATATAATTTGCATATCAGAACTTGATATAAAACAATGATGGTCTACATTTCATATGGGTGAACAGATGAAAACTCTTATATTGAATTACGAACTTTTTCAGATATTTAATATGAAACCCCTTTGCATTGCACTATAATTAATCATTTTTTTAAACATGAATGTATAATATATTTTTTATTTCAATAGAAAATTAATATTTACAAAAATTATTCTATTTAGAAATGTCTCTTGAAAGTTTTAAGGTTTATGTTATTGTTTGGCTAATTTTATACGTGTGTAATGCATTAATTATTAGTGTATGTATTTAAATTACTCTTGTTAACATGTCGTAATTTTTTCAGAATTTCTCATTCACAAAATTTGAATAAAATCTTAAATAAACCTTTCCCGTTTGGATTTTTTGTTCATTACGTAAACTTTATTGTATGGAAGTCGGTAACTTAATTTCGATCTTATTCAATTTTTGCTTATTTTACGCATTCAAGTAATCGAAAGGAGTTTTCAATAATTATGTATCTAATTGCTTATAGCAAGGGTTTCGTACATTTTATCCGTTCTTCTGTTCAATTTTGTTATAGTTGTTTTCCATAGTTTATTTTATATTCTTGTCTCTTTTCATTCTTTTATGGCTTATGCGAATAAATTTTGCTTTAGACTACAGATTGTCGCATGACGATTACCTATAGCCTCTATAAGGCAACTACCAATTAGCAAAAATAGCCAAAATATCAGTGAACATAGTTGGTCGATTTGTAATCTTAAAATATTCATCGATTGATCAATCTACTAGATTTGAAATTACATTTATTAATTCTGAGTAAATAATCGCATCAATTATTCCAGCTTAATTTTTGCATGCATATATACCTACAGTTTAACATTTCTGTAAATAACATTTAGTTTGGTAATGCCATTCATATCTTACATGTATTTAGGCATAAAATTCATAATTCAATGCAAGTATAATATGCATATACTTGTAACCTGATGATCGCAACCAAAGTCCAAAATTATAATATTATTTCTCGTTTATCTTTAGCTTTGGCCTTGGAAGTGGAAGGAGTCATAGGGGGATTTTACGCCAGGCAAGGCCAGTTCAAGTACCAAGTCGCAATTTTCGGACGATTAAACGAGACCCGGATAAAAGTATTAATTTGCGGAGGCAGCATCATCGCGGATGATCTAATATTAACCGCCGCTCAATGCTTCACCGACAATACGCGCGTATTAAGGCCACTGAGGTTTTCGATTTACGCGGGCACGGTTCACCTGAACGATAGCGATTCCATTGAGTTAGATATCGATTACATTTACGTCCCCGACTATGGTATATCAATGTCGTCGGGCGATATCGCAATCGCAAGGGTAAATATAAATTTGTTCCAAGTTTTCTGTAATTTTGTCAATCATTGTTTCTATTTTGTTAAAATAAAATTTGTCAACAAGTCAGAATCGTGAAAATCAAGGATCGCGCATCTACGATGGCTAGGTTACAAAATTATGTAATGGAACATGTTAATGCGATCCACGATGAGGTATATTTCTTTTGAAATTTGTGAAACATACTTGAAAAAATGTATACGTATGTAACTGATACGGAATACCGGAAAATTTGACGAAAACTGCGACCGTTTCTAACACAATTACCACGTGCTCTGTTTTCGTCTTTATTGAGGCAAGGGCAGAGATAAAGGACGAACGCGGCGATTGCGATATATGTAGGTGAATTAGGATTTTATTAATAAAAGAAGATATACTCATTATATCCTTATTTTAATGAATTATTAAAGGCTTGTATAATACTATAACAACTTCAAGTATTACGTGTGAAAATTCGAACTTTTGTTATGAACTAATGTCTCGCATCAGAGCTTGCGTCGCGTTCTGGTGGAGATGCTATGTAAACTAAACATTTTACGTCTACAAATTAGAACAAAAAACGTATACTGCAACCGAGCTCCAAGAGCAATAAAATTTATGTAGTAAAGTTCAATGTTAGTATTCTCGCGTTGCTTTGAACTCGAGTAAGAACCAGGGTATAATGATGGTACTTACTTTCTTTTATGCTCGGAAAACGTTTGTATTGGTGAACAAATTTTGTAGAGCTGCGTTAACCGATCTGTTAGGGACAAAGATTTTATAGATAATAGAAAATAGTAGTCTCTAAAGTTGGAGGTTAGAGTAAGTTCAAATTAGGATAATATCTTCAATATGTATCATTAAAGTAAATTTTCTTTAGAAGAGATGTAGCGAAGACTTTTCGAATATTAACCCATAGTGTAATAGCTGGGGGTGTCCTTTAGAGTAGTCGGTCAAGCGTGCTACGGCAGGGATTGAGTTTTCGGACGTGTTTAGATTCTCGAGCGAACTCAGATGGGACTATAGGTATTGGGTGTACAATTAAGTGTCCAGCGTTTATCAAAAGAAGGCGTCATCAGTGGATCGCGGGTAGAAATGTCAGATCTTATGTGTTATATTTGTAGGTTGTGTATTTGTCAACACCTTTGCGCATGAATCCGTCATTTTTCGTCACGATCACGTTCGACCACATGTTCCGGCTTCGGTCAAAAACTATTTGGAGAACAGTGTATGGGGAATTCTGCCTCACCCGCTTTACAGTCCAGACTTGGCATCATCTGACTACCACTTGTTTCGATCAATGCAGAACGATCTTACGGGAATACGCTTCGGTTCTGTAGAGGGAATCAGAAAATTGGCTATATACGTTCTTGGGCTCGAAAGACGTGAAATTCTTTCTGGAAAACGTATTTCCATGTTGCAGGGATATTTCATTGACAAATCAAAGACATGCTTTCATCGTATTGTTTTCCTATGATAGTTACGGATCGGTATGATATACGCCTGGAGAGTGAAACTCACATAATTTACATCACTACCCATCTAAATGGTTCCTAATTGAGAAAGATGCTGATATATATATATATATATATATATATATATATATATATATGCACTCCTCTATTGAAAAACTATTACATTTTTTAATAAGACACTGTTCTAAGTAGATATATTACGTATAACTACTAATAATTATTTAAGTTACTTTGTAGTACCTAATTCAACTAGATATATTTTATAAACCCTTAAAGTTGTATTAATATTTATTCAATAAATCTGAAACATATCTTATGCATGGATAGTTATAATATTGCAAAGTTAATTAAAATTATCTTAATCTATATCATAGAAAATATGTATTTCGTTAAAATATTTGTCAATCATAGCTTGACAATTTTCAGCCCAGTAAAAGTATAGAACGTAACCAGCTGATAAATTATTCCTCTCCATATTACGTACACACATTTTTATTTTTACTTTATTTTTACGATATTCGCATGTTGGCTAATCTCTAAATGTTTCTAGAAATTAGACGAGATGCATTTTCAACACGGCCCATCACATAACTATTAGCAAGTTAAAAAAAAATACAATTAAAATATAAAATATTGTTGATATAGGTCCTGCTTACTATGAGCTATTTGTATTCAGATAATAGTCCAGTTCAATTCTTAGTTTATTAAAAAACATTACAATCCTCTATTTCTTTGTTACTTTTACTATGGTCGGTAAAAGAGACAGTTGTAAATTAACACGAGCAGATGAGAACTACTTTAAACGTGTCTTATTCAATGGAAGAAAACTTCACTTCGCTTAAGAAATCTATAGAAGCCACCTCTATTATTTATATATTTTTACAGTTAGAGCAGAAACTTGATTTCCTGAACAATTCGAATTTGGCCGCGGTCCAATTACCCTCTACCGCCCAAGCGTTTGTGAATGACGTGGGCGTGGTCGCGGGAAATGGCTATACCGTCGTCCTGACGCGATACATTCATCGGATCAACAAAATCCGAAGGTACGACGGGCGCTCGAGCTTGAGATTGAAGTATGCCTATGTGAAAATTATCGAGGACTCGAAATGCTACGCCTCGTACGAAGTCGATCTCAGCTGGCAGATGTGCGGATTGATGATGACCGAAAGACCGGGCGACAGATGGGGCATTTGCACGGTGAGTCGATCGATCGTATTATTAAAGATAAAGTTATTGAAAAAAGAAAAGAACAAGTTAATTTCGTTATGTCGTACAAATTTGGCTCATCCGTGAAAAATCGTGTAATTGGATAAAATTTATGTTGAAACTGTTCCATTTCTGTGGAGATACAAGAAAAATGCGATTTACAAAGAAAGAAAAGAAAATTTAAAATGATTATTTTAATAAAACGAGTTGTAAAACTTACAATTGTATACTTTGAGAAACATAATTAAGACACATTGATAATTAATTTAATATGAATTCATTCATTTGATCTATACGCTGAATGGTCTCGTTTGCTCTCGAGGTGATCTTATGATCTTACGAGGTACTCTTGAGTTAAACTAAAACGTTTTATCATCACTAAACGAAAAACATCCGCACCCTGATTCCTTTATAAAGTGTAAAATCGAGTAATGGAATATTCATTCCTAACTTAATAATAGCTCGACTTAGCAAATACCTTACACATCTTTGAATATGATATTGCGTTAATCTTACAGCGGGATACTGGTAGTCCACTGGTCATCGATAACACGGTCGTGGGAATCGTGAGCAGAAACACCCCGGAATGCGACGACACCGTACACGGCTGCATATACACGAAAGTGTCGTCCTTTACTTATTTCATCGATAACGTAGTGGATGGACGTGAGACGCCGAATATGTACATCTATAAAAATCCGGTGCATGTGGAATAAATATAGGTCATTAAGTTGTTAAGAATTCGTCGTGAATTGTACATTTGTTTTTTTTTTTTTTTTTTGGGTTTGCAGAATGTAAATTTTCAATGGAAATAAACGTACAGTTTTTGGCATAAAGATTAATTAATTACATGGTTATATGGCTATTCTTAAGAACAGCTCAAGATAAGTTTTTCGGTCGTGTGATAATCATTGAAAAGTTCGTATATAGTTTCAGTAAACGACAGAAAATCCAACATTTATCCAGACGATTGGAAATTTGGAGCAATAGAAGACGATGAACAGATTCTAAACATAATGTAAATTCATGGTTGCACGAGCAGTTAGATCCTCGATATATTCTTTATCATTCACCCACTAATTGCTGGGTATTGAAAACTGTATTCTAAATTTTTATTGAGTCGGGTCGGTCTAAATTATTATTTTCGACGAGTCTTCGTTTACTGATTGGTAATAGAAAACATAGATTTCTAAACTGTTTAGAGATAGACATACAAATATTTTAGTGTAAAAAATTATATTTCCGTTTCATTATATACTTAATCGCAATTTATTAATCGCATGGAAGTCAATCATCAACATCACTTTTAATGTGTCAATTTCAAGCCTCTAAAACAATATGGACCAGGTGAACAATTAATTAAGATCAGAAAATCAGTGTCTCCTTGTCAAATTCGAAATTGTATTTTGGTCGAGTAATTTACTCGAGACAGTTAGTTTCTGAATAGATTTTCTCGTGTATCATTTAAATAGCCAAATCTGTATCGCCGCGCTATTTCCATAATCAATATCCCGTTTTTAGAATTGACCGTAATATTTATAGACTA
Source organism: Sycobia sp. Sy_11 (assembly GCA_018907035.1). Taxonomy (NCBI): domain Eukaryota; kingdom Metazoa; phylum Arthropoda; class Insecta; order Hymenoptera; family Epichrysomallidae; genus Sycobia; species Sycobia sp. Sy_11. Next base: position 4,119,222 of record JACCIC010000009.1, read on the forward strand.
TAATTCTGATTGAAATCAAGTGTCGCCGTAGCTGGTTCACTTGCTGCTTATACCGAAACATCTGAACTAAAACGTTTAATCGTATAGCACGTAAGTAACTTTTCTTCATAAATTTTAAGAAATTTCGATCAATATTCATTTTCAGTTGCCGTTATTTGACAAAAAAAAAACTTCATTTTTCAGAATCCGTAAGATATTTAAATGTTAGATTTTCATTTAACAATTATTATGCGTTCGCACGATAATAATTCATTAGAGAAGCAATTACGTTTTTATGGATACCAAAGCCCGTTTATAAAAAAAAAAAAATCCTTTCAAACACGATAAACAAGTAGCGATAATATTGAGAACAAACAATGACGCTGTTGTTATAGCTCGTGCGGAGCTTTTGATGAATAATATTCTATTATCAATGCATCGACGGTGGCTTATTTTGCCCGGCTCGCCCATTAAATAACAAGATCGCTCGGCGAGAGGTATTTTCGTTTTAAATATTATTCCACAATCAAATGCTGCCCTTCGATGCACTGCCCTCCACTTATCGCACACTGCTCTCCCAATTCTTTTTATTCGCTGGTCAAAGCAGTACGCCAGACGTCATTTTTCGTAAGAACATTTAGCCATTTTCCGGGGACTTGAAAATTTTTCTTACGCAAGACAGTTGCGACGTTTCTTACACGGCTTTTACAGTCCGAGTAGTCGTACGAGTGCTCGTGCGAAGATCACCTCGCACAATTTCCTTGATTCACGTCCACTGTTTGGAAAATCTTTTGCACCAATCATTATCAGGTCTTTTCCAAGAGATTTACAGCGGTTCGTCGGAGATATTTTATCTCTTAATTGAACACGTATCCTTGTCACGGGGAAAAATACAAAAGTAACTAGGTGTTACAGCAACACAAGGGCTTTCGTGCCGGAACACCTTTGACAAACCGGGCGCGTTGCTACGTTATTGAAGGTTAAGTTATTCGAAAAAATTGACGTCATCTTCTTAAATCAAAAGCAAAGATATTGTTCGATTACTTACTTGCAAAGCTAAATTTTTAATTATAGAAGATAATTATAGAACAATTAGAGCAAGTTTTTATAAACTTGAATGTTTATTTTCATTTGAAGTTTCCTAAATGTCCCAATTTACTTTTCAGCAATGACCGTTTTATCATGCCTGGTTATCGGCACAGCCAATAAATTATTAGTAATTATTATTAGTATTACATTATTAGCAATAATAATAATAGTTATTATTACAATTATAATTATTATTGAAATTATTAGTAATAATTTCTTTTCACTGGACCCTGGTTTCTAACCAACCAACCTTGAGTACCTGGTTTGCAAAATTTTTCGCAATTTTCACGAAGTCAACTGCATAGTTCTCGTATCATCACGTAACAAAATCTACATTTCGAAACATTTTAATTTTTCCTCCTTGAAATGTTATGTTATTATTAATAACCTCCGAAAATGGAATACTTTATTTTATTTCGATTAGTAACTTTGGCAATTTTTAAAAAACGACCATATCTTAATAACTGGATCTTCTGTACCTTAGAGAATTGTCAAAGATCGAGGATAGTCCAAATAAATATTTATATTTCATCGATTCATTTTGCAGTTTCGAATGAAAACGACACGATGGCGAAACGCGCGATTATTGGAATTCGCGACAGTCGCAGTACGCGTAAGAAGAAAAAAAAAATTTTAGCGTGATGATCAGTATCCATTAGCGGCAAAACTCACGTACGCGCGGACATGGAAGATTCAGCGATAGGGCGCAGCGGGGCAGGCGAGCGGAGGGCGTCCGCGGTGACAGTGGTGTATATATATATATACATACATACATACATACACAGAGCGAGAGATAGAGAAAGAAGGAGGGGGCTCCACCCCCCCCCCCTCCATCGCGATCCATCAGAGGGTGGCGGTGGTGGTGGCGGTGGCGTCGGCGTCGTCGGCGTCCGCGGCCCCGTGCGCCTCTCAGTCGCCGTGCGAGAGGCTCGCGCGACGCGTCTGACGACGTCGCGACGCGGGCGCCCCAACCGCTTACGGGTGATTCGCGCTCGGGTCTCGCGCGGCTCCGGCCGTCATTAGCAGGCACGCGCGCGCGCGCGCGAACGCGACGTGAAGAGAAGAGCTCGCGGCCGCGAGACAATAATAGTAACGTTGTGTAGAGGGGGGGGGGCGGTGTATAGTGCGGGGGTCGGATGACAAAGGGTCTTGAAAAATAAGGCTGGCCCCCCTGCAGCCCGTCTCGAGCGCGTGCTCCAGTGTCCATACATACTATGTATATGCATGTATGAAGGGGGCGCGAAGTGAGGCGGTATTGTGCGTATTTATTAGTATCATTATGTCGCACGGGAGCTGGGGCCTTAATTTCGCTCGCGGCCGATCGCACGTTTGAGGTAAATTCGCGCAGTTTTTATTGTAAAACGCACGAATGGGGATAGGCGAGGGAATTTTCGAAGATAGTGACACGAGCGTGTCAACAAGTGCCACGAGTTATTCTGTCCACGTACAGTCTGTTGTACTTACAATAAGAAAGAATATTCGTACGCATCGAGTTATGATCTATTTTATATAATTGAAATGCTTGTGTTTAAATAAACTATTGACAATCTAATCAGGAGCAGCTTCGTTTATTTTATTTATTGCAAAGAGATTATTTTAGAGTTTTTTTTCAGAACCATAGTAATATAATTGCTTGTTGATGCCTTAGTTGACCTAAGAATAAGATTATTTAATTTCTTATCGTTGATATTTAGTGCAAAGGAAAAAGGAGGATTAACAAATATATTTACTAAAAAATTATAAATATCGCTGATATTTGCAAAAATATATAGAAATCAGCTGTAAGTATTTTTGTAAAATCTAATATTTGATATCAAAATACAATATAACTTTGAATCGCTATTTAAGAAAATTTAAAATAGTGTTCATTAAAAAGAAATCAATATTTAGACATTAGTAATTATTCTAATAGTTCTGGCTTAGCTCATTACAACAGACGTATATATATATATATATATATATATATAATTTGTAACTAGTTCCATATATCAAAATGTTTTTGTAAAATCATTGAAAATTATATATTTATTCAACGTATACGATTTAATTGAATTTATAATTTTTCTCATAAAAAAAAAATAAATAAAAATAAACATAGTGTAATTGTAATAAAGTAAATTGTACATTATAATGGATTATATTTTTATTCATTCGATTTGACTTTGTAACTCAATATTCTTGAGACTAATAAATCAATTTCCATAGAGAGAGAGAGAGAGAGAGAGAGAGAGAGAGAGAGAGAGAGAGATGCAATAAAAATAACTTTTAAATCCATCAGTGAAAGAGTTTTGTTCTCAAAGAGAACATGGATCGCTTTTCATAAAAAAAAACTCTTCTTCATAGGCAATGGACACAATATTCTACTTTTGCGCTATAAAAGTCGAAAGCAATTTTAAATATCCAAAACGGGCGAGCAAAATGTTTTCGTGCTTAAATTCAGTTGCAATTATTATAGCGCAAATGATTATTAATTATAAAAAGTAATGAAATTATTTCATGAATTATTATTTTAATTTCTTCGACAATTCTTTAGAAGCGATAATTTGATAAATAAAAGTCACGTGCTCAGTTTTTCATGCAATATATCGCTCTATGTCACTTCACCATGAATGTAACAAGCGGCATTTAATGAAAGTTTATAGACATAACATATGTAATAACTTGCATTCGTCTGCTGTTATAGTACGTGTTCACGTGCTTACAGGAAGCTTTAACCAATGCTTACGTTTTAAGTTTAATTAATATTTAAAAAAAACGACGTATATTTTTTATTATAACCACGAAAATTTGAAAATCTCGTAAGAAGAATAAACATTTATTTGTTAACTATTCAATCGAAACTTTAAAATCTACTTAGGTCGACTTAATGTGATTACCAAACATTTGGATCGGTCTTATTCGGTTTTTTTTTTCATTCGCTAATATGCTGCGTTGGGTTAAACTGCCCTTATTAAACAAATTATATTTTAAAACAAAACCCGGGGGCTTTCATCTCAGTCCCCGAAGTGGACGCGAAGTATGCTCGAAACGTCGGAGCTTGCGGAATGCGGATTGTAGATTAAAATTTCGGTGAAGGGATTGCGGTGAGATTATCCTTGATTAATGTTGATTAACAACATTTTTTTTAGATTTATTTTTGTTTTAGTAATTACTATTTTACTCTGCTACGTATAGTTTTCATTGTTCAGGGATCGTTAAATTATTTTACAGAAAGACCGTAAGGGCAATTAAAAAATATTTAGCAGTTTAATCAAAATTTGTTAGCGAGTATTATAGATTTTCAAACATATTTAATATAAATGCTTAGAGAAAAATTACAACAGAGTATTAAAATATTCATATACGTAAATTATTGTGTACTGTTTATATTTCATAGTTAGGCATTCGATATTAACCGATTCAGTTTGGTTTCTTTTTTAAAAACAAAAATTTCATCAACAATAATTTTTAACATTGAGCAGTCATAAGAAATATGTTCCATAACTAGACGAACGATAATTTATCTCTTGGCGCTAGCGAATTATCGGTGGTATGCCATTTACAATTATAATCATTATTATGAGATAACGAAGAAATTACATATTATATTACAATCCATAAATATCGGAGGTGTCATTTATTAGGCTCCGAGCTTTTTTTTTCTTCCTTCCGTAGGAATCATTAATACGTAAAAATTGTAATATAGACACATAATGAAATATAGTTCAATTCCGATGCTTTGGTACGTTCTTTGAAAGTATATCATGGACTATTAATCAAACTGAGAAAATAAAACGGGGATAAAAGTGCATTTATTCAGAATTATTCCATACATGTCGAGTCCCAAATTACTCGCTCGATTTAGCTTAGTCAACTTATAAGAGCCATTAGTAAGAGAAAAAAATATCGCACTAGTCATTCTTAATCTTATATATATATATACATATAGGCAGGGGACATCAGCGGTAGCTTCGAACTCCCCCAGCCCTCGATGATCAAACTAAAATCTTTTCAAACCAGTATTAGGAGTGTACATTGAACGATCCGTATGAGTTTGTATTGTATATACGACGAGAGAGAGATAGAGAGAGAGAGAGAGAGAGAGAGAGAGAGAGAGAGAGAGAGAGGAGAGAGAGGGAACATTATACAGGCGAGAATTTTATTTGCAGCCGCATTGTCGTTCAATTTTATCTATATATAATATTTACTTTTCCAACTGCGCATTTACCTAAAGTATATGCGACGAGCAAAAGACGAAGACGATGGATAAGCAGATGAAGAAGAAAAAGAGGTGGGGTAGGAGGAGGATAAAAAAGACGAGTAAAGATAAATATACCCCGCGCGAGACCCGGGGAAAAAGTATAAAACGGATTAACTTGCTCGCGCGCCGAGACACAACGTCTATAAAGTACGTTTTCGCGCGAGTAAAAGTTGGCGAAACTTATCTGGAAGGAGACAAACAGTATGGGTGGGGGGGGGTCTCACTCAATTTCGTCCCGCGCGCGTTTTTCTCTTCTTTTTTTTTTCTCCGCTCGCGTATTCGATTTTCACTCCTGCTTATGCTGATAAATAAAAAATAAAGTAAAAGAAGAAAATAAATCAGTAAAAGCCGTCTGTACTGTGCATAGCGATGTGGCGGGTGGTAGGACAAGAATGTGCTCAAAACTGAAAAGTTAATTTGAGATTCGGTTTAATTAAATCGAATTTGTTCGGGGGAAATAGTTGCGCGAGC